>JAJEKV010000002.1:39331133-40531133 GCA_021234155.1 Isoetes taiwanensis
TTCGACACTTTGGTCAGTTGCATGGCCGCTCTTCTCATGGCCTCCTCTGTACATTGTAAGCCAAAACTATGTTGGGGTTCTTCACTAACACCCTCACGCTTCCGGTCCTTCCCTAATTACTGCTTGAGGATGCGCTTCGTTGCGTATCTTATATTATAATGTTGCATTAGCCAATGGACCCGCCCTAGATCCGGCGTTGAGAATTGATTTCAGATCCAATGGATTTGATTGTTTGGTAGTCGGGGCTAAAATCAGGGGTTTAGGTTTTACTTCGTTAAGCTTTCTTACAGTGCGGCGCTTTAGATGCCAGTGCGTCCCTTAATATGGTTGGACGAGCAGCATATGATGATCTGAGAATCTCCTCATGGCGGCATCATCTCTATAAGTTACATTATACCATTTGAACAACCGATTTTGAAAAATACAAAACTGGGAATTTGATATTAGTCGCGCTCATGATGAGGCATTTTCTGACTCGCGGAAATATGAGAGAAAGCGAAGGAAATTTCTTCACATTCTTCATTCAGGAAGGAGTCATGGGAAGCCATTAACCTAGAGCTCTGGCGCAGGAATTTTCAGATAATACCTCAGTTAATGCAGTCACGAGGATCGACTTAACAGGCAATCAAAGAAATAAAGCTTAATACGATGAGGTCGAGTCGCGTTCTTCGGTTTACTTATTATTAAGCGTCTTCTTAGATTTGAAGGGCTTTGTGCTCTTACCCCGTGGTTTCCACGGGGGTTTGAATGAATAGGTTGAATGAATGAGTTGGCGAAACAGATCAAATGGCTCAATCGAGTTGGTATGAAATTTATAAGATTTTGGCTTTGCAAATTGAATTCTTAGCGACTTCCTGAGAATATTATTTCAAGCTGCACGCCCGAAGCCGAGTTAAGGGGTTCATGTTTTGAGGGAAACTTAGGAGTTCATGTTTGAGTTCATTCTGCAGCCAATTTTGGGCGATTAATAGCCATGTATGTATGCGTCACAATTTGATCTTTTGAAGCAATATATTTAAATCCGCAGAGTTTCCATCTTTGGGGAATTTTATGGGAACTTCTTGAGTAGTCTTGATGTTAAAAATACGCATCAGTTAGAGGCGATAGCTCGAGGAAGATACCCATCAATCTTCCAGTCAGCATGGCCTGGAGGGTTAGTAGTAGGATTCTTACCTTCCTCAACACATGGTGTAGTATTGGGTTGGTTATGGGAGTCTTCATCAAACTTTAAAGAGAGGTGTGGAATATTTTTTCTCATTTCATTAGGTCCCGGGGCTGCTTTCAGAAATTTCTCTTGGTTGCATCGCCAAATAGTGGTACCTTATGATTTCTGTGCTTCAGGATATGCAGCAGGATTCTATCTTTCTCTAGCCAGTCTTCTTCCATGGAATTGAACAAAATTCTTTAGAGATTATTATTTATGGCAAGGTCTCCATGGAGTTATAGCCCATCGCCACTCAAGATTTCCGGTTACTCGCCGTGATGTGGGAAGAAGATGACCCGGGGAAAAGTAGTTTGCAAAAAGTAGTCGAAGGAATTCCTTTCCAAATATTTGCAGTTTGAAGATTCATATGTTCATGGCCGGTGTCGTGTCTGCATTGGCCAGTGGTATCCTTGCCATTGCGTTAGCAGTTAAGTTTGAGACCTCTCCATCAACTGACGTTGGTTGTGCGATTCCTCATTGCAGATTTAAAATCATTTGAGTAATTCACCCGAGTGCAAACATGTGAAGAAAATCTTTTATTTACTATGAGGTTTTTATATGGCAAAAATCATAAATCTTAAAGGATGTATGACATGTATTGTTCATATCAATTAGCTATTCTTAGGAATATAATTACCCACTTGGTCCAGCAAAGTAGTCGAATGCTTTGAAACATGCATCATAAAATTCATTCATTTCATAGATATAACATATTATCTGTTTTCAATAACCGGACATCTACTATTATATTTCTCAAAGATACATCCCTTTATCCAACAAATGATTTATGTGATTGTACTCAATGTGAGGAAGGCATTCATTTTGGTGAATGCTTTTTGGTAGATTCTTACACATCTACTATTATGATGTAGTTTATCTTTAGACATATGACAAACAAATGCAACATTTAGAGTTAAGTATTTGTTACCCAATTTGGAAGTGGTATGAACGACCACGGTTCTCTAAAGATTGTTATGCATTTACCTATGGATGATATATGGACAAAAATGTTAAGTAAGATAGAATCTTTGGAAAAGTACATCTGCACTTGAATCTTACGCAAAATATATCAAAATCTTTGCTTAAAAGAGGTAAGAGATAACATCAATAATGCTTAAGCGGCAAAGGGATAACATCAAAAGTATCTAATGAAATAAAAAGTATATGCTTACCAAAGCACTTGTAGTGTTTCAAAGATGTTGTTTGACGGCCAAGAAAATAGACAATAAGAGAATAAAAACCTCTTTAAACCAGTTAAAACATATAATTCATTTGTTTATGGGATCTAATAAGAAAATAGACAATAAAGGAGAGAATAAAAAACCTCTTTAAGAAGCCGGTTAAACATATAATTTAATTTTGTTTATACGGGATATTTTGATTTCGCAAAGGCCATCCCCCCTTCAGTTTTTCCAATCATGCTTCCCTCTTCACAAACCTTAATAAGATCTACACCTGAGGTTTAAAATTACACGGGTTTAAAATTATAGTGTTAAACTTTAAAATTGTCTCATATTAAAGGGTAGCAAACTTTGTCCACTTGGGGCACTAAACCAATAGTGCTATGTCTTTAAAATTGTCTCATATTGAGGGGAAGCAAACTTTGTCCACTCCAAACATGAATAAACCAATCTTTCTATAATGGCCATGCCAAATAGAAGATTGATTAGTTCTACATCCTTTGAGAAATACTAATTGTTTATAGCTTTAAAAGCGGGTTGAAGAAAATTCTTGCAGAAGATAAGTACAGGTTATCACTGAGGTTGGAAACATTGTTGGGCTATAAATTATGGGTTTTCCAACTTATACCAGCAACGCTGGGCACCATTACTAGTATTTAATTATTATTATAAGGGTTGGTTGTAAGAGACCACCCATTAAATACAATTATATGGATGCCAAGGCATATCTCTCGGCATAGAGGAGATTGTAACACCACAATCATTTGAGAAAGTGGTAGCCCTATTATGCCTATATGCCGCTCATGCACCTACACCTGTAGTTGCCTATGTCAGCCCGGGGACTTGGGGCCCTTCTAAGTATATGGGGCAGGGGCCTCCCATGAGCATGCGGCTAGAAGGTGCTTTTCCTATCGGCCATGCACAGATGACCTCTTTTCTCTGGGGTGATGCTTCAGATGGGACAGAAGTAGACTTCTAATCTACCTTCCACTCAAACCGCTGAAGCAGCAGTCGTACCTACATTGACATTACACTCACATCCTAGAGAGCACCCGTGGTGGTCTCATCATCATTAACAGCAACCCATGCACAAGAGAACATCGTGGGTGTATAGCTACACATGCTTAAATCTAAACCCAAAGTGGCATGCCTGGGCGATTTCTGGCAGTTTACTGATAATACCGACTTCGCCGGTGTGAGCGTGCCCATTATCCATAAACTCGAGTCTTGTTTCTTAGAAGGTCGACTCCAGGAGTACCCATGTGAAGATCTTTCAGGAAGTGACACTTCACAAGGTATTGGAGGAATTTGACCTTCTTGTCTTCTTATAAGATCTATCAAGAAGGACTTCGGGCCCGACTTCAATATGCTGCATTAAAGTCATTTCCTAAAACTCATTTGTCTGTACTTCCTCGAGGGTTTTGGGGTATGCCTCTTTAGCAAACTTGCATTGGAAAACTTTATGGATCTTAGATGTCGTGGCAATTCCAACTTGTAGGATTGGTTACCTACTCTCTTCTCTATTCTGGGGTCCAGCCCATGCTGAACAGCTGCACAGTACGGTACAGAGCTTGGCCTGCTTGACTTTGATCTTCAACCACACTTTGTCTCCCACTTCAGGATTCTCTTACCGTCCTAGCCTTTAGCCGGCGATGCTTTTCGCACCTTCTTGCTGCAAGGGAGATATCCTCTCACTTCCTCCACCAAGTCTTGCATTTCGAGAAGCATCTGCTTGAGCCTCCACCTTGGACAGAGGTTGTGCCAAGTATCAGGAAGTGAACAACGTGCAGCAGTAATCCTTAAAAGGACTCATGCGATGACTGCACTTGAATGTTGTTGTATGCACAGAGAAACTCTACTAGGTGGATGAAATCATTCCACTTGGATTGCTTGTTCATACATGGCTTCTTAACATATCTTCGATGATCCTGTTAGTCCTCTCAGATCTGACCATCTGTTTGGGGATGATATGCAGGTGCTCATGAAAGCTTAGATACGGATGGTGGTGAATAGGTCCTGCAAAGGCACTCATAAACTTGGAGTCTCTATCGAGATTATCTCCCTGTTTACCATGGAATTTCTAAAATCTCCTTAACTTTCAAATGGTTGTTTGTGTCTAATGCGTGTAGGTATGTTGCGGAGTACATTATGTGCAGTAACCAAATCCAATTAATATTGTAATCAATTATTAAACGATAAATTATTGTGACGGCTTTCTATAACAACAGTATATTTTCTTTTAGGCATACTTTGATGGTGAGAAGGTTGGCAGTGGTACTGGAAGAACCACAAAGGAAGCCCGAGTTCGAGCTGCAGAAGATGGAATTCGATATCTTGCTAACAAACACATTGATCCGCCACCAGGTTTTTTGCACTAAAAGTCATTGTTTTATTAGAGGATGATCAGCTGCATATTTCACATTTGGTGTTTCACACATGAACTATTCTGCTACAAGCATATTGTAATCTCAAAGGGCATATGAGGTTTTGAAACACGCACAATACATTTTGTGTATAGTGAGCACTGGGTGTGTCCTTGCTGCAGGTGAGTTTCGGGGGCAAAACATGTCTCCACCTGGTTTCTCACGGGGGCTCCGTTGGAATGTGAAAAACATTAGCTATGCAAATGGTAGAGGCCATGATGAAAACATGCCCACTTTAGGTGCTTCTGATAAAATTGCTTGTAGGCCGCAAGACAAGATAATGCAATTCAATGCAGCAGCAGCTCTCAAGGATCTAGTGAGTAGATATGTCAATGCAAAGTTGTTCGCTCTTTTGTCTATTGTGAGGTAACTAATAGTGTTCTTTGTTGTTATGCAGTGTACAATAGAACAATTGAATGTCATATTCCAGAATAAATCTGTTCAGACTGCACGTATGATGACTTACATCTGTGAGGTAGGAATCCAGACATATAATGTTGGTTGTATGTTGATGAATTCGGATGCTTAAATATTAGTGGCTGATCCGGATCATATTCTAATATATCTGTCCTGAAGCAGGTAGAGGTTGCAGGGCAGCTAATGGGGAAAGGCAAGGGCATAACATGGGAAGCTGCAGAACAAGAGGTTGGTTAAAATCCAGTTGCACATTGTTAGCGTCATATGTAGCTGCGTCTCTTAGGGACCAAATAAGGCTCATAGACATGGAAATTCAAATTCAACAGTATTTGATTCATTTTAGAACATAAGCATACAGTTTTATCAGTTTTGGAGTTTCTAACTATCTATTAGAATAAAAGTTTCCTTGTGAACCAAAATATTTGATGCCTGTTTTACTGGCCTTTATGCATCTCTATTATAATCTGCACCTGAGCTTAAGTTTTGATTTAGTTGCACTACTCTTTGCAAACAAGCAGGCAGCTGAAGATGCGCTAAGGTGTTTGAGACTCGGGCCCCATTCTCTGATTGCCCAAAAGAGACCTCTGCCTCATAGGTATGATATGTGTATCTTTAGTTTGCTTTGTATAGGTACTAGTTTTCTTCAGAGGTTATTGCATGAAGGGTAATTGAAGAGTAGTAATATTTTCAGGTCACCATCTTTGCAAGCAAGCAAGAGGTTGAGAGCTGGGGAGTTGTTGCGAGGGCCTGGGCAAGGAAGCAGGCTATCGCCCAGGAAATCAGGACCTCAGTTCCTTCATTTAAAATAAAGACTCGTGAGGTCTTTTGTACATTAGGATCTTTGGGCCTAAGTTGCACTGGAAAATTCTTGTGCATGTCTTCATTCTGAGGTATGGCAGCATCACGATTGGGAGCATATTGTTGAGCATATTGTTTAGCAGCGATTGTATATGGGCTTGAGGGCTAGGCTTATCAGTGGGCACATAAATCATTGTGTCCTCGTCTCATGTTTGTACTTCTATGGGCTTAATTGATATGGCATTGATATTACATAATCTACCTAGATCATGATTGCAGAATACATGGCTTTATCTTTTTATGATTCCAAACAAAGGTGATAGAGTCTGTGATCTCGTTACCACATTATTTCGATCTATTGTTAGTAGGTTCTCAATTATGTGATGCTAGGAACAAGAAGGATCTGCAAATTTTGAATGCCTTGGAACGAGCGCATCATCCTAGTCGATAGCCTAGAGCCCAAGTGGTTGACCCATAGCTAAACTGACTAGGTTGGTTCAGCAGCTGGCACGTCTTCGATGATATTTGCTAAAGGTATGTCTTTTAATATTAAAGAAAAAAAAGCCTGACATTTGAAGTAGGAATAAAAATGCAAGAGAATTTAATTGTGGCACCCAAGGGGCCTTGTGAGCATCTCTTTTTTTTTTTCTTGAAGCCCCTTTATGTATCGAAGTGATTCGCCTGCATGGTTCTTTTTGCCAATTCACTGGTTGGAATCGTTGTAGTGATTCTCCTGCATAGCTCTCTCTGCTTAACTCAGCTGAGAATTGAGGAATCAGCCTTCCATGAAGTGAAAAATTGCTTAATTGGAATCCTAGTTATTGTCTACTTTTGGAATAAAAATAGGAATAAAGAAATGCTATGTGGTTAAAATGCTTTGTGTGCGCCAGTTGGAATGGCTAAAATGTGATTCTCGACATGGCTTGTGGCTATACTTATTAAATTCTAGACATGACTTGTGGCTATACTTGCTTTCCAATGGGAATTATTTGCTTTGAGTGCCTGCCACAACCAACAATGTCAATACTTCCATAACCTACATCTTTCTTTTCCATTTGTGGAATAATCTTCTCATAATATTTGGAGGTTTGAAGCTTATTTATTTGTTCTGTTCAGATTTGCAGCTTCATTGCTTGCAATTGTCTCAGTTTCAATCGATCCTTTTTAGGTTGAAACTATTCAAAGTGTATTTGAAACGAACTACCAGAAATAATTATCTTGGATAATTACTTTCGCAAGATGAAACAAAAAAAATATAGTTTGGAATATCAATTCTTGATCGAATTCACTATAACTGAATGGCTAGATGAACGGGTCTTTGATGCTACAGAACTTTTTCCTTGGCAAACTAGATGCTGCATTGCTCTTGGAGTAGCACATGCGTTGGTTTCATCCAATGAATGTCATGGGCATTAAGTTGTTGGAGATGTTCATGTCAGACAACATCCTCTTCTCGCCATGCTTTGTTAATGCTAAATGCTAATGGACTTCACAAATAAGAGGATCGTCTGTTGTTTTAACCCTCATTATGGGATGAGAGGAGATGGGCCAGGCTAGAGATGTATCTGAGAGCAATTCAAGTTTTCCAAGTTTTCCTTCAGACGAATCCTTACGCTTGCTTCAAATGGCATTATAAGTGGTTGGAGTCTCAAGCTGACCTCCTATCGGCCATTCGTCATATTCCGCTTCTTTTTCCCATGCCACATGGGATGCAAACTCTCATAATTCACCAGTTACAGATTTACTTGGAATATTCTCTTTCGGAATAAAGGGGATCGCACATTCATGAAATATATGTATTTAATTAAATTTGGTTGTCCAGACGGTATTTTAACACGTGGCTTCTAAAGAATCACTTGCATTATAGCATCACGACAACACACATGAAGGTGTCTGTAGTTTAATGAGATACAAAGCGTCGCGTCACCAGATTCTTGTTTCGCGTATTTTCATTTAGAGGCTATGCCCATACAAGCTTCCGCCTTCTACATTTCAAAATTTGAATGTGTGGGGTTTGGCTTTAATATCCCAGGCTCATTTAGTGACTGCCATTGCGCCTTAAAAGTTAAATGGCTGGGATCTTTACTTCATCCAATACAAGCTTCCCGCCCCCTACAACTTCGAAATTTGAATTGCGAAATGTATGAAAAGCATGGATTGTAAGAGAATAGACTTTTAGATTCCATATGCGTTACCCAAATTTCAAAAAGCAGAGGCTAGTATGGACATTCGGCTCTACAGAGATGGGTTAGGGCCTTCGGTGCCAATTTCCATGGTGGAATCCATGGAAGCTCCAAATGATGTGTGGATAAAGGTCCAAGTGACTCCGCGAATATGCTCAGATCTTCAATGCACTTAAAAAGCGAGGTCTAAAAATAAGAACTTAGACCTCCAGCGTGTGCGATCTTCGCGGGGATAAAAAGTGTCGACATACGGAAATGGGATGGCGGTTTATATCCATTGGATCCGTTGGTGGCAGCGAATCATTGGGAGCGTTTCAAGTTTAGTACGTTTTGTGGTGAGGTTCTACATCACAGGATATTGTGAGAGATTGAGAGGGATGAAGGCATTGGGTGAATATAGTTCCATGAGATGGCTGCTTCCATTGTCACAAAAAGGGCCATGGCTTGGGGAGGGAAACCCCTGCGGGAATCTGGTGGACTTATAATTAGAAGTGGTGATAGAGGCGAGCAAACTTTGGGCTTCAATGTAGGTTAAAGCAATTTGAAGAAGCACTTCGTAGATAGAGGCTGAAAGTTTGGATGGTGCATTCGGACGAGGGTGTAGCCCCGCGAGGTCGAGTTTACAACACTAATAAGCCAATCAAGATCTGGAAGGCTAGAAGCAATCTTGGTTCGTGGTGAAAGAACCCTGGCGACAAGCGGGGAGATAGTGAGACATGATTTATGCGATACAACTCTTCTCTCAAAGAAGATGGTATTTCTCTTCTTCTTTTCTAGCCCGGGTATCGCGGCATTTTCACTTTGAAGATAGTCTTGCTCCTTCAACCTCTTCGATGAGACACCCAACTTGCACATAACCGAGAGGAGTTCTATCACCGGGCGTTCCTTATCAGTGGTTGAGGATGTGGAGGCCACTAGATGACAAAAATGGGAGGGGCCGTTAAGATTATAAAGGGAAATTAAAGGAAGGGGAACCCAGGAGCTCTACTAACCGGCCAGGAAAGGGGAGCACAAGCTACAAGGACCTCAATTTATACATGTGGCAGAACATAAATCGTTCGGTACAACATCGCCGTGTGTCGAGCGAGATTACGTGTTTGTCCGTGGGTTTACATTAGTGCGGTCATTTGGAACACATTAACTATTCTAAATTTCTTGTATCACACCATAAAATCTACACCGCAGCTTTAAAAGCTTATGAAGGGTTTACCGTGTGATGTCTTGTCATTCTCTCTGCCACGGATATTGAAATTAAAATAGGAAGCGTAATAATTAGGCACATTTTCAAAAACTTTTTTCCATTCTTGAAACAAAATAATTACAAACATTAAAAAAAGCGGGCCCCTCTGGAAGGCGATGCCTATGATCGCCGAGACGAAGCTCTTCACGGAGGGCGATGGGTACCTATTACCCTTCTCCAACATGATTTGCTTGCCCACGCAGCCACACATTCTCATACTCTGCCTTGCTATCTTCCCGCTCCTTCCGAGAGTTGAGCTTTCAGGCTGACCTCGCCAGAAACAGGTGCGACCCGAAGCCTCTCTTGGAGGTTAGATCTCGTGGTAGCGCAATTAGGGTCTATGGCGACCAGCTGATTATCGCCTACTAAAATCCCTTGCCTCCTATAGAAGGCGGCCTTGTCCTCTGCGCAACCAGCTTAGCGGCGTCTTTCATCATTCTTTTCTTTTGAGGATGAACATAAAGCCCGGCCGCGAAATATTCTTAATTTCCTTCACGGAACGAGACAAGATCTACGGCATGGATGGAAGCGGAGGTACAGGTGGAGGCCATTGAAAGAGATGGGAGAACATGAGATGGGCGGATGTGGTAGAACAGGAGATGGCGGATAGGAAGACAAAGGCCTCAGGCGTTTTTATATAGAAACTAGAATCACGTTGGAATCCTACGGTTCGCGATGCAAATAAGTTGTGTAATAATCCTCACGGTGAAATTATAGCATGCAATTAGGCAGCGGTAGCCTATGTTAAGCATCATGGGATCCGTCGGATCCTAGCCGTACTATATGGAGACCATTATAAAAAGAAACTTGATTACTATTGTGAGCGCATGCCATGTCGCCAGCATGGCGTTGTGTCACATACCCGCGTATGTAAGTGAGCGTTATCCATGCCATTCTTTGATCTTTGGCGTACCAAACCTAGATATGACTAATTGCGTTTTACGTACAAGATATCCTACGCAAATGGCTAGATATTTGTGTTACCAGGATAATTTTCTATTAATGTCGAGGAATTTGTACGCCCTAGCGAGGGTATGCGTGGAATCATGCGGTAGCGAAATCTATTGGTGCTACCTAATTTGCAAGCATGGCATTTTAGCATGTTATGATCTTTAATAAAACAAAACATACATTTGAACAAAGAGAGCGGATAGAGCAAAATAGAAAACTTTTCTTTGAAGCGAAATACATAGATACAGCGGCTGGGATCTTCTTGATCCTCCCAGCTGATTTTCATGATCCTCTAATTTGAAGCGTAAAGGCTAGCGTTCTCATCCTCCGTGACTCGGGCTTCTTCTCCATATCTTAAGGCTGCGCGAAATGTTGGCCAGGCGGTTTCAACTACCTTGGCCACGTGGCTATTTAGCCTCTTGGTACATGGCGAGAATGTTTTGGCTGACTCAATGTCACGTGACGCCTCATGAGCTATTTATTCGGCCAGCCTCGATATTCTCGGCGAGGCGGCTATTTTCATCGATGGAACCATGTTTAATTATTTTAAGAATATGTGCAATTTTGGGGAGTTTTTTAGCGACTTCAGGTAAAGCTTTGGCATTTTTTTCTTAATTAAACTTTTGTTCTCCTCATTAGAGCCCGCCAGCTTTCTTAAACTTTCCCCAAATTTTTTGGCTTTCCCCCCTTTTTTTCCTCACACTCCCCTTTTTCCTCCTGCTTAGGGTTTTTTTTTTTTGAGTTTTCCTTCTCTTTCTGCGTACGCCCTCATCCGGTAGCCAGAACTATGGTATTTGTTTTCTCCATGCTATGGCGCCGTTTCTTCCGGCTATGGCTTTATTCTTCGGGGCTAATAGCCTCTACGCTATATAGGCGCTTTGCTTAGCCATTTATTTGAGGCAGGAAGGAGATACCATTTCTAGTAGTTGAGTAAGACTTCCCATTAGGGTTGACCTAAGATGCGACTTATTATTAGGTATGGGCTTGTCGCATTCCCATCTGTCTTCGGATCACGAGGATCTGACATCTCTATCCCATTTCGGTTACAAGAGCAGGCGGAGTTCTTAGCTATTTTGGATGCAGGGAGTCGATTATTGCATGCCTTTTTCTTTGGGTCTTATCTACAAGATTTATTGCTAGGGAATGATTATTGTGCATTCCTTTTCTTTGGGTCTTATTCGATTAGGTTTAGATTGATCTTATCCTCGCGAGAAGGTATGCATACTTGGTATATTCCGGTTAGTTGTCAAACTCCGGTTGTTTATGCAATACAAGCATGTAATTCATGGAGTAAATATATTGTGGTTTGTATGTAGAACTTGTATGAATGTAGTGTAGCATTGTTTCTAACCCACTTTGTCAACATTTAGGGTACTTAAAGGAAAATGGAAAGCTACTTGAGTTTTTGACACGAAGTCTCAAGAGCTACAATAGCCGGATAGGCCCGGTCATGATAATGGCAACAAAACTATATCTTAAGTATTCTTAGTGGGTATACACTTCCATCAATCGTTTTACAATCCCCAATATTTGTTGAATGCGGATTGGTGGACTTGGACATAAAAACAAAATTTGTATTAAGGGCATGGAAAATATGGGCTACAAATACCAATGGCTGAAATGGGAACCAAATTATTCCAAGATCAGGAAGGCGACTTTAAATAATATGTGGCGCCTTCTTGGGAAACTTGGACTGAATCATGATCGGATAGTTGAAGTTGTTGCCTGGCCGAGTTATGAAGAAGAAGGCATGCCTCATGGCACTATCCATCACCTAGAGATACAAGGGGAGCCATTAACTCTCTAGCGAAGCCAGTACTGGCGAGTGAACCATGTTGCTTGAGTCGAAATTGTTAACCATATTTGCTCGAGTCAAAATGTTGGTGCTAAATGGCATGGCTATTTAACCATGTTGCTTTCGAGTCAAAATATTGGTGCTTCACCATCGGCGTAGTAGCGATTCCGGAGTTCAAGAACTATATTTTTGTGTTAGATCTATTGTTGAAATCAAGCGGAGTTACTGTTGATTTACCTCTTGCCAAAATTAATGGAGTATATTTTTTGTTGTAAATTTGAATGTCAACCTATGGCGTCCACCTTCATATTTCTAAATCGCCTCCAAATGTTCAAGACGAATTAACTTCTAGTTTAATTAGAATTAGATATTAATTTTGTATGTTGCATTATTTTCACACCCCATGAATAGCTTGTAGGCGTTAAAAATGGTTATTTTTTATCATTCCTCCTCATAAGAAAATGTGTTAATAGTGCATTAATAAGACTTGTTTCTATGAGGTAAATTGAATTAGGCGGTGAGCAAGTGTTTTACGAGGCCAAATTTTTGGTGAATGAAATAAATGTAAAACACCATAATTGGTCATTATACATGCTAAAGTGGTAGCGATTTTGGAGCGGACATAATCCCAAAATAAATGAATGATGGTTGTGGAATCTCGCTGAATCTCTTCATCCTGCGCAAGGGTGATGTCCGCGAGCAGCTCTTGGCGTGGGGAGTGCTATCTTGGGGCGTGGTGGCTTGCTAGAGAAAGATGAAGATACCGCCAGACGGAAGGTGGAAGAGTAGAAGATGAGCAGAAGTGAGGAGAAGCGGAGCCCGGTCGGTGAAGAAGACAAGATAAGAGGAATATTTATTTATAACATAGATTTCGTGGTAACCCGGAGTCACCTGACGAAAGATGCGATCAGTCGGGGAAAATGAATTTGTTAGCTACCATTAAGTGTGAGGAATAAATAAATTAATTGTTTTCCAATAATATTTCATTCATTCAGGAGAAATATCCTGCGGCGATGCTTCGTGTTCGTCGAAAAAAATCAAGGTGATGTATTTAGAAGCGTGGTGTGAATAAATACAAATAGAATAATTTTTATTAATAATTTTGATTGATACAATCTATACATAAGTAATTTGGCCCGATACATAGTAATTTTATCGCGATGAATAGATAGAAGCAAAAATAGATAGAACTTCTCATTTAAAACCAAGATAAAGCGGCATGGAGATCATACGGCCTTGAAATCATTGATTACTACCTAATTGGGCATTTAGGTGTCGTGTGATCTTACAATAAAACAAAACACATACATTTGAACAAAAGAGAATAGATAGAAGCAAAAATAGAAAACTTTTCTTGAGCAAAATACATAGATCTGGCGGCTGAGGATCTTCGCTGATCCTCTAGCTGATTTTCATGATCCTCTAGCTGGAAGTAAGGCTGCGTTCCTCATCCTCATGACTCGAACTTCTTCTCCATAACTTCTAAGGCCTGCGAAATATTGTGGGGCGGTTTCAACTACCTTGGCCTTTTGTGGCTGATTAGCCTCTTGAACATGGCGATGTTTGGCGAGCTCAATGTCACAAAGCTCATGCAGCGATGCCTCATGAAGGCTGTTGTCGGCCCTTCTCGATATTCTCGTGACGAGGCGAACATTTCATCGTGGAACCATCATTCAATTATTTTTTAAAGAATATGTCTTAATTTTGGGGTTTTTGTGACTTCAGGTAGCTTTTGGCATTTTTTTCTTCAGGTAAACTTTTTTTCTCCTACCGTCGGTATTATCCGGCTCTTAAAACTTTCCCCAAATTTTTAGCTTTTCCCCTTTTTTCCTCCCTCCTTTTTCCCTCCCTGCGCCCGGGTTTTTTTTTTTGAGTTTTCCTTCTCTTTCTCGCATCGCAGCTCATCCGTGGCCTTAGCCAGACTATGGTGGCTGTTTCTCCATGCTATGGTAGTAGTTTCTTAGGCTATGGCGCTTTGTTCTTGAGCTATGGCCTCTACAGCTATGGCTGCTTAACCCTTCGGTAGAGACAAGGAAGGAGATACATTCCTAGTTGAGTAAGACTTCCCGATACGGTTGACCTAAAGGTACGGCTTATTAGGTATGGAGGCTTGTCACGTCTTATCTAATGCTTCAGGATCACGGAATCTGAGAAGCATCTATCCATTTGATTGCAAAAGGCAGGCGGAGTTCTTAGCTATTTTGGATCACGAGGAATCGATTATTGTGCATGCCTTTTCTTTTGGGTACTATCGTTATTGCTAGGGAATCGATTATTTGTATTCCTTTTCTTTGGAGTCTTATTAGATTAGGTTTAAAGCTGATCTTATCCTCATGAAGAATGTCCATTGGTATATTCACGGTTAGTTGTCAAACTCGATTGTTTTATGCAATACAAAGCTGTAATTCATGGAGTAAATATATTGTGGTTTGTATAGAACTTGTATGAATGTAGTGTAGCATTGTTTCCAACCTTTGTCAACATTTTAGAATTTGCCAAAAGGGAAAATGAAGAAAGCTGAGGATTTTTTGACACCAAAGTCTCAAAAAGGCTCACAATAGCGGATAGTAGGCCCGATTACTTGATAATGGCAACAAAACATATCTTATTATTCTTAGTCGATTATCCGCTTCCATCAATCTGTTTTACAATCCCCAATATTTGTTGAATACAGTTGGTGGACTTGGACTTAAAAAGCAAAAGGCGTATTCGGGGCATGGAAAATATGGACCTACAATACCAAATGGCTAGTATTAGAGACCAATTATTCAAGATGGAAGGCCGACTTTAAATAATATGTAAGCCTTCTTGAGAGCCTACGAGATTTGAATGTGATGGGAGATAGTTTGAAGTTGTTGTTGCCACGGTTATGAAAGAAGAAGGCATGTGCCTCATGGCACTATCCATCACCTAGAAATTACAAGAGAGCCATTAACTCTCTAAGTAGAAACTAATACGCTTGGTGAACCATGTTGCTTGAGTGAAATTGTTGTTAACCATGTTGCTCGAGTCAAAATGTTGAGTGCTAAATGTAGCTATTTCTAACCATGTTGCTCGAGTCCAAAATATTGGTGCTTCATCGGCATGGCCGATTTAGGGTTCAAGACTATATTTTGTGTTAGATCTATTGTTAATCAAAGCGGGATTTTTGTTGATTTACCTCTGCAAAATTAATGGAGCTGTGTTTTATTTGTAAAATTTGAATGTCAACTATAGCGTCCACCTTCATATTTCTATAAATACTACCTCAAATGTTGGAACAATTAACTTCTAGATTTGAAATTAATTAAGTATTAATTTGTATATTTGCATTATTTTCACACCCATAGATAACATAGGCGTTAAAAATGGATTTATTTTTTATCATTCCACCTCATAAGAAAATGTGTTGTGGTATTAAATAAGACTTGTTTCTATGAGTAAATTAGATAGGCGTGAGCGGTAACTACGGAGCCAAATTTTGGTGAATAAAATAAAATGTAAAAACACCATAATTGGTCATTATACATGCTAAGGAGGTAAAACGATTTTGGAGTGAACATAATCCCAAAATAAATGAATGATGGTTTGTGGATCTCCTTGAATCTTCATCCTGCTATAGGGAGTGATGTCCATGGCTTGACTCTTGGCGTGGGGAGTCTTTATCTTAAGTGGTGGCTTGCTAGAGAAGAGATGGAAGGTGCCGAGGGCCGAGGAAAGGTGGAAGGCGAGTAGAAGATGAAGCCCGGTGAGAGAAGAGGATCGGTGAAGACAAGATAGAAGGTCTTCTATTTATAACATAGATTTACATTAGTAGCGGAGTCACCGCAGCGAAGATCGTCGGTGAGGAAAATGGTACATTGCTTCGGCGTCGTGTGAGGAATAAATAAATTAATTGTTTTTTCCAATAATATTTCATTCCTTCGGGAGAGGAAATATCTGCGGCTGATAGCTCGTGTTCGTCGAAAAATCAGTGATGTATTTGGCGTGGTGTGAATAAATACAAATAGAATAATTTTTATTAATAATTTAGGTGATACAATCTATACATAAGTAATTTGGTGATACATAAGCTAATTTTATCTTTGATGAATAGATAGAAGCAAAAATAGATAGAACTTCTCATTGAAGCAAAGATAAAGCTGACATGGAGATCATCATGGCAAGGAAATCCATTGATTGCTACCTAATTGCGGGCAAGGCATTTACGTGTCGTATGATCTAATAAAACAAAACATACATTTGAACAAAGAATAGATAGAAACAAAAATAGAAGCTTTTCTTGAAGCAAAATACGCGGGCCGGCTAGGGATCTTCTTGATCCTCTAGTGATTTTCATGATCCTCTAAATTTGAAGCCGTAAGGCTGCGTTCTCATCCTCCGCATTTCGGGCTTCTCCAATTCTTCTAAGACTGCGAGAAATATTGTGGGGAAATGGGTTTCAAGCGCGCCTCGGCCTACTGACTAATTAGCCTCTTGGTACATGGCCGAATGTTTCGGCGAGCTCAATGTCTCGCTCATGCAGCAGCGCCCTCGTGAAGGCTAATCGTCTCTGCTCGATATTTCTCAAAGCGTGAGACATTTCATCGTGGATCTCCTTGAATCTCTTCATCCACCAACTTGCAAGAGGTGATGTCCACGAGCAGCTCTTGGCGTGAGAGTGCTATTTTTGGTGTGAATTAAACTTGGTAGGGAAGATGAAGATGCCATCCAGATGGTAAAGGAATGCAAAGCTGACGGAAGATGGCGAAGGCGTAAGAGGATCCCGAATTGACAAGATAGAAGGTCTTATTTATAACATAGATTACGTGGTAGCTTGATTCACAAGGCGTGAAGGATCGCAGGTGATCGGGGAAAATGGACCGTTTAGCTACCGGCGTCGTGTGAGGAATAAATAAAATATTTTTCCAATATTTTATTTCTTCGGAGAAGGAAATATCCTGCGGCGAATGGCTTCGTGTTAGGTGAAGAAATCATTTGATGTATTTGGCTGGTGTGAATAAATACAAGTTGGAAAATATATAGCTTCCATTTTTCAAGCTTTGTCGTCAATTTCGTACTCTTTCAATCCCTGCCGCCTTGATCCAACAAGGCTAATGACTCCCATGTTATGACCTGTCACATTTAAAGGAATTTGAATGGACTCGAACCACTACCTCTGGGTAGTGGTAAACCCTAACTTAGAAAGAACCCACGCGATGATTTGAAGATGGGACGGTTCGGTAAGCATTAAGCCAAGCAAAGGTGAATCTTACAACCGAGAGGTGAGGCGGACGAGCTTCGATCTGCAAAGGGGCTGAACAGGAGTGTGGCGACCACCATCTGGACCTAACCCTATTACGGGTTGCCCACCACTAGGGCGCCAGGTTGTCCAAATCCTCTTTATCACATTTAAAGGAATTTGGGCCGGACTTCCGAACCCACTACCTCACGGAGTGGTAGCTATGCAACCTAACCGAAAAGGCCGATGATTTGAATGAGAACCAAATCCCACCGCTCAGACCTGATAGTTAATCGTCAGGACCCGACTTCCAACTTCTTGAATTGAGTCAAACCCGGCTGACTAAAAAATTTAACATATTGCTAAGCCCAGACCGGCAGTGCGTCAATATTAGCAACACCACAACATCCCGCTTGGTGCTATGCACAGGTGTTTGATGCCATTGAGATGGTTCGAACATGCATGAAAATACGCGGATGTAATAGACAAACTCTGCACCTTTTGGACTGAAATTTCTCTTTGAAAGGCGATTATCTCATTAGCAGATCTTGAAAGGATATATAAAGTAACAGTATCAGGTGCTTCAATCTTTCCTGTCCCGCGTGCATGTCGGCAGAAAAATCATCTACTTCCCACAAAATAAGACCCTCAAGGTTATCTTCTTCACATTTCTCCTCATCATGAGGCTTATCTTGCCAGCTATTGGTGAAGGGCTGCCAAACACGTAGATCTGTTGGCGACTTTGCGGAGGAAGTTTCTTGGAATTCTTCTTGTATTGGCGGATTAGCGCTTTTGTAACAAATCGAGACTCCAGCCTCTCATATAGTCTTCTTTAAGCTTTATAGCATTGCCGATATAAAGAAGACGCTTCAAACATCTCTTTGTCCAAGGTATATTTTAAAATCTAGGCCTAGGTTTACCCGATGCGGCCAAGGTCTTGTCTGGCTTCGTCTTCCCTAGCACACATTAAGTAACAAAAGGCGGGTTCCTCGATTATATCCTTGTAATAGAAGTATTCTTTGCCTTCCACTAAAATTGGCGTTATGTCGGACAACTTCTTTCATCCTCATCCTCATCCTCATTCTCATCCTCATCACCTTGAATTATCTTCCTCCCTCTGGTTCACCCAAGGCCGGTCGCGTCGATTCACCAAAACTCTACATTCCTGCTCTTCTTCTTGTAGATCTATCATCTCATTTCCTCGTCATAGTCAGCATCATCACATAAGCCACGGCCCCATGGCTTAAAAGATTTCATTGTTTCCGGTGTATCTTGGTTTGGGCTGAGTAGAATGCAATAACTAGTGAATGCAAATGGCAAAGAAATAAGTTACCTTCTTAAATTACAAAGGATCACGGCGGGAAGGCCAGTAGCGACATTCTTGAAAAATCTTAGTTGCTTAAATAAGGAAGTACTTCCTCTAAATTTGTTTTGGAATCACGACGGCTTATCACAAGGGCCGTCCAAATTAGAGACCGTGATTCGACTGAAGCTAAAAGCAACCTAGCGATAGGATCAAGCTTCGCTAATGTTTCCATGATGTCAACTCCTTAAAATAGAGCGGATAAGTGCGATGCGAGCGCAACTTCCCCTCGTTGTCATGTGGAACCGGATGCATACCATTCGGGGAACTTCACATAACAATCCATGGCCCGAAGCCAGGCAGCCAGCGGGCTCTTGAAGATGTTTAGGAAGCGGTAAAGTGGCTGTCGCCGAACTCAAGTAGCCGTTGTCGATTATGAGAAAGGGGAACCACGGCCGTTGTAGGGGAGATTTGTCAGGTACATTTAGAGTTGGGAGTTAGGGTTGGATACACGTGAAAACTACTATGTGCAAAAAAGCACAATGCTTTAGCTGCTTGGCGTCGTGTGATCCTCCGCATTATAACATTAAAAAAAGAAAAAATACAGTGAACCTAGGCTTCTAAGAAAAGAAATGGACTAAGGATGAAGCTTATAAGGAAAGCCATTACATTAAGAATATTATACATATAGAAAAAACCTGGGTACTTCACGACCTTTTTCTAGGGGTCTTTCTTCTTGTTGTAATTGACCATAAAATTTTGACCATAAAATTTTCGGGATCCCTTATGCGTGAACCGGGGCAGCATTCCTTGGGCATAACCGATCCACCGTGGCATATATTAACAGGTAGATTCCCTCAAATGAAGTAGGCTGGCCTTGAAGCCATTTGAAGAGCATTTAGAGGCGGGTTGCTTGAATGCATGGCGGTATGATGTATGCACCACACTCTTGGAATCTCTTTCCTGAACACGGCAAATGGGAATTGTGAGAATGACCATCGATTACTCTTACGATGCTTCTTAATCTCGCTGAGAAATCACCCCAATGCAGGCCGTCTTCAGCTTGATTGCTACCCTCACCCACCCGGCATTTGCGGTGTTTCTCAGTAGGCTCTTGCGGCATCTCCTCACATTTCTGGTCGCCTTTCCCTTTCTGGCGTTAGACTCCTCCTTTAATTTGAAGGTCACAGGCGCATCCATGACTTGATAGGGCGGGAAGAGCAAGAAGGCTGACTGCCCAATACTTAATCCGTCATATTACGCCAGTGATCTCTCATTTTCATCCTCGATCTCAGAACGGTCGCCTCCTAACTCTTGCCAAAATTTGCTTCCCCACCGTCTGTCATGCGGAGTTATTTCCATGACTTCAATAGGCATGAATTAGGAGGAGATCTCTCGGAGACTTAAGTTCAGATGTGGATTTGAAGGAAGTAGGACTAATGTAATCCACGGCCTTACACACGGATGGATCATGCGGTTTGCTTAGTTCTTGCCATGGCTTCTGTTGGATGAGCATACTCCTGAACGACAAAATAGACAAGCGGCAAGAGATAAATAGTAAAAGCGAGAAGTTAGAAGTAAAATATGATGGTAACTTTTTTGAAGTAATTGTCACGAAACCCTAAAAAATGTTGGACGATACGGAACCCTAAAAAACATTGGACAAAAACACAAATAAAAAGCTGAGATTCAAGCGCGATAGACAATTTCTTGTTGATCGCGAACTCATAAACTTTATATTTCCCTCTTGCCTGTAGCCAACCCTAATGCCATCAATGAAATAATGGAAGTCGTTATCTATCTCCTCTGTCTCCACCTGCGCCATGCTCGAATATCACAGCATCGAGATTATGCATAGGGTCTCGGCGGCTCCCAAAGGTTGTGGAGCCTCTCTTTTCTGTTTCGCCGTTCTAGTTGACAGTGCGTATAAAATATTGTTTGGAAGAAAATATCGGCGAACTTAAAGGAGAACTCACGTGGCACTACGTTAGTTAGGCGGATGATTCATTGAATCGAACATCCAGTCCGGAACCAAAACAAGCCATCCACAAAATCGGCGAGGGGAGAAAGCATTATATGTCTTGAGACTTTTGAACTTCTAGCCATGCAGAATATGTTAGCAAATACCTCAAGCGGTGTGAAGGAAACTCATCCTCATGCCAGTTTTGGAGACGTTGCTTACCTCGTCGACCGGGCATTTCTTCGTACCAATTACATTGTTCTCATTAGTCGTGACACAATGTTCCCTTAAAGGGGGAGCAATTCAGCGGCCTCAAGCTGGAGTTTCACGACCTTTCACGTTGTAATCATGTCCTAAAACCAGATGCTATACCGCAAGGTCAGCATCCATACCTTGGAAAAGGACAATTACGATGTCTATGTGATACCACGACAAGGGGCGCTACTAATGCTTTTCGTGAACTACATCCACGACGTCGATAAACATAAAACTGCACAATAAATTTGTTTATAAACGTGTCAGCGAAGAAATGAAAGATAAGGAGATCCTGCAATGGCCCCATTTTCTACGGTTAAATGGCTAATGACGGCTTACGGCGTCGTGTGATCAGATTAAAGGTGAATTACCATTCGCGGGCAATTTTGGGGGTTGTTTTTAGTGGAGATTAGTTCTTTGGCCATATCGGAAGGGTATATGCATGTCGTGTTGTTATACTTTCCACTTACCGGCTGCACAAATTCAACTTTGAACTCTTTATCCTACCTATCCAATGTGTCGCCCGTCACAATTAAGCCTTTATTAAGCAACTCTATGTTAAGCCCCTGGTTGATGGCTGACATACTCACCCACGAACCTATTGGACAAAACCTCCCACCTCTTCACCTTGGGAGTTAAGCCAAATGAGGCAAGAACACAGAAATTATAGGAGACATGGATTGCAAGAGTGAAGTGAGAAGGCTGAGGAGAGAGGATGCGTAGTGTCAAGGTTGCACCAAGAGGGAGGGATGCACCCGCAGATATCAGGCGCAAGCTCCCAAAACAAAGGCAAATTAGATTGTTTAGTAATCTATGTCAATACATGAAGTACAATGATATAAACAAAGCGATTGATACTAAGAATAGTATTAGCCATTCACCCTTTGCCCACTAATAACAGTTCACTTAGTTAGATTAGGTTAACTCAATCGATAAGGTGCTTGACACTTATGTGAGTGCTATAGAGAATGTTGTAAGTGCTGATACATCCGTCTAAGCGGCAAGATGGTGATCTCGATATCATATATCTCGACCTCCTCCTTGATGAGATAAGCCATCTCCATGCTGGAAGCCTCCTCCTCACGGAGATAAGATCTGAATGCTTAGTCCAGATGGTCCTTAATCGGGGTCATCACGAAGAGTTCAAAAACCAAAGAGTTTGCATGAAGAGATCAGCTCTATTCTCTACGGTAGGTAAATGAACCTGTTGATCAACCAACGTATCGAGGAGCGATGAGAGTCGAGAAGGATTGTCTTTGATATCCATAATTGTTTTGCCAAAGAGGAGGATGAAATTGTTTTTCATGCATATCCTCGATATAGGCAATAGAAGTATCAAAGATGATTACTCGATTAAGGAAGCAGTAGTTCAATAATAGCCACAAATACGGCTACCCAACAATGTGCTAAAGTTAGGAAATTCTTCATGGAAATCAAACCTTAATGCAACCAACCCGACCTTGATCAAGGGTGTTTGCTAGAAGTAAAGGAGTCAACTACTCCTCCTTGCTTTGGAATCCTTGATCATATATGATGCATATTCAACTCCTTCACAATCAGTGAATTAAGATCTCCTTGATCTGGAAAGCGAGAAAAGAGTTGGTACCATGCCGAGGTCTTTAGGAAGTCTTTGGAAGTCTTTGGAAGTGCTAGAAGTGTTGGAAGTTTACAGCAGTCCAATAGAAAAATCAGTTGATCGGTGTTGGGGCCTGAGTGCCTCCTTACATAAGCGGCGCAAAATTATCGAGGAAATAAAATGCCACTTGATGAAGTGTTGTTGTTACATTGCGAAAGTAATGGGAGGCAGAGGAAGCCCACATCAAGATATCCTAGTTCAATGGCAGGGTATCTATTAATCTTTGCTTGGAAAGTCAGCGGAATATCGAGAATTATCCATTTATTGGGTGCCTCTTGCGCCATATGATATCGAGAAAGTAGAAGGATCTAAATCCACTACTTCAAAGCAATAGGAAGGATAATCCTAGCAGTATTGTTCTCCTCCTCATGGAGTGCTCATCTCCATTTAGGGTAGGTTGGGTCTTTGAATGCTACTGCTGCAAAGTGGCATGATCATGCACATCTGCCTCATCTTGATCTCCTCCTTAATAGAAGTGATTGTGATGGGAAGCCCATATCTTTGTCTTGCATGGTGCTGCTGAAGAGAATCAAATGCATTAGGTGTCGAGGAAGAAAATAGTTGCATCAATTGTGAGATCTGATGGTCTTCTCCAGCTTCAATCTCTTTGGAAGGCGTGCTTCATCTTGGTCTTGGTCAAGACTCTAGGTCTCTTCCCAATGCATGGCGCACTCACGTACAGATGCCCCATCATATGAGTCTTTTGGTCATGCTTCTCAATGAGAGCATACCACAAATCGTGGCTATTCTCGCTAACGGAACTCATCAGGGATGAAATTAATTGCAGATATAATGCCATCGCCTTGTCATCTGGTGACGCCAAGCATGCAAATCAGCAGCAATATTCTTGGCATTAGGTGCGAGGTTCTTGTAGTCCACAACTCCCAAACTCCTTCATACTTGAGAATGAGAGGTCATTCACCTTTCCATTCTTGGAAACCTATACGTCAAAGATTTGAGATAGCATATTTGCCGGAAGGTGTCTGGTTGCTTATTGCATCCTTCTCCATTGTTGTGTTGATCTTGAATCAATCCTATTTCGTACTCCCCGATACCATATCAAGGTTGCACCAAGAAGGGAGAGAAGGGATGCACACGGAATTATCGAGTATAGCTCCCAAAACAAAAGGCAAATTGGAATTGTATTCAATGTCCTATGTCTTATTACATATGAAGTGTGTGCAACAAAGCGTTACTAAGAATAGTATTGGCGGATTTCACCCATACTAATATAGCAGTTACTTGTTTGGAGTCGGTGCTCAATCTTGATAAGGTGCTTAGTCAGCACTTATGTCTTGAGTGCTATAAGTGTTGTAAGTCTTTGATACATCCCGTCTAGCGGCAAGATGGTGATCTAGATATCATATATCTAGACACTCCTCCTTGATGAGAGATGCGCCATCTCATGCACCAGGCCTACTCTCACGGAGATAAGATCGAATCTTATTCAGGGTAGTCCTCCAATCGGGGTCATCTGAAAAGTTCAAAACCAAGTTTGCATGAAGAGATCAATCTATTCTCACGGTAGGTAAATAAGACCTCACCCGATTAATAGCTGTCGAGGGAATAGTAAGTGAGAAGGATTATCTTTGATATCCATAATTGTTTTGCCAAGGGAGGATGAAAATTGTTTTCATGCATATCCTCTGATATAGGCAATAGAAGTATCAAAGATGATTGCCGTTAAAGACGTGATTCAATAACCACAAATCTGACTACCCCAACAATGCTAAGAAGTTGAAATTCTTCATGGAAATCAAACCTTAATACGCCGTGACCTTGATCAAGTGTTTTGGTAAAATTCTTGCCCTCCTTGCTTTGGAATCCTTGATCATATATGATGCATATTCAACTCCTTCACAATCAAGTGAATTAGGAGTCTCCCTTGATGCAGAAGCAGAGAAAGAGTTGAGTGCCATAATGCTTGACGTTCCAAGGAATATCGCCACTCGTATGTATATTCACGGACCGTCTCATACAAGCAAGTTGAAATTGTGCACAGACTACTTCTTGACAAGTCATTCAAAGAAGACTAGGAGGTCTCAGGTTCCCTCCAGTGTTGGTCAAGTGGAAGCACTTGCCGTGGAAAACTAGCGACATGGGTATTAGGCGAGTTGGAGAAATAATACCAGAGTTTATGAAGGAGTTTGATGGTGAGTCGTCTCCAACCCAGTGCGACCCGACTTGTCGAGGAGGTTAGCTTAATATATGTTCTTAGTTAGTCTCTAGCTCTGTGAGATGTATTCTAGCTAGTGGAATACATATGCGAGAATCTAGAGGCTATGTGATGATGATGGGATAAGCCTTTAAAAGTTCTCTAGGCAACATGCACCAAGAGGTGCGCATGACCACTAGGGTCATGCGAGGAAAGGCATGGTGCTTGTGATGATGGGACATCGATTCGGATCTCCCTATGCCGCGATGTGGGATCCTTTTACCTGGCCATAGGGGGTCATGAGTGTGAAGATCAAAGTGATCATGTCGCGATGATGGGATCATTATGAGGCGTTCCAGCTTAAAACCCTTGAGGGCATGGCGCTAGGGGTACTTCGTACCGGGTAGCAGAGTCTGAGTAACTTACTTGATCATGGGCAATGATGGGATCATCTTAAATGGTCCTTAAAAGCTCAAATCCGAAAGAGGTGCGGTCGGAGTGCAAGGTATGGTAAGGGGGTGGTACCCTAAAACCACAAACTTATTAATTAAACTAGCGTAATGTGCTCCATGTGGGGCAAAGTGAGGAAGGAGCTTGAGGTGGAAGTACGAGAATGGGAACCATAATTTGCGTTATGAACCCTAATAACTCTTATAATAATGTTTTGAATTATTGTAGAAGTAACAACTATTAAGGCTATAATTTTGTATAAGTACAAATATAGCCACCTACATTTGACATAACTTTAATAGGAAGTTGATGTTTAAATTAAACGTAGTATGATCTTATGTTGTTTTCTTGGGGATAAATAGGCTCGTCACTTAAGCGCAATCACGAGGAATGACATTATCTAAGGGGGAGAATGTGGCGTTCAAGGGAATATCGCCATAAATACGTATATTCACGGACCGTCACCATTTACATCTCACCTAGGTAGCCTTATGCTTGGATGATAAGTGGCAAAGGGTGCATGCAAGGTAATTGCTTAGCTTAGACCAACCTTAGAGATAAGACCCATTTCCACATGGCCTTATCTATTGGAGCAACCGCCCTGCAGCCTCATCTAGTGGTGCCGTGGCATCCCACGTGGACCCACCACCTATGAGCTCTAACCTAACCCTAGACCTTTTTCCTGACCTAGCACCTGAGCCCACCGTCCACGTGCCCGAAACCACTTTGAGCACCGTTAAAAATATAGTCTAACTGGGCGGCCTGACCCACGGAGGTGTGTGTGATAAGTAGAAGAATGGCCTTGCGAACCATGCCTAGAACATGGAGGCGCTTGGGATAGGAGGAAGCTTACAGGAGGAAGGTAGGTTGAGTAGAGTTCATGTTAGTTCACCTGGAAGTTAGCATTCGGGTGGGTTGAGTATTTTGTGTCTGGTGAAACCACCCTAGATCGCTGTTGAACATCTTGAACCCCTAGTAAAAAGGAACCCTAGCTGATAGTTAGATATGTATGATTAGGTTAAGATGTTCATATGATGTATTCGATGATATGTGAGGGATGGTTGATCATGTTGTTCCTCTTGTGTTGGGAAGGGGGTAGAGACCTAGGGCCATATGTAGTATGCTCCTAGTGTAGATCCCTTAGTTCCTATTAGTTGCGGCTTTGTGCACTTGGAACCTGGGGCCTATGGAAGCTATGATGTATTTCGGCCACCACACAAGCGGGGCTAGAGCAAGATGGGTGAGTGGATCCCTGCAGTGGGGACCGGGGGGATCCCCGCAGGTGGAGCTAGGCTTATGGTGGGTCCTTACGTGTGGAGCCGAGGAAGCATGGAGTCCGACACCTCTGAGGCGATGGTGCCTTTGCCTCTCACAAGTTGCAAGTGTCGGCTTGGCTCTTGTTTTAGGAGTTGTTGGTCTGGTCGTGTGTATGCAGATTCTCTAGCCACCAGTGGAGCCTCTAGACCGGGAAGGGGAGATGCAACCCTGCCTACCTCGTCGGACGGGGAGATGCAACTGGAAGTAGTCCGATGGGTGATGCACCATGGGATTGCCCATGCACACACCAAGAAATAATACCGAGGAGGAAGCGGATGGAGTGGTCAACCTAGCCATTGTCTATGCCGGCCCGCCATTGTTATGATTGATTGCTCTATCTTGGGCCAATCGGTCAGTCGGCTTTAGCCGTGTCGAACCCACGGGTGGAGCTCTCATGTTTTATGGCATATGATTATGTTCTTTGCATCTAGCGGATATCGCGATTGAGAGCTACCCTCGAGGTATATTGTATTATATTGCTAGTTTACGTGTGCAGCTTACGTGATAGGAGGAGCCCATAGGGGAAAGGCTGGCATGAACACCTTCGTCATCCCCTTCCCTTTCTGGCGGAGGATTCGAGGAGTCGCGGGGGTAGGCCAGCGGAGGAGCACAAAATCTTTCTGTGAAGTGAAATTTGGGCAGGATTTCTGCGGCTGTCTGGTCCGAGCTGGCCGTATGTTGCTTGAGGGCGTCACAATGGTATCGGAAGCGATATTCTTGGTTGACCAAGAACCGCGCCCGGCTCCTGTATAGAAAGTAGTCCTAACAAGCCTATAGAGAGGGTGAGAAATAGAAATTTCCACCATTGAACCTCTCGAAAATAGGAGGTACTCCTAGGTAGTGGGTCAGGAGTAGGTTAAGAGCGTGAATGGGGTCAAATTCACCTTCTAGTAAAATTGGGCGAAAATTATGCATCACGCGTCAATTTCTACCCTAAAATGGAATTAGAAGAATCATGCTTGTCGAGGGACACGGGTGAAAATGATGGAATCCATAATTGTACTTCAAGAGCTATTAGGAAATTTGAAATTCTAAAGTTATATCTGAATTTTTAGTGCATGTATTAGAGATTAAACATATATTAATAATAAAGTTACTATGGTGTAATTAATAAAGGGGCTAATAATGGCCGGGGAGAATATTCGGGGACCCTCCTTTTTAAAATGATCTTGCCCTCATTTTCCCTCAAACCTTCCTCCACCTTATCTCTCTTGATCAGCCTTCGTCACGGATTTCCTGAACCGTTAAGTATGAAACCGCACCAAACAGACTAGGAGTTTGGTGGCGACCCCGCAGCCTCTCGATGGGCGAGGTAGCAGCGGGGCATGTCTGAAGAAAATCCGGAGCACCTCGGAGCCTAAGAAGGGGAAGAGGTTTCCCTCAGCCCGGCGTGACGCAACCTACCACGGCCGAGGAGGGCGCACCATGATAGCTCTTCATGGCCGAGGGCACCCGAGGAGAGCAGGAGGAATCCCGTCGGCACGGGCCCGGACACGAGGTGGAAGAAGCGGGTGGAAGAGCAACCCGGCCTGACTCAAAGCGGAGCCTTGATTGCCCAAGAAGAAGGGCAAAGGAAGGGATGCAGTGGCGGAAGGAGCCGCAAAGGAAGAAGAGAGAGAGCGGGAGCTGAGGGAGTAGGAGGCCGAACTAGGAGAGGGCCGTCGGCCCG
Source organism: Isoetes taiwanensis (assembly GCA_021234155.1). Classification (NCBI taxonomy): domain Eukaryota; kingdom Viridiplantae; phylum Streptophyta; class Lycopodiopsida; order Isoetales; family Isoetaceae; genus Isoetes; species Isoetes taiwanensis. The sequence continues at coordinate 39,359,271 of JAJEKV010000002.1, forward strand.
AAGGACCATGCATTGATTAGAAGAACCTCCCGGCGTGAAGAGGAGGTGGAAGAAGGAGGGCTGACGAGGAAGAGGGCTGGGAGGAGGCGCCCAAAGCACCTTATCGGTGTGGCCTGGGGCACTAAGGTGGTTAAGAAGCAGAAAGGCGGGTGGCGATCCCTTAGCCTTGAAGGAGGGCGAGACTCAAGCTGGCAGCTTCAAAGCGTACCAGGGGCTACCTCGTCGTTGGGCCGGTATAATGGTAATCTTATTAGCCCGAGAATGTGGGCTATGTGGAAGTCGACCAGAAGAGAACCAGCCAAGCCGCCCGCCACGCGACCGAGACTAGAAGGAGTCCACCATGGGCATTTCAACTCCCCGCATGCCGAGTTTTTAGGAGATTAAAGCACTTTCAGCGGTGCACTAATCTCGATTAGGAAGAGCACACCATTCGGCGACTCATGCGGGAAGTGATCTGAGGAGTTAAATCCGCAGAGCTATTGGTGGCGTCTGCAAAACAACTAAGTGTTGAGTAGGCTGGGCGAACTCACCCAGTTGTTGTTCGAAGAAACCTCTGCGCGCAATCCATGCGAAGAGGTGACCACGATGCCCCGAGACTTGCATGGCGCGTGCATCCATAAAGAGAGCATGCCAAGGGGGATGAAGTTTGTAATAAATTAATGTACTTGCTAGTTTTCTCCTATAAATATAAATTTGTCACCATCACGACCTTAAATTTTGTAGGAAAATAATGTTTAAATGGCGGTACTGCTTTAGTTTTGACCATTATAATTGGAATGTCCGGGGAAAAATTCATTAGTTAAAATGCAACATTAGTCAAAATTGCAAAGTCAGCCAAAGCCGGTCCGGCGTCGACAAAACCCATCTAGCGCGCGGCGGAACCATTTCAGCATAGCGCCACCGATTCGCTCGGCCTATAACTAATCATGTCAAATTAGGCAGCAAGGGTGCGCTGAATTAAGTTGAATCATGCTAGAGGTGTATTGGGATCTTTAAAATTCCACAGAGAGCTCTTTAAAGTGAAATAACCGAAATCGGGTCGTCATAAAACCCACCTAGCGCCCCTTGACGCAGAACTCGACCCTAGCATAGCATACCGATTCGCCCAAATTTCTTAGATTGACCGAATTTTGATCCACAAGCTGTGTGGTATTTTTTGCTTTGCTTTGATTAAGTGCACTTCATGGTAGTTCATTTGGACACCCAGCCCATGATTTGAGTCTTCTCTCAAATCAAGACATGTGCACGGGGCAGAAGACTCTAGCCTATAAAGGGGCCCTCATTTGTCATTTCTCACCGTGGTCACACTCATGTTGCTTTGGTAGTTTTAAGTCTCACATCCCGTCAAGCGTTTTTCATAGCCATCTTCTTTGAATGGCGCCATCAAACTTTGTTAGATGCTACAACGACTCCAATCACATCAGAGTAGATTCCTGTTGAGCAAGCCTTTCATGTCTTTGATCAGCCCTCTTTGATCTTCATGCCACCTTAACGAGAACTCCTTATTACCTTTGACATCATGCATCAATATGATGTGAGGTTCTACCACTGGGGTAAAGCACACCTAGGGGAGGCTGGTTTTATGAACTCTCTTTTAAGCCATAGGTGGGGATCAGGGGAGGCAAGAGTAGGAGGCTGTGGGATAGAACTAGAAACATGCAGACTAAAACCATGTATCATGGCGCCATTATCTCTCAAACCAGCAACCCTTAGCTTTGTTCATGCGGTATAGAGGCGGTCAACCAGCAGAGAGCCGTCAATTCAACCTTTGGGTTGGCACCTCCCAACACTTTCGAGGCACGACCTGAGATAGGCATCCACGAGATCGAGGCAGTGTCTGAACACTATGGCTCACATGAAACACACGTATTTGCCAGTTGAAGCCCGAGGATTATGAAAGGAAGAGGAAGAGAACCCAAGTTGGAAATAGGGGAGGCAGAAAGGATGAAGCGTTTGGCTCTGGCTTAGCAGGGAGGTACTAAAGCTGAGACCGAGCATCAATGAGTGTCACGGCCACTACCCGGTGATCATCGGCAGTACATATTAGCAGGTAATGTCTCCTTGTCGAGGAAGGGGCCTGGGATGGATGAGCTCCTAGGCCTAATGGCACAGAGGCGGTGACTTCATGACTACTCTACCAAAGAGATCCCAAGGGAGGCATTCCTATCTGCAGGGGAGACTATATGGGACATCCAGTATGCTTGGATGAAGCAGATGTTTCAACAAGCGTGGCAGGCATTCAGAGAATTCAGGGGAGATCAGCGGAGTTGGCCTGGCCCAGGGTAGAGGCCCAAGCTCAAAGCTGAACCAATGCGCTCCATGGTCGTGAAGCATCTAAGCGACGTGTCAGGAGAGCGTGTGTGGAGGGACCACGAGACCTTACAGCAGCCAGATGTCCTACCCAGTAGAGGCTGTCTGCTTTGGGGAGGCTGAGTTGGGACCCTTGGGGTGAAACTCACTGGAGGTACTATCTTAGGCCTTAGCCAAGGCCAGGATGATAGTCTTCCACAAGAGTTGACCCAAGGGTGAAAATGCAGGTGGTGCTCCTCCTGCCCTCTGAGGGCTTGAACAACATGCCAAGATAGATTCCGGAATGGACCATATTATCCTCTTGAGAGATCAAGTATGTCAAACATGAGAGCCACCTCGAGGATCTTCTGATGATGGCTGACAGCATCACACCCGGAGACTTCAGAGCACCACAGAGTTACCAAGAGCATTGGAGAGGGAGGATGGTGGCAAGAATCTCGGAGACATTTTGGGCAGGCATGGGTTAAAAGTACCGAGGGCTTTAAAGTCTATGAAGCTGACATGGATTGATGGAAAACTTGTTTTGTAAATTAATTAAAGTGTATTGTAACTCTCTTTTACGGGTATATGTAATTCATGAAATGTACTTCTATATACTAATTAATGTCCTACCATGATCTTAACTTGTAAATTAGATTTTCATGATTTCTTTTGTATCTAACAACAATTCAATTTTGAGCAAGAACAATTGGTGTGTAACTCAAATAGCAAGCATTGATAGTTAATCCTTGCGACCAAGAACAGAGCTCCCGGGTTCTCAAGGCCAGGCATTGCAGGTCATTATTTGGGCCGGTGATCAAGATGATGACAACAACGGCTGATATGTGTAGGAAGCAATCCATAGAGACTGAGTCCCGGATAGAGGAACGGATGCATGTTGTCCTTGGGCCCTTGGATTGATGAATGCCCAAGAATATGCACACAACTCCACCACTTGCCTCCTTTCGTAAGGCATCGAGAGGAAGGTCCAGGAGGCGGGCAATGGAGATGTCAGGAGAGGCAGAAAAAGGAGAAAGCAGAAGGAGTCCCAACACCACCTAGCTCAGTTCATGAGACACTTGAGGCAGTCATGGCAGTTCACTTTCGAGATAGTGAGTCGGCCTCCGAGTAGAGCGAGGGCAAGGAAAGGAAGGCGGACATCGAAGACGACAATACTATGAGCAATGTGTGGAAGACTAGGAAAGGCTGAATTACAGGTTCGAGGGAAGAGATAGGTCAGGTATGAGGAAGCTGACTTGGCAGCGAGATAGAAGAGTTAAACGCTCTTATGGCATGAAGGATAAGGATATAGGGAAGGTTGCTCTGACAAACTTGATAAGGGCAAGTGAATAAAATTGGAAAGAGCTATACTGCGAAGTCCAACAACATCAAAAGAAACGATTCTGATTCAAGACCTTAAATGAAACTTTCCATGAGGGGCATTAATGCTGAGTCACATACTAGCGAGGCGGTCTGGCCAGTTCTATAGATTGAACCGAGGGGTACATTGCTCGGTTGCAAAGTGTGCTCTGAGAGGAATTTATGCGACTTAGACTCCATGTTCTGAGTGTCAGAAAAGAGCGATGAAACTTACATTAGAGAGTTGAACATCAATATCAAAAGGTAGGCGTCAACCCTAAATTGATTAAGCGGCCCAGAGGATAAAGCCATAGAAGTTTGGGAAGAAGCTCCCGACAGCAGCGGGGTGAAATGTCGGCCTTCAAAGAGAAAGGAAGTCAGCGGGGCCCGATTACCAAAGAGCTGACAGCAGGTAAGCAATGCAACCTTTCGCCATCGGGAGGCCCGGCGGCATGGAAATTTCGGGGTAGAACTTTGGGACCGTGGCATGAGAGAGAATGCATCGAGGCTGACATGTTAAAGCGTATTCGACTGACTGACGAAAGAGAAGAAACTGGCGAGAATGTATTGAAGAAGCTTTGTTCAGGTGCTTCCAGCGAGACGCAGAACCCATGATTGCCATTAAGTCATGCGAACTTTGGCGGATCTTATGGATTGGGGATTCTATGAAGCGGATGAAGGCGGCGACGACGCCAGGGCCCCGGGACTTCATAGATGAATTGAGTGCCATATCACGTACAAACATTAGATGGAATGACGGTGAAAATCAGTCAACGATCATTCGCGGCTGAGGGGATAATAGATAGCAGTCCATATACAAGTATTGATAAGATCTGGTGGCTCACCATAGCACTCTAGAATTTTGGTGCCTAATGGTTGGGAACGGAAGCATCGAGAAGAGATCACATTGATAGAGCAAGTAGGAAGCAAAGTAGCGATAAGAAGAGTTATAAGAGGTGCAAATGTAACCTTATAGTAGAATAGGATTCCCTAAAGCCGAAAAACCATGATGGCGGCTACGACCGCAATAGAAATTACATATAGCAATACCGGGCAGCACCAAATTCATAGTAGAGAGGTAAGAAGCAGCTTCTTCTATGCGGTGTATTTTTCTTTGAAGCAGCTAAGGAAAAGTATAGAAAGAAATAAGATGGACATTTTGAGATTAAGGCAATTGGGCAACCAGCGAGGATGAACGACCAAAGAAATATTGCCAAGCGGTAGCAAGGCTCATTCCCGAGAATTAAGGATGTATTTCGGATGAGATCCAGCGGCTACCATATAGGGGTGTAGTGTGAGATCACGTGGCACGGTCATAAGCCGGCAAAGGCACCATACGAGGATGAGCACACGAGAGTTGATTGAGCTCAAAGAAACGCTCGAAGGAATTGCGAGCTTATTAGGCGGTATTCCTTTTGGAGCACCCATACTCTTCGTGAAGAAGAAGAAAGATGGCGATTTAAGAGTAATGCAATGGCATGCTCGCCCGGCTCAACAAGCGGGCGATAAAGAACAAGTATGCATTACCAGAAGCCGAGATGATTTAATGGACCAGCTCCGGGGGAGCAAAGGGTATTCTCTAAGATTGATTTGGTCAGGTACCACCAAATAGAATAAAGAAAGAGGATATCCATAAGGGCCGCGCATTGAGCGGTATGGTCACTTTGGGACTGCGGTATTACCCTTTGGATTGTGAATGCTCCAGCAACTTTATAGCCTCATGAGCGGCGTCTTGAGGGATTTTCTAGATGAGTTGTCATTGTCTTCTTGACTGACATTCTAGTCTCGTGAGTCCATTGAAGATCATGAGTCGGCATTTGAGAAGGGTGTTAGAAAAGTTGGTGACATGCGTTTGTATGGAAAGCTCCAAATGCCGCGCTGCTCTGCGAAAAGAGTGGAGTGCCCAGGCCATGTCATGTCAGTAGGAAGGAATCTCCACCGACCCATAAAGATCGAAGCCTTGATGAAGTAGATTGGCCAGCTCAAAGAATGTGGCGGAGTAAGAAGCTTTCTAAGGTCACGGCGGTGTGCGAGAGGATTGTTGAAGGGACTTGGCTAAATTGATCCCCTTGGCGGACCTCACTAAGAGTGTTAAGGTGGTGGAAACACATTGGTTAGAAAATGTTCAGAAGCTTCATTTGAAAAGCTTAAGGAGGCCTTGCTGCGCCGAGGAAAGCACGGTGCTGAATCACAGAGATCTAGACAAAGGACAAGATAGTAGCAACAGATGCAAAGTAAGATGCTTGCTTGGTGAGTCCTCATGCAGAAATGGCAAAACATGATTCAAGAAGTTAGGCTTGTTACCGAGCAAGCGCTATCAACCCATGATCGAACTTAGCTATTGTCGGGGACTCTCTTCATTGTTGGAGGCATTATTTGCTTGGGAGGAAGTTTGGGTTAGATCTTACGATCACGAGCCTCAATACATCTTACCAACCACTCCTGAATTTAAGAGCAAAGGAGGTGGATGGAATTCCTAGAAGTATGACTTGAGATTGCTTATAAGCCGGGGTAAAGTTGAATGTGGTCGTAGATGCTCTTTCTAGAAGACCTCTTGAAACCCGGGAATTCATTATGTGCCATATCAACTCTTTGTGGTATGGCAAGAGAAAATTGAGGAGACTTTACCATCGATGGTGTTGATTTCAAGGAGGTATGGGAAAGCCTTTCTGAGGCTAGAGCAGGATAAAGAGGAGCGAGAAGCCTTCAAGCATTATGGAAAGGAAGGCAATCACATTTATCATAAGCATAGGTTGTGTTAGAATCATGGAGTAAGGGAAGCTAATTCATGACACAACAATGTACTGGGGCATCACGAGGGTTTTATGAAGACCTACTTCAAGATTGAGTAACTACTTACATTTAGGGAATGAAGAAGCGGAGATAGCAAGATATATTCGAGGAATTAATAGGTTGACACGACAAACCAAAGTGGAGCAACCCGAGATTCGGGGAATATGGAACCTCTATAGCGATCTTAGAATGCGAGAGTGGGAAGTGGTAGAATATGGATTTTATCTGAGGACTTCGAAGACTCTTCGAGGCAAAGATGCATTGATAGTGCGTAGTAGACAAATTATCTAAGATGGCACATTTTTGTGCCTTGTAGAACACTACCGACCGCATTGAATCTTGCCAGCTATTTGTGAAGGAGATTTTAGACTCCATAAGCACCTCGGGAGATAATATAGGATAGAGATTCCGAAGTTTATGAGTGCTTTTGGCGGGACCTCTTGACACCATTCGGTGAAGCTCTCCACTTGAGCCGCGACATATCATCCACAAGCCGGATAGTCGGACGGAAGGGCCGAATCCGAGATCGTGAAAGTGCTTAGAAGCTTTGTGTGGAATCGCCCAGTCAAGTGGGATAGTACATCCACTTGGTGGAATTAAACCTACAATAATTGCCAAGCGAGTCATCTCGAGATGTCTCCTTTCTCATGAAATGGCTTCACGGTACCAGGTCTTAGGACACTTGGCACAATCCAGTGTCAAAGGTTGAAGTGTCAGTAGGATGCTAGGAGATATCGGCAGTTGGTGGAAGAAGTGAGAGGTTACCTCTAGCGGCAGAAGTGTGAGAGTGTGGTAACAGGGGCAAGTAAGGGTTCAAAGTGAAGCGATGGCGATGTGGTTTGAAGATCAAGGTCAAACAAGCTAAGCAGTTGGGAGTTGCAGAAGCTTGCCCTAGGTGGGCTGGTCGTTCAAGATTTTGGAAAGAGTGGGCTCCCAAGCCTACAAGTTATCTTAGGCCCATCTCCAAAGTTCACAAAGGTTTTCCGCGTAAGTTTGAAAGCCTGATCCTAATACAGAGAGTCTTGGATACTCCAACTTTTGTTGGAAATGGCCGAACAGAGTTGAAATTGTGCACGAACTGCCTAACCATGCGTCATTTCCAAAGAAGACTAGGAGGTCTCAGTTCCTCGGTATTTAGTCAAGTGGAAGCACTTGCAGGTGAGCGACATGTGGGTATTGAGCGAGGATTTGGAGAAGCAATACCCGAGTTTATGAGCGAGTTTGATGGTAATTAGTCTCCGACCAGTGGAGCCCGACTTGCAGGGGAGGTTAGCTAATATGTTTCTTAGTTAGCCTCTAGCTCACATGGGAGATATGACTTAGCTAGTGGAATACATATGCAGAATCTTAGAACATGTGGTATTGGGATGGCCTTTTAAAAGTTCTCTGAGCAACATGCGCAGAGAGAGTCGCACTTGACCATAGGGTCATGCGAGAGAGAGAAGAAAGGCATGGTCTTGCTTGATGATGGGACATCCCGATTCGGATGCTCCCTATGTGATAATGGGGATCTCCCTTTTTAGCCATGGGGGAGTCGCCAGTGAAGGTCAAAGTGATCATGTCTGGTGATGGGATCGTGAGGCGTTCCTAGCCCCAAAACCCTTGGGGCATGGCACTAGGGGTACTTTCGGCAGGAAGTAGCAGTCTGAGTAGCATGATCATAGGCGATGATGGGATCATCTTAAATGGTCCCTTAAGCTCAAATCCAGAAGGAGGCCATGATGATTAAAGGAATGTAGACAGAAGTGGTACCCTAAAACCACAAACTTATTAATTCCAGCTAGCGTAATGTGCTCCGTAATGCGGGCAAGTGAGAAGGAGCTTGAGGTGGAAGCATTCACAGGAAGATGGGAGACCATAATTTAGATTATAGACCCTAATAGCTCTGTAATAATGTTTTGAATTATTGTAAGAAGTAAGCATATTAAGTCTATATAATTTTGTATGGTACTAAATGCCAGCTACATTTTGACACTTAACTTTAATAGGAATTTGATGGTTTAAATTAAACTTGTGTGTATGATCTTATGTTGTTTTCAGGGATGAATAGGCTGCATCACATGGCCTTAATCTTGAGGGGCGGCATTTATCCCTAGGGAGAATGTGGCGTTCCAAGGGAATATCTCGCCATAAATCATTATATTCTGGACCGTCACCATACAAAAACTACCTAGGTAGCCTTGGCATGCCTTGGATGGTCGCTTTAGAAACCAGTTAATTGCTAGCAGACAACATGAGATAGGCCATTTCCACATGGCCTTATCCTGTTAAGACTCACGCCCTTTGGCCTCATCCTAGTGGTGCCAGTGGCATCCCGTCGGACCCACACCTATATGAGCTCTGCCCTAACCCTAGACCCCTTTCCACGACCTAGCACACAGGCCCTGGATCCCGCACGTGCCCGAAACTACGTTTGACGCGTTACATCTATGGTCAGGAGGTGTGTGACGGACATGGCCTTGTGCACAAGGGCATGGGCAGGATGAGGAGGCTACAGGAGGAGGTAGGTTGAGTAGAGTTCATGTTAGTTCACACAGGAAGTTAGCATTCAGGTGGGTTGAAAGTATTTTGTGTCACGAGAGTAGAGAGCCACCTAGATCCTTTGTTGAACATCTTGAACCTAATCCTGGGAACCTAGCCCGATAGTTAGATATGTATGATTAGAGTTAGAACAAATTTATATAAATATTGTTCTGATGATATGTGAGGATGGTTGATCATGTTGTTCCTCTTGTGACAGGAAGGGGAGTAGAGACCCTGGGCCATGTAGTGTCTCCTAGTGTAGATCCCTTAGTTCCTATTAGTTCACCTTTGGTACATAGGAACCCAGAGACTATAGGCTATGATGTGACTCGGCTACTGAGAACAGAGGCAGATGGAGGGTGGTCCCTGCAGTGGGGACTTAGGGATCCACAGTGGGGCTCTAGGCTTTATGGTCAGTCACTTCATGTGGTAGAGCATGGTCCGACACCTCACAGAAGCTGATGGGTAATAGCCCTGCCTCTCAAGTTGCAAGTGTGAGCTTGGCTCTTGTTTTGGGGGGTTGGTCAGTGCAGGCCGTGTGTCGCCAGTTACTGGCATGGTGGGCATCTAGACCAGGAAGGGAGATGCAACCCTGCCTACCTCGTCGGACCAGGGAGATGCAGCACTGGAGTAGTCCGTGGGGCCATGGGCGGTTGCGTGTAGGAAGTTAGAGTCATACCGGCAGTCAGCCCATGCAAAAGTATGCACAGGGAGGCGGATGGAGTGAGCCAGCATTGTCTTATACCAACCCATGCATTGTTACATGAAGGTGATTCTGCTCTATCTTGAGGCCAAATCCAGTCAATTGACTTCCCTTCCGTTAGCCGAACCCTGGTGGGAGCTCTCATGTTTTATGGCATATGATTATGTTCTTTGCATCTATGGATATCACGATTGAGCTACCCCTGAGTAGCATATTGTGATATATTACTGGATTACGGCGTGTTACGCTTCATTTGTGATAGGAGCCCATAGGGGAAAGAGTAGCATAAAGACACCTTAATCCCCTTCCACTCGGAGGATTCGAGTCGCAGGGAGTAGGCGGAGGAGCACAATGGAGTTGATGGCCCGGGGCCAGAGGATTTCTGCGGCCATACTGATGCGAGCCAAGTATGTTTAGCGAGAATCACATACTTGAGTCTTGCGTCTCTTTGGAAGTGTTGGAAGTCTTTATGAAATGTTGGAAGTTTCTGTAATCCCAATAGAAAAATGGAGTTGATGGTGTGAGCACGAGTGCCTCATGCATAAACACTTAAGAAGTATCGAAATAAATGCCACTTGATGAAGTGTTGTTACATTGCACGAAAATGGAGCAGAAGGCCACATCAAGATATCCTAAGCTCAATGGCTGAGGTATCTATTAATCTTTGCTTGGAAGGTCTTTGGAATATCAGAAATTGGCATCCATTTATTGGGTGCCTCTTTGCATCGTCACGATATCGGAAAGTAGAAAGATCTAAATCCACTACTTCATGCTTAATAGGAAGAGATAATCTTGCTGTAATGTGCTTCTCCTCTCATCGTGCTCATCTCCATTTAGGGTAGATTGGTCTTTAAGATGCTCTGCTGCACCCAAAGAGAGAGTGGCATGATCCATCTTTACACCGCATCTGCCTCATGTGATCTCTCCTTAATAGAAGTGATTGCTTGATGAGGAAGCCCATATCTTTTATCTTGCATGAAGGCTGTGCGCACAAGAGAATCAAATGCATTAGGTAATGATCACGAGGAAGAAAATAGTTGCATCAATTGTGAGATCGTGCTCTTCTCCAAAAAGCTTGTCTAGCTGGCCATCTTGATCTTGGTCAAGACTCTCTGTCTCTTTCAATGCATATTATTTTGCCTCGGCATGCAAATGCTGTCATTATAGGTCTTTTGGTCATGGCACCTCAATGAGATCATGCCACAAATGCATTAGCTATTCTCTTGCTGGAACTCATCAGGATAGGGAGTCAGCTAAGAGCGATATATGCCATCGCCTTGTCATCACCGGCTGCCAAGCATGCAAAAGTAGAGCAATATTCTTGGCATCCGTCGGGGTCTTGGCCATTCACAACTCCACAAACTCCTTCATACTTGAGGAGATGAAGATCCATTAAAGCTTTTCCATTCTTTAAAACCTATCTTGAATCAAGATTTGAATCAGCATGTTGCCGGGGAAGATAATCAGTTTATAGCTTGCATCCTTCTCCATTCTTGTGTTGATCTTGAATCAATCGTACACCTAGTCTTTCTGATACCATATCAAGAGTTGCACCAGAAAGGGAGAGAAGGGGATGCTGCGATATCAAGGCATAGCTCCCAAAACAAAACCAAATTAGATTCTATTCAATGTCACTATGTCAATACATGAAGTACAATGATGACAGCGGTGATACACTGAATAGTATTAGCCGTTCTGCCACTCCACTAACCGCCGTTGCGGTAGGTGGGTGCTCAATGCTGATAAGGTGCTTAGTCAGCACTTATGGCACTGAGTGCTATAAGTCTTTGTAAAGTCTTGATACATCCGTCTAAGCGGCAAGATGGTGATCTCGATATCATATCTCGATACGTAGAGGCATCGAATTGATAGTCTAGTTTAGTAAAATTTGACAAGGGAGTTGAGTGGCTGTGATGGCGGTCAAAGTCACCATTAGTACATGGCGTGAGAAGTGACTCAAAATACAGACCCATTAAAATAGTTTGCAACAAAAGCATGCCCTATGAAAATCGCCATGTGGATGCCAAGTAAGCTTTAACAATTCATGCCAACTAATCACGGACTTTAAGTAAAGCAAAACACGATTGGTCGTGGCGAATCTGGCGTGGAAATCTTTAACCCAAGATATGAGCCATTTTGAGACCCCAAATCCGCCCTAATGGGCCAATAGAAAATGCATATCGAAAAGAAATGACCTGTCAAATTTGTGCCTTGAGTTTCTAGCCTTGCCCACGATGCTTGGATCTAGTGGATGCAGGCTAAAGTTTCTTTTACTATCACTATTAAACATGGCATCTTACCTATGGCGGGTTCCGTCTAAATTTTTCCATTTTTCAACATCTTTCTTGTGCCCTTTTTTGCACCTCAAACATCATTCCATTTTGTTCAAAGTTCTAACTAATTCACACAAATATAGCAGGGTATATCAAGGGAGTGGGTTTAGACCTCTGCTCAATTTTGTCATATTCTCTCCAATTTAGCGAGTTAGATCCATGGTGTCTTGTGAGGAAAGCAATCTCTGTTGTGGCGGTGCTTATATTAGCACCCCAAAGTTAACCACACATCCAGGGGATTTTCTTATGAGAGTGGAATTCTCCTAAGAGAATCTCGAGGGATTCTTGTCAGCTAATCTCTTGAGTTCTCTTAAGCTAATCCTATCTAACTCCTTTTTTTAATGCATTAAATTCTCAAATGAGCATTAGATTCAACAAAATCCTAATTTCTCTTTAGGATTCTCTAGACCCCCAAAAAAAAAAACCAATGATTCTTTGCTCTTGGAGTCGGAGGTCATTGATGAGATATGTCAAAGACAATTCCACCACTATGCCGGCCCGAGGAGAATCTCTTCAACAACGCATCAAGGCTTTGGCCGCCCTATATCTAAATCCTGCACACTGGCTCTTGTGACACCCCGGCAAGGATATGCATTCAAATAAACAATATATCAATTGATGAAGAGGTGCTTGACTAAGAACTATGCGCTCAGAGCAGCAAAAATCACAAGTGGCGATCCCCTCTACCACCCACCCCATCAAGAAGCGGTAGTGTACACGTGCCTCATGTGGAGGTGGGATGGATAACATGCTGATCTACCATGGGTTGAGGACTCAAGTTGAGGACTCAAATCTTGAGATTACTCAAGATTATTTGAGTCCTCAACCCATGAGAGATCAGCATGTTATCCATCCCACCTCTTCACACAAGGCACCATCTTGTGAGGCCCATCTCATACTCGGTAATCTTCTGTTTTTGAGCATCCCAGGATAAACTATCTGACTATGTTTTCATCGCCTAGAACCCCACAGCGGCAACTTTAGAATGGGGTGGGAGAAAGCTTATTCTCCACTAGCCATGGCATCCAATCTTGAAGTAGACCCAATGGGCCGATCCATGGATCATGGCGATCGAGCGATCACGATGTAAAGATGTCAGAGGATGGAGTCTGAGGAGGAGGCGGGCCATAGATTCAACTTTGGTATGAAATTGTGGAAGTTTTCTGATATGGTTTAGGTGCCTGGGTGTATGGGATAAAGCCTCGTAGAGGTTGGGACTCAAAAAGGATCCAGCCTTTTGGTAAGTCTTCTGATATGGCCTAAGATGCCTGGAGGTATGGGAAAAAACTTCGTATAGGTTGGGGCTCAATAAGGATCCACCTAGAGGTGTTTGATACGACACCTTAACTATCGTGCGCCAACCAACTGGGTAAAAGCATCTAGATGAGGTTTGACTCTCTATAAGTGATGATTAGGTGCCACCTCCTCAAGATCTACTCAAGTGGTCCCCATGGCCTCCAAACATATCAATTCCTTTCCTCCTCAAAATGCTCACCCTTGAGCATTTTGGACTTACATCATTCGCCCATGAGACAATTTTTTATTTAGGACACTCCCATGGACGCTTGAAATCGAGACATAGCTCTGATACCATTTGATACGACAACTTAACTAGCGTGCCTCAACCAACTGGGCAAAAGCATCTACATGTTGAGGTTTGACCCTCTATACGTGAGAATTAGATGCCATCTCTCCAAGATCTACTTAAGTGGTCCCATGAACCCCAAACCATATCATTTGCATTGTATGTCGCAGTCGTGCCCATTGTGGAGGGAGTTGAATATCCAGTATTTATATGCTCTGCAGCATAGACACTGATGAAGGGCACCAGCAACATTCCAGCTCTTCTTTGAACGCATGGGGACAATCAGGCTAAAGTCAATGACAATTATTATGGACAGGTGTGAGAAAACGGCTATTACGAGTGTCGGGGACGTGGATGGGCATTGTTGGAAGAATGAAGTGCAGGCATGTCAAAGACAAATCCTTTTTTTGGTGGTTTGAATTTAATGGTTGCCGTGACATATCTTAGTATGATGGTTTCACGCAAAATGATGTGACAAAGGAAGCATTCTGGCGTCGAGATAGACGCATTGAAGAAGGATGTAGCGATTGCTTGTCGGGGCTCGCCTTGAGGTATCTACCCAAATATATTAGCAGTTGCTCATGCGATTTGAACAGACCTATGGAAATAATCACATTATCATACGTGCTACCTAAATGTGCATTCACTATTTTGCCAATGGATAATGGGGTGCCCTCTACCATGTAGATACTTGAACCACAACTGGCTAAATGGGGGCAAATGGGATGGCTTGTGCAACAACATCAACACATGTTCAATCACGCTTATCTAGGCCCCACCAACTACGTCGAGTCTCATTGGAAAGTACTAAAACTGTTACAGTGCAAAGGTTAACATAAGAATCTATACCCTCCTAGGATTTTCGGATGGCACCCTGCCAGCAGGGGCCACAATCCTGACTTGTTGCATGGAGAGGTGGACTATCTTGGCATGTGTAGTGGTTGGATTTTATATTTGAATGTAGGATATGTTCATGACATAACCTTGTGTGGTCTTTCAGCAGAGTTCGGAAGGTATAACACATGCTCGTACCTGAGCCCAGCCGCTAATTCACATGCTAGGTAAACAATCGGATAGCATCCTCCTCGAGGACGAGGGGAACCTTAGGTTATCCATGGCAAGTTAGACAGCAACCAGGTTGAGATATTTGCAACACATGTGCTATTGCGATTGTCCATCACCACTAGTTGTGTGTAACCACATGATTGTAGGGAACTACTTAGCTAGCCGTTACCCGAGTTATACAATAAAAAGTATCCCAACTGACACTCCATCCCACCTCCTCCCAATACCACTAGTTGATGACATGACTGTTCTAATACCTTTGTTGCACGAATGGGGTGGTTTGCTTGTCGAAGCATGCCATGGCGTCCAGAATGTACTAAGGCTGCAGCCTTGTTCTCGCCTGCTGAAGTGAGTGCCTGCCTGACACAATCATTTCTTCAAATGCCTGATGAGTGCAAGTACAAAAGAACATTCCAAGAGTAGTGTTAGCTCTAACCCAAAAGCATTGACGCTAGCATTGGGATTGCAGTACCCAATGGCGCGTTTATGATCCATAGAACTCTGCAAAAAGGTGTAAAGAGCAGCACACAAAACGGTCTACCAATGTATAGAAGGATATGAAAAAACGGCAATAACTGACACGAACCTGCTGAGTCCCCCCTGTGCTGTGCAGGATTTTATCAGCCGTGTTCATTCGGGATTTATACTCAATCTTGCATATTGTCCAATGTTTCTCCCTTCTTGCCACACATGACATCTGACAAATTTAGGATCCCATATGGGATATGTGCTGATATGAGCAGGAGTCCAATCTGCATGCATTGTCATGGCTTCTGTCCAAGATTGCGATTGCCAATTTGAGCTCAAATACTAACAACAGGATGGGGCTCCAAGAGAAGCATAAGGACTGATTTCTGCAACAACAGGATGTTCAAGTGCCTCTTGAGCAGCCGCTTTGAATTTGGCAATGAGTGGCGTATCCAACTGTTTACATAGAGTTTCCCATTTTGACTTTAACATCAATTCAAATAAGGGAGATGGTCCCCAATCCACCGGTAGCACCTAATTCTTCAAATAGGTTTGCAAGATGTTGTAGATGCTAGTGTGCTGGAGATAGAGTTGAGCATAACCCAAATCATTGGAAGCTGAGAAAGGGCATTAGACTACAATGATCCAAAGGGGCAGAAGAGAGGCCAACCCGGGCATATACTCTTGTTGGAAGGCACAACCCAATCTGCATCAACAAGATATTTGTTGCCCTTAGTGGCCCGATCCTCGGCATCCCTACAAAATGGAAAATCGAGGGAGCTCTGATCACCGCTAGGATGTATGATCATGCATAACAAAGGCCATGGACTGGATCATGCAAAGCACAAAAAATTTTGGATCCTCAAAAATGAATTTGAAGGTAAATAGGGCATAGAAGACCTTTATCAGTGATAGAAAGATGAGGCCAGATGCAACAGATCCCCTAGAAGCCAACTAAGTGAGCAGAAAAGTGTGGCATCATGACGTGATATAGATCAAATATTTCGAGGGTAGAAGAAAATCTGTTGCAACCTGAACTTCTAGAGCACGGTAGTTTTCAATCAATTGGTGTGCTTCATCAGCAGATTGTACTGCTTGATCCACTTGAGCCTGCAAATCCCTGATTTGATTGGTCTGTTTAGCTACTTGATGGTGAAGTTTGTTGGTCATGTGTGTGGCAGGACTTGCATGAGAGAGAGACGCTCTAAAGGTAGCCACCTGCAGAGTAGCAAGTTTTGCATCTAATGTGATTTTTATAGCTGCCGCTTGTTGGAGATTTTCTTCCAAGGCTTTGTTTTGAGCGCGACCTTCAACCTATAGGGCTTCAAAATGTGCCAGATGTGTCTCTTGGGCCACGAAGGCATGAGTCGCAGCATTGAATTGTATCTGAAGTTCATGAATATGCAAATTAGCTTTATCAAGAGCTTGATCTATAACTACAACTTCAACTGTCGTGCCGTGAGTTGAGCCGTGAGGTTGTCAGCCTGAGATTCAAGAATAGCATGGAGTTCTTGCAAAGCAACCCTATGTTCTTCTTCTTGATCATGTTTCAACTGGTCACAGGTACGGTCACTATGATGAAGCTCGAGCACAGACTTGGAAATCCAGATTTTCCTTGAACTTCACCGGAGTTCTTTAAAGGTGCTGAGTTGAGATCCAAGTATATGTTTGGAAGCTTTGCATGAGCTTTTGGGAGTTCTGAAGTTGGAGTGTGCAGCTTTGAACACTTTGCTGATATTTATATAATACTTGCCGTGGATGAATAGGAGGTGGAATTGGTACATTTTGTTCAGCAGAAGAGCAAGACTGTTTTTGATGATTATGCCGACTGGATGGACAAGAATGCGAGGAAGAGGAGATGGAAACAAATTCTCCGTTGGCAATATATGGCTCACGGTGGTGGAAGGTGGAATGATGCGAACGATACATTCTAGAAATCACGACTCTTGAGGAATGATTTTGTTTTTTATTGAAGGTATGGCATATTTATATGTATAATTTATAGTACAAAGCTACTTTTCACGGGAAGTATAACATTAGTTAATATAAGTTAAAAAGTGAGCGATTAAAATCATGTGATAGGATGTGTTCATGACGACATTAGACAAATCTTTGCTGTGGAATCGGACTAGAGGGAACTCACGAGGTTGAAATTTAGATCTTAGCCTCTTCCCTTGACCTTGTTCAGTACCTGAGAATGCACATAAAGCAAGGTCAGCCTTAGCCATATTGAACCCCTCATTGCTTTAAGCTACAAACGCCCTTCTAACATTCAGGGTTGGTCCTAGCAGATTCTGAAATAGGAACTGGCTGGCGAACATGTTTTGGTGATAGAATGCTTTGAGCCATTCCATATTGGCATTAGGATCGATCTTCCTCCATTTTGATCTTCGCTTTTGACAAAAAATTTGATCCTAAAATAAAAATAAGGAAAGATCCATGAGTATAGTTTAGATGGCAGCATTAATCCACTTAATATCGCCCGAAATACGTTTGACCAGCAGCTTGAGAGTCGTGATTTCATGATTGAAGATGAATCGCGTTCGCCCTTTTCCGGATTCTCCATAGAGAATGCCATCTCAGTCGTTCAGATTGTAGGGCACGAAGTCAGGCTCATAGAGAGGGATAAATTGCCCGAAGAAGAGATTAGAGGCTAGTTCTTGCACGGTGAATGGAAATGCACCTCCACGAAGAGATGATCCTCATCCTCTTTTTTGCCCCGGACATCTGGGACAGCTTTCAGTCATCACATTCTATATCTCTTATGATTTGCTGTAATGCTTTATTACCACAATTGCCATATAAGAAAGATTTGATCTTAGGATAAATTGGGCTGGACCACATAAACTTCAAATTCACCGAATATCTGTGGTCTCATTTTCCATTGTCATGAAAAGTGTTGTATGTTCCCTCATGGAATCTATATACCATTCTATGATCAAAATGTATTGCCATGGTAATTCCGGTTACCCCCTTCCTCGGACATTGTCCATGAATGATTAAGCACAAATATTATTGTATAGATTTCACAACCCTTCTCCTTCTTCTTAGCTTTGGTTGAGGAGTCTCGAGGAATGATTACATACTCATTCATGTCCCTAATAAAGGTAATTCCCTTGGTTCTCAAAGCTTGGCTTAGCGAAATGGAAAATGGCAAGCTAGGGCACTGAAGGATCGTGGAAATCTGAGAATAGCGGGATTCAAAAATGGATTAGATCCATGAAAGCCCTTCTTCCCAATTGAACATACTCCCCGTAGAGTTCAATTGGGAGTTGGTTGGTTGGTGGTGGGTGGGGACGTGGAATCACCTCCATCCAAAGAACCAACATTTACTCAAATAATACCTAATGATGATGGAGATTGGATGTAAATAAATTGTAGGCTGCCTTAAATTAATATTTATTTCTAATTACAAGGCCACGCCTTTTCAATGTTCATGACCCCTAGGCCCCCCACTTCTTTCTTCTTTGCGGCATTGAGTCATAGCTCTTTGGAGTCGACGCCATTCACATTTGCAACCCACGAAATGTACACCAATTATACTCTACTTGACTTAATGAAACTTTTTGGGAGCAGGGATAGCAGAAGATTGGTAGACATGAGAAGAGATACTTGGTAGCAATAATTGCGACTACATTTGCAAATAACATAGGCAGCCATCCATTGGTCTTAAGGAAACTTTTTGCGATCCATGTGAAATTCCCTCATCCAGTTCACAAGCTCCATTTTATGTTAGCAGAAGATATGATCCACGCACATGCCATGGAAGTGTTGAGCATGATTAGTAATCCATGAATTAAGGCTATCCACCTTTCTTTGGAATTTCTGATATCCAAATGTCCCGGAAGGGGCTGCCTCTTAAAGCAAAAAGGATGCCAAGAAGAATTTTGGAAGAGTTGGTAGAGGGTGACAACTACACGGTAGGAGATCAAGCCCGTATGCTCTCCCTTTACACTGATCTTTGTAACAGGGCTTCGATTTGATAAGATTTGAATAATAAGCCAGGAAACAGTTCAAAGAGCTCAGAATGTCGAGTATTAATGATCGATTGGTGGTCCATAGAAACCCGAGAATGAAAGTGTCGTCTGCCAGAAATGACCATTCAAAGTCTGATCCACTCCCTCATTATTATCGAGGAGATTTAAACCTTGGATCAGCTTTCGAGTTTTTAGCATCCTCAATTTACAATGAAGGGCCTCCATGATAATAAGGAAAAGAAATGGGGCGGAGGAGCTGCAGCTACCTCTTTTTCCCGAGGAGGAAAAAAAGAGGGGCTGACTCATTGTGAGCAGAATCTTGAGTTGGTGAGGGATAGCTCTAAATATGTATCACCTGGTTGGAGAAGCCCATGGCACAACGCCAAGAAATTCAGGCTTACTATATCGGCGTGATTAGAGCAATATGCTGATTGGAGTCTGTAGCTCGATTAGAGGCCAGAATAGCGATAACTACATTATCAAAATAAACACATCTTTAAGATGCCCAACTGAGAGGAGGCGATAATCTTATCAAAATGATTTGATCTCTGGTGGTGATCCACGAGGTTAAAGCAATGTACCACGTTAGAGAGAGAAATTGATACATGTCTGAGAAGGAATGAGGCATATCCACCTTAAGTGGTATTCTGGGGCTGCAAGGTATTTATTAAGCATCGGACATTTCTTATCCACCAGAATAAGCTGGCTATTTCATTAATGTCTGATCCAGAAAGCTTTTAGAAAGAATTCTTGGGAGACCATCGTACTGGAGTTTACACGTAAAATTTCCTTGGTATGGAAGATCTGATGTTGAGTAAATGGCATCTAGAAAGGTTGTCTTTAATACGACTTTCTGGCTGGATGTTTATGAGTTCATCCTCTTTCCATTATCTGGTGATTGAAATTGGTCCCATAATGTTGGTAGGTACTTTCTGTGGCGGCACTTGCATTTGATCTTCCCTCCACAATGACATCCATACAACCTTGATATCAAAGTCTTGATTTCTCTTAATTCTCCCTTTTGCTTTAGCAAAGAAAACTTGATACGCATCTCATAAGTCCTTTATCTCTCTTATCTTGGCCTTGAGCCTCCATCCTTTAGAGCAATTCTAATTTTTCTCTTTCAATATGCGCCTTAATATTATCCTTCAATTACTCACGGGCATGGGAAGAGATTCTCTTGGTGATGAGTAAAGCCATTCCTGGCGATGGATCTTTTTTTTTCCATTCCTTTGCCGGAGTTCTTAATGACGCAGAATCACGATTATCCACCCGGTACATCTTAGGGATACAGTCCTGAGGCATAGGAACTTACGGGGCTCAACACAATTGTAACATGTGGAAAGTCATCTTTGATCCAAGTTAGTATTCCGCTTAAAGAGTAGGTTTTTTTTCTTTTTGACCACATTCCTATGCGGAAATAATCAACTATTGGGATGATCAGAAGAGTATACCTTCCATATTACCCACCTAATTACTATGATTCCAAAGATTTTGAGAAAAGATAGAACTACATCATAAGAGAGAGCCAAAGGGTAGGATCACTTCTCTTATCCGTAATTTGTAAGGAATTTATGATCTTGATGATGCCGAAGCATCCTCTTGATATTGATACTTGTTGACTAAGCGAGGCATTTTATCTTGGTTTTGGTTGGCTCATGTGGTCGATATGGAAGCGTCGTAGACGCTATATTTTTTAGGGCATTTACTCATCATGCATGTGGCGTTATTGTTGTGGCCCAGAAAAAGATATTGATGGCTTCGAGTGTTCTTCCCTTGAGTCAGAGGTAATGAAACGTATTTGGAAACAATATCTTCAAATTCGTTCTTATCGTTAGTCTCCTATGCTGGAATAAGTACATTGTGCTTCAGACTCGTGCTATTGTGGCATTTTCTTGTGCATATACAGTTAAATGAGGCATGTAAATTTTGTACTTTTCATATATTAATAAATTTTTCTGCCTTCGTCCTTCCAAAAAAAAAAAATGTATAACAAATTTCAAAAATCGTATGTGGGGGTTTTTTTATTAGAAAAAGGGTGTATATAGGGTTTTTTTCCCACCTTATGCACGTAGGTGGCATATCGCTATTGAAGGAAGTGCATCCCCCAAGGATCTGAGGGGGTCGACTGCTTGGGGGGTTGCTTTAGGCAACCTAGTTGGTCTTGGTGCAATGTCTACACTTGCCTTCATCAAAGCTGGGAGCGTAGCTCTTGGTGCTTCATCATTTGCTTATGCAATTCTTGTACGCAATGATGCAACTGTTCATGAGCTTTGGCATGTAGCTCCACCTTGTGAAGTTAGTGTCTTTTACAACTGTGACGTCCCCTACTTTCGTGTCGGTGCACTCCGCAGGTAGACAAGCGAGGTTTCATCCCATACCAGCTCCCATCTTGATACAGGACCCTCTACATATCCAACATTGACCCGTGCTGGGTCCTGATTGGGAAGAGTGAAGAGTCATTTACCCACGATCTCGAGGACCTACCTAGGCTGCGAGGCGTAAACATATGTCGATTAAACAATATCATCCACATATCCACCTCGAAGGGTGGTACATCAGCAACATCTGCATAGACAAAGATCAGCACAATACATGTGGAAAAGCCACCACCCAAGGTTCCGGACTCAAGGAATGGTGGCTTTGGTCTCGAGTTCATTGGGGCGAATTCATGGCAATGGATTTGGGCGGCATAAGAAACATGGCATAGGGTTGTCCACTCCATCGCCCTCTGTGCACACTTTGCGGAGTAGGTGAAAATTGGGACTTGGCGTAGCCGTGGATGCATAGCCAAAGGGGGGCTACTCACGGGTTACATCTCCCCGGTGATTCGTTAGGGGTGGGATCACTCCCACGAGAGATCCTAAGTCTTTGACTCAAGGTGACTAGAGATTGCCGCCCTTATTCGACTTGAACCCAACTGGTGACGCATCACTTCCTGATTAATCCAAGCCCATGCCTGCCTTGCCCACTGCCTTGGTGGCAAGCCATTAGACCCTAGTCTAATGATCCCCGGTAGGCCTTACACACGGAGGATGGATTCAAGGTAAGAACCACGAACCTCCTTCCTAAGCCGGTCGGCCCTTCACCCTGGCAGTGTGGCTCTTGGCCTACAGGGCAGATCTGAGTGTGCTAGAGTGGCTACTCTAGGAGCATCAACTACTAAGCTTTGGGGTCTCTACCCCCTTCCCAATCCTGAGGAGTTCCGCGGAGATGCGAGGAAAAGAACTAAAGAACTAGATCTAATCCTATATATCATAGAGTTAGGTTCTTTTGGTTAAGAGTACAGTATCACGGAGATCTAAGTGGCTGCTATGGGCAATTTAATGAAGCTAAACCAGCGATTCAATGGTATTTGGAAGGCGGTTTAGGCTATTAAAATGCGATGTCACGATCGGTGGCTCGCTCCTCCTGCTCACGAGTTGACCATCCTGGCTGACTGCTGAATCAAGAGGAAAACTAATGGTGCAATTAAAATCCAATGATGCAGGGCCGGTTTGACTCTGGAAGCGGCCAAAACAGGCTCTAGAACCCTATGAATGAAAATGGCAGAGTTAGGGTTTCCTCCTACCTAAATAGACAAGGGGTTAGGGTTAGGTTTCCAATTATCCCTTTAGGCGTGTGGGATAATTGGGAGTAATACTGCCTTTAATAATACAGGTGGCCTAAAGATCCACAATTATTAAGATTACCTTAAGGTAATATTTTTAAATCATTGTGCAGCCATTATCTTATGAATTAACTTATCAATTCGTAACATCCTTAAACAAGTTACTCAATAATTTACTTATCCACGTACTTTGGTTTATCAAAATTTTAATATTTCATATATATATTAATTAGCGTTGAGGTACTCTTCATTCCTTACAGCACATTCAGAGCAAAATTTGTGTTGCAGAGTCTTCATCTTCGACCTCCTTGCCCTCGAGACACTCTATTGGCTGCTTGGTCGACCTCACGTTAGTGCCATTTTTAATTATTAATAAAAATTTTGGTTATATGAGCCACCACCTATCTACATGAATGCATGGCTAATCTCGGTAGGAAGGGATGATTCTTCCATGCGTGGCGTGGAACAACACCCTATCATGCCTATATGCGCTCATGCCTACACCTTAACGTTGCCCGGTGTGGAGGATAGGGTCCTTCCCATTATATGGAAGCGTGGAGAACTGATTCCTCCTATCAATGCATATATGGGACTAGAGGTGCCTTTCCTATCAAGTACATTCCTCAATGACTCCTTTCTCTCGGTGCGTCTGCCCCAGTGGGCAGTAGACTTTCTAATCCACCTTCCACTCGTCCAAGCGGGCTTGATCGTACCTGGTATTTGACATTACTGCGGTAGTGAATGCACCATCATCGGTAACAACGCCGCAGCCATGCCTAGCGCATAGGTTGCATCGTAGATTAATCTTAACTACACATAAATTAATCTACACAAATCGACGTACTTTGTGGAATTTCTTGAGATGACCTTAGTCCATTGCTCCATAAGCGTGGGTCACTGCTTTAATGGGTCCTTCTTGAAAGGTACCCGTCGCGTCTTCCCACCGGCAAGTGTTTCCACTTCACCAAATATTGAAGAAATTGATCTCCTTGTTTCTTGGCCCGGCTTTATCAGAATCAATTGGAACTATTTCCGGTTGCTCCTCCATCATTTTCAACAACGTTGAACGTGAACCGTGGATTTAGGGTGCTTCTTCAATAAACTCCGTGGAAGACTTTATGAATCTTTAAAGTCTTGGTAGAGTCTAACTTGTAGGATTGATTACCCACTCTCTTGACTATTACGAAGGGTTCAATACCTTGGGACAAGCTTCTTACAATTTCCGATCACCGGGCTTCGCACCTTCACTTTGATCTTGTCGCCAACCGGAACTCATTTGGCTGTCCAATGATTGTCGGCGTGCTCTTTTGAAATGGGAGCTCGCTAGCGCGGAAGATATCCTCGAACTTCTTCCACGGTAGCGCATGTCGGTAACTGTCTGGCTGAGAAACCTCTACTTTTTGACAAGATTGTGCCAAGTGTTATGCAGGTTAGGCGGTAGTGGCGTAGTGCGATCCTTAAAGTGACATTTGGGATGATTCTTTAGCGAAGATTGCTATTATCACATAAACTCCACCAAGTGAATAAATTCTTCCCACATACGCGCTTGTTCGGTTAATATCCTCTAAAATCACATTGGTCGGCTACGTTTGGCCATCCGTGCGAGGGATGATAGAGTGGAGTGCTCATGGATAGCTTAGATGCAGTTAATGGCAAAGGAGTCTTGCCAAAAGGCGCTCATAAACTCCCGGATCCACATGGGAGATAATCTCCATGGCATGCCATGAGCACGAGGAATTTCTTTGGTGAAGAAGCTTGTATCCATAAAGCGGTGTCGTAGTCTACCAAGGAATACAAAATGTGCCATCGCCGACAACTTATGCGACCACTACCATCAGGCATCCTTCCCTCTTCACGACAAACTGGAAACCACATTATGAAGTCCATCTTACATTGACCTCCACTTGGCGTTGGCGCGCTAATGCGGTTTTGTACCCCAGGTCGAGAAGGCACTCGCCTTAGATCTGTGACATAGCTGACGAGCTGCTTGATGTAGCGAGCTACCTGCTTCTTCATTCACGGCCAATAATAGTACGGCTGCGCGCAGTTTGAAATATGTCTTCATGAATCGCCAGCTATTGGTACGCATTAATAGTGGAGGATCCATTTCCCTTACACACCGATTCGGGGCCTTTACAACTTGTCTTTATGGTATAACAAGGTTGCCTTCCTTCTTATAATGTTTGAAGGCTTCCGGCTCATACATTTCTAGCCTCCCTAGAGAGGCTTGCCCTTTTCCTTGAAATCCAACATCTGTTGGCAAGGACTCTTCAATCTTCTTACCAAAGTCATTTGGAGAAAATCCGAAATTGAATTGCAATGCACTCTGAACATCAGGGATTATCTTGAAAGCATCAGCTACCACATTGAGCTTCCGACTTGTAGACTATATCAAGAGTCATATTCTCAGAACTCCATCCACCTTCAACGCCTCGGGTTAAGGTGTGGTTCGCGTCGAATACATCTTGCGGAGCTCGATGATCGTATCCAATTGGAACTTCCTTCCCAAGGGTAGTGCCTCAAATTCTTGTAATGCCGCACGACAATGCGCAGAGCAATTCTTGATGGAGTATTATTGACCGAGATTGGCCAGCGTCTGCGTCGTTCATCTTCACCGGAATCATGCAGCTACCCTGCGCTCTTCACGTGAGCAGCACTTTTTGTGGCTATCTTACTTCGTCTGTCGCCCACCGGCTTGTCTTTATGCGAGGATACGGGGTTAAGGCCAGAGGCGGTTAATCAAAGCTTCCTTAGGCAATTCAAACCAATACTGCTTGGGCTTTCTTGTGCCAAGTAATTTTACGCCCAATCTTTCACCTTTTACGCCCTCGTCAAATTACGGTGGCCGGGGCAGCTATCTTAACAAAGTTCTTCACGAACTTCACCTTAGTACCAGCACAGGCCAAAGAAACCGACCTCATGCACATTCGCCGGTGCGGCCGGTGAATATTTGCTTCAATCTTAGCTGAGGATCGATGAAATCTATACGCTTCACATGACCCGGGTATTCCACCCTCTCGTTCGCAGTGACGCCCGACAACTTGGTACCTGGCCCGGTGCCTCTTCAACTTCTCAGCGCACTCTCCTTAAGTGTTTGTCTGCGGTGCTCTTCAAGGGATGCGCTTTATACACCAAATGTCATCAAAATACTATTATTACAAGGTGTCTAGACTCCTGAAGATGTGGTTCATGAGCCTCGCGAGAGTTCTTTGGGGAACATTGGGCAAGAGAAGGCATTCACCGTCCGAACTCAGCAGTGCCCGTCTGCGTTAGAAGCGGTTTATGAATATCTTCTTCCTTTATTACGTCGATGATAGCACGATCTTAGAATTAGATTTGGAAGACCTTTGCCTTAGATGACCGTAAAGTCATCCGGTCTGGGGGCGCATACTTATTCTTGATGGTGAAATTGCTTGTTCAAAATTTGCCCTATAGTCTATGCACATCCACTCAAAGCGCCATCCTTCTTCTTGACAAAGAATGAAACTCCAAATGGCGAGACACTAGGTCCTAATGAAGCCCCTAGGTGAAGCTGACTCACGCAATTACTTCTTTAGCTCTGTCAACTCTGGCATTCGTCATTACGTATGGGGCTTTTTGTCGGCCGTTCGGCTCAGTGTATCTCACACTTTCGACTCCCTATAAGGAGGGGCGATCATCTGGAAAGAAGTCATTGAAGCGCCGTGATCAACAGCTGTCTGGCGGGAAACTTATTGAGCACTTTATCTTCCTCACTTTCTTAAGTTCGGGCTCTTGATCTCAAACTTGAAGATATATGCTACTGCTCGCTCTTTATGCACACAGGGCAATTTGCTTACTAGACATACCCAGCGCATAATGGAACAACTTCTTTACTGTGATCTCTATGATCTTGCCATTGGGTCTTTGTGAGGGTCTGCCAAAACTTTCCACAATCAATGATGTTTCCTGGTCAAGATACTCCATTCCTATAATCAAGTCATACTTGCCAATGCCATTCACCTGCCCCCCATGCGGATATTAATCCACAGCAGAGTCAATGTCGAAATTAATTCTTTTACACGCCCGTGCATACTTTGGCTCCACTTGCCAAGATTCTGAGGGCCTGGTTTGGATTTCAATGGTTTCAACTTCAACATCCTCAACCATTCACGGGGATGCAAGTTATGGCTACTTCCGGAGTCTATGGGACTGGAAGGGACTTTGGCCTTGGCCTTCCCTCGTGGAAATTACCTTATCTTTGGTCCTGCAGCATTGCGGCCATCTATAGCGGCAAGATATGACACTCACCACAGATATAGTCGCGGGCTGCCTGTGCGTCGTCGTCCGGGGCGGTGTCCCGATCTCCCAACTCCGCTAGTATTTAGCTCATGGCCGTGAGGCGGGTTAAATCCTATGGCCCGGTAGGCCACGAAGCAAAGTTGCTTTTCTATGCACTCCTGCCTCTTTTCCTTGGGCATAGATGCAAAGGACCCTTCTTGCTTTGGAGTAGTTTGACCCCTCACCTTGTCGCCCGAAGGACACAGCTTCTTCTCTGTGGCTACACGGTTGCCACCATATGGGGCTCTGTTTGGACCTGGATGGCTGCTCTAGGGCTATAGCTCCCTGTTGCCTTGCTATCACAGTATCACTGGCGCCTCGCGCTGATACGAGGCCGAATCCCTTTACAAGCTTATTGCCTTGGATTACGCCCGATCTTGTTTAGGGTTTATTGCCGCCCACAAACTGCCCGGATCTCATCATTCACCCTTCAATATAGCTCTCCAATCGCATGCTTTTCACCCAACTTTGGCACATAGAGCCTTAGTCTCATGAATTCCTCTCAGTATATTTCTGGACTGATTTGTTGCCCCTTTGCAACTTTGTAAAACTTCTTTGCATCATCTTTGGACTTGTGCTCTCTTGGGGCGTAATGGTGCTTTGAAAGCTTTAGCAAACTTCGAACACGCAAGCATCTGCTCGCTTTGCCATGGGCCTTGGCATAACCCTTCCACCAAATGCGTGCTGCTCCTTTCAGGTTGGTTGTTTCCACCCTGCCTTTATCCTTGTCCTTCATACCATAGGCGTTGCCATACTCACTCATCTCATCGAGCCAAGCCTCTGCCTCCATGCCTGACCTGTTCTCGCCTGAGAATTGCTCGAGCTTCCTGGACTTCCATACATTTCCCAATGCACAGTCTACCTTCTTCTGGTACTCCGAGGTTCTAGTCTCCTTGTGCCTGTCGTCCTTTTGGTCCTGCACTGGTTCAGCCTCTTCCTCGGAATCAGAGTCTGAGTCCGAGCTTGAGTCAGAGGATTCCGTGCTGGGGGACCTCCTTCTCTTGCTTCTCCTCTTGTCCTTTCCTGTTTTCCGAGCTGATGCTTGTGGCAACTGAGCGTTGCCCTCCGAACCAACTCCTGCTTGTGCGGCTAGGAAAGCCTTTATCTGCTCGAGGTCCGTCCTCATCTGTGACATTTCCTCTTCTGGGGTCATGGGCCCAAATGCTTCATACATGCTCCTTGCCGGGGGTGACCTGGATGGAGTCTGTTCTTCCCTATGGTCTCGGTGTTGTCGTTCCCCTGAGCCCGGGCCTCTAGCTGCATACACAAGTAGGTCATGGCTATACGGTTAGTTTTATTCGTTCTCTTGCATTATATGTGTTGTTGGTATAGTTGTGGAACAAAAATACATCAATAAAACATTTAAAGTGCAAAAGAAATTATACTTATATTATATAATATCTTAATACAAAGCCTTCGGGATCAAGAGTTTATCTATTCTTGAAATCGCCGGTAGGATGGGTTATCCTCAAGGAACTTCTTAACTTGGACCGTTCCTATCGAGCGTCCCAAGTTCCTAAGGACATTGGTTGACGTCCCGCCCTGTAAGGCTGTCACCAACTCCTCTACTCTGCGGTCGGAGGTGTAGGTCGCGGTTACTGCCAATCTTCCCTGCCGTCGGTGGGGCACGGCGAAGTCGAAGAGGTCAAGTGCCATCGCTCTCTTGACTAAGACAGCATAGTCGACATTTGCAGCTATTCGAGCATGCCTGCCAAAGCCAGAGAGTGCAATGAGCATGAACACTCCTTCTTCGCCCCGGGGACTGAATTTGCGGTGTATCACCGCTATTCTCCCATCTAGCAGCAGGGGAAGGTAGTACCTCAACGACCTGTCATTGTGTGTTGCTGACGACTCTCCTCCTGCCCGGGGGATGCACTTATACATAAGGGGGGTATGGCATCTGCGTTCAGAGGGTAGCAAAAAACCCCCCTTGTATACGCAATTTTAAAAAGCAATTTGACCCCTCTGTGTATAGATATTGCTCCAAATTAATGCCTAAAAACACCCCTAACCCCTAAGTATACGTACACAAATGGTCCAAAAAACACCCCTCCGTTGAACTCTCATGGGTTATACGCTAATCAAAGGTGAATCCCCCGGGTCCTCCTGCTTGGCCTCCAACTCTATGCCTTCCTGCGTATTCGTCGACCTCTACCTCAGTCATTTCTTGGTAGTCTCCGATTGTCGAGTCGACCCGCCTGATCCCTGCTCCTCTTGCTGGAGGTGGTGTCGAGGAGCTCGGCATCAAGATGCTCGTGGTCTTGCCGCGGATCCCCATCTGTTCCTGGAGGGCGTAGAACTCCAACTCAGTTGGCAGCTCTCGAGCTTCCATTATTTGCCTGATGTTGCTGTAGGCCTGGATGTCGGAAGTCGACTCCCCTGTATAGGTGTCGGCTTCCCTCACTTGAAGCGGGAAGTCTGAGACTCCCCGGACGATGAAGTCGTCCAAATCTGGTTGCTGCCGTAGTTGGTGCAGCAACTCATCAAGCCGGAACTCCCTCTCCCTGCATTCGGGAAGATTCTGGATGTCGCTGAGGAGCAGATACTCCTCACCACCGATGATGATGGGGGCTAGGCTTGTGATGCCTAGCCCAAGTGGGGGAGCGACTCTGAGGGTCTGCCGGCTCTGCTCGAAGTTGGTTAGCTCTTCTTCTGCTTGCCGCCGTTCTTCCTCTGGGTCGAGCTCCGTGTACTCTTCCTCGTCCGATTCCTCTTCTTCTGACCTTCCTTCCTGCTCTTGCTGGTACTGCAAAAGCATCTGTTCGGCTGCGGAGGCTGCTATGGGGTCCACCTCCATGGGAGGAATAGAGGTTGCCCCCATTGGGTTTTCAGCGCGGTGGGAAAGGAAAATGGCTAAGGCGGCGGTGTAGGAAAAATACTTGGTCCTGTCAACTGTCAGGACCATGTAATCTGGCAGCCTCTGTGCCTTGTTGGTCAAGTACTTGGCAATGTTCGGGACATCACCCAAGGCTGCTTGAAGGGATGGGCGGGGGACAAAATAGCCTATGCAAGGTGGTAGCTGCACTTGGGAGGGTCCTACCCTAGCTTGGAACTCTGCTAAGACTTGCCTATATGCCGGGGTTGCGTGCAAAGTTGCTTGGACATCTATCTCTTTCCTAAAGACTCGGAAGATGTCGTTGACATCAGCCTCGGCAGCATGGGCACTGGCGTTGTACCATCTCCTGAAGTCAGCAGTTGCCATGGGTCTAATGAAGGTGAGACTAACAAACGGATGCAAAAGCGCCTCAGAGAGGTGGAAAATCGCCTAAACTGTCAAGAGCAAACTTGTAGGGTGCTAAGTGAGAAATGGGGACCTATTTATAGAAAAGGGGAAAATCCTAATTTTTGGATGACTTAGAAATTTACTGGGGTTGGGCAATCCTGACCTATAAGAGGTGCAAATGAGAATTTGAAGACTACTTTTAGGGTTTGAGCATGTTAAGATCAACTAATGAACCTATTGCAACAAACTGGAGGTCATTTGGATATGGCATGGTGGAGCAATTGCTGAGAGGTCTCATACGTTGCGCCCAGACCGATAATGAAAAGTTCATTTTCTGCCCTGGCGCGACGTGTGAGACATTGACTCTAAAGGGGCTAAACTTGTCCAATTTGGGTGATATAAGGGTCTAATTCTACTGGACTCGACGAGTTAGGCAGAATGGACCCCTTATTTGGTCAATTTGGAGCAGTTTTGGGCATTTTTGGGGCATGGTCTCACACGTTGCGCCCAGCCCAAAAATGAAAAGTTCATTTTCTGTCCTGGCGCGACGTGTGAGACATCGTTTCAAATTTGCTCAAAGTGCCCATTTTTTTACTAAAACAAAAGCCAGAATTCAATAACTTAACTACTTAATTAAGCAAGATTAGACATATTATTTAGCCAAAACTGTTTATATTAACAAAAATTTTCTATTATTTACAAAATTTTAAGGGCGCTCCCCAGCAAGATGCATGTCTTGCCTCATGAGTGTCACCCTCTTCGCATGAACTGTGCAGGCCGTCGAATCTTCAAAATGCTGCATTGCTCTGCTGCCTCCTGCAGGGCCAGCAACATCTCGTCGGTCACCCTCATATCCGTGTTGTACTCTTGGATGACCTCTCGGACTAGGCGGGCGAACGGTGCACGGGGGATCAAAAACCCGTAGCTATGCTGGAAGTGCCTGATCTCCTTGAGGGCTCTCCTCTCAGTCTCCTTCCTGTCGGTTCTCTTCTTCCCTGGTGGCCTAGGAGGCTTGGGCTTCTGTGGTGGCGGCTTCAGGGTTTGGCTCTTCGTCGGGTGTCCGCCTTCGATAGTCCTTACCCTGTGCTCCTGGTAATACGCGTTGTACGCCTCCCACTTCACCATGTAGGCGTTGTGCTCTCTGAGCTTCTTCTGATAGACCTTGACGGGGTCTATTACGTACGCCTCTCGAGCTGGCCGGGGTGCTTTGACCCTATCCCACGTCGGGTAAGATGGGGGCTTCTGTGCCTGGTCGGGTTGCTCCGGGTCGGGTACTACCTGCTCCTCAGCTGGGGATTTGGAAGAGCTTGCCCCTTCTGTGTTGGGGACGTAATCTTCATCGGAATGTCGTCCGGTGGGGGGGCTGGTCAGCTGATGGTTCGTCGATGACGAGACCCTTTACCCGCTTAACATTCACGCATCTCCTTCCTCCCGCTTTCACGACCTTCACCTTCTTTTTCTTCCGCTCCTGGGCTGCGTTCGGCTCCTCCTCTTCCCTCTTTCTCTTCTTTTCCCGACGGCGCTCCTTGGCTTCATGCATCTTTATCCATGCCGCGAGCTCTTCCTCCTCAGCTGGCTCGAGCCTCGGCCCCCTCTGTTCTTCATTTCGCTCCTCGGCCCGATCTTGCTCTTCTTTCTTCTTCCTTTCCTCCTCGGCCCGATCCTGCTCTTCTTTCTCCTTCCTTTCCTGCTCCTCCCTTTGCGCCGAGGATCTTACGGCATGGCGTCCGGCTGCTCTTAAATCTTGGACCTCTGTTCGTCCGGGAGTGGGCATCCTCCTCCACCTGTGTGTCACCCCCTTCACAGTGGTTGTTGTTCTTTGGGGTGCTCCTCGGACAACTCTCCCTTGCTTGTCGAAGGTTGACCTTCTTGCCGAGCGACGCGCTGTCGAAGCATCTCTTGGAGCAGGGCGCTGGGAGAAGTAACACCTGGAGGGACTCTAGCGGTCTATTTCGTCCGGGCCATATTTGACGGTTCCTCGATCCGATGTCGGCGCCGAAAAATCGCCTTGGCAACGGGGAGCGATTTTCTAGGGAAGAACGTGGGAATGAGAGGGGGGGGTCCTAGGTCTATTTATAGACGGGTCATTTTACTCTTTTGGGTCACCTAAAACACCTAAATTTAAGCATTTCTAACCTCATGGTCTCACACGTTGCGCCCAGACTGAAAATGAAAGTTTCATCTTTGGTCCTGGCGCGACGTGCGAGACATGGTGGATTCTGATGCTAAATTTCATACTTTCTAAGCATGTTTTTAGGGATGTAACATATTAATTCTAGCTAATTCCTAGCTTAAAATTCGAATTACCAAGTTATTTTTCTGAAATTCATGACTTTTTAAGGTGTTTTGGGCTCAATGTCTCACACGTTGCACCCAGACCAAAAATGAGATTTCCTTTATCTGTCCTGGCGCGACGTGTGAGACCATCCTACTTTTTGAAGGTTTGGCTCACTAATTTTAGTCTTTTTATGTTCTCACTCACTTTAACTGTTACTAGCTTAGCATATACTACAAAAATGAGAAATTTTTTTTTCCCCATTTTTCGAGGTTTGAGGATCCTATCAAGTTAGTACTACTGAGAGCATGGTCAGTGCTTTGCTCTTGGTCTCCAAGAACATTGCTCTGATACCACTGTGACGTCCCCTACTCATATACGGTGCACTCACCGTAGACAAACAGGAGTTCATCCCCCATACCAGCTCCATACTGATACAGGGCCCTCCACATATCACTGTGACCGTACTGGGTCCCCAGTGGGAAGAGTGAAGGGGTCATTTTACCCCGTCTCCCTCAGGGCCTACCTAGCTGCGGAAGTGTAAACATACATGTCAGTAAACAATATCATCACATATCCACCTCGAAGGGTGGTACATCAACATCTGCATAGACAAAGATCAGCAGAATACATATGGGAAAACCTACCCAAGGTTCAGACTCAAGGAATGACTGACGGCTTGGGTCTCCAGAGTTCATTGCAGACAGAATTCATGGCAATGGACTTGGCTGGCATAAGAACATGGCATAGGGTTGTCCACTCCATCCGCCCCTCCTGTGCACACTTTGCAGAGTAGGCTGAAAAGTGTTGGGACCTGACTGTAGCCCGCCGGATGCATAGCCAAAGGGGCTACTCCTGGGTTGCATCTCCCCAGTTCCGTTGGGGCAGGTAGCAATCACTCCCACCAGAGATCTACGTGCTGACTCAAGGTGACTAGAGGGCCACTGCCCTTATTCGACTTGAACCCACTGGAGAGTGACGCATCACTCCACGGATGTCGAGCCCATGCCTTGCCCACACGCAGTGGCAAGCCATTAGACCTAGTCTACAATGATCCCCGGTAGGCCTTACACACCAGAGGGATCGTTCAAGAGTCAGAACACGAACCTCCTTCTAAGCCAGTCTGGCCCCTTCACCCACAACCAGGTGTGGCTCTTGTACACAGGCCGAATCTACAGTGTGCTAGAGAGGCTACTCTAGGAGCATCAACTACTAGTAAGCTTTAGGGTCTCTACCCCCCTTCCCAATAGAAGGAGTTCACAGAGATACATCATCCATATACATCACAGAAGAACTAAAGAACTAGATCTAATCTATATCATAGAGTTAAGTTCTTTAGTTAGAGTCTGGTATCTGGAGATCTAAGTGGCTGCTATGGGCAATTTAATAGGCTAAACCCACTGATTCAATGACTGGAAGACGGTTTAGGCTATTAAATCGACTAAATACCTGATCCTTGGCTTGCTCCTCCTTTCTGCGAGTTCGACCATCCCACCGAATCAAGCGAATCAAGGAAAACTAATGGTGCAATTAAAACGGGCCAGTTCGGGAGGCGGTTTTGACTCCTGGAGCAGCCAAAACAGAGCTCTAGAACCCTATGGACGAAAATGGCAAGTTAGGGTTTCCTCCTACCTAAATAGACAAGGGGTTAGGGATAGGGTTTCCAATTATCCCTTTAGGCATGTGGGATAATTGGGAATGGCCCACTTGCCTTTAATGTCTAGGTGGCCTAAAGGTATCCACATGGAAAGTAATAAATGTGCACATTGGTAAATGTGATACCTTGCAAGTTGCCCCCTAGGGGCTACCCGCCTGGCTACACGTTGGCGTACATGTCAGTCGGAGTGGCGTGTACGCGTGACGAGGTGCTGGAACGTCACAACAACTCTCACATATCATGGTCCCGATGGAAGGAGCCTTCTTCCAAACTCGAAGCCTGGAGGTTCTATCAGTGTCCCTAACAAAAATTTCTTCTCCAGGGCATTGATTTTGTCCTGCACATGCTATTGGATATAAGAATTAAATTAAGCATTAACCAAAATGCCTTTCACTTGAGGGACATTTTGATAATTTCAAAAATTTGTAGGGGCATTTTGGTGGTCCCTTTTTCTTTTTAATTGTCGTAAAATCTTTTCAACAGATAGAACATGATGTTCTTATATATGGCCCATTACTATATTCATCGAAAATAGAAAATAGATGTTGGTCAAGCTACTGTATTATTCTAAATACATATTTGGCATACGACATCCATTAGTATTTCCACAGATTGTTTAAGGACGATTTGATTTGTAACCATTGTAACTTTATGTATCCATTTGCAACTTCGAATAACCTAAATCTTGCAACTCATATAGGTCCATTGACACATCTGTAAACATGTCTGTCATCGTAAGCAAATACTTAATATTTCTCTTCCTAATAGTAAAATCAATAAACTACATTTTTGCCTCCAGCCATTAGCCATAGATAAATACTTATTCCTAATAGTATTAGTAAACAAACTTTTTTCTGCAGCCATTAGTCATAGGCAAATATGTAATACTAGCCCTTAATGAAATAAATTATCGAATTTATTCGTAATTCATACTTCTCCAATTCCTATATGCCCTAAAATCTGACATGATAGAACGATAATACCTCTCAATAGAAAACTAACACAATCTACTAAGCCCATATGTGAACTCTTTCAAAAGGATATACATATCAATGACATACTACAAGGAAAAACTACTCTATTATACATAGTTTTTATTTGAAGCTTTGATATATAGATGTACAATCTACATTATGCGGCTTCATAAACACATCCAACTAAGCAAGACACAACATAAGAACAAACACAACAGGGAACATGCCGCACGTACAAAAAGATATGTCCAAAATACTATTCTATTCCATTCTATTGTGTCAAAACTACTTGATTATAATCAGGCCAACCGTATGAATACAACTATTTTGTACAATTGCTTTTCCATTTTTTGACAAACATTTGCTAAAGCCCACAATGCAGGGCACATTATTAGTACATATAAAAATGAATAAATGGTTATAATGGGATCTATTATCCTCCTAGAACCTCGTCCTTCTTGCTTTCCTTTAAGAATTTGAACCTATAATATTTCTTGCCATTTACCTTCAGACTGCACATCCTCCGTGTGATTCTCATCGACAAGCTTTTCCTCTAATCTATATACCATTCAGCCTACAACCAATCTTTTCTCCACACCATAGCCACAATGAGCTTTATTTTTTTTTTTTTACTTGTCATGCCTTTGCTATGTTGTAGCAATAAATGTTAAATGTCATGGTATGTTTTGCACCATTGGAAGTTGCCGACAACATTTGCTGAAAAAATTCGTGGCGATTCATTTGGCATAAATGATGGAATATTCTCTCAATCGATGGCCATAAATAAAGTATGCAAAATAGACCCATAAAAATAAAAATAAAATAAAGCAAGCAAGAATAGAATTTCAAGAAGTTGGCGAACTCGTTTTGCCAAAAAAGAAAAAAAACTAGCATGCATTCCAATCAACTTGGCAACTAAATTGTTGAACTAATAGGCAAACTAGGCTATATGACATTCTAGATTCTGGTTGTTTTAATATATATAGGATAAATTTATCCTAGATTTCCGCATGTTTCTAAGTAGGGCAAAAATTTGGGACGCATGCAACTGTCGCAGAAGGCAGGACCCGGCCAAGAATGGAAGATACAGACCTATTTATAGGTGGATTTGCAACAGCGGCAAGCGGCGACAGGATTCATCCAAAAATGGGCAGATCCAAAATACCCATCACCTGGATCAAAAGCGATGCATCCCGACAGGTTACATTCAACAAAAGGAAGAAAGGGCTGAAGAAAAAAGTGGAAGAGCTTGCGATTCTATGCGGCGTAGAGGTATGCATGATCTGCTATGGCCCCCAATCCGGCAAACCCTGTTCGCCCTTTAGTTGGGGCAATCCCTGCGTCTCTCATGTCATCAATAAATTTGAATCCCTGTCAAAGGAAGAGCAGGATAAGAAGAAATTGGATAATACGAGCCTGCTGGAGCAGCAGATTAAGAAATTGAAGCGGGAATTGAAATCGAGGCTTGATCAGAATTGGAAATTGGAGCAAGACCGGGCGTATTTGGTGTGGGACGAGAGGCTGAATTCATACGGGATTGAGGAACTGAGAAATTTGGCAGATTATTTGATTTTGAAGCTGAAGCAGACATGCGATAGGATTGGGTATTGGAATCAGCAGGAGCAGGGGGTGATGGAAAATTGGGGGACAAATTTGGGGGCGAAATCGGAAGCAGGAGCGAGATCGGGAGGGGAAGAATTTGGGGCAGAATCCGGTGGGGCGGTGGAGGAGGAAGGAAAGGGGCAATATGTGTCTGGGTTTGTGCCGTTTTTGACGATGAATCCGTATCCGATTTCGATGCAGCAAAATTTTTCTGCTTCGATGCAGCAAAATTTTTCTGCAGATCCGGCAGGGGACGGAGGAGCGCTTGGATTTCTGAGAGCAAGTTCGTCAGGGGCTGCTTCGTTCCGGCACGAGGAGGGAGGTAACGGAATTGGGTTTTTCCATCTGGGCTTAGATTCTTCTGCTTCTGCGCATTCGCCCGGCCGGGATGATCCCCCTGTGCAGGCCTCCCATTCTGAAAATTTTCTTCCCAATTTTCTTCCTCACCGTTACCACGGTGATGGTAGTGTCCATGGTTCTGGTGGTGGTAGTAGTAGTGGTCATGGCCATAGCCTTGGTCGCCTTGGCCATGACCACCACATCCACCCCCCCTCCACCTCCGCTATCCAGCTCGTTGGCGAATTCCATCACCCTTGGCCCCTCAAAATGCCATCTCCCTCCCTGACCCCGACCTCGCCATCCTTCCTCCTCCTGATTCTAAAGAACTCGCCATCCATCATGAACTCTCCATCCATCGCCTTGATGATCATCATATCGATCCCATCCATCATCCTATTGGTCTTCTTGATCACCCCAACGATGATCATGACAATGATGATGATGAGGATGGTGACGGCGACGCCGACGATGATGAGGATGATGATGATGATGAGGAGGATTATCATAGTCACTACCCTCTTGATTCAGCACCAGAACCTCAGCCTTCAGCTCAGCACCAAGATCATCTTGATGATCAGTTGTCCCACATCCAGCAGCACCTCGGTTCTTCTTATTAGTCTTCTATTTATTTTACCTTTTTATGACTATTATGTATGAATTCTATCACAAATGCAAGTCTCTCAGCTTTGACTCTCTTGTTCAACTTCATAGCTTCATATATTCAATATAACATCATCCCATCATTCTGTCTCATCAACATTTATGTTTATTTTTACTTCTTTTTTTTTCCATGTTTTGTATTATTGTTTCTTCTATTGTTTCATTGTGTTGTTTGTCTTTGTTGATCATGGTTTTGTATTGATATTAGATAGTTAGTAGTGTATTGCTACCTTAGTCTCCTTATTATAGGAAAACATGAATCCTTAGGCACTCCAAATTTTTACTTCCAGGAAACTACTTTCAATGATGATATCCTCTTTATAGAAAAACATTTAATAAAAAGAGACCGACTTTAATTGCTATTGCCTGCATTTGTAAATAGCCAAATTGACTCCAAATCCATGAATTTATGCAGATTGACTTCGAAAACATAAACTTCATGAATGGGTCCTTATGTCTGAGCTTTAAAAAAAACCAAAAACTCTGAGCATTAAAAAGAAAAATCAAAAGCAGGAGTGCAAATTACCCTCTGCATGATGTGATGCACATGCATTTTACCTTCACTTTTGACTTGTTCTAGAAGATATATCAGGCAATTGCATGCATAACATGAGGTCTTGCTGGATCAGCAGTTCCGGGCCGGCCTGCACATAACAAGGGGGGTTCATATTATCACTCATTAATATTAGGTATTAGATATTATAACAAGGGGGGGTTCATATTATCACTCATTGAATGGTTTTGTATTGATATTAGATAGTTAGTAGTGTATTGCTACCTTTTGTATTTGTCTAATTCTAAAATGTCGGAAGAAATATTTTGAAAAAGATCACTTGATTCGAAAATGTCGCATGAAATATTTTGATAAAGATCTAGTCTCCTTGTTATAGGAAAATATGAATCCTTAGGCACTCCAAATTTTTTGTTCCAAAAAACTGCTTTCAATGATGATACCCTCTTTATAGAAAAACTAGATGAAAAGAGACTAACTTTAATTGCCTGCATTTGTAAATAGCCAAATTGACTTCAAATCCATGAATTTATGCAGATTGACTTCAAAACCATAAACTTCATGAATGGGCCCTTGTGTCTGAGCTTTAAAAAAGAAAACCAAAAACTCTGAGCTCTAAAAAGAAAAATCAAAAGCAGAAGTGCAAATTATCCTCTCCATGGCGTGATGCACATGCATTTTACCTTTACTTTTGACCTGTTCTAGAAGATATGTCAGGCAATTCTATGCATAACATGAGGCCTTGCTAGATCAACCGCTTCGGGCCGGCCTGTACATAACAAGGGGGGTTCATATTATACTATTTGTTTGCATTAGGGTGATTTTCCACTAGAGTGGTGTCTCATATTTTGGCCATTTCTATTGGGCCACATAAATAAATAAGAAAGAAACGATTTTCTACTTTTAAAAATAAGACATGTCCCATTTAGGTTTGGATAGGTTCGGTTCCTCCTTTTAAGGAATAGAATAGAATAAATTAGGGAGCACCCAAACAAAATGGGGATTGTATAGTTATTGGTATTTTTTGAGGGTTTGTATTATTGATGGACATTATTTTTTTTGGTCCCACCATATAGAAACCATAATAAAAATAACTATAAGAACCCAAATAAAGGTTATTAAACTAGGTATTGTTTTATTGTAGATTTCAAGAATGGATACTACAAGCACGAGGCTATGGATAAAATACCTGCCAAAATAAAGTTATCTCACAGCCCAATTTCCATAATCTATATGCATACCACAATGAAAATGTTGAGAATAGTTACAAATTGAAGTTGCGCAATTTCAGATATCCATACTAGCCATGTCCTATTGTGGTTGCTCAAGCCTTCCACATGCTAATTTGTAGGAAAGCAAAGACACAATAATTGCAATACCTTGAGATTCTCCTAAAATGTAAAGACAATGCTCCCATAGGTTTGTCAAAAGCATGTCCCACAATACGACAATCTTTTGAGGCCTTTAATTTCCTGTGTTTGCGGCCTTTATTTTCCCGTGTCTGCACAAAACACAACAAGAATTTTAAGGCCTTGAAATGAAGGCTAGTATTGCAATGCGAACGAATATCCTTGATGGATCAAGAAACAATTTAAATAAGGTGGTTTCCTGCAAAAATAATACCCTACATCACCCCAATGCAAAGCTCTACAAAGAAACTAGAGGAAAAGAGAAGTTATATTATTTTCAACAAAAAATACTGATCATGGAGCAGATTTGAGACTTCTTATCCTAAAGTATAAAAGCACAAAATAATAGTTATGTTTAATCTGCGCACCTCTAGCTTTTTGCAGTTTAATGAGCCAAAGGCAAAGATGTGATCTAGATGCAGCCTAGGGCAGAATATAATGCTGCACAACATAGCAGTTTTGCTTCATTCGCAGATAATAAACTCAACGAAACAAACAATGGAGTGCTTTTACTCACCTTAGATTTACAAGGTCTCCACCATTTTACCTTCTAACTTATAGATAAAGATAAGGATAAACTTTTTATCGTCCATGAGAACCCACTCGGGTTCTGGGACCCAACAAAAAAGGGGACATAAGCCCAAACCAAAACTAGGGGACAAACCCCCATCATCGAAACAAAAGGGAGGGACTAATCCCCATCACAAAATAAACAGACATTTAAGTTTCAATTTCTTACAATGAGAATCAGTTGGGGAAGACTAGATACCAAACGCCCAGGGATCAGAAGGCCACTCGTCCCGTATAAGAGCTTGTCCTCCTCGGTACACTGCCCATTTTTTTTCGCAAACGAGCCTCGCAGACTCAGCAAAGTTCCGTCCTCCTTTGGCAGAGCTGGATTGGAGTAAGATCCTTCTGGACTGAGAAGGTGGTCCCTTAAGGTGGTTACCATGCTTCAGAATGTGGAGCCGAGAGATCGCATCCCTAAATTGAACGAGGAGGTGACGAGGGCGGCCGGGTCGTGATGCTCCTACCCGACTGGCTGAGAGGATGCCATCTAGGTATATGCGCATGGTCTGGAAAAAATGCTCCACCTCGTCCTGAGCCAAAATGTCATCCTGCTCTGCAATGCCAACAATACACAAGTTCAGCTCTGGTGTGTGCTGCTCGTCCCCTTGGGAACTTCCAGGCTCAAAGGATTGGGTATGCGATGCTCACTGGTCTTACCTTCTATTAGTGCTGTCAGACTTGCAGAAGCCCCCAGAATGCTTGCAAAGGTGAATGTTGCGCATTGAAGACAAAGCATCGCCTGCTGGAACAAGAGAGCTTTATCTTAGTAGAAGCGCTGGAGGGTATTGATGCCAAAATTAGGGATCTAGAGAAGGAAAATCTGCTCTCTTGGATTAGCTTCTTCTTTTAGGACATGATAAGAATCCATACCTAACTTGGGTATCTTAGCATTGGGAAGTTGAATGCGCTGGCAAGAAATGCATGGAATCCAGAAATAGCTTGACGCCAAGTTCAAGGCAAACAAAAGAAACAACTGGATATCGGTTTTATCAAATAATTGAAAACTATTATCACTGTGTCATTTGCCTAAAATATATAAAGTGCTCTATTGTCGTCGTAACCAAAAACTCCCTACCACTATTGTTAGAAACGACCATCCGAACCACGAGAAATTTTTAGCACATACTAAATCCTCCTCAGACAAGCTCAAAGCCCTTTTGACACAACCCTAAAATACCCAAATCGAGCCTTGCATGTCTCTTTTTGAGATATACTTAAAAAACATATTAATCAAAATAAATATGGGTGAATGTGCACACTAGATGTATGCATTAGTACATCCACTCAAATACACCATTAAATTATATCGAAATCATGTTGAAAAGTGTACAAAAATACAAAAAGAACCCCTATTATTATGCTAAATATTGCTGCTATGACATTTGAACGATAGCTTTAGAGTCCTCTAGATCTGCTTGAACATCTACCATGCAGAATCTTGTGCCATCTCCGTGGCTTTCTCTAACAAGCATCTTAAATTCTTCTAAAGTATAAATTCTAAATTTGGCCCTAAACTTCCCTTCTTCTTCGAAGATATCTGCAATTTCATCGACATTTCTTCAATTCAATAATATATTCCCAAGATTTCTTCCCCGGAGCATCCAACGTACAAAACGTGGAAATAAGAAAATCCCCAATCGTGAGCGACTTATCCGCTGCATTGCTCCAGAGCACATCTCAAAGATGTGATCGAGGCAGGTCACTTAGAATCTTGACTGAACTATAAGTAGAATTGTTTTGGGCATCTTAAACTTTTTTTGGAAACCTTATATCATAGAATATGGCGTAGCATATTCCAAATCAAATGGCTTGGACTGTCTGTTCAAAAATAATATGGGGTTAAATAGGGGGTGCCTGATCCACCCCTTATATTTGACTGTAGAAAGTAATTTTTTCTATGGTAAGGAAACAATATAATACATATCCTTATAAATCAACAAGAAACATGAAGCATGTGGAGTTAATGAGAAGTCACTAATGACAAGAAGAATACTTCTTGCAGCACATCCTGAAATGTAATGTTAGTCTCCATAAGAATTTTGATTTGTCACAACTGTTAATATTTGACAGTATAATATGTGCTTGAAAATGCAAATAAAGATACATAGATAGACAGATAGATTTTTAACGTTCACGGAGACCAAATTGGCCATGGGACCTAAACAAAAAAAGGGGCATGGAAGCCCAAAAAATATAAAGAAAAAGATAATGCTAATGGTAATTTTGTGCTACTAAAATTATCTACACATAGCCAGCCTAAGGATTGGAAGGCCATTGATCTAGAATGATTGCTGCCCCTCCTCTGTACACTGCCTATTTCTTTTGGAAAGCAAATATATGTCGCTTGCAGAAATCATAACAGAGTTTTACAAGGAAATCAAGATTAGGAGAACGGTAAAATAGATGAATTCATTGCAGAAACTGTTTACCGGATTTCCGTCCAACATGCTCCAAAATGCACCTCCCTTTGGTTCTACAGAGGCAGCTCTATCTCCAAGCCCGTGTCTTCTTTCTAATTCATGCAGCTTAGGAAGCACATTTTGCTCCATTTCACAACAAATGAAAACGAAGCACCTACAAAGCATGCCACTGCTGCCCCAAAAACGTCTGAACTAATCCACCACTGCTCTAGTTACCGTAGCCAAGATCATCAATGAGGCCCAAATATAGACCTGGAAATAGAAACCCAGGTGCGCCCATGTGTGCAGCCCGACCGATCCGACCACAAACCATGAACCTAAAAAGTAGACATGCAGAATACCTCTTCCATACCAATATGGCTATATATACCATACACAATCACACGTCATAAAATTATTGTTATCTTGGGCCACATTATTGGTGGACGTAACCTCAGGGACCTGGAAATTTCCGTCAATTTCAGTGTCGGTTTTTTTTAAGTAACTTTTGGGTCTAAATTTTCTGGTGGCGATCTGGTGGCGCCGCCAAGCTCTACAGTTTCTAGTGGCTCAGTCTGTTTTTTTACCATCGCCATTGAGCTTCGGAGCTTTGCCGGAACAGGGCCTCGGTTGCAAATCTCTCCTGCAGGTTTGCCTTGGACGGTTTGGTCATTTTTTTTTTCTCCTTCTTTATCTCAGCTTGTGGGCAGTTTTGTAGCAGTAGGAGCAAAGCGTTCAATCCTTAGCTGGATCCCTTCCACGGGCCCCATTTGCAAGCTCCTTCATCTCTGCAATATTTAAACCGCAGATCAGAGCCTCCAGGACAAGCATCTGCGTTCCTTTTCCCCAAAATCTCGAGTTCAAGAATCGCCGGAAGTAGCTATGGCGAAAGAGGGCAGCAAGGATTTAGAACAGGCCAGTTTTGTGCCAAAAGATTACACCGATCCGCCTCCAGCTCCACTGATTGATCCGCAAGAGCTTGTGCGATGGTCGTTCTACAGAGCCGTGATTTCTACAAAGCCGTGGGTTAAAGGAAATTTCTAGGTCCCTAAGGTTACGGCGGGAAACTTCGGTCGCAGGGTGTTTCCGGCGGCGCCGCCAGGCCAGTTTCCCCCCAGAAACCCTGCTCCCGAAAGTTTCCCCTTCCGAAAACATGAGTCTCGCAAGGTTCTATGACATTAGGGGCAGATTTTATAGTATATGCTGGAATATGCCAATGCCATCCGAGAAACCTGCTCAAGTAATAGATAACCGAGTAAAATACAAAATTCCTTTAGGTACAAAGGATTCGCAAAAACTTAGTCCAAGCTCAGCCATGGTGGAGTTTTGGTAACGAAGGTAGCATGGCTCTGCTCCTCCCACTTGGCGATGGCGACGGCGTTGCCTTTTCAAGAAGAGCAGGAGCTATCAGCAGAATCGGATGTAGTATATTTACAAGGTGAAAAGGAAAATGAGGAAACCAGAATTGCTAAGGTAGTTGAATGGGAGGATTTTCAGGATGCTCTTGCTCGTTTGTGCGGTCTGAAAATCGTCCTTGACAAAGCTTGTGCCAAAAAAATGATACTTGCCCAGGAACTCTGCAACTTTGTGGAGGTAGGTGCATCTAAACAGTATCTGGGAGCTGCATTTATGGATCTAATGCTGAAATAATTTTCGAGATCGTGGCTGATTTTGAAAAAATGCTTCATCTCCCCAGCACCCAAAAAAAAAGCACTAATTTACAGAACGCAGCTTTTATGGGTAATTTGGGCGTCTTGCTGCTGGCTTTGATTGGC
This sequence comes from Isoetes taiwanensis, assembly GCA_021234155.1. Classification (NCBI taxonomy): domain Eukaryota; kingdom Viridiplantae; phylum Streptophyta; class Lycopodiopsida; order Isoetales; family Isoetaceae; genus Isoetes; species Isoetes taiwanensis. The sequence goes on from JAJEKV010000002.1 coordinate 39,403,669, forward strand.
AATTTTAGTATGGGTGATTCATGGTTTTTTCAATTCTCCATTCCGTTTGAAGTTGTAGCTGTTTGGTCCTCTAGTACTTTATAATTTGTCTTTTATGGAACATGCACCTTAGTATTGTGGACTACATAGTTATAGATACACTGCGTCACATTTCATTCTTTCCTTTGTAATTATCAAAGCGGAGAAATGCAGCATATTAAATTTTATATAATTTGGCATAACTTCTCCACAGATCCGAAAAAACTCTCTAATGAGGGTGGATGCGCTGGAAGCATTAGAGAAGAAGCTTCAGCAGAAACATATTTATTTCCAAAATTTAAAAACAACTCTGCAAGAAAGTGCAAAGCGGTTGGTACAAGAAAGAGAGGAATTGCATTTACGTGCAAATTCATTGCTTTATGCTGCTCGAGCGCTTGAGCGTGCTCGCAGACACCTTCAGGTATTGAATTCTTCTCGTTTCGAAATGATTTTGAGTATCCTATTCACAGCTGTCGATCAAGTACAGGTAAGCCTCTTTAATTTGTTTGGGCTCTGCAATTTTAATGCAGGATGCCAAGAGGCTTTTGGCTGGAGAAGGGGGGTCTGGTCGGCTTGTGCAGTTGCAGAAATTATTAACCGCGAGGCGTAGGTGCATGGTTGCCCAGGTAGCAGCATTATACCCTCTTGCACCATGCAGCTATTCCAATGAGTCATTCATGAAACCAACCTGTTCTGGTAATCCTTAATTGACAATGGGACATTATATGGAAATCTGTGAACTTCATGTTAAAATATTTTGGACCAGGAAGAGATGGGCTATCACACAATTCAGGTGATACATTGGACTCCAACGCGATGACTGTTGCTGGACTACATTTGATTGTTCCTGCATCTAAAAAATTCTTAATGTTGAATGACAAACATGATTATGAGACCTCTGCAGTAGCACTTGGCTATGTTGCACATGTAAGTATCTCAGTTAAGTTAACTTTTACTAAAGAGGCTACAGTATTGGTTCATGGCTCTCCACTCTCTTGCAATTTTAATCTGGTTGTTGTGATGCTGGTCCTGTGGCCATTGTCTATCTTTAAGATATTTTTAAAAAAGTTTCGTATGTTGATGGAGAAGGAATTTTAACCACCTTTCATTTGTGAGTTTTACTTACGTATATAGGGGAGTTGGTAGCTTAATATTTCATATTATGGGAACACCCCTTGTTTGGGACTGTTTTCTAATCATTGTCAAAGTCATCCATTGCTGTGTTCATAATGAGTTCGTATATATCAGGAGGACTTGGTGTATCAGTACATCTCTTCCTGTCAGAGCTTGAATTCCTATTTAATTGGCCACCATGCTGTCCCTAACTGGAACATTTGACGAGTGGTAGAGCTCGGGCAATTTAGCTGGAAATCAGAGGCTATTAGCTGTACTGGAGCTCTAGAAGTATTTGATTCATAGTGGATGCATATTTTAGCTGGACATCTGAGGTCCTCATGTTGCTCAAAGACAAATTCCCTATTGCTTTCAAGAAGCTACTATTGGATATTGCAAAGTCCTGAAGATATCTGCTGTTATACACCTTTGCCATTTGGCGTTAGATTATTGGCATACATCCAGCTAAACTCCTTTGGGCAATGTTCAAGCTTGTACTTTGAATACTTAAAAATTGCAGTGGACATTTGTTGTGTTTATTGACAGGCAATCTTCCATGTGGAATAAGAACGAACAGCCAACCTGGAATGGGGTTTAGGCCTTTGTCGTTCTGTTATGTGATGTCACAATTGGCTAACTGTCTAAAAATATACTTCTATTTTTCAATAATGCTATGCTGCTTGATGTGCTAACTGTTCTCTGTTTAACTATGCCAAATGTGTTCCCTCCAGGCAGTATCTCTCTTAGCATCCTATTTGGATGTCTATTTGCGGTATCCTATACACTTTGGTGCATCACATTCATTCATTCAAGACTGCTCTCCTTTGAAGGAGCCGACAGTGGTAAACGCTGGTGCAATATTACTGCCACCTGAGAATCCCACGAGACAAATTCAGTTTCCCCTTTACTCAGCTGGTCAAGATCCTACAAGGGCTGCTTATGCTGTGTTTTTGTTAAACAAGGTACGCAATCATTTTCTGTCATTTTGTATTTGTACGAGCAGATAGTACCTTAGGATGACAACTTTTAAAAACGAATGGCGTATCACAATCACGACATCTCTCTATATATAGATACTGGATCTGTGTCCTAATATTACTATCGAGTAGGAATGTTTATCTTATTCCTGTCTATGAAAACCAATATACGTCTAGGTTAGTCCATGAAGGAAAAGTAAGTTCCATTAAACCATATGAGAGATGCACTAACCTCATCACTGGACATTGTACTATACTTGTGAAACATCATACAGAGCATCTATTTCTTGAGTTGGGCTACATGTTTTTCCGACGAGTTGAGATGAATAAAGTTCATTTGTTTCAACCAATATGCCATACATTCATGTAATGATGGACCGATAAGGCTTGTGGACATTCCTGGGTTCAGCTTAAAAATTAATAATTTGTTTTCCCTGCTTTAACATTTCTGGTGATATCCTGGCATGGCAAAAATATTCTTATTTTGCACACAGTGACCATCATGATAGAGTTATAGAACCTGTGGTAAATTAGTTTCTCAGGTATAATGAAAATTGTTTCTGTTTTATCAACAGGACCTGGAGCAGATTTTGAACTACTTAGGTGTTGAAAGTGTTGGACCAAGACATGTACTTCCAAATCTGCATAGAATTATCAAAACCGTATTTTCAGAAGGCAAGCTGCTAGCTTGAGTAAATATCCATCTATATGAGAGATTTAAAATCTGTGGCATGGGTGCAGAGTAGTCCAGCCTGTGGTCGCCAAGTACTAACTGCAGCTGCTGGATAGGAATTCACAAAGAGAACTTTTTTCAGATGTACAGTTGGATCTCTTCTTTTGATAACAAGTTACCTAAAGATGCAGTGGCAGCCCGATGTTATTTGTACCTTAATATTATGCAAGGGGGTTTCCAAATTTGATAGTTCGTTAGACATCAAAGCAGTCTATCATTAGTGATCGTTTGACGTCAGGTACTGAATTGTTTGTAAGCAGCACCATATAAGAAAACCAGGATAAGATGATCCCGGTATGCCTTCTAAGTACTGAATTGTGCCTTTGTTAATGAAATGAAATGCCCTTATTTTTCAATATAGTATTGGATTTAATAGAAAGGTTTATAGGGCACAATTATTCTTCTTGTGGCAATGGCAACATGAAAGGGATTTGGCAAAAGCCTCTGAGGCCAATGTTTAGTGGGGAAAAAAGGTCTTGTGGCAATTGCTGAAAATGCCACTTGGCCAGGTTGCTTTTGAGATTAGATATACAAGAAAATTTATCGCTGCAGTTCTCTTTTCCTGTTAAATGGATCAAAACATTCTAAAACTTACATATGTCAACTAGAAAAGGAAATTAACGGTAAATAATTAGACAATAATTGCTGTATTACCAGACAATAATTGTTGTTACCAAAGAAGTACAGATCAGATGGAGTTTGATATGGTGCAAGCTCGGGGAAAAAGGGAAGTCTATTTTCAAATATTATTTTTTGAAGATTGCCTAATAATAAAGTAATGGAAAAGGGGTGGAAAAGTTTGTGCCATATCAATTATTCTGAATAAGATCTAGATTACCCAGATTTGTCTATTTCAAGAGTCTATTTCACTCATTCAGATCAACAATTGGTATCAGAGCCGTGCTCCAACGATAACGTGCTCCAACGATAAGCCTTGAGAGCTGCAGATTAATGAAATTGCCAACCAGGTGGCAAACAAGCCCTGAGAACTACAGATTAATTAAATTGCCAACCAGATTGCTTTGCCATTGCCAACATCCTAGTTAGACTATCAAAGAAAATTGGAGCAAATAGCTTTACTTAATGGACTTTTGCCTGGTAATTCTCAGTAGCTTCCATTGCCAAGTACCCATTGCCAAGTAGCCCACTGCCAGGTAATCCTTATCCGCCAAGTAATCTCAATGAGAGCAATAAATATTTGCCAGAATAAAATGGTTAGAAAGGTGGAGCATATACCAACGTATTCTGGTGAGAAAAAGAATCCTCTCGTGGTTTTGGGATTTTTGTGTCGTGGGAGAGTTTTTTGAAAAAGTGGAAGCTATTGAGATGCAAAAGCTCCATGGTCCCTAATTAAGACATGGGAAGGAAGGAAGGAAGGAAGGAAGGAAGGAAGGTTCTTTTATCGTCCGCGGAGGCCAATCGGCCTATGGGACCCAAATTACACGGGTGCAGCAAGCCCGTTGCTACCCGGATTAAACCCCCCTCCCTCCCCCCCTTAGGAGGGAAAAACCGCCGCAAAGAAAGCCAAGGCCGGGTAAATTGAAAATATACATATACACATGAATTCCCAAAGATCTCGTAGGCGCGGGGCGAGGGTGAGTCCAGATCCAAAACCTCCCGGAGGTAGGGAGCCAAGGGATCGAACCGACGTCAGACTTGAGTAGCTCGTCTGGGGACCAGTGTCGCACCAAGAGAATGTAGCGAGCTCGAATCGACTATAGGTCGGGCGACTCTACCGAAGGCATGGCTTTCATCCTCAACAACCCCCGTGCAACACCGACAAAGCCTCGCTCTAGCTGGCTCTCCAACCCACCGACCCGCCTCAAGCCAATGATGGGGGCCCCCAGTCTAATAGACGCGATGACCTTGGCGCTTCTTCATGGGCAACCGAGAACGCAGTAGAGCCGTGGGCCTCGAACCGGTGGTGGGGTTTATGTCTTTGTTTGTAGTGTGCCACCTTTACCCGTTCGAGCATGGTGGTCCCGTAGCTTCCCGGAAAACAAGAGTCCAAGTACCCCCGGCCTATCCCTACGGCTGCCTCAGGTGTGTACTGGGCGCACCTATGTGCGCCCTACGTTCGGTAGCTAGCCACTAGGCTCTCTTGTCCTTCCAACAAGCCCCTCGAAGTCGCTATGGGGCTCATCGCCATAGCGTAAGCCAAGTCGCGGAGGCCGAGAGTGTAAGCCCATCTTGCCACCTTCTGGAAATAAACAATGTGTCTATCGAGGGCCGCATGCTGCAAGTGCATGAATCATGTCTCCTGCAACAAGATCTAATATGGAACTGAGGGCTTGACCCCAAGCCCGCGTCAAAAATGCCTTCTGGACCTGCTCTAAGTCGTTCCAAGTCGCCAAAGACACCATTGGGCCCCACACCTCGACCCCATACAGAAGAACTGGCTCCATCAGTGCGCGGAACAAATGTGACGGGTGGTCCCGATCCATACAAAGCTCGGCCTGTGGACTATTGTTTTGCATCACAGCATCACGCCTTCCAACCTCAAGGTCATCCGGCGAATGGATGCATCCCAATACATTGAGGACGGAAATTCCACCCCGTGTACTTGTAGGCGGGTGTAACCTACCATCCGCCTCGATAAGTGAGTGCCGGAGGTGCCGGATGATGGCGGAGGAGGATATGAGGACCACCTTAGTCTTGGCCGTGTTGACACGCATGTCCGTCGCCGGCGTAATATGTCCGTGGCATCTAGATGTGCCTCGCATGCCCTCTCGGTGTATGGGCCAAGAGGTCCATATCATCCGCATAGATGAGTCACGGATGACCCGGGTGCGAGAGTCGTATAACGCCCCCATTGGCAGCAAGCCAGGCTTCCAACTGGTCAATGTAAAGTCCAAAGAGTGTGGGTGAGAGAGGACAACCTTGCCTAACTCCAATGCTACTTGGCAAAATGATCAGACTTCCCGTTGCATCTCGGCCCGCGCGGTGTCTCATACACCCATGACACCGCGCTTACGCAGATCTATAGGGAGCCCCGATGATGCAATCTCACCCACAACTTTTCCCCGAGGTAATCGCGGTCGAAAAGCTTTTGCAAAGTCCACAAAAACAAAGAAGTCACAGTCCTCCCGACGGTTCCTCGCCCTCCCCTCGACCGTGGCCCCGAGTGTGAAGATGTGATCAATGGTCGAATGTCGGGCCTAAGCCCGCCTGGGTAAGTGCCCTCGCTTCCGGCGCCTCCCGCCCATCCGATTACCTCCTCGCTCGAGAATGCCCGCCGCGCCTTTGGCAAACACCGAAATGACCATGATGGTTCATAATTGGCGGACAGCTGTGGGTCCCCTGCCTTGTAGATCGGAACAACCCTGCTTGTGGTCCATGACCGGGGAAAACCCTCTTGCAGCGCCCTGTTGAACAGTGCAGCAAGGACGGGCACCATGGGCTGTCCTGCCCACTTGAGCAACTCCGCTTGCAGGCCGTCCAAGTCTGCTGCCTTCCCATTAGCCAGGCGCTGCAGCCCCTCTTCGACATCTTCTTCTGTGATCACCGGGTGGGCCATGTTAAGGGAGCACCGGGGATCATAAAGGTGTTGCGGTGCTTCGCTCCCATTGCACCGCCGTGATGTTCCCTCAGGGGGTCGCGGCTTTGCCTCGCATAGTACCCTCTATGCGTAAAGTTGCCAGAAATTTGAAAGAGCATTTAAAAATCATAGCTTGCCAGTAAACTGTTTCATAGACATTAGAACTGGGATGGGATTTATTTAAAAAGGGAGAACGAGAGTCTGCATATCAGTATACTAGTAAGTTTCAGCTATTTATTGGTACAAGTGGAAGGCCTTATCAATAAGGAGCTAACAAGTAAATTTATAGCTGGATTAAGGGAAGAGTTTTATATTGAGCTTATCTACATAGAGCCGCAAACTCTAGATGACGCAATAAGGAAATCAGAAGCATCGGAAAAAGAAAATAGATCCTAAAGAAACAAAGCTTGACATCTAGGAAGGCTATCCTCATGAAAAGAATGCTAAATATGACATGCAAAAATGAGCAATGATGGAGCTAAAAGGGTGAGAGTTAATAATGATCACGAGGAGCCTAACACAAATGATAGGAACTAGAGCAATGTATGTTCCAAAGACGGACAAAAACAACGGCAGGAGGGTGTTGTATATGTGGCGAACCCCATTTCAAAGCTGACTGCTCCAAGAGTTTAACTCCTATTGTAAAATCTCAAATCGAAGCTCAGATAACCAAAGAAGAGACCAAAGGATCGGATGCAAACTATCGCTGAAACGCCAATGAGTTCCCATGTGAAGTTTGATAAAATAGCCGCAAAAGAGGCTGCCCTAAGTGGACTAACCATTGGTTATCAAACTTGGAGTTTAAGTTTGAATTAATGCTTTCGTTATGATGCATATGATTGCATGTGCGTATAATTAATAGAATGAAATAAAGTTTTTCTTTTAGAAGGTCTTTATGGATAAGGGAAAGGCCCTTTACTCGACTTTCCCTGTTGGAAAGTGGGCCGACGCGCGTCAGCGCGGAGGCACACTTGACAACAGGGAAAGTCGAGTAAGGGGCCTTTGCCCTAACGTAAAAGAATGTTGGCTCGCCTTTACGAAGTTTTTGCATTTCATTTTTTCCCTCCTTTCTTTTTGCCAGCTTCCGGCTATGGCGATTGCTGTGGCGCTCTCATTTTTTCTGAGCTTTTAGGCTCTGCATGCTGCTGCATGCCTTTCAAGATCATTTTTTTGTAGCGGCGCCTTGGTTCTTGCTAGCAGCCCCTCGTTTTTTCTTTATTTTCTGGAGTTTTGGAGCAGCTGCTTCATTCTTAGTGTTCTTGACAGTGGCGGCATCTAGCAGCTTCATTCTTAGTGTTCGTGACAGCATCAGGTTGATTTTTAAGTTGTTTTGTTGATTTTTAGGTTGATTTTTTTAGTATTCTTTGAGTTTTACGTTGATTTCTTGCAGATAATGGCTAAGGAGGCGGGCTGCAAAAAACTCAAGGAGACTCAGCTTGACATCGCAAGCAGGGCTTTCAAAACACAAGATAAAAAGGCAAGGATACGCTATGGCGGATAAAGGCAACTCTGCGGTTGAATTTAAGCTCTGCCAGAAGAATCGACCATTTGAAGTAAAAAGGAAGAACCTACCTCTTTGAAGCAGAAATCGACGGTTTTGAAGCAAGAACCAACTATGCAAATGAATCTGCCCTATGCTAACCCTTCTTCGGCAGCTTTTGATTTTCCTGTTCATCTCCTACATTATTTGAATCCTCGAATCCTTTCTTCTGTGCTTTTCACTTTCGTGCTTTGTAGGCTCCAGTTCTAAGGTGTGCTCCTTCTCATCGTAGTGCCTGATCGATCGTTTCTTTTGCTGCTTTAGCTCGGGTTGTTTGGCCAGGCTTCCAGGCCAGGTATATGTGCAGATTTCTTCCCATTTCCTAAGGTTTTTGCCACTGTTTTCTGGATAAGAAAAAACAAAGGCCCCTTACGTGACTTTTTTACTTTGTGAATGTAACCGAGTTGACTATATGAATGGAACTATGAGAATCTTCAACTGAATTTTTGAACCGAGTTTTTACTGTTTGATTCTTGAATTTTTACTAAGCTTTCTGCTTCTTTTACTAACCATTCTACAAATTTTACTGTCCATTGTCAAACTTTTACTAGCCAATTCTAACCCCTTTACTAGACTTTCAATTAAAAGTTCTAAAAAGGAAACAATGACCTCCACTAGAAAAAAGTTTAGTGTAATTCCCGGGTTAGAATGTGTGCCACATAGGACAAGAGGATTGGACAAGGGAGCAGAATGCGAGCCAACATTCCTTTACGTTTATATTTATCTATTATTTAAATTTGGTTTTCCCGGCATTCCGAAAACTTTTTGGATTTTTTACTAAGCTATTTTGTCGAAGGTTGTAGGGTTTTTTGACGCCAGAAAACGTTTCTGATTGCCAAAAATCAAGGACTTCTTTTTGCATGATTTTGGCAAGGGTATTCTTTCGATGGGTTATTTTCTTTTTTGGCGATCGAGCGTGCTGCTGCATAGCTGATGGAAGACACGTCTTAGCATTACAAACCATTATGCTAAACTCTGATCGGGCAGTAACGTTAGTCTGGCGAATAGCTTTGTGGCATTTGAGGAGCTCTTGAACGGACCTAAATTGAAGCATCCAAGGGCTTCTTGAAATTTCAGTTTCTTTCTCAATAATAGATTTGTTGTTGAAGGATTATGTGCAACGGTCGAATTTGCCCTCTTTTAAAGTCTAAGTTTTGAAGGGCAAGCCTCTATAATGAATTTTTGCTCTCTTGAATCTATCTTTTTTGGTCGCCTCGAAGCTGGTTTTTGCAAGATGCCTGTCATGACTGCGATAGATTGCTACCGTGTTAATCTAATGCTTGAGGAAATATGATGAAGGGTCGTTGGTGCTCATTCTGGGGAGGCCGAATTTGTTGTCAATGGTTTGTCTACCTATCCATGAGAGCTTAGAGATTAGGGATCTCTGCGGTCATTATTTCTACCCAGAGGCTTCAGAACCTTTGAATCCCTTTACATGTAAGTACATTCCTCTCAAACCCTTCTAAATTTCAGTTTCTCTAAAATGATGTATCAACCTCATCAAGATTGTTCTGAAGTGTACTTCTTGAAAAGTCCCTGGGAAGATGCATGGTTGATTGTAAAATACATGGCTGTAGAAACGTGGGATCTCTGCGATCATGATTTTTTTGTCTTTGTATCAAGCTGATCAAGATTGTGGTGAAGCGTACTTCTTGAAGCGAGTCTTCAAGAAGAAGGATCTGCCCAATGCCGACCTTCTATTATTTTTGCAAATTGATTTTGCAAACTTCAACGTGATTCCATCATGTACAACTTGCAAAACCTTATGCTAGAGTATGATCCAGGCTTTCTAGGTGCATTAGTCTTTCTTGTAGTAGAGGCTTCTATAGCAAATCTTATGCTAGCTATATAGCAGACCTGCAAGATACACATGATTTTAACACGAGACACATGATTTTAACAGCAGTCAAAATGCATTTTTCCATTATCTCTTACCCTCCACATATCCTCTTACAATGGGCCCTTCAGAAAACATATTTCTCTGCTGATCTTTAGATATCTAACATGTACATGATGCACATAAAGAAACTGGCTGCCAGTCTATTTTTAATTGTTTATTCCATGTCCTTTGAAACAAAAAGGATATTATTTATCTCCATGCTTTATTCTTTTCATATTCTATAATTGCATTCTATTCTGCCTATTGCTTTGGTGAAACCAGGGGGAGCACTTCCATAAAAAACATAACTTGATCTTGCAGTATAGCTGTGTTGGTTATTAGAGAAAGTTATCACATTCCGATATAATTTTTGCTAAGGGCTTGATGCAGATAATTATTATTTTTTCCCTTTTTAGTGGTCACCAATTCATTATATTTACTTATTCCTTTTCAAAACAAGCTGCATAATATTTGCCCTTCATCTCCATGCCTTCTCCTCTGCATGTTTCTATCATTGCATTCTAATGCCATTGTTATTTCTCATACAGTCTACTGCAAAGTTGACACTTAAATAGATTTGTTCATCTATATCAACATGTTTTCATAGCTATCGTTCTTGCATAACAAGGTAAGCATTTTATTGTATGCAACTTCTGTTCTAACCCATTAATATCATTGATCGAAGAGTCAAAACTATAGACTTGCAGTATGTAGAGGTTCATTCTGAGCTATGTCTAGAATTGCATGAGCTATGTCTGGAATTGCAGTGAGTTGAAGTTCACCATATCTGCTGTGTGCAGGTACTTCATTCAGAATCTTTAGCATGAAAGCTGAGTTTAGAATCTCTCTCTTACAGCAGCTTCCTATGTAGCAACATATTTGGACCCATAAGACTTGGTTGTACAGAGCTCCTTATCCATCATATCTCCCAGCAAGCTTGCATTGTATTAGTCTTCTTACAATATTGAAGGTGCATTTGATCAAAGATGTCTGACATTATGGTGTGGCTACTCATAACTTCCACAGATGAGTCTCTTTTGAAGACTGTCTTTTCAAGTTCATGTCTACAATTATCAATTTCGTTATCTTCACCACTGCTCCTTATCCATTAGATCAATGATTAAATTCTCTATTATATGGCCACCAAGCACTAAAAAAATCCATGACGCTTGGTTGTGCTTACCATGTTTGCATCTATCCTTCAAGAGCATATGAAATGCTATTCATGCACTTCCACGACCACACCAAAAAAGGTCAATGGCTGCAAACTCAGGAACAGTAAACAGATGCTACTTCATTGCTTCAAAAATGTTCTTACTCCATTTTTGCTAGAGACTTCAGATTTTTTCTAAGACATGGATTTCGTGCGCTCTATGTCTGCATGTTTACAATTTTGAATTTTGTTGACTTTGCCAGTCCCATAATTATAATTAGCTTCACTATGGACTTCCTAAGCGCTCTTTCCGAGAATCAACTCTCTTCCCAGGTGATGCAACACATTGGTGACACAAAAGAACTGATATAATATGGCCCAGTTTGTAGAATGAAAGCTGAGTTCAGAATTTCTCCCTTACAACAGCTTCCTATGTAGTAACATATTTGGGCCCATAAGGCTTGCTTGTACAGAGCTCCTTATCCATCATATCTCCCAGCAAGCTTGCATTCTATTAGTCTTCTTACAATATTGAAGGTGCATTTGATCAAAGATGCCTGACATTATTGTTTTAGTGTGCAGCTTGCACAATGTTTGTACGCAATATGAGGAGTTTTCCATAGCAAGTCTTCACCCATGTTTTCATGTTGGCTATGCAACGAATTTGCAAGAGATGGTTTTGTTTTACAGGGGTTTCTATGATATGGAGGTCTTTATAGTTCATTATCATTTCTCGACAACCTCTCTAGGCAAGAGGCAGCATCCAAATCGATCCCTACCTTGGGCTTTTATTTGAGACTACCTTGCGGCCTTTCAAAGCCGCTTCTCCATTTTTCTGCGTGGCTTGTTGGCAGCATGGGAGGCGATCATACATCTTTGCGGCCTTGCCCTCTGTCCACACCCTATTGGAGACTCCATGGTGGTAGGCACCCGCGCCTCTAGACTTCAGCACCTCCATTGTGACCTCGGTTCATCCCCTTACAGGCGATGGGTTCTTGCGAGGGTGTTGTCTCTATTCAAGCATGGTATGAGGAGAGATTAGCCCTCTTGTCTTGGCTTTGAATTTCATGTACAAAGTTCACAACTCGTTGGGATGTGTATCTCTATGGGAGAAAAGGTCATGAGAAAAAATTTTGCCTATCATAGTGCAAGTTGGTGTTGTTGAAAGGGTGCCATGGGACTGTCATGAAAATATTTACAAAGATAAGCAATTTGTCAGATCAGTATATCGCCTTCTTTTAGCACCACAACCCCTCCAGTTGCCAGATGGGTGGCACCTACATGTTCCACAGCCCACTTTGTGTCGTACATGGCGTTGGCTTTGGGATAGGTTGCTCCACCCTAAAGTCTCTGTACTGTAGTGGCAGGTTATCCACAGGTGCCTGCGGGTTAATGCCTTTCGACATCGCTATGATCCTCGCATATCTGCAGTATGCCCGCTCTGCCTCTCGGATGTTGAGACTCTTGAGCATTGTCTCTTTGATTGTCCTGAGGTTCAACCAGCGTGGTCCTGGCTACATGGTTTGTTTAACCGTACATTGGACTGCTGATGCATCCTTTTGGCGTCCTATCCCAATGCATGGCCTCCAGCTAAACAAAGGGCATTTCATCTTGGTTCTGGTTGGCTCCTATGGACGATATGGGAGCGTCGCAGACACCACATCTTTCAGGGCATTTATTCATCTCGCACCGCGGTGTTATTACAAAGGCCCGAAAAAGATATTGACAAACCTACGAAAGTTTCTTCCTTTGACTCAGAACTGGTGGAACGTATCTGGATTTAGTATCTTCGAATTGATTCTTATCATTAGTCTCCTATTCTGGAGTAAGTACATTGTGCTCCAGGCTCGTGCTCCTGTGGCATCTCTGTGTGCTTACACAGTTAGATGAGACATGTAAATTTTGTACTTTTTCTCTGATTAATAAACTTTTTGGCTTTCGTCCTTCAAAAAAAAAAAAAAAAAAAAAATGTGTCACTCTTATACATTCACATATTTTCGGCATTTAATTCATGCATGACATCTTTCTGACAATTAAATCTGTAAGAAAAATGACTGGCTTTGTTATCAAATTTGACAGATGGGACTGTCTTTATAAAGAAGTATTTTGGACAAAATTTACATTTTTGAAAGGTCTGATTTGTTAATTCAGTGGTATAATGATATTTATTAATACAATTTTTTTTATCGCACATTGCAGAAACACAATCACAAGTAGCCATGTATCATAAGCTTTATCCATTAACAGCCAGCCCAATTTCAACAACAAAAGTCAATAACAACAACCGTAAAATACACTCATCACATTTTGAATCTACGTTGGGATAAGCTTTGCATTCTCCCAATATATTCCAGAACTCTCATCACTATAACTCTTATCAATAGGACGATCCGACTTTCCCAATCGCATCATCTAGCTTTACCAAGTGCAGTGAGTAAACTACTGTGTTATCATCTTATCACAAGAGGGATGAGATCCCAATATCGATATCACCACTCGATGAACCAACTTGAGGTTTGACTTCCACATTCACCACTCGATGAACGAGCTTGAGGTTTGGCTTCCACATGTGTATATATGTAGCTTGATGTGGCACTAGCTTCTTTGAAATTTTTGGTTTTTTTTCTACGTGTTATTTCTTTCTCTAATTACCATATTTTGGGTGTAGGATAATTGTTCCTAATTTTGGTACGAAGAGGTGAGTCCTGTGACTGGGGTTAGCTGGAAGCAATCACATGTCCACAACAAATAAATACTTTGAAACAGCCACAATTTGTTCTTACTGTACTCATAATTTATGCCCTTGATAATCCTTAGTACAAATGTAAACTTATCCTAACTCACATCTTATCAACAAAGACACCAAATAAATGCTTCCATCATTCACATGATTAAACAAGATCTTTAAAGTCTGGAAATGCCATGCATCCATCAGTAATTATGTAAGTAGATCTTTGCTCATTATAATTTTGTAGTTTCCAATTTGGGCATATCTCTTTCTCCATTGTGTTAGTTTGTAGTTTGAAGCCACTGCATTGTGAAAGCCAACACATGCATGTATTGATTATTAAGAGCAAAAGAGTTATGTGGAAGGGTTCAAATCTGCCAGCTTAATGTTGTGGAGCATCTTTGTGCAGTACTACTTCCTTTCCTCTCTTAATTCCTCTCAAAAATAGCTAGCGATTGTATATATGTCTATATAGAATCATGTCTAGATAGAATTGTATTTATGCCCGGCAACGCCGGGCACCCGTTACTAGTAATTGTTTAAATTAGGTCTCCTGTATGGGGCAGAAGTGTGGGGTCCTGTGATATCCCTCACCACCTAGAATGATCTCGAGCAGGTGCAGAAAGCCTTCTTGGCACGAGCCCTTGGGGTAAAGTTCACAGTTCCATACCAGATCCTACTCCAGGAGATAGGTTTTCTACCCCTTCAACGGGCTGCATTAGAACGCCATATTATTTACTTCCAGAAGGTGGTCGCTATGGGTGATACATGTTTGCCCAACCTTGCTTTGGCCGTAGCAATGGGTCCCCAATGCCTCAAAGCCTGCTAGAAGGACAAGCAAGCTCAGTGGTTCTCACGTTGGGGTGTATAGGCAAACGGATGCGTACAGGTACGGACAAAGAAGGATCACAATGCACTAAAGCTGTACCTAGATGCTACTTTCCTTCGCAAGCTCTAGCATGCAGATGCTCTGACGCACGTTAAGCTGGCACACTATCAGCAGCAAGTCAATCCTAGGCTCAAGAGAGGCCCACACCAGTACTTGTGCACCCATTTGCCCATGAAGAAGCGCAGACTTATAGCTTCCATTCGTACGGGTGCACATCGTCTCCGCATTGAGACAGGGCGTTGAACTCGGGAAGCACGTGAGGAGAGGCTTTGTCAGTGTTGCCACCAAGGCGCCATTGAAGATGAATGTCATGCCCTCCAGATTTGCCCAGCGTTTGCCCATATCCGAGCACGGTATGTTCGGTTACTAGTGACTGGCCAGCCATTGCATGAGTTATTGAATAAGACGTCCGTGGGCTTGTTGGGGTCATACCTCCAGGAGGTTATAGATGCATGGACTCAGTTGTGTCCCCCGGGACAGTATTGAATTGTCCTATACAATTGTACAGTGTACCAGCATACTTATTACTGCTAAGGTTTTTGCCTCGAAAACCCTGGGGGAGGGGGTTTTTTAATCCTGACAGTAATACGCTTGCTGCTCTTTTTTTGTTTGGGTCCCATAGGCCAATTGGTCTCCGTGGACGATAAAAAAATCTATTCTATTCTATTCTATTCTATTCTAATAAGAGGAAGAAAAGCACCTTTCTTGTTCAAATTGAATTGGAATATTTAACTTGAAGGATCAGAAAGGGAACCTTCCTTGTTCAAGTCGGATTAGAGTAATCTACTTGAAGGATAAGAAAGGGGATCGTTCTTGTTCAAGTGAGGGAAACCTACTTGGAGGATGAGAAAGAATAAATTCTCTCTTTAGTATGCTATGAAAAGCATGATAGTGAATCTTCTCAAGGAGATATAATCAATCTTGAGAAGGAAAGGACTAATGTTTTAAAAAATTATTATTTTACCTTTCAGGTTATAGATGGTCGCAGAAGATCGATCATGAGAAGGGAACAATTGATATGGTGCAAGATCAGGGGCGTGGTCTATGGTGAATGGGCTAGGGGAAAGAGGCAAAGAATAGAATAGAATAAACTAAAACTAAATATTGAGAGGCATCTATTTTATAAGGATTCGCAACAGGAGGATTATTGAGACAGAAATGATTTGAGGGTCAAAGCTGACATGGCAAAGAAAAAGTGACTTGCGAGGTACAACAGAAGTGCTGAGCTGTTTATTTCTACATCAATTCTTTCACTTGAAGGTTGTGGTGGTTGAATCACGTGGTGATCAAAGGTAGAAGTCAAAGACAGAAGCTTGTTGTCTTAAGCTGGAAATTATAAGCTTGCGTGTGCCCTTTCGAAGGTGGATCCGGTTGGGTGGAAAAGTTTATGTGTCATATCAACTATCTTGAATAAGACCCAGATTACCCATCTTTGTCTCCATTGTCATATGTCCTTATGAGATGCTGTCATGTGGTATGACGTAAAAAAAAAGTCCTATTACTATCTATCTATCTATCTATCCTTAAGCTTTGATTTAATTGTAAGTGTCTATTTCACTCATTCATATCAATGAAATTCACCACAAAACGACAAAAATTAGAGAAGCAAAGTGCCCAAGTTAAAACTAAAGCCAATCCATTGCCATTGGAAATGATCTTAGTCCCAAAGATTTATCTAAACTATACCAACCCATTGCCATTGGAAATGATCTCAGTCTTGAAGACATAGCTTATCAAGCTAAGCCAATGGAACTAAAATAATATTCAAATATAAACCAACCCATGGCAATTGACGGGTGCATCATGCCAAGAATCAAGTTACTCTATCACTGCAAGTGCAAAAATATGAGCTCAACGTAACCTTCAGGACTGAGATCATTTTGTTGGCATTTGCTCTTGAAGTTCCATGGTCCCAAAATTCCTATCATTTGAAGTCTCTTATCTATGAAATTGTGTAGTTAAATATAATAAGGAATCATTTTTGTCAATATTGGACATTGTAAAATTATACTAGAGTTTTTAGTCAAATTCAATTCCCATTTTGTTCAAAGAGTTGGATTATTTTCCTTGAAGGTTGCCCTCTAGATAGGACATGAATATGTGTATCGATCTCGGGTTTGAAGAGTACGTTCCCATATCCTTTGCACTTGACAACCTCAAAGTCTAACTGTTCCATCAAAAATAAAATTCCCTAATTATTTACTGACACTCATTCTCTTTATGTCACCATCTTTGCACAATGGTGATCTTTGTTTGAGTATTATCAATTTAGCTATACACAATCAAAATACATATAGACACTTGCAATAAGATGTCTGATATTTGAAACCAAACCTCTTGATAATGCATTTCAACAACAACAAAAAACAACTTCATAACCAAGAAACAAAAAAAAAAGATCACTAAAAGATCATTTCTACTTTTTGCAAGGAGGAAAACTTTGCAGTACAATTCGGAGATTGGCAAGAACAAAAAGCTTCATGTTTCTTTGCTTGTTAAAACTTGTCCACGATTTCACTACTTAAAAAGCTGAGTGTGATACAGTATACTAAGGCTTAAAAACATGAAAGGGTAGCATTATTTTTTATCTCATGGATTTGCCACCTGCACATCATAACCAAGTATAATCTATTCAGTCTTAGTGATGTATGACTGGCACCTCCATGACTATGCCTATTTCGAGATGAACACTACTTTTAAAGTTAATCCTTACCTTGATTATTGACTATAACGGTTAGAGATTTGTGGGAAACGTTGATATCTTAGTGAAAACCATAGAGTGAGATTTAGGTCACAAAAAAAAACATTATATTAAGGTGGAAGTGCAGATATCTCGACATGGATAAGGAATTTGAGCATCAGACTAGCGAGCGAGACCATGGTGATACAATATCGAATATCGAACCTAAACTTTTACATTATAGGGATTGCATCATTTAGATATGGATGGAGCACATTGTCAAAGTATGCGAGTCTATATCATGCAAAGAGACCCATGTCTACGCACCTTATCATCCCAGCCAGCATTTCTTCAAACCCCCAGAATCCTCATATTATCTAAGTTTTTATGCTCCTATGCTTAACGAGTTTGTGATTCATGGATCCTTATAAGCAACTTTCCGCTGATGTGTATGTTGATGTGTGTATATGTCGCTAAAAGTTCCTAGAAGTCCCTCTATCTTTATCTTTATCTATCACCTTGCTCCTCTTTAGATAATGGGTCTTTGGCATTTAACATAGCATTGTAGTATGATGTTAATTATTTATGATTGTGTTTTGCAGAAGTGATGATACTGGGATTCATTTCCCTTGTTCTAACTACCACATCCCATTCTAGAATGGAGTTAGCATGAAAATGACAAAAACCTCATAGGCTTCTCATTCATCTCAGCAGACTTTCTACAATGGTGGATAGTGGGTATCCGCATACATGCGAACTACCCAGAAAGAAAAATAAAGGGAATGTCCAATTATACAACTTAGACCCCAGAAAATACAATGATAATAGATGTTTGTGTACTTGCCAAAAGCTTATCAGGGGGATAAAAAAACCTTGCCCTTTCGGGTTTTTAAGAAAAACCCTAGTGATAAGCCTTCGGCAAGGGGCTTGGACAAACGTAAGGTTGAGAAATCGCTCCCAAAAACCCACAATTGGAGAAGTCGAAGCTGCTGCCGCTTGCCAACATGTACCTGGACATCACCAACACTAGAATAAATGTGAAAAAAAAACCTCGAGGGGCTAATACCGCATGCCACGCAACAAACAAAAAACCTCTTCAACTGGACAGGCTGGTCACGCGTGCTTGGCGCAAATACATTAAACAATTAAGGGAGGAAGGTTTCAAAGAATAGAGAATAAGGTACTGCTGAGAGAGACGAGGAAGCACCGATGAGATGTTGAAAGACATGCATGCTCGCCCCCTCTAGAATCTCGATCCGATGGCACAAATATGTGTGGACTCAGACTCTTATAGCCGACAGCCAAAGCCACGCAAGCCAGATGATGATGGCGAAAAACAAGTGTTTGCTAACAGAGGTCAGGATTAAATTCTAAAACTTTGGAGGGATGCTTAAGGCATTAGTTCTTACTGTGGAATATATATTCTAGGGCATGCAATCCTTGGTGTCAATTGCAAGTTTGGAACAGCTGCATCGATTTACATTTTTGCTAGGTGTCATCCATGTCATTTATAGTTGCTTCACAATGCTTCTTGCACTTGTTAACACTAGAGTTGTCTCGGGGACCTGTTTGGGTTCATCAACCCGTATGGGTCCCTTAATCCATTCTCCATATTAGGGACTAGTTCTTCACGATATTTATGAGATTTTAAATATGAACACCTGAATTGTAACATTAACTTGAAGTTGTACCACCATATTCAATGGCAAAACTATATTCTTCACAAGTTTCGCACAATCGCACCTTGAAATACACTCAATTCAATGGTTTCGATGATATGATATAATCTCATGACACTCAACATGGAATACAAATTTCAAGATAACATTAATTTTCTATGAATGTAGCCTATAAATGCTACTCATTTTTCAAATTTCATGTGATTTCATAAAAATTTGATATATTAATGAGCAAATCATAATTTCAATCCTTGAGAGACCCAGACAGGTCCCTAAAGAATTTCTGGAAAACAGACATCTAGGAACCATTTCATATCCATGATATTTGAAATAGAATAAGAATGTGAAGGTACTATTATTTTTCAATGGAAAAGATACTAAGTACTCCACGTCTTGGTAAATGGATTTCATTTTTTCAAAAAGTGGAGTAGTACTATGAATTTTCGAAATTTTGACCCTCGGGGGACTTGACTGGGTTCATAAAGAGCTTCTGAACTACAAACTTTAAGGAATTATTTCTCGAAAATTCTACCATAGATTTTTCTAATTCTTCTTGTGATAGATTTCTCATATCATGAATTACAAGATGGAAGAATTAGAATTCCTAGGAAAAATCATATTTGCAAAAGAATGTGAGAAATGTTAAAGACATTGAGAATAAACTTGACCCCTTTGCATTCGGCTCCATATTATGTTTGGTAATAGAAGCTTTCTATATTTTTCATAAATTTTGCTTTATATGTACACTCATGGATGACAACATATTGTGAGTATGTAGACAAATTTTTTATCTCAGAGCTATAATAGAATATTAAAAAAAGTGTACAAATGAACCCATTTGGGTTCATCAAGGGACAACTCTATATTCAAGGCTCTCTGGCAGATGAATAAAGTATTTCATCCTATCTTCAAGTTCACATGGTTATTAGAGAATTTTGAATACTTTATTTTCTGAGGTATACAGGTTTACAGATGGAAAAAATAGAAAGATGTAGTACATTCAAATATTCATGATACATTAGCATGTACTTTGAAATGTAGATAGATATCTATAAATGAACTATTAGATTAGTAGAGATTAATACATACTTTATGATTTTCTTAGAGAAATTACAAAAAACATGACTTTGAGTCGACAATCTACATTTGTCTTGTACCAGACATCTAAGCCATAGAGCAAAAACAGGATGTCTGGTGCATAAAAACCAGATGTTGGTGATACAAATTGCACACTTAAGTATGCTAAGAACCTATCCTCATGTGCGGTCCTTGGATATTTTATTGGTGGCTATTTGGATTTTTCACGGTTCCATATTTGGTTATCTTGGCTTTTGAGATGCCTTCAACTTCCTCCTTTTCAGTCCATCAAGTTGTTGGCGAAAAACTTTGTTCTTATTATGTTTTAAAGTAGTGACGCAGTAGACTCTTTGGTATCAAGAGGGATTGATCCACTTGGTGGGGAATATATGATGTATCAGTATTACTCTCCTGGTTTACACCAGATATGGTTCGTGCATTAAAGATGCCTTATTGGTTCTCAATACCAAATCTTCCTCTTGATCTAACAGCCCATCAATTTCTAGTTGCAATTGCAACTGGTCTTGGAGTTCATATCTCACATTCTATCATGAACGGTCCGAGGATTTCTTCTCTCTATGTTGATGCTTCTTCCTCTCATGTTTCTGAGATTGTTATGGCTGATGGTCCTAATCTTCTGTGCGCAAAAGAGTCATGGCAGCAGGTTAATTGGAAGAAGGCGGCAAGAAAGAAGTCTGTTATGTCATCTCATGAGGCTATCTTGCCTCGTTCTATTCAGTGGCATGATAATTTGATGTCTGTTGATGATCATCTCGATGTGGCAGAACATGTTGATTGTGATGAGGCCATTAAACGCCTCAAGGTGGCACAAGGAGTTTGAGTATATACTGTGTATGGATGGTTTTGTTTAGTGGACTATAGGTTTTGAGTCCCATGCCACAGGTCCCTTGTATGTATCTTGGTTTTTCTTGATAATAGATTGTCGTCCTTCAAAAAACAAAAAACATTTACACACTTAATTTTGAAGAGCAATTTTATGGATACATGTAATGCAAATTCTATGTCAAATCAAGGCTAACAACATTTTTCTATTCTATTTGTCCCTATGTTGCCAGAGATGTCATGAGTTCCCCTGGGACATGATAGTATCAACCTGGATAAGAAGCTTCCCAATGCCAACACCAAGATGATCATCTCCCAGCCTTTGATCATTCACACTATCAGATGGATCCACTGCAATTATGATGCCCTCTGCAAAGACCGTCCCACTGCACGGGAATCCATCTTCCTCCATTGGAGCCTGGGGCAATGTCCTACGTTTGGCTTGCTTGGCTCAATTCTGCTTTCAAATGCTCTCTAAATGAAAGAAGACATTCAACATGGAAAATTATAACCATATAACTATGAACACTAAAAAACAATAAACAATAAAGAATAACCATATAACATCATAACCATATCAATACATGTATAATTATTATGGGAAAGATTCTTCAGGCATATTCGGCATTGATGCCTCTTCCTAGATTCGACACGTATTTCCGGAAGGAAAAAATAGGGAGAGAAAAAAAACGCCAGATAAAATGAAATCGAGGAAAAAAAAACACCTGGTACCTGGTCTGGGATCGCCGCCATCGCTGTAGCCATCGCCATAGCCATCTCCCTTCATCAAAATGGGATGGCCCGTCGTCAACACGGCATGGCAGATCTGTAGGAAAAGTTCTGGCTGAAATGGCAGATCTGTAGGAAAAGTTCTGGCTGAAACTTGGCCGCTGTGCACACCCAACATAAGCTAAGCTGTTAGCTCGTGCTTGGGGTTTGTTGGGCTGCGTGGGAAATCTTGCCCGGATCTTTGTCACGGATGCTTCCATCGATGAGTTGGGGCAATTTAATCCATCTTCATTCACAGATGGCCTAATTCAAACCGGCGCAGTTTTAGGGCAACGATTCCTTGGACTGCCGACAAACCCCGTTATTCATTCATTGGTCGATATTCCAAAGAACAACATCGTTTTTAGCGTTTCAGCTCCAGGCAAGCAAAAGCAAAGATATTTGTAAATGGATTGCAAATATTTGAGCTGTTGGAAACCGGTCGTCATTTGCCTTTCTCGCTTTTATTTTCCCGTTCATGGTACTTTCTATAAATCTTAATAGCTTCGAGATCTGTCTTCACCGCCGTAGCTTTTGTTCTACTTCCAGACCGTGTTGCAAGGTTAAGTTTGAATTCTTTGAGTCATTGGTTAGTGCCCCTTATTCTTAGGTAGAGGATTCAAAGGGTTTAAGCTTTAAACACTGTGACAGGTTTGAAACTAGAACAGGGACGGATGGAGGACGCAATTGGGGCTTTTTAATATGGGGTTAGCTGTGCAACAGAGCGCCCACCATCATGATTTCGATTCCGGCAACAAACCCGTAAGTATAATTGGTATAAGCTACTAAACTTGCTTCTTTACTATTCAAGTAATTACTTAGCATCCTAATGATTTGGCATTGTCAAAAGCTACAAATTCCCGATCTCCCTGTTCCTTTTCTTCCTAACAGCGGCCATGGAAGCTTCTTCAATAACAAAAAGCGCAATAATGTTGTAGGGCATATTACTCATTCGTCCAATCATAATCGTTCCATGGATGGTGAGTGTTAAACCTCTTCATTTTCTGCTGCTCATTTTCTGTTAATATCTATCATTTTCTGTTAATATCTATCATTCACCTTACTGTTATTAAATGCCGCTTTCTTTCTTTAGGAGAATAAGCCATCGATTTTGATTGATTAGGGCGACAACTTTAGGCATGCTGTGTTGCTACAACATCCCCAACATGCTGGAATGCAGAAAGCCAAAACGGGGTTAGAACTTCTCCAGAATCTTCCATAACCCCAAGGTATCTTGCGCCTTCATCCTTCCTCCCGTTTAAGCTTATTGTCAATCAACTACTCTGTTTTACTTGAAATTCAGGTTGCTCCTTATGAAGGATCTCTAAATCCATGGCGATTTGTTCAACTGCCTTTCGTAACTGAGATGGAATATTTGATCTCTAGGAACTCGCTATAGTCTTACCGACAAAATTATGTCGGATACAGCCGCAGGATCCTGCTCGAAAATAATATGGAATTTGCCACAAGTGCAGGATGGACTGGAGCCGATTTTTGAGATCATTAGGCATAAGTATTTGGTCAACGGCATTTAGTTGTTGCAAAGAGTTTTGACACCGGTGGTTATAGTGGTCTGTACCGCTTCTGCTCATGGCAGCTTCAGGATTTGGAATGCAAATTCATGCTATAAGTTAGTGCTGTTGTATTCTGGTCGCTTCAAAATCCTTGATACTATATTTGTTCTGCATAGGGCATCGCCACCATAGTGAAGGCCTTATCTCTTTCTACATATACATTGATTAAACCATAGCCACGACAGGATCGATTGATGGGAGTGCATATGACCACTCCAACTGCAAATAGAGAATGCCAGCAGCTTAAACAAAGGTGCAGGCTCAATTTGGAAATGTATAGAGAGCAAAGCATTAGTCCTGTTTTATCCAAGATTAGGATGTTACTTGAAGACAGATACAAGATATAAGCCTAAACTTGAAGCCCGATTAGACTTTATCTAGAAGTTACCACTTCTGTACAATACCAAAAGTGGTAACAAATTTTACCTAGTTTAGGGCAATATTAAAAATCCAAAAGCGTGAACAAAGCGGTCTGGAGTTTTGGGGCAACATAAACATGAAAAAGTTGATATTTGTATATCCTTAGAAGCTAAGTCATGCTGAACACCAATTCATGACGCAAACCCATGTTAAACACCAATTCAGTCTTCAATTTCAAAACTGGGACATTTTCTTCCTCATCTTGCTTGCTAACTCTATCTTCCCTAATGCTAGATCTAGGAACAATTTTGGCTTGCTGCAGTACTATGTATATGTACTTGATGCTAAGACAAAGATCCTTCGATCTGAGCTTTGTTTTTTTTTATACAATGGGCACATTTTCTTTCTCATCTTGCTTGCTAACTCTATCTTCCCTAGTGCTAGATCTAGGAACAATTTTGGCTTGCTGCAATACTATGTATATGTTTTCCATTGTTAACCTTTTTATAAGGAATTGTAAATTTTTTATAAAATGAAACTCATCTACATATTGCTAACGTCAAATCAGACGCAATCTTGAAGATATAAGGAAATTTACATCACCATCCATGTTCAAAACATCTTCCCTATACAATCCCAAGGATATAAGGTAATTTGGACCATCTCTTCCTTCAACATTGGGCGTCATTCATGCATTTCTATATTGCACCAAGGCCAATATTGCATCATGTATCTTCTATATAGGGTGCCCTTTGCATCCCGTTGACCAAAATAAATGTTCCAATAGATAATAAGTCCTATTGGAACAGTTGATGATACGTAGCGTCCATTGTCTTTATATTTCCAAAAATACAGTTCAATACCATCATGTTGTATAGGGGAAAGGAAATTGGGATCACATTCTGGCACGGAGGGATTGAGATCTATTCGACTTAACACAAAACTTCTTTTGCAGTGGGTTGGAGAAGAGAAATGTTCGCGGCGGCCGCAAGGCCGCCGCGATAAATTTCTTGTATATATAATCATATAACCAGAACATTAAAACCATAACATTAAAACCATAGAACCATAAAACATTTCTGTGGGCACGTGTCGATTCCTCAGCGACTGCTGACGTGGCCATGTCAGCCATCCGGACAACCTCGTCACGCATGACATGGCCTGTACGCTCCAGACTTTCATTAAGGCACTTTTTCGAGGATCGAGGGTGCAGCCAGAAATAACTGCACTCTGCCCCTTCCTTTATTTCGATTCATCCTCTTCTGTTTTTTCGCAATTCTTCATCCTCCTTTGTTTTTTCTGCAAGCATCTCCTGCAAGGCGATCGACCGACGAATAGTAGATCGACAAATTCTTATGATGCTGGCCTGGTCGACGGATCGTGACACATCTAGCGCCGATGTTTTCACGCACATCGAGTCCTTCAAAGGTTGCTATAGTCTCAGAAGAAAGTGAGGTTTTTTCTAGTAAGTTTATAGCACTATTTTTACCACTGCTCTTGTTATTTCCATGTGCTTTACTGTATTCTTACTTCCTTCTTCCTTTTATAATATTGAGAGGATCTGCTATCCCCTGATACAATTTCCAGCCCGAAGAACCCCTATTCTCGATTTGCAAGTGCCTGTGTAAGCAAGGAATCAGACATGGAACCTGCGTCTTCTTCCGGCAAATCTGCCAGGTACGTTCTTTCCTTCGGTTATCTTTCTTTATTCAGGTCAGGTCAGAACCATGATCATTGTTTTCTGTTTTTTTCAATGGAAGGCAGTTCCGTGTTCTTTGTTTGTATTATTTAATTGAATGCATCACTGTTATCATTTAATCATAGCTCCAAATAGGGACAAGCGACCGTAATTGCCAACTAGGAATCCTCCAAAAACAGGTGATAGAAAGAAAAAATTGCAGAGCAAGCATGTACACAAAATAAACAACTATGAATGTTTCATTCGGTTGAACTATGAAGACGTTAGGTAGTTTAGAACATTGCACATACCTTTCTAACAAAAAATACATCCTCCCTTGCAGGAAAGGTGCAGTCTACACCCTACAATCTTGACTCGCGAGTCGAGAATGCCTCACCCAGCCAACACTATATACTCCTCCTATTCTCACTCGCGAGTCGAGAATTAGTCCAACGTACAGCAATGCAGACTACGTATCCCACATCCTCCCTATACCTGCCCAAGCTCTAGTGCATTATCCAGTGTCGAGTCGCAGGTGCCTCTACCCAGTCAGAGCCATGCTCCTTCGAACCATCTTCCTCGAATATTGCGAAGGGAAGGGGCTCAGACTGGGTGGAGGCCTCTGTGAATAACCACAAGGGAATGCATTTGAGCTCCATTCCTAAGGAGGAATGGGGGACTTTCTCGACTCGCGTACACACAGCAATGCAGACTACTTATCTCACATCCTCCTTTGACCTGCCCAAGCTCTAGTGCATTCTCCAGTGTCGAGTCGCAGGTACATCTACCTAGTCAGAGCCACTCTCCTTCGAACCATCTTCCTCGAATATTGCAACGGAGAGGGGCTCAGACTGGGTGGAGGCCTCTGCGACCAATTACGGGGGAATGCATTTGAACTCTATGGGGGGGCTTTCTCGACTCGCGAATCGAGAAGGCCCTCGAGTCTTACACACAACAATGCAGACTACTTATCTCACATCCTCCCTTGACCTGCCCAAGCTCTAGTGCATTCTCCAGTGTCGAGTCGCAGGTGCCTCTACCCAGTCAGAGCCACTCTCCTTCGAACCATCTTCCTCGAATATTGCGAAGTGGAGGTGCTCAGACTGGGTGGAGGCCTCGGCGACCAATTACGGGGGAATGCATTTGAAGTCCATCTCTAAGGAGGGCTAGCGGGCTTTCTCGACTCGCGAGTCAAGAAGGCCCTCGAGTATTACACACAGCAATGCAAGCTACTTATCTCACATCCTCCCTTGACCTGCCCAAGCTCTAGTGCATTCTCCAGTGTCGAGTCGCAAGTGCCTCTAGCCAGTCGGAGCCACTCTCATTCGAACCATCTTCCTCGAATATTGTGAAGGGGAGGGACTCAGACTGGGTGGAGTCCTCTGCAACTAACCACAGGGGAATGCATTCCAACCAAAACTACCAAAACATGCAGCTGTTCGCGAGTTACTCCGATTGGTTGCTTTCTTGCTCAGCATCTCTCAACCCAGAGAGTGTCTCGACGCTAAAATATTCTCAACAAGGAAACAACCAATTGAGCGAGCTTTCGAGCAGTTCCACATTTTAAACAAGTCTAACATGCCTAACAGGATCTCTGAAACAAGCATCCTAATAAAATAGTGGTAAGCATTCACCTCTTCTCGCAAGTATTCTTTGGGCCATTGTATCACAAATTCCGCAGCCTCTCCGAGGGTTCTGTCA
Organism: Isoetes taiwanensis; assembly: GCA_021234155.1. Taxonomy (NCBI): domain Eukaryota; kingdom Viridiplantae; phylum Streptophyta; class Lycopodiopsida; order Isoetales; family Isoetaceae; genus Isoetes; species Isoetes taiwanensis. The sequence goes on from JAJEKV010000002.1 coordinate 39,430,597, forward strand.
ACCATATCAACAAGGCATCTCCATCAAAAATTGTGTTAAAGTGATCCTTGTGTATTAGGCCAGGAAAATGATGAGGAGGGTGATGGAGATGAGAAAAAGAAGAAAACAACAAGATCCCTATCCGACCAATATCACCTCATTCTGTGCAGTGAGGCGATCTGGGGAGGCATTTTAATTTATGGTTATACTCACACTGGAGGAAAAATATGCCTGCGCCATTTTTCTTGAATTTTTTGTCATTTTTCTCCTTTTCCAGTTTGAATCAGATTCTTGGCAAAAACCTTCTGTGAAACTCGAATTTGTGCCTGATCGGAGGGGGAATTCAAGCAATTAGAATGGCTGCCCTTGTAGAGGGTCAGCTTCATTGAATTGCTTACAATCTGCTCTCTTATGGAATCTATAATTTTTGCAATTATCAAGCAGGGACAGAAACTTATCTGCGGATTTCTTTGTGGCCCTCCTGCTGATCTCTGGAATTCGTTCTTAACAGAGAACGTTTTCCTAGACAATTATTTATCACAGGAATACACCTTTGTACCGAGTTGTGTTGAATTTGAAACAGAGATTATTGATTCTTGGTTAGAGGAATTTGGGGAATATTTGGAGTGCATTGCGATTGGTCGAAAGAGAAAATTATTGTCAAATTGTACGCTCCATTTTGAATGATTTTGTCTCCTGTGGTTCCAGGCAAGTTCTTGATCCCATTAAAATTCCTTTGGATAATAGAGATGAAATTAATGAATGTCATAATAACTCTATTATTAATATGACTGTCAATAAATTGTTTGAATTTATCCCTCGGGTGTTTCTTCTGACGATGAGAACAGTGACAAAGAAAATGCTTGTATAAATGAGAAAGATAATAATTGGGATCTTGAATACTATCTTAACACTTCTGTCACTGTTAATAAAGACAAACGAGATCTCAATAAAGCTAAGGCTAATAAAAAAAACTTATATCTCTGCCCATATAAATGCGCCTGCCAATAATACCAGAAGCAAGTATAAAAAAGAAAGAAGGGGGAAAGCTAAAACAAAACACAGATAGTATCCTTATCTTTTACCATCCTTCTTGACTTCCTTGCCTTTTATCATGAAGATTCTTTCATGGATCTTAGGGGCATTAAAGGAGCACTCAAAAGGAGAAGAGTCATCTCTCAGATCAAATCGTATAAGGCTGATATTATTCTCTTGCAAGAATTTGTCAATGCGCAAATCCATGATACCAAATCCTTCTCAACCATTTCTGCAAGAATCAAATTCCATGATACCAAATTCTTCTCAGCCATTTTCCCAAGCACTTCTTGTGCCTCATTAATATAGCCTAGATGGGCGTAGACATCTTTAAAATATTGCATTTTTCAGAAGCGAAGCTGTTGGAAGAAGATGCATGCCAGGTTTAAATGACAATTCATTCACGTGAAGACAAAAGTACGTAAATCAAATGACTATGCAACATTTAAATTTAATGAACAATCATCATTTCATAGCAAAACAGGGACCTAACTTACCTCATCTTTGTGGATTTGTGCAGACTTGGCGTTCCAAGGGGAACAATTGTGATCATAACTAACTATTCCCACAAGATCTCTTTTAGCAGGTGAAAACTTCACAGCATATAATGTAAGCAAATGGCCTCTTCTGAGTCTACACAAGAGATTCCAAAAAGCAGTTATCGCAGCATATAGATGTAAACCCTATGCTTCAAACTCTGCAATTTGATTTAACCCAATATCACGACTTTTGCAACATTCTGGCGGATTTATTTTTGGGAAGGAAAGAAAGGAAATTAAAATACGTCAATATTGGGTGAAAGCATGTTGTAGTGGAACACCTGTCCCCCCTAAAAATGTGGTGGGAGATATCAAATTTGTGGTGCGATTTTAAATGTTTGTTTGGCGCCTAGTGCATGTACTGCCCGTATTCAATCATTTCTTGAACTGCAATAACCCAATTCCTACGCCACCCGTCCCATTCCAATTTTCTACGCCACCCGTCCCATTCCAATCTCCACCGAACCGATTTCTAAACCCACGACCCACCCGCGCCTTTCCTGAAGCACACGGCTATGGCGCTTAATCCGGTTGTGGATCAATCCGTTCATACCTTCAATCATTTAATTTGGAAGCAAATCGCCTAAAATCTCAAACCGGAGCACGCGGTAAGAGAAAGAGAACTCGAACAAAGAACGGATCATAAAAGACGCCAAAGGAAAAGACAAAGGGAAGCTAAAGAAGAATTAGCAAAAATTGCATCAGCAGAGGGAGGATCCACCAGAACGGCCTCTACTAGGCGTCGGATGGTATTAAAATTGTTATCTTCATTTCATAGCACCACTAAAGGCTTGTCTAACAAATGATAAGAAAGAGGTTTTACTAGATTATCTCGCAGGATGACACAATGGACACAAAGACTTGGCGAAAGAGCCGAAAGATTTGCAAGCCAAGAGCATTGTGGTCAACAACCTCGGGGCTTCCATTCAACTTGTGAAGAAGTCTAACAGCAATGATGGTTTAGCGACCAAGAGTAGTTGCCTTGCTATGGCCGTAAGAGGAAGCATTAATACCGAAAGTGCTAATCTGTCGCTGCTTTCGGGGTTTTGGTAAACCGCTATTTGGTGTTCATCCTAGGAATCTTACCAAAGCAAAATTGAAGAGGGAAGAGATAGATTGCAAAGGGGGGAAATGGGTTTTGTACAAAAAGAGTTAGAAGAGCGGATGCAATTCCCAATTCTGTCATAGAACTTGTGCAGCAATTTTGGACCGAAAACAATAGGGTCTCTCCAAATGCAAAGGATGTTAAGTTCAGAAGATTGGAACGAAATGTAAGAGAGGATCATGCCACTCACTATCTGGAAGAATCACGCAGGTTTATTTCATTTCTTCTTCACCACATTTTTTATTGTTAATGTGGTATGTGGTATGTGGTTAGTGATTGCTTGTGATATGTGGTTGCTGTGGTGAGGCCGTGGTGTGAAATAAATGCTGTCAATATATGCTTTGTGGTGCCTAGTGTGGTGAATAACATGGTGTAAAATACATCTTTGTAATATATGCTATGTGGTGCCTAGTGTGGTGAATAACATGGTGTAAAATAAATGCTGTAATATATGCTATGTGGTCCCTAGTGTGGTGAATAACATGGTGTGGTGCCTAGTGTGGTGTCTAGTGTGGTGCCTAGTGTGGTGCCTAGTGTGGTGAAAAATATGGTGTAAAATGAATTCTACACACTCACCCCGGTTTTTGGTCCACTGTTGAAAACATCAGTTTTGGTAGGTCTACATGTCCTGTTTTCAAAGAATCCTACATGTGGATTTGTGGAGGTATGGTTTTGTTCGATAATGGTGTTCTTTTTTCAGTGGACTAAAACATCCACTGTTGTTTTGTAGTTTCTTCTATTGTGACATGTCATTTTATAATACAATCCACTGTAGGAAAGAATACTTAAATTTCTACATGTCTAATAATTCTATTGTCACATGTCTTTATAGATGTAGGAAAGAATATTTGATTCTCTACATGTCCTATACTTCCATTCACATGTCTTTATAGTAGTAGGACAGAGTACTTTATTTGCTAAGGCATTGTAGGAAAGAATACATGAATTATGACATGTGTAATACTTCTATTGTCACATGTCTTTATAGAAGTAGGAAAGAATACTTGATTCTCTACATGTCATATGCTTACATGTCACATGTCTTTATAGTAGTAGGACAGAGTAATTTTATTTGCTAAGGCATTGTAGGAAAGAATACATGAATTACGACATGTGTAATACTTCTATTGTCACATGTCTTTATAGAAGTAGGAAAGAATACTTGATTCTCTACATGTCCTATCCTTTCATATCACATGTCTTTATAGTGGTAGGACAGAGTACTTGATTTGTTACATGTGATGCACGCACGATCACATGTCCTTATACTAGTATTCCATGTAAGACAAGTTACTTCAATTACTTAACACCTATTTTTGCATAACAAAACCATCAAGAATTTGATTTGTATTCCTTGAGGGGGTGCAGGACCGGTGCAAAAATGCAATATCTCATCTATTGTCCCTTTACCCCTCATGCTTATAGAAAACTAGAATGCAAAGGCATTATGAAGATCCCAAAATTGAATTGAACTGAATTTAACTTTAACATCCATGGGAACCAACAAGTCTATCGATCCTGGCGGCGGTGCGTAAAGAGAGAGAGAGAGAGAGAGAGAGAGAGAGAGAGAGAGAGAGAGAGAGAGAGAGAGAGAGAGAGAGAGAGAGAGAGAGAGAGAGAGAGAGAGAGAGAGAGAGAGAGAGAGAGAGAGAGAGAGAGAGAGAGAGAAGTGAATTGTATTACGTCTTTTGGGAGGCCTCCCAGGCCTATAAGACGAGAAAATTAATTTACATCATAAAATATTAGATGAGTCTCCATTTCCTCATCTAATTCCTCACTCTCATTCCAGGTTTCATCTTCATTCAACAGTGTGTTCACATCTTTTGTACATCTCTCTCTTAGTTGTAGTGTCTCAATTAGAAAAGATCCAATTCTGTTTCCATCCAATTCAAAGAAAGTACCTAGGTCAGGTGCATGTGTGCCATGTCTATCTCGGATCATGCTATATGCTGGGCACCTAAGTATGACATTTTCTTCATCTTCAATGTCATCTTTTCCGCATACCTTGCAGCACCTCAAATGCCTTGGGATAGTTCCCCAACGGCCAACTTCCACCCCAAGATGGTGTGAACTAAGTCGTATTCTGCTAATGGTGTGTCTTTTCCTCACGGATATGTTCTCCCCTAAGTATGCAGCAGTCTCTAGTGAGGGATTCATATGCATTCTGTATAGTAACATCTTCGTTTTTGGATTTAGCCAAAGTCTCCTCTTAACCTTTTCATGAACCCATGCCCTCAAGTGATCATTTTGGGGTATATCTTCCCATACAATATCCCACCTGGCAAACCATTTAAGAACATCAGCAAACCATCCCTTATTTTCAGTGCCCAGCATGGCATGATGGGGAATGCGGGTGTTATTCATTTTCTTGACCTTAGTCAAGTATTTAATGCACTTGAGCAGAGCTTCTCCTTCAAGTGTCATAAGGCCACACTCAACTAGCATCATCGGGTAGGGTGTTTGTGCCTTTACTCCTAGCTCCAGTCTTAAAAATTTCTTGTGCACCTGCTCTATGTCTTCCCATAAGCACTGTGGCAGCCCTGGCCCCCAAATTTCAGCCCCATAGAGTATTGTGCTTTGGACCAGCGCCTCATAGAGTTTGCTCTTAAGAGCCCACGCCCAAATGTGAGACTTCCTGCATGTGCTTTGCATAGAGTATAGCGCTTTTTGCCCACTTTCCACCCTTTGTGCTATGCATGCATGCCATTTGTGATTTCTTCTTATGACAAGCCCAAGGTATTTGTATGCTTTCGCATGTCTCCACTAGATCCTCCTTATATTTAAAACCGGTTCTTGCCCGAGAGCTCCAAAACGTCATAATCTTAGTTTTTTTCCAAATTGACTTGCATCCCTGTCCTGTCACAGAAAGTGACCAAAAGGCCCAATAGCTGTTGCATGTGCCCATGTGAGCGTGCAAAAAGCACTACATCATCCGCATACAAGCAATTGGATGACATAACCATACATCTCCGTGCCTCCATCACAATTATCTTTCAGCCACTCCTCAAGGCTATCTATAAAAAGACCAAAGATCGTAGGAGACAGGGGGCATCCCTGTTTCACGCCAATGTTACTTTCCGTTACATCTGATATGACTGCTTTGAATGGCATCGATAGCTGCACCAACACTTTTTCATATAATATCTGCACTGCATCTGTCAACTGTTTGGGTACCTGTAAATATTCCATTCTTTCCCATAGCTTGTTCCGTGGAACTTTATCAAATGCTTTACGGAAGTCAATAAAAGCAACATACACTGGTTTTTTGGTGCCCTTCACTGTATCAAAAATGCATTTTAGTGTGAGCAGGTGGTCTAATGTAGACATATTTGCACGAAATCCTGCCTGAGTCTTGGCTCTCTTATCATTATGTTCAGCCCATACACTAATTTTCTTCTCTATTATGCTAGCAAAAAGCTTGGAGAATAGATTGCTTACCATGAGAGTACGATAATTATTGCCATCCAGCATAGATCCACTCTTGTGTATGGGAACAATTCTGTTAAGTTGCCAATCCTGGGGGAATCCCTGTTGCATCGCTATATTGAACATGCGCGTTATTACTGCATACATGCTCTTCCCGGCCCATTTGAGATGTTCTGCGCTCAGCATGTTCTGATCCTTTGCTTTTCCATTTGCAAGTTTGTTTATGCCCTCGGCTATTTCTTCCTCGAAAGACCAAATCAGATTTTGCTTTTGGCGTTACTTGGCTGTTAACATCATAGTATAGCTTTTTGACTTGGCTCCAAAGCTCGGCTGCAGAGATGGGAAGATCTCTGTGCTTGTGCTTCTTCAGATTTTTCCAATATGTTTTCGGATCTGCATGACATTGTTGGACCAGAAACTCCTGCTTTGACAAGATAAAATGTCTTTTCTTTTTCTTAGAACAATCCGTTGATATTTCTTCCTCATAGTTTTCTTGCTTTCTCCCGGCTTTCTTTCCATTGTTTCTTAGCCGCACGACACTCATCGTCATACCATGATTTTACGAGGAAGTCCCTTTTTACCCGATTTGGTTTACATTGATGTATGGCATCTGCAATTATCTTTATCAATTGACTGTGCATATCTGCGGCATTGTCATCCCAAATGCTTTGTTCTATTTGCTCTTCCACATATGCTCTATATGCCTCTGCCATAGCAGGTCTGATCATACAAATAGGTTGCGGGGCAGCATTTTCCACAGGGGATGGCATTCTACTCTTACCTATGGAGAATATCAATGATGCATGGTCTGATTCCAGGTTTTCTCCCCCAACTTCGAAATCTGTTATTAACTCCAGAGCATTTTGTGATATGATCAAATAGTCAACCACACTCTTGGATCTGCATGTACAAGCTTTGGAGTTAGGAAATCGATCCATTCCATTACATACCAGGAGTTCAGCATTTGTGCAAAGATTTAATAGTTGGCAACCGGATTTTGTGGTTGTCGGATCAGCAGACAATCTGCTCCAGCCTAGCCTAGCAATTTCTGAGTCCTCCATCGATTTAAACCATAAAGGCTCATCTTCCCATGTATGGATTGTTGCTTGTGTGCTTCCTGTTCTCCCATTGAAATCGCCTACCAATATGACAGTCCCCACATCATCGATATTCCATGACATCTTGTTCCAATTCAAAGAATATATCTTCACCAGAGCCCCATCCGAATAGGCTGTTTATGTCTTGGTGCGAAGTAACATGCCCATATATATCATATTGTTTTGTTGCTTGATCCGCATCCATATATATTGATTATTTATATCTTTCTTGACAGCCATCACTACATCCAGATACTCGTCTCTGACATAGCATGCCACACCGCCATTTCCAATATCTATATCTGTGAATCTTCTGTTCTTAACTGATGTTATCCGTGTGAATCCTTCTATGTCCGGTAATGCATATAAGTCATGTTCCTTGGTTTCTAAAAAACACAGCAGATCAATGTCTCTTAGTTCCTCCTGCATACTCAGGATCTTAGTCTCGGTCAGTTTGTTGATATTCCAGACCATTATCCTGAGTGCCTCCCATTTGTCCTATTCCTCAATGATCACCTTGCCTTTGACCCATTTTGCTTTTTGATTGTTTTGTCTGGCTTCCTTGTACTTAGCAATTTCTACTTTCTTTTCTGCTAGCTGCTCTTTGGTTAGATCCTCATTGATCCAAATAAATTTCCCCTTCAATGTATATGTATTTTTCAGCACCAAGAATCGATCATCCCTGTTTGCAAACTTGACAATCATGTGTCTAGTTCCTGTGTCTCTTTTCCCTACCCGGAATGCATCAGAGATGTCTACCTTTTGGATGCCCATGGTCTCTTGGAAGAACTGCTCTGCTGCAATTTTAGGCTTCTCCTCTGGCTTTTCTGGCAGCCCTACAATCCTGAGGTTCAAAGCTCGGCTCTTCCTGTCCTGTATCTCCATAAACTGCTCAAGGGTATTGCGCAAATCAGAAATTTCAGTTACCTCATCATCCCCAGGGCCGGGTTCCCGCTTCAATTCTTCAATGTCACTCTTTACTGCTTCAAGTTCCTTCCTTATTTGCTGATAATCAGATCTGATTGCTTCATTCTCCTCTCTTAATTTTCGTATTTCTTCTAGCAGGGCCTCTTCCCGTGATGCAGCTTCTTGCCGAAAGAGAGATAGTTCCTTCCATATGGTGGTGAGGGAGATCTCCATCCCTGAATCAGGACTAGAGGGCCCTCCATCAATTGGTTTGTCCTTTCTGGTTTGTCTTTTGGTGGTCGCCATATCTAACAACTGCTGAAAATCTATACCCGACCGGAAAATTGCAATTACAGATACTTAAAAAGATCCAAACCTGGTCATGCTATATACTGTTAGAAAGCTCTCGGAATCCTCTTTCCAACGAGCCCAAGAACGTGCCAATCTGACACTCTGGGAGAGAGTTATGGCCTGTTGAACCTTCACCTCTGAAACCCTAGCATCCAGCGTCCAGAGAGAGAGAGAGAGAGAGAGAGAGAGAGAGAGAGAGAGAGAGAGAGAGAGAGAGAGAGAGAGAGAGAGAGAGAGAGAGAGAGAGAGAGAGAGAGAGAGAGAGAGAGAGAGAGAGAGAGAGAGAGAGAGAGAGAGAGAGAGAGAGAGAGAGAGAGAGAGAGAGAGAGAGAGAGAGAAATGAAATGAAATGAAATGAAATGTTGTATTTACGTTTAAAAGACCATCAGGTCTATACAACGTTCACCCCAGATTACATACAATCCAATATTACATATGAGCTCTCAGTCAGAGTCTCATTAATTACTCTGCAATCTCATCCTTCTCATAATCTTCTAATAAAGATTTAAAGTTATCAATATGCATCTCTCTTATTTGGTACATATCTACTAGGTAGTTACAAACATTTTTTTTCGGGAGTTGAAAGAACTGGATCAAATTATAGACATGCACATCGTGTTTCCACTTCGAACGCCGATATGCCGGATATTTAACATTTAATAATGATGTTCTTAGTCCTCGATTTCATCTTGGCCGCATACTCTACATGTCCTCCTATGTCTTGGGATATTCCCCCATCTCCCAATCTCCACCCCTAAATGATGTGAGCTTAGACGAAATCTGCAGACCATGTGTCTCATCTTGGTTGATTGTTTTTCTGTCAGGTACCGCGCCTCGTGCAAAGCAGGGTTCAGTGATTCTTTATAGTATAGCATTTTCGTACCAGCACCGTCCCACATTTTTAGCTTAATATGATCCTTGACCCAGTCTCTTATCTCACTTTTATTTTTATTTCGGGGCACTTCCTCCAAATTCATCCCCCACTTTCCAAGCCATTTTTTGAATATCAAAGATGCCACCCTTTAACTTACTTTCCTCCAATGCCATACGAGGGAGTCTCATCATCATCCATGCCCCAGTACTTTATTAAGATATATTAACGTCTGGTACAATGCTTCTCCTTCTAATGGGAGCATCCCTGTTTCAGTCAATATCATCTCATATGGTGTTTGTACCTTAACTCCTAATTCTGACAGTAGGAATTTTTTTTGGATCTTCTCCACCTGTTTCCACATGTCCAAGGATAACCCTGGCCCCCATACCTCTACTCCATACAGAATGACTGCTTGGACTAGAACTTTATAGAGCATTTTCTTTAAACTGAAATCTACAATTCGAGCTTTCTTGCATTTTTTTTGGAGTGCAAACAGCGCACGTAGCCCCCCGTCAGTTCTCTGTGCTACTGCCTTGTTCCACCTATAGGTCTGGTCAACTATCAGCCCCAGGTATTTATATGTGTTTGTTATAGCCGCCATCTCATTCTTATACATAAAGCAGTACTTATCTGTTTTTGTGGTGCCAAAAATAACCATTTTTGTCTTATCAAGATTAACCGTCATCCCCTTAGAGGAACAAAAATCCGCTAGAATATTAAGATGTCTCTGCATACCTTCTTTGCTTCTGGAGATGAGTACAATGTCATCTGCATATAGCAACAAACGAACTGTGAATCCTGCAATTTGAGATCCATCTCCGCCTCCTAAAAAAATCCAGTCCTCAAGTTCATCTATAAAAATACCAAACAGAGTTGGAGACAACGGGCAGCCCTGCTTGACTCAATATTATCACATTATGTCCTTGCATTCTTGAAGAGAGGTATGCCCGACAAACCGGGCAAGAACCTTCTCATATAAGCAAGCCACTGCATTTTGCAATCGTTGAGGTACTCCAAGTTTTTCCAGTCTTATCCATAGGTTTGATCTGGGAACCATATCAAATGCTTTTCTAAAATCAACAAACGCAGCAAACAGAGGTTTCTTTGTGCCTTTAACAGAGTCTATAAGTGCACGGAAGGTGAGTAAATGGTCTATGGTTGATTTCTTTGGCCGAAACCCAGCCTGCCCATTTGCTCTGGCCTGATTATTTTCTGCCCATGTACTAATTTTCTTCTCAAGAACTGTGGCATATAGTTTCGCAAACAAGCTGCTCACCATGATCATCCTATAATTATTTGGATCTGTGGCCTTTCCAGCTTTATATATGGGAACTATTCGGTTTAACTGCCATGATTGCGGAAAACCATCAACAATTGCTGCATTGAACATCTTGGTGATTACTTTTACTACAGAATCTCCAGCCCATTTTACCATCTCTGCTAATAGCCCATGAGAATCTACTGCCTTTCCATTTGCTAGTCTGTCTATTCCCTCTTTGACATCTATTTCCAAGAATTCAAATTTGTCTGTACCAACTTTCATCTTTTCACTGCACCCTGGAACATGATATAAGGTCTGCACTTGTTCCATTAAAGACTTTGCATCTAGCTTTGTCTGTAATTGTTTCCCTTTCAAATGGCTCCAGAATCTTTTGGGCTCCACGACCAATTCCTTAATCAACTCGTCCTGCCTTTTGCTCATGTAGGCCCTTTTCTTATTTCTTATCAATCTAACATATGCCTTTTTTATTTGATTTTTCTCTTCAATATGTGCCTGTTTAAGTCTCTTCCTCATTTCTTTACACTCACTGTCAAACCAAGCATTACAGGGCAGCCCCTTAACTCTCCTATTTGCCACAAAACATTGCTTTGCAGATTCTAATAAAAGAGAAGTTAGCAGATCACTTACTTGACAAGCTTGATGGGGCCAATCAGTTTGTTGAATCCTTGCTTCACAAAGTGTATGATATTTATCTGCTTTCCGCTTATCCATATATATGCGTCCAGGCTTAAAGTTATTCTCCGTAATGGTTTTAGAAAAGTTGGCCACCCGGATTTGGAGCATCAAAGGAACATGATCAGATTCTACTCTCATATCTCCCACTCGCAGATCCTCTATGTTTTCAGCTGAATCTTCACTGGCGAGGATATAATCTACCACGCTTTGACCCTTGCCGCTTATCCCAAAACTAGTGCAGTTTCCAGTTCCAGGAAATTTGTGTGTCCCATTGCATATTCGTAAATCCAACCCTCCACAAAGGTTAAGAACATGGCTACCTTGAGGACATACATACCGATATGACTCACATGATGATCTAGACCAACCCGTTTGCAGAAGCTCCTCCTCGTCTAGAGAGAGAGAGAGAGAGAGAGAGAGAGAGAGAGAGAGAGAGAGAGAGAGAGAGAGAGAGAGAGAGAGAGAGAGAGAGAGAGAGAGAGAGAGAGAGAGAGAGAGAGAGAGAGAGAGAGAGAGAGAGAGAGAGAGAGAGAGAGAGAGAGTTTTGCTTTTTATGCCTCAAATCCATTTTTTTCAGCATATGCACATGATCTCAGTCCCAATCAGCTCAAACATGCCAAGGTGGCTCAAACATGCCACCAAGGTGGCTCAAACATACACAAGGTGGCTCAAACATGCCACAAAGGTGGCTCCAACATGCCAAGGTGGCTCCAACATGCCACGCTGGCTCTAACATGCCATGCAAGCTCCAATATGCCAACGTGGGCGCAAAACATGCCACGGGCTCCACCATGCCACCTAGGCTCCAACATGCCAAGGTGGCTCACAACATGTCACCTAGGCTTAAATATGCCAAGTTGGCTCAAACATGCCACCTAGGCTCCAAAGATGCCAATCGTAGCTCTAACATGCCACCTAGGCTCAAACATGCCAAAGTGGCTCAAACATGCCACGGGCTCCAACATGCCACCTAGGCTCCAACATGCCAAGGTGGCTCAAACATGCCACCTAGGCTCCAACATGACAAGGTGGCTCAAACATGCCACATGGGCTTCAACATGCCACCTAGGCTCCAACATGCCAAGGTGGCTCAAACATGCCACGTGGGCTCCAACATGCCACGTGGGCTCCAACATGCCAAGGTGGCTCTAACATGCCACCTAGGCTCAAACATGCCACTGTGGCTCCAACATGCCACTTAGGCTCCAACATGCAAAATGGCTCAAACATGCCACTTAGGCTCCAACGTGCTCAAACATCCCACGCAGGCTCCAGCATGCCACCTATGCTCCAACTTGCCAAGGTGGCTCAAATATGCCACGTGGGCTCCAACATGCCACCTAGGCTCCAACATTCCTAGGTGGCTCAAACATGCCACATAGGCTCAAACATGCCATGCAGGCTCACTTAGGCTCCAACATGCCAAGGTGGCTCCAACATGCCACCTAGGCTCAAACGTGCCAAGGTGGCTCAAACATGCCACCTAGGCTCCAACATGCCACCTAGGCTCACACATGCCAGGTGGCTCAAACATGCCAAGGTGGGCTCAAACATGCCACCTAGGCTCCAACATGCCAAGGTGGCTCAAACATGCCATGTGGGCTCCACCATGCCACCTAGGCTCCAACATGCCAAGGTGGCTCACAACATGCCACCTAGGCTTAAATATGCCAAGTTGGCTCAAACATGCCACCTAGGCTCCAACATGCCACCGTGGCTCTAACATGCCACCGTGGCTCTAACATGCCACCTAGGCTCAAACATGCCACGTGGGCTCCAACATGCCACCTAGGCTCCAACATGCCAAGGTGGCTCAAACATGCCATCTAGGCTCCAACATGCCACCTAGGCTCAAACATGCCAAGTGGCTCAAACATGCCAAGGTGGGCTCAAACATGCCACCTAGGCTCCAACATGCCACCTAGGCTCCAACATGCCAAGGTGGCTCAAACATGCCACGTGGGCTCCACCATGCCACCTAGGATCCAACATGCCAAGGTGGCTCACAACATGCCACCTAGGCTTAAATATGCCAAGTTGGCTCAAACATGCCACCTAGGCTCCAACATGCCACCGTGGCTCTAACATGCCACCTAGGCTCAAACATGCCAAGGTGGCTCAAACATGCCACGTGGGCTCCAACATGCCACCTAGGCTCAAACATGCCAAGGTGGCTCAGGCATGCCACCTAGGCTCAAGCATGCCACCTAGACACCCCAAGTGGTGACATGGCATGCCAAGTAAGCAAGGTCAAGTTTTGACTAGGTCAAAAATGAAACGATGTCCATCTTTGGTCTTTTCATTGGGTGATGTTGGCAAATTTTAGGTGACATGGCTAGATGATGGTGACATGGACATGATGACTAGGACTTTATGCAAGAAATATGATGGTAGAGGAGTTTGGCAAGGAATAGAATAGAGGGATCTGAAGAACTTAATGCGCTGACATACTTCCCCAACTCGAACCAGGCCAGGACTTTGCGCAGCTTTCTCACCAGAGGGGAGAGGCCAGACCCCTGGAGATGGATCTCAGAAAGGTTGTCGAGGAGATGGAGCGGGGATGGTCTTCGCCCACCTAAACTTGGTCTCCGTGGTAATGTCGATGTTTCGAGTCCGTTGGCAGAGTTAGATGACAGTTCCGGGGTGGGAGAGTTGCCCGTCCGTGGCTAGGGACCTTCCAGAGATGACCTTTGGGTCGAACTGCTTCTGGAAGGTTTTAGGGCTCCATCTTCTCAAGGCCAACGCCCCCACTACCTCATGATATTGTGCAAGATCCTGGTCCAATCGACTGGGGTATGGCCTCCAAAACGTAAACCCCCGTGCCTTGCCGTGTTATTGTAGGGTTTACGTTATGGAGGTCGAGTTTTATTCAGTTGCACTTGAGACATGGTCTAGAAGCTGCAGTTGAAAACAAGAAGCAATAGAAACTGACGAAATGGGGTTTGGATTTACCGAGGCAGGCTTTCCTACCAGTGCTCCTCCCGAGGGCAAATGCCAATGCCTCCCTTCCCTAACCCGGTTTCCCTATCCCACCGCTTGAATCCACGCTTCAAGTAACTTGCTTCGAAAGCAGGTTCAAAAAATTCAAGATCTGTCCCCGAGAACATATCAAACCGCAAAGTGTCCCGCAAATAACCGTAGAAACCCAAGTGTTTTGTCGTTCGTGCAAGATAAAGGCTCTAATGGAGATTTGACTTCGCCATGTCGTCCAAAACAAAATAAATTACCCTAGGGACCAAGTTACACGGTCATTTTTTGCAGCAAAAGAAACACGAACCCTCTACATGGCAGTATTCTGCACCCTCCGCTAAGGCCAATTCACTACGAACGTGTTAGACATGAGCTACTTTGGCGCTTCCTGGAGCAGGGGTGGTCTTCTGCCCACGAAACTTGGTCTCCAAGGTAATGTCGATGTTTTGAATCCGTTGGCAGAGTCAGATCACAGTTCCGGGGTGGGAGAGTTGCCCGTCCGTGGCCAGGGACCTTCCAGAGAGGACCTTTGGGTCGAACTGCTTCTGGAAGGTTTTAGGGCTCCGTCTACTAGCGTCAATGCCCTCCCACTACCTCATGACATTGTGCAAGATCCTGGTCCAATCTGACTAGGGTATGGCCTCCAAAACGTAAACCCTGTGCCTTGCCAGGTTATTGTAGGGTTTACGTTATGGAGGTCGAGTTTTATTCAGTTGCACTTGAGACATGGTCGAGAAGCTGCAGTTGAAAACAAGAAGCAATAGAAACTGACGAAATGGGGTTTGGATTTACCGAGGCAGGCTTTCCTACCAGTGCTCCTCCGGGAGGGCAAATGCCAATGCCTCCCTTCCCGGAACCCGGTTTCCCTATCCGACCGTTGAATCCACGCTTCAAGTAACTTGCTTCGAGCAGGTTCAAAAAAATTCAAGATCTGTCCGGGAGAACACATCAAACCGCAAAGTGTCCTGCGCAATGACCGTAGAAACCCAAGTGTTTTGTCGTCGGGCAAAGTACAAAGGCTCCTAATGGGGATTTGACTTAGCCATGTCGTCCAAAAAAAAATAAATTACCCTAGGGACCAAGTTACACGGGTCATTTTTGCAGCAAAAGAAACACGAACCCTCTACATGGCAGTATTCTGCACCCTCCGCTATTGCCAATTCACTACGAACGTGTTGGACATGAGCTACATTGGCGCTTCCTGGAGCAGGGGTGGTCTTCTGCCCACGAAACTTGGTCTCCAAGGTAATGTCGATGTTTCGAGTTCGCTGGCGAGTCGATCACGCCCGGTGGGAGAGTTGCCCGTCCGTGGCCGAGGGACCTTCCGTGAGGGACATTTTGGGTCGAATCGCTTCGAAGGTTTTAGGGCTCCGCCTTCTCAAGGCCAATGCCCTCCCACTACCTCATGACATTGTGCAAGATCCTGGTCCAATCTGGATTTGGGGTATAGCCTCCAAAACGTAAACCCCGCGGCCTTGCCGGGTTATTGTAGGGTTTACGTTATGGAGGTCGGGCTTTGGTCCGTTGCACTTGGGACATGGTCGAAAGCAAACATTGCTTTGAAAACACGAGGCGCAGAGAAACCGCCGCAATGGGGTTTGGATTTAATCTCCTCCTAGTTTTGCAATTAAAAGTCTAGAGCCTTTATGCAAAGAGCAAAATTGTTTGGGATCACTTCGGGTTGGCCAATAGATCAAAACTCTGTTATTTCAGCTCGTGGCTCCCCATGCATGTTTAGAAATGATCCACCTAGTTATCAAAGAAGTCGACCACGTTTTGGCCTCCAAAACGTAAACCCCGTGGTGTTGCTAGGTTATTGTAGGGTTTACGTTATGGAGGTCGAGTTTTATTCGGGCTTGCACTTGAGACATGGTCGAGAAGCTGCAAAGAAAACAAGAAGCAATAGAAACTGAAAAATGGGGTTTGGATTTACCCTCCTCCCAATTCATCGCAATTAGAAGTCAAGAACACATTTTGTAGTAGCAAATTTTTTGAATGATTCGGGATCGCCAATAGAGCTGGTTATTTCAGTTGCCATGGCTCGCATGCATGTTTGAAAAGGTATACCAGTCCCAAGTGCAATCGACCACGTTTTGGCCTCCATAACGTAAACCCTACAATAACTTGGCAAGGCAATGGGGTTTACGCTTTTAGAGGCCATACCCTAGCCGGATTGGACCAGGATCTTGCATAATGTCATGAGGTAGTGGGAGGCGTTGGCGCTGAAGATCGGAGCCCCAAAACCTTCCGAAGCGATTCGACCCAAAATGTCCTCTCGGAAGGTCCCCGCCACGGACGGGCAACTCTCCCACCCTCGAATCGGGGTGGATCCGACCGCCAACTTCCTCAAACATCGACATTACCCCGAAGACCAAGTTTAGGGGGCGTAAGACCATCCCTCGCCTCCAGAAGCGCAAAGTAGCTCATGTCCAACACGCTTAAGGAATTGGCCTTAGCGGAGGTGCGAGAATACTACCATGTAGAGGGTTCGTGCTTCTTTTGCTGCAAAAATGACCAGGTGTAACTTGGTTCCTAGGGTAATTTCATTTGTTTCTGGACGACATGGCGAAGTCTAATCTCCATTCCGGAGCCTTTGTACTGCCCAAACGACAAAGCACGTGGCTTTCTACATGGTTGACTGCAGGACACTTTGCGGTTTGATATGTTAGATCTTGATTTTTTTTGAACCTGCTTGAAGCAGGTTACTTGAAGAGTGGATTCAACGGTCGGATGGGAAACCGGGCTCCGGGAAGGGAGGCATTGGCATTTGCCCTCCCGGAGGAGCACTAGTAGGAAAGCCTGCCTCGGTAACCTTTGTGATGTCCGTCTCCTGGGGTCTGGCCTCTCCAACATGCCACGTGAGCTCCAACATGCCACATAGGCTCCAACATGCCTCGTGAGCTCTAGCATGCCACCCAGACTCCAACGTGCCACGTAGGCTCCAACATGCCACCTAGGCTCCAACATGCCAAGGTGGCTCCAACATGCCACCTAGGCTCAAGCGTGCCAAGGTGGCTCAAATATGCCACCTGGGCTCCAACATGCCACCTATGCTCCAACATGCCACGCGGGCCCAACATGCCACCTGGCATGCCACCTGGGCTCCAACATGCCACCAAGGCTTCAACATGCCACGTAGGCTCCAACATGCCACCTAGGCTCCAACATGCCTCGTGAGCTCTAGCATGCCACCTAGGCTCCAACGTGCCACCTAGGCTCCAATATGCCACCTAGGCTCCAACATGCCAAGGTGGCTCCAACATGCCACCTAGGCTCAAGCGTGCCAAGGTGGCTCAAACATGCCACCTAGGCTCCAACATGCCATGTAGGCTCCAACATGCCAACTAGGCTCCAACATGCCACCTACGCTCCGACATGCCACGTGGGCTCCAACATGCCACCTAGCATGCCACATAGGCTCCAACATTGCCACCTAGGCTCCAACATGCCACCTTGGCTCCAACATGCCACGTGAGCTCCAACATGCCAAGTTGGCTCCAACGTGCCACCTAGGCTCCAACATGCCAAGGTGGCTCACAACATGCCACCTAGGCTTAAATATGCCAAGTTGGCTCAAACATGCCACCTAGGCTCCAACATGCCACCGTGGCTCAACATGCCACCTAGACTCAAACATGCCACCTAGGCTCCAACATGACAAGGTGGCTCAAGCATGCCACATGGGCTTCAACATGCCACCTAGGCTCCAACATGCCAAGGTGACTCAAACATGCCACATGGGCTCCAACATGCCACCTAGGCTCCAACATGCCATCTAGGCTCCAACATGCCAAGGTGTCTCAAACATGCCACGTGGGCTCCAACATGCCAAGGTGGCTCTAACATGCCACCTAGGCTCAAACATGCCAAGGTGGCTCCAACATGCCACCTAAGCTCCAACATGACAAAATGGCTCAAACATGCCACCAGTTTAAAAAACATAGTTTAATGTAAAATCTAGCAAATTTATATCTTGTTATATATTAAATCCAAAGACATATGTTATATGGGCGACAAATTATCAGGTAGAGGTTAAACATTTTTCGAACCCTGATCCCAATGGTTTCTTGTGCAAGGTCGTGCATTACACACATATATTGAGTTCAAATGCTAGTAATAAGTCTTGTTTGTTAGACTCTTAGTTTGGTTGAACCGCATGAAATAGCAGCTTGGGGGAATTATAAATCGTTTAATCGTAGCCGTTAGGTTGCACCAAAAAGGGTTGCTACCCCCATCGACAGGCACCCTCTCTTAAGAAAAACTAAACTGCCGGTATACTTGTTTAGTTTGCGATCCTATTGTTTTAGCTTAGTATGAAAAATCTGAGGCCCATATGGGCCATGGCCAAAATGACCAGGGGTGTGCATGCAGGCCACATCCAAGCCATTTAATTGGCCATGATCATATGACCCGAATATAGCAGAACCTATAAAAAAAATACCCCTGCAAAAATAATGAAACATATGTTGAAAATTAAATCTAAAACTTAATATATGTAGTGAGAAAAGTGAGCCAAGATGGATGGCCTAGATTTTGAGCTTAGATGGACCAGTTGAGATTGTGATCCTTTTAGTGTAATCCTATTTGTTGCACTAAGGAGATGGACGGCATAGATTTTTGCCAAGATGGATTCGGTTGAGATTGCAATCCTAGTACTCTCATCCTATTGGTTGAACGAAATGCCAGTTTTTCCCTCTTTGCCGATTTCCTCTTGCCTTGCTTGGGCGCGACCGGATCTGCAGACCACGGCGTCCGGGCGGCCACTACATCTAAGCCATGGTGATCTGTAGGAGCCCATGGTTAAGCTCCTTGTGCTGGCGGGCAATTCTCGATTATCCGGCGGCTCCACAGATTTTCGGTGGCACGGCAAAGCTGACCCTCAAATTTTCAGCGATTGGTTTCGGTAGCGGCTCAGATTCTCGGTGGCTTCGGTAGCAGCTCTTAAATTTTTAATGAGGTAATGTATTTGTGAACTTATTTGAAGTTTGATTTTAGAAGGCGGTATGATATGATGCAACCCGTGGCGGCGACTATGGTCGCTGCTTTGTTTCTTCGTAAAACGTAGATTTCTTGTATCGCCAGATCCCCGCACTTTGTTTCTAAAGGGCATTCTTGCTTGCGGGATATTATTCTTCGCTTCTTCTCATTGTTCAATAACAGGCTCCGCCTTGAATCCTTGGTTTTGAAACTTGGAAAGTGAGAGCATGTCCGCTGCGTTATGATCTTGGAGCCCCGACACGAGGGTTCATATCCGGAAAGGAGAGAGGAGGGAAAAATGAGAGGAATGTTTGTAACACTCTATTCTATGCTTTCCAAAGTCTCAAAGAAAGGTATTTCTTTTATGCAAAACCATAAAATCGTGTTTTGTGCCACGAACAATGATCCGAACTAGAAACACTACTTTGGTCCGGATTTTTGTAGTCAAAACTGAATTATTCTTCTTCTTTTTTATCCAAAAGAGTTATGCATCTAAATGCAAACTGATTTTTTGGGTTTAACCCATGTTTCGAGGCGGATAAATCGACCATAGTTGATAACGCAATCGTCTCAGATCATTTTCAAAATTTATTGAAGAAGGGAGTTCAAAACAGGCTATCAGCAAGTATCAGAATATAGCAGGCCAAGAAGGCACATCAAATCCAGAGTTGTCTCCAAATCCAGAGTTGTCTCCAAAGGCTAGCCGGCATAGTAATCATAGTTTTCCTTGAGTTCCAAGCTATTAAATATTGTCCTACTTTGCACTTTATGATGCAAAATAAAAAATTTCCTGTATTAAAGGAGAACATATTGTATTGAATTTCATGTATTAAAAGAGAACATAACGATGAATGGTCATGAACTCAAGATCTTATGTTCACTTTTCCTTAAATAATATACGAAATTTGATTATATTGTCTTTTTATGTGCAATTAAGTACTAAATTAAGTACTAAATGAAATGTTGCACCAAGAAATATGTAACAAATTCTAAAAGTGACAAGGATACAATACTAAGAAACACTTGTACAAAGCAAAAAAACAAGTGACCTTTTCTCGATCAATAGGTAATAACATCACATACTTTTAATTAGAAACCACAATGTTCTTATTTGTAACATTGTTTCCGGCGTCTTGATGTGCATTATTTACATGTAGACATTTATTTGATATGCCATGTGTCAATATCTCATTAGTTAAACAACCACACTAGAAACTCACGTTTTTTTCTATGTGTTATTATATTACTTTTTACATGTCCTCATTTTAAGAAAACAATAGCTAGATTTCAATAACACATGTAGTGTTTCGTAAATTAAAAAAAGGCCATGCGTGGTTTTCTTAATTTTGCAAAAACAACATTTGAAACGACGTGTCCATATTGAGGAAAAGAACATTTGAAAATATTATTTTTCTATTTCCTACGTGTTTTTTTTATAGTTCTTTATTTCTAGTGTTGTAATTTAGTTTTTCAGGTGTAGTAAAATTAAAACCTATGCGTGCTATTTTAAAGCTAAACAACGCATGATTTTACAAAAAACAACAGCGAAGGAAAAAAGTACACGTTGACAAAAATTCACAAAAACTATATCAATTTTTTCTACGCGTGGATTTTTCTGCCAAAAGACCACCGTGGAAATTTTTTGCCAAAAACCACTGTCTCTTTGTGCAAATCCGGATAAACGGGCCACGTGGACTTTTGGGGCCATTTTGGTGTTGTTTTTGGCATAAAACAACACTTTCGTACAACTAAAAAACAACTGTGGACCAAAAATTGGGATCAGTGTGCTATGTGGTGCCTAGTGTGGTGAATAACGAGGTGTAAGATGAATGTCTGTAATATATGCTATGTGGTGCCTAGTGTGGTGAAAAATATGGTGTACAATAAATTATGTAATATATGCGTTGTGGTGCCTAGTGTGGTGAATAAGGAGGTGTAAGATGAATGTCGATAATAATATATGCTATGTGGTGCCTAGTGTGGTGGAAAATGTAGTGTGCAATAAATATGCTGATCACCTTGTTATCTTCCTTGCGGTTTGCAATTGTTCAGAAATTCAAGACGGAACATCCTAGTGTTATGATCAAACAGAGGGATGTTTGAAAAGTTGAAACCATGGTTTGTTGTAAAATTAAAGGACTTCAATAGTTCTTTTTGTATATACCATGTTAGAATCACGGATGCTAATAGATGGCTTCAATAGTATGAGAACTAAGCACCCAAAAAGTCACTGCGGTGCACTTGTCGACTTTTTCTTGGTCGGACATATATGGTGAATGCGGTGAATGTCCCCAATACAAAATAAGCAAGAAGTCTGTGGCAGGGAATTTTATGTGAGAAAACTAGCTTCCAACCTTACCATAAGAGGGAATGCATTCTGGGTGAGTGTAAAGAGTGTGGGATTAAGAAGTTCCCTATCTGCCCACATGAACAATCTAGTGATAGTGGCATGGTGAAGTGGGAATACCTAGACTATGAAAAAAAAGCAGTATTGAGAGATGGCAAAGAAGAAGTCTAAGCTCGTTCACCAACACAATGAAACTGCAAGTCTTTCACTGGTGAACAAAATGTTGGAGAAGCTTCCAAATTTTCCTTTACACAACTTCAGATATAAGTGGCAGGCAGGCCAGTACAAAGAACTCCTTGATAACTTGCCTGGAGATGCTTACCTATCTGTGGTTGACTTCACGAGAATTATACTTTTAAGGAGCGAAATGAAGTTCAGTCCATGCGCTGGGTCAACAACCAGATAACTATATTTGTTCAAATAACCTATCAGGTTGATCCACAGACAGACACCATTGAGAAGGAAACACACTACTATGTGTCGGATGATAGGGAACATGACACACTTTTTGTTCAACATTGTTTTATGAAACATTTTGAGTACTTAAAGCAGAAAGGCAATGTCCCCAAACAAAGACTATGTATTTTCGGATGGTGCTTTGCATCACAATTCAAAGCGGCCGGATCATTTTATTTTGTTGGAAGGTACGGTTGTGATACGAGGTCAACATGATGTGGAACTTCTTTGGATCAAACCATGGAAAAGGTGAACATGATGGGAAGGCAAGAGAATTGAAAAGATGGATCACGAGGTCTACGGCTTAAACATCCCCGACATTAAACTAGATAATGCCCATGATGTGGTGAAAATTGCGAGAGAAACAATTTCAATGTGGTACATCCGAGTGGACCTAAAATGGAAGAAAAGTTCGAGATACTTACGGGAAATAAAACCTGAGGATATCAACAGGAAAAAGGCTTGGGGTGCAGAGACAATTCCAGAAACCAGGCAAATTCATTCAGTCCATGGATTCAGCACAGGAAATCCAACACAGCTACATACCAGAAAGCTATCATGTTTTTGCAGCAATTGTTTGGATGGAAAATGGGACATGTGTGAGAACGAATTGTATGTAGATGAATGGGACCTTGTAGTCGTTGAACCATCCTCCAATGTTCATGCGGATGTGGAAGAGACCCGCAAGTCTACCAGGCCACTATACTCAACCTTGGCAAATGTACTTGCAGAAGCACTTAGAGAAGGAGACAGCTTTGCAGTTGCTGCACCTAAAGGGAACGAGGAGGATTCTGTATTTTGGATGTTTATATGCACCAAGCCAAACTTTGAAGTTGAAAATGACTTCAAGCAGAACGGAAACTTGTTTATGAGAGGTGAAACCGTTGTGGAGGGCATTTACTATAGAAAGAAGCCTCAGTCAAAGGTGATGTATGAGTTGTTGACAAACGAGCCAAAGTCACTTGTATTCTCTACTCAAATTTGTGCTATTCGAGTTCCCATGCAAAGAGATCAAGAAAGGTGCTCGAATCTGTTTCTGTGCTAGACCAGGCAGATGAGGAAAAGATTCTAGAAAACTTGCCCGAGGTTTTATCTGATGAAGATAGCATGTCTGATGAAGAATAGCTGAACACATTCTTACAGGTTAGGAAATGATTCAGAAATTTTGAATATGTTGTTGTGTCTTGCCTTGTTTGGGAATAATATAAGAAACTCAATTCCATGCTCAATTGTATTTTGATGTCCCTTGCTTCAATGTAATATGTTTGCTTCTGATGTAATATGTAATTGTATTTTGATGTCCCTGATGTAACATGCCCCAGGTTCACCACATGTTTCACCACATGTTTCACCACATGTGTTTCACCACATGTGGTGACACATGTGTTTCACTACATGTTTCACCACGTGTTTCACTTTCTGTCTCTTCTCCCGGCAGGATAGATCATACGAGCGGCTTTTCTACTGAAATGCTTTCCTTTTCCTTAAATTCTCTCGGTTCCATCAATTCCTCTCATCATCCTTTGGCTGACAGCCGTACCCGAAAATCATTATGGGATGGCGAAAATTAATGACCTCGGGCAACCCAAAAGGCCCGAGATGCCATTCTTCTTGCTCCCCGCCCGAAGTTTACATTTATTCTTATTACAGCGGTTCGGGGCGCGAGCCGGTTCTTGCCAGCGAGTCCCTTACAAGTTCTGATTTCTGGTGGGTGGGAAGCGGTTTTTCTGATTTACTGACTTCAGGCGGCTACTACAGCAGACATGGCCAACTTCACCTCTTGGATGCTGCAAAACGATGGAGTGCCGGAATGGGACAATGTGACCAGAGAAGAAGAGCCCATAATACCTAGGCGTGCTGTCCCGATTTTCAGCCATGCAGAATGGATGGACATGCTCAGGATACAGAAATTACTCTATTCACCGGATGAGAATATGACCACAGAAATGCTGAAAACTCTCACCAGGAGGTTGAATTGTATACCACAGCTCCCAGACCTCTCAACTTACTCTGCCTCCACTGAAATTTTTACACACCAGCATCTTTGGCCCGTTCCTCATACTATTGACCAGGATCTGCAAAGGTTGAGACCTTTTTACGCTTAATGGCTACCAAGCCTTTACGCTAAAATGAGTTCCTCTTTTGTTATGATAGGTTGTTTACTGAGAGGACCAATTCCTTCACTTCAGGGATATGTACTATCATCACAAGGCCTTGCAGGATGGACATGGAGAAGCTGCTATTCTGTTTGGTAACACTCCACCATTATGGTTTTTTGCTTTCCCTCCAGAATGGGAGCAAATAGGCTGGGAAGCTGACCCGGTGGCCACTGATCTGGTGATCATAGAAGATGACGAGGAGGAGCTGGACCCAGATCTCTTTTTGATAGACCCACAGGAATGAAAACAAGTGTATATAATCTGAAATGTAACCTTATGTAATCATTTTATATGTTTAATATAAATCTTCACTCTTCAATCTTTACTGTTTAATTGACAGGGTGAAAGTGACACACAGAAAAATTACATTAAGGATGAACGGAATGGGACAGAGAAACACATGATGAAACCCACCACTGGAAATCTGTCACATCAAATGCAAGTTCAATCATTCAAAAGCTGGCTGTGCAGGAAAGATTGGAGGGAAACCCTAAATCTAGTTTTGCATGCAGACATTGGCTTATCCCGATCCAGCTATGGCGGAAGGAAACAGAAGGAGAACATGGGCACAAACAATTTCGCCCGGTTCAAATGCGATGATCCGGTAAGACCTATAATTGAGCAAATAAACCCGAAAACAGAGGCGGATATTAGAGGAGCGGAGGACCCATGAATTCCGAGGTATTCTAGGCTTAAAACATAGGTTAATTCCTCTCTGATGGGCTTAAAGAATTAGAAGCCAAGGCAGTGATAGGCGGTTGCCTTTCTTATTACTAATGATGTTGTTTTACACAGATGCAGTCAGGAGACTTAACAGAGCTGGTGCAGCCGGCCACGTGGTTCCGGGGTGGCGATGATTCTCGAGGATGAGTTCGCAGCTCTCCCATGCTTGAGGAAGAGGATATGTTCATCGAACTAAAAGCAGGAAATGATCCATGCTTCAGCCATTAAAAAGTGCTCAACAGGCCAGCTGCATGGAGACACAACAACCTGAGACAATACTTTGTCATAAGTGGGAGCAGAAATGAGAAGCTCATGTTTTAGTGTTCTTTGGATTTCACCAACTATTCATTCAGAAAAACTTGATGAAATCTTGGACATACTTGGAAGAAGAAGAGTTACTGAGATCTCACAATGCGGGGATCCGATTGAGGCCCAAAGAATCGTATGTCATCATTAACCTCTTCAAAAAAATTTATTATTATATCTCTATTGCATTTTGATAATACTAGAAGCTCAGGGTTATAGTTTTCCCTGATTTTTCTGCATACTTCATTTCATAAGAAGTATGAACTATTCTACCGGGTGTGGTAGATTTCCATATGTATTTTTCTCCCTTTGAAATATAAAAACAATGTTTGCATCACCACAGCTTCACCACAGTTTTCACCACATTTTTCACCACAGCTTTCACCACAGATTTCACCATAATCAGCCAGGGGCATTGACCATTTTTTGACCCGTCCGAAAATGGAATGGCTCTCGATTCCCCGATAGTATCTTGAGTGATTTTGGTGACAAAGAATATATGGATCCCAAATTAGGTCCCCTGAATTGATATGAGGCCAAAATTCATTGAGCTCTGCTTTGTGCAAGCAAAGATTCTTGCAAGGCCACTAACTTTTGCTTGAGGGAATTACGTGTTTTTTCTTTTTCAGTTTCTTTTGAACTCTATTTCTTTTGAACCCGAGCCACCCATCTCATATTTTCCTATTTGCCGAAATGGTTTACCATATTTTGTTAGTGTGCGGATCATAGATTCTCGCACCTTCAAATTCCTTGTTTGCATTTTATAATTAATGACAAAAGTTCAAATAACCGAAAGAAACAGTTGGAAACTTCGTGAGAACAATTAAAGCAAAACAAGTTCTATTGCAAAACAAGGACTATTGCAAAACAAGTTACGTCATTAATGAAAAGCCTTTACAAAGAATAGTCACAAGGACTATTGCCAAAAAAATTGAAACCAGGGATTACAATACAAATCTAAACTAATCAGGTGGGGGCCATCTTGAGCTCTATATGGAGGTCGTCCTCGCAGGCATACATCTTCATTTCGAGGAGTCGCTCCTCGTCATCATAACCTGCATGCACCCACTCAAGCACCCGCAATGAAGCGACAGCTTGATGATCCATGATGAGCTTCTCCACCTCTGGTGGAGTGAACTTGGCCACCATCAGAATCGGGCCTCCTCCTGCGGTGGAGGAAGACACAGATCCTCCGCAGGAAGCCACGGATTCTGACCGTGCTGGCTGCAAAGGAGCAGGCACAATGGCCGGGATAGTGTTCCTGCGGAGTGTAGTCTTGAACTTAGCCATGGCGGAAGTGAAGGAGATGGACGGAATGGGGAAGGAGTGAAGGAGATGGCGGAATAGACGATGGGGACGGAATGAAGCTGCAGGGCATCCATACGATTTTGGGAATGAGGCAGAAGAGGAAAGGGACGTTTGCATGCATGCCACCTAGGCTCCAACATGCCACAGTAAAGGGTCAAGCATGCCACATAGACCGAAAGCATGCCACCTAGGCTCCAACATGCCAAGGTGGCTCAAACATGCCACCTAGGCTCTAACATGCCACGTAAGCCCCAACATGCCACCTATGATTCACCACATGATTCACCACATGATTCACCAAATGCACCACATGATCCACCACATGCACCATTTGCATCACCAAACATGTTGGTCAATGGAAGTCAAACATGTAACAAAGGTCACGTAAAGGCTCAAGCATGCCAAGGTGGCTCAAATATGCCACCTAGGCTCCAACATGCCAAGGTGGCTCAAACATGCCACCTAGGCTCCAACATGCCACGTAAGCTCCAACATGCCACCTATAATTCACCACATGATTCACCAAATGCACCACATGATTCACCACATGCACCATTTGCATCACCAAACATGTTGGTCAATGAAAGTCAAACATGTAACAAAGGTCATGTAAAGGCTCAAGCATGCCAAGGTGGCTCAAATATGCCACCTAGGCTCAAACATGCCAAGGTGGCTCAAACATGCCACCTAGGCTCCAACATGCCACGTAAGCTCCAGCATGCCACCTATGATTCACCACATGATTCACCACATGGTTCACCAAACGCACCACATGATTCACCACATGCACCATTTGCATCACCACATCTATCACGACATGTAACACCACATTGTCATGAATCTTTGAATACATCAATTTCTTTCCGAGATTTGAACTCCACCGAGTGTTGCTCGTCAGCCGAAAAAAGTCTATTGTATACAATAGTATACAACAATGTACATTAGAGTGTCAATGAAAGAATAGGTTACAAGAATAACCTCTTTGGTTACAATAATACAAACATGTGATTACAAGTAAAGATCTATTGATCTGTCAACCTCAGCTTCATTACTACAGCAACTGTGCTTCACAACATCAATCATCATTCTGCGCGTGTCCAACATTTCATAACTAGAAATTGATACACCCCGCAACAAACATATCAGGCCTCACATTGGATGAGTAATACCTTCAAATTCTTAACTCACCTTGCATTGGGATAGTATGTCCAAGCCTCAGATATTTGCAGCCACAACATGCTTTACAAAGACACATATAGCAAGACACATATATGCTTGAAATGTCATGGAGGTGTCTTTTGCTTGGAATTCTGCTCTTGCTTTTTCTCTGAGACACTTCCAGCTGCAAAAATTTAACAGATTCGGTAACTATATGGGTCAAATTAAAAAGAAGACAGGCACAAAAGGTTGGAAGTTACCTTGTGACTTACATTCACCAAACGATTTGTTCAGATCATAACCTGATGCATCTGCTGATTTGGCAGATTGGTGTGGAGCATGACTTAATGCATCTGGCGATCTCGGCGGATTGTTGTCCGCCTTGGAGCACCCTCTCGGAGCTTGACTTGACTTGGCACTTTAGATACACAAAACGGGGAGAAGCAAAAGAGACTAAGCCAGCCAGATCTTGTTTTATGTCGGGCTTACTCCCTTTTCGAAGTTTCTCGCTTGATGTATCTAATTTAACACCGAGTGGCGATGTCATCCTAGGGGCAAATTAGATACGACAAAATGAAAAACGAAGGAGACTAAGCCGGGCCTACTCTCTTTTCGAGTTTCCTGCTTGATGTATCTGTCCCTTACATCAGGCCCTTAGCATGTAAACTAAGCTACCTATAAGTGCTCACCTGTAAGTGCCTCAGTAGCTTGAAGTTGCTTTTGATCCTCCCTACTCACACCTAAGGCTTGTACCCATCTTTGTAGAAAATTCATGACAGCAATTCTCAATGCAATGATGATTGCAAATCCCGCAAAGAGAACATAAATTTGTCAATGAGAATACAATTATACTAAGCACTTCAGAATTTTGTTATGAAGTACCTCAAGAGGTCGAAAGCGGACTTACAATCAATCACCGATCTTGCCTTACACCGAATCACTTCGATCTTGTAGAGTTGATCCATTCTCCCAAAGGTCCTGTTGAATTCAACCGAAAGTAATCCAAGGTTAGTACCACATGACACAACAGCACACCACTTTACACACCACAAATTCCATCATGACAAACTTTGCACCACAAATGGCGTCATATTCACCACATGTGGTGTGGCATGTGGCACCAGGGTGGCGTCATATTCACCACATGTGGTGTGGCTGGTGCCACATGACACACCACCTATGGCACCACAATGCACCCAAGGCACCACATATGGCAATCCATTACTTCGCACCACAAATGGCGTCAAAGACACCACATGTGGTGCAAAATGTGGATCCATAGTGGTGCCACATTAGACACCACATGTGGCACCACAATGCAAAGAAGGCACCACATCCGGCAGGCATCCACCACCCCATATGTGGCAGATAGCGTGGTGCAATATTTAGCGCAGCAGTTGGCACCACATATGGCAGACAATCCACCATTCACAAGTATCACCATATCTAACATCACATATGACACTAAGTATAGAAACATATGGAAGCCAATTCACTATTCAGATAAGGTACCATTGTTTGGTACTATATGTGACACTACATATGCTACAAACTACATTATTAACATATAATTGGCACCATATGACTGTCTGTTAACACATTTGGAGCTACATACTACTGTGAACTGAAATTATCCACCACAACTCGAAACTAACAAAGACAAATTTCCTACACATAACTCACAACACACCCAAATGAAGAAGTAAGTGGTGTACCGATTGTTCAAGCTTGCTAGACCTTTGCTTTGGAAAATAACAGTTCCAATATTAAATTGCATCATATGGTGGTTCCGGAAGAAGAGGGTTGAAAAGTACCTATTTTTTCGATGATTTTCCCCAGATTCTTCTTACTACGACTTGAGGAGGCTTGAATTGTGGCCTAGTCATTTCAAGAGAGGAAGCATCATCTCGTGGCGGGTTGCTCTGCTTCCACACTATTTGAAATGCTTGTATGCTTCCTCTTACGTTGGGACGGAGAGTCTTCGACCCTTTTTCTCTTAATCTGTTGCGGAACTCAACCGGTTTATTTCTTTTCCTTTTGTGTGAAGGTAATACGCAATGACCATAGTCTCGTGAGGCCATGCCTCCCCGTGCACACTTCCTCGCCTGTGTGATTTTTTTGTAAAGGCACATATATTCATTATACCTCTCCTTGCTCGGATTCTTCAACCCGCATGATGAAACAAAACAATATTCTAAACAACAGAGAATCATGGGCATCCCCGAATCTAGAATGCAACCCACCGTAAGTGGATTTTCCTAATACTTTCGGGTCCCCAAACGGACTTCGATTTCTTCTTGTGTGGCGTAATGCTTTTCTTGCCTGTACATTTCCTTGTAGGTGTATCCCGTGGCATTCAAGTCCGGTATGATCGAGCCATTTCGTGGATCGATCTTCTTGCCGTAAATCAAAATGGTCTTGGCGGATTAAGGGAGCGCGTGATCGAGTTTTTGAGGGAAAATGAAAATTCGAGAATCGAAAATGGACTTGCCGGATTAAGGGGCGCGTGATCGAGTTTTTGAGGGAAAATGATGGGTAATGCGTTCTTTGAATAAGCCCTGAATAAGACTGAAAGGACAAAATTTTGAATAAGTAATCATGTGTATTTTTGAAAAAATAACTCCCTCTCCCACTACAAATTCGGTAGTTCCCACCACACTTAGCACCCAAAAATGTGGTGCTAAAATGCACGTTTTTGTTCCACTACAACATGCTTTCACCCTATTGGCTAGATATCAGGAGTTAGGATTTCAGCAAACAACAAGCTAGGAACATAAACTCTAATATAAGAATTCTCGTTTGCAAGATATAAAAGTTTAAGGATGTAAAGCAAGAAACCTTACAATGAAGTGAAGCCAACGCGTTATCACTATAGTCCTCCTAAGAAATGATCATACTTTATAAGGAAAAGCATATGAATTTGCAAAAAAAAAGGCAGAATCACAGACTGGTACCAAGTTTGAACTGGAATTGAGATACAACATGCATCCGGCATGTTTTGTTTTAGAGAAATTTTATCTGAAGGTACAATTATGCAAGAATCTGGGGATACGGCAATGATAATAAACATAAAAATTGATTAAATGATACAACTAACCATCAATTTAATATCAGTGCCCAGTCCTACGCCAACAAGTTGTTGTACCAAAGAGCTTCAACGGCGGTCTCCAATTCCGATGAGCTTATACCTGCATATTTTACACTGGGCACCTGAATGTCTTGGCTAAGGATTCAGGAAAAGATGCGGCCCTGTTGATGCGGCCATGTTGATCGACCTTCCAAGAATCTAAATTCGGGATCTGCCTCTGCCGCTTTTAAGTTATCTGGTGGCGAGGGAACCTAAAATAATAATATTAATATCACATATTCAATAAAAAAAGAAACATGCAAGGGGAAATATCTACAACCACGTGATTTGCCCTCTTCTCTAAAATCAATGGCTAAAAAGAAGGTGCACTCTACAAATACTGTTTAGTACATGCAAATGAATACAGCGGGTAAATCATAGTAAAACCATGTAAAAAAGCATACAAAAACACAAAAAAAACCCCTATTATTGTGCTGTATATTGTTTACTCAAATACAACATGGCGGATTTGATGGTTGGTTCCAATGCATGAGTCTACTTGGCAATAATATGGCAGATATTTTGGTCGTCCTACATTTGAATCCGATATTGGCGGAGTTCTTGGTTGGTTCGAGTGCATGAGTCTACTTGGCAACAATATGGCGGATATTTTTGGTTCGTCCCACGTTTGAATCCAATTTTTGTTGCTTCGAAGTCAGCTATCTTTTAATAAGATGGTTTACTTGAGCTCCAAGTTTGAAACCTTAATCCCTACACAATGTGCTTCTTCCCTTTTTCATTTGGTTTGGCCCTAGCATTTGGATCACGTGCCCACATTCACAAATTAACAATATCCCAACTACATTTCTCAAGTGTACATGGATCATGTGTTCATATTTCGACATTAGAAATATTTCATTTACATTTCTCATATGATTTTTAGCACACTAGCCTAACCAAGCCTACAACCTTTCTTGCAATTCTAGCCTATCCACGTGTAATTTCCATGTCATCAAAATCTGATGTGCCTTGTTTTGCACCGTCAGATCTTCACTTTCAAAAATCTAAGGCTAGAAAAATTAGAAAATACGCTAGAAAATATAGCAACGGAGATTGGAGGAGGCGCTTCAATGGGATCCTCGTTTTCTTTTCTTTTGCATTTTAATTATTATATCTTTTTGTTTCATCATTGTTGAGTTTCGTTCTTTTCGGTGGAGCTGTGCAAATCCGGCAAGCTCTTGTGGAAGCAAATCCAGACCCAAATGGAAATGGTCGAGATGATTTTGGGTACGCAAGTTAGGGCCTTTTTTTTTTTTTTTTTTTTTTTTTGAAGGTGCAAATCCGGCTCCAATGCGGTAGCTTTAACAAGCTTTGTATTTGTTGTTCATTTCCATTCGCGACAAGGGTAGAAGATTTGGATGTCCGGCCCCAGGGTTTGGATATGTTTCGATTTGCCACAAGAGCACAGGGTTTGAATTTGTTTTTAAATTTCAATTTGCCACAGAAGATTTCATTTTGGGGCTGCATCTAGCATTTTCTTTGGTGCAAAGATTGCCTTTCCGGCTCAGGTAATTCGATCTTCTGCAATCTCTGCTATTTTTTTGTAATTTACTTAGCTCCTAGCATTACTCCAGCTCTATCCTTTTTCTGTAGGTTTGATTTCATCTTTAGCATCTTTTGTCTTTCTAATATAACATACAATCTAGATATAGTGGTTAGACGAAGCCTATGTTTCATAAGATGGCGTGTACCCTTGTGTGGTTTATCCCTTTGCAATCCTGTATAACTTCCCTTTATTCTGGTAGTTAATAGGGTTGGACCTTTCAATCTAGGCCAAAACCACGAAGAAGGTAGTGCTGAGGTTACAATGCCAGTCTTGCAAGCGGGTCTCACAACAATATATTCTTCTTACATATATGGAAGGATATATGTTGAAGCATACATAATTTGTTGATGCTCTATGAGAAAGTTGTATCATGTTACAGTAAAGTTAAAGAAGTCCATGGTAACGACCATAGCTGACATTCATGTTTGTAAATGCAGTGCATAGCTCAATATCTTCTTTTGTGCAAAGGCGTTGAAATTATCTCATTTGGTTATCATTACCACGTAGATAAATCTTCTTCTTATTTTGCTATGCTTCTTAACAGAGAAAGATGCTTGCATATCAAGGCATAACAACTTACGTTTCATTTTGCAGCCTGATAATTATTGAGCAGCATATTTTTAAGTCTGCACTTGGAGTCCTTACATTTACACAAAAGAGCTTTGCTCTATCAGGTATTCTGCCTTGCAATATATAGTTTGTTTACAATCCATCGGTCACGAGCCATCTATTGGCTCTACAGAAAAACAGTGAGCTGGATCTAATGTGCTAGGAACCTTGGAGTTTTAAAGCTTTCAGCTCATGTGCTGCCGTAAGTGGGAATTTGCAAAATCTCTCTGAGAAAGGAAATTTATTTTAGCGTTTATTGCATATCTGGATTAATTGGATCAGTTTAGGTGCACTTGTTGGTAGCATGTTAGGAATAGCTATAGGAAGAATTGTAGAAAATACCGTTCTTGACCAATGTTTGGGTCGAACTGAGATGATTATGTTACTTGAGCAACACAATGTCTGCAATACAAAAATTGTTTTCAGTCAATCTGCAGTTGTTGCCATTCTTTACATGAGTTGCGTATATAATGACAGGTATGATACTATCATGCTGTATATATTTCCTATTTTATTGCCTATGTCTAATTGACAAGTTTTCAGTGCATAATTGTGGAAGACATCCACATTCTGGCATCGCTTGAGAATTTCATTCTTCTCAATAATTCTCTATTTACTGCATGTACTACAAGCATGATTATATTATCTCATTTCATAATCCTTTACATTCTGATTTGAGAACTATCGAGGCTGAAAGGTTGTTTCTGGAAATTTTGCATCAGTGCAATCGGGAAAGTCTCATCTCACCTCCAACATCCAAGTCTATATTGGTTTGGATATTCCAAAAAGAATGTCTTTGTTCAATGTCTTTAACTAAAGACGCCAATGTCAAGAAACTAAAGACACCAATGCATATACAAGATTCTTATGTTGCTTATTGGAAGAACCCTCTTTTGCAGGCAGCCTACCTTAAAATGCCGGCAAGAATATGGTAGTTAATGACATGGCAAATATAAAAATTGCTTTAACTCAAGCCCTAAAGCATTGTCCCTACATTGCATCAAATCTGTTTAAGCATAGTATCATCAAGGTTATACGTAGATGGCTTATCCTCTATAGTCTTCATGCTTCATTTAAAACTTTTATTTCTGGTCTTGAGCTAATTAATAGTTACAACTCTGTGCATCCTATGCATGTTCCTATGTAAATCTTTCCATACTGGTTTGCTGGGGCAGGCATCTTGCCATTTGCTCCAATTAAGAGCTATGTAACTTGGTAAAACTACACATTTTGAATATGTCCAAAGATGCTATCAAATTATCACATGTTAATATTGTATCCATGGAAGAGAGAATGTTTTGTGCTTGCTTCTTGTTCTATCTCTTGAGGTTGCTTTGGTAGCTTCAATGCTCAAGCACAATATAGTCACTCATGCCATATTTCTTCATCACGGTTCAAAGTTCTTATGTTATTGTATCTTGCTATCTAGAACCATGTCTAGAACTCATATGCATGACAATAATCTTGTTGCGAATGTCACGATGTTTTTCTTGCTGAAGGACGACGTAAGCGCTTGCTTTATTCCTAGAGTCGTGGCTTTAATTTATTTTCCTTCTGCCTCAACCAGTTTGCTCGAACTGTCAGGTTCTAGAATGAATTACTTTTTGCAACAAGCGTAGGCTTTGAATTATAAAGAAAAGCTTTTTGTTTTTCTCTCTCCTCCCTTTTTTTTTCATTCTATCACCAGTACAAGCATATCAATGAAGATTATGAGAGATGCTCCTATATGCTGGGTTTTCTTTTATGACCAAAACATTGCTTTGAGATTAGGTTATCTTAAAAAATAGCCTCTTGATTGAGCAAAGTTTTACCCTAAAGTACGGCATAAGCATGTAAAATTCAAACTACAAATTATTTACAAATGTCTCTGTTGCAAATGCTCTCTGTTATAATCAATAGGAA
Source organism: Isoetes taiwanensis (assembly GCA_021234155.1). Lineage (NCBI taxonomy): Eukaryota > Viridiplantae > Streptophyta > Lycopodiopsida > Isoetales > Isoetaceae > Isoetes > Isoetes taiwanensis. The sequence goes on from JAJEKV010000002.1 coordinate 39,465,454, forward strand.
CACGAATATATTTAAACATTTCTTTCTTAAACAACTTGCAAGTTAATAACCATTGCTCCATACGACGCAAAGACAATGACAAAACCTACATAGGCCAGACGACAAATATCGAGGCATGACCATGTTATCAGTAAATGAAGTCGATTGAAAAAATGATCAAGGACATTGCCAAGTACAACCATTCCATGATCATTTCGAAATCCAAATACTTCATACAACCAACAATAAGAAAAAAGATAATTAATTAAGAAGAAAATCCAACAAGAACAAGCCATCCTGACAGGCTACAACAATCTAGCAGTCAACACGTCCAAAATAAGAAAGTAGGGCCTTCTAAATGGCTTTGACTTTGACTTTGGATACAAGGGAAAAAGATTAGCCAAAAATCGCAGTCTAGTGATACCAAGCCTAAATAAAAACTTAAAAAGTCTTACCTTGCTAAAGCCTTCTGGTGTGCCTTTTGCTAGTTTTTATTTTTTTTTTTATTTTGGAAGGATATGAGACTCTTTTTATTGACAAGAACAAAGGCACAATACACAATACACAGACAGGAATAAAACCTTAGTGGATAGGCTGACCCAACTAGGCATAAACACCCGTTGCAGAAGAAGAACACTGTAAATACATCTGCCAAATTATCTCTTTTTTATCATCAGCAACGATAAGCTTTAGTGATCTTCTGCTGAGCACAACGAAGAAGCTGCTGATCAGAGATGTGTGCACCTTGGAAAATACACAAACGTCGCCTCTGCTAGATAGGCCACAAAATCCAACTAAAAGCAAGATGAAATGCCTGCTTACGCAAGTTAGGCCAAACAGGGGGATAAAGTGCAAGTAGGACTCCTGGCTAGTGAGAGACACACTGAAAAGAGTGAACAACCACGCCCAAGCAAGCCGTAGATGATCGCACAAGAAGAAGCAGTGTTCAATAATTTCAACATGTTGGCCACAGAGAGGGCAACGATCTGAGACTCTAGGGTTCATTTTGTGAACTATCGCTGACACTTTAGGGTGGAGCAATTTATCCCATGTCCACATCCAAACACTTTTCCACTGTGGTTGAGGAGCCTGAAGATACCAGTGCTGGGATGGGGGAGAGGCTCACAATCTAAAAGCAGCCTGTACGTGGAAGAAACAAACTTTTATGGCTTAACACATGCATCACATATCCAAATAGGCATATAAGCCTGTGGTTGCTGCACAATGGATGGCAAAAAATCAGTCACCCCAGCCCAGATTTGTCGATTCCACCTGTATAACAAAAATCTCGTCTGAAAAGCCTCCCATGATAGAAGATGACCAGAATTATACCAAGCTGCAATCGGTAAAACCCCAGCTAGCCGCCAACGCCGTTGGGTCTTTGGATATACAAGTGCACATAAAGCCTGCTGATCATGTGTACCTTGCAAGGGAAGCCACCAGCATGACATTGGCAATGAAGCACAACCAAACATCGATACCTAATACATCTACCTGTTTTCTCTTACTTTGCCTCCTTTCCTGTTTAAAACCCTATATTGATTATTTCCTCAATGGTTTGTGGTGCGTCTTCCTACGGGAAATCATGCAACATGTTCATATTCATTTTCTTGTTGCCCTTTTAGTACAAACTCCATGAGGGCAACCCTCTGTGCAACAACACCACCTTGTTTTTCTTGTTAACAATTGGATATTGTTGAAGACGCGAAATGAGTAAAAGGCTATCAAATGCATACAAATGCATCCACAAATACAGTCAACCTGCCGTACCTGCCGTGGCTATGGCTACGAGGAGTTGGGCTCATGTGGAGTTGCTTTAAGATGCTGAAAGAGAGTATATAACTGTTGGACATTAGATGGATGGCATGCAATATATATGGCCATAAGAAATGCTAAAAGGTTAAATCAAAGCATTCTCTTACATGGATTGCACTCTTTTTCCATTTCAGTACAGTTTATTACACCCATTTGTTTGGCAACACCACCCCCCAAATTCCTCATCACCGCTCTTTATGTTAGAAGGCCCATCAAAGCAAAGCTTCGATTGTGGCTTATCATGCAATCTATTTTTGTTCAATCGAAGAAATCCAAAACTACTCATATGCTTGAAATATAGTGTGGCAGTCCCATTTCTTGCAAGGGAATGCCAAATTCTGCGAGTTTAGCTTCAAAAGCCTTCACAACACTGTTATGAGCCTGCAGAATAACCAAACCCATCATATATGATTATCTTAATACTGCCAAAGAATTACTGCGATCGTACCTTGGTAACTTTTCCTAATTCATAATACAATGCCTTGACTTGTCTATTCTTCGTCTCTAAGGCTTTTTCAACTCCATACTTCACATAGCCGATGGCATTTGGCTCCATCTTTGAGGCATTCAAAGCTTCACCAAGCTGAACATCCTGGATAAAAATAGCATGGATGAATTTCCCTTTTTCCCCTTCAGTTTTCTTTTGCTATTAATGGTCATATAACAAGTACCTTCTTTTCAAGTTCTTCACCCAACACATGCACCTTCTTTTCAAGAAGCAAACTCTTGAGTCCACATTTCTGTTGCACATCGAAGATACTATTCTCAAACTTGCCATATAATTCATCTCTTTCACTCTGGACCTGAACACACAGCCAAGTCAAAAAAGACTAGAAACCATCAAGATCCATCACATAACATGTGTAATAATACACACAAGATAAGAACCTTTTCAAAATTCTCTTGCATAATTCTGTATTCCCATTCAAGGTCTTTAAACTGTTTTAAAGTATCTGCATATTGTCCTCTAGTTTGATGCAGAGACAACTTATCCTAAAGCACATAGTCGTAAAATGAGATTTGTTTAACAATAAATAGAAATACCTCTAACATCTGTGCAAGAACTTGGGAACATATGCCACAGATGAGCAGAAATGATATAATGCTAACCCATGGCGTAAAGTGGGCCTCTTCTTATTGTAATGGAATATTGTTTCTGCAATTCTATACATATAGGCTTCCGGCTATCCTATATTTTACATAATTTATCAATTTCTGGCCAAGCATAAAAAGCCCTAATTCTTAAATTACAACCAATAGACAATTTACAACAACATTCCTTCCGCACTAAGAGAAAAAGTTCGACCTTCTCATAGTTTGCTAGTTGTTTCCGCAGACTTTCAACTTCTTTAAGGGCCCTCGTTAATGGTTCTGTAAGTCTCTTGTTCTCTTGCGCTATCTCATACATGAGCTTCTCATTTGCAGCTTCCTTTTTCTTCATTTCAGTTACATCTTCCTGATAACAAATATATGGAAAGCAGGTTAATAGAAGACATTTCTTACTGATACTACTGATGAATCCAAACAAATCACGAGTATGACTCGTAACCTTCTAATGAGTAATAACCACAGTAGATTAATTTACAGGCTGCCCCACAAAACACTGACCTTCAATGTCTTTATGAGGTCAAGATTGTTCTGAGTTATATCATTGTAATAGCATTTTATTTCATTGAAATCTTTTTCATGCTTCCTCATCAATTCATTAATGTGTGAGTTCTTGCGTTCTTCAATCTCATGTATTTCCTGTCTACGACGAATTTCTGCATCATCTTTTATTGCCTTTATCTGCATAAATTGTCAAGATTTAGTATCATACTTCATTGGTTACTGAAAATTAATATAGCCACCTTCTTTTCAGATTTTGCTATCATATCTTTTGCTTGAGTATCCAACTCTTGCCTGAGCTTGGTAATCTCCTTAGAGTGATCCTGTGGCATTAAAATTGCACAAACATCAGCATCAGCAACAATGGGATAATATGATGATGGATGAAGTTTTGAGACTAATTACCAGCTTCATCTGTCTGATGTTATCCTCGTATCCTATTTCTACTTCCTTCAGTCTTTCCTTCAAAGCATGATGATCATTCCTGCAGGTTGTCCCCAGAACTGCATGAGAGCATTGTAAATGGTTAGGCCGTGTGTGCCAACCTTCAACTATCCATAATAACATGGGTGTTTGAGAAAATGAGTGCCAGTTCAGAATTGGGATCAGTGCTTTTGTGCAACCATTATAGATGGGAATTATCTTTAATTGTCTTAGTAATTGCATTAGTAATAAGTTCTATCATAAGAATCACACTTGCATGACATGCAAAGATCCTTACTAATTGTATTAGTAATAAGTTCTATCATAAAAATCATACTTGCATGACCTGCAAAGATCTAATGCCCCACATGATCACTAAAACTTGATGAGATGGTTTATTATTCTGCATTTATTAACAATTGAGCAGTTGAGCTACACAAAGTGAACCTACAGAAGATCTGCCTCGCGTTTAGCTGCTTGTTCTCTTTGAAGCTTAAGAACCACTTCATTATCGCTCTTCACAGTGGAAACTATGTTTTGTTGTTCATACAATAAATGTTTCATCTTTTGATTAAAAACCTGTGAGTTTGCTGTTTTTCAAGTCAGCAATGCCGTTTTCAGCAGACTAGTTGGATTTATGGAAGTACAAAAATATCCACGAACCTTTATTTCAGCCTGGTGGCGCTCTTCAAGAGCCTCCAGCTCCCTATCCTTATTGCGCAGCTGGACTTGTAATAACTCGTGGTCCTTCTTTCTTATTTCCCAAAAAGTCGAAACCTTATCCTGATCATTGATTCTCATTAGATAGCATTTTTCTTGTACCCACAAGAAAGATTGTATTAAGTAATGTAATATAATGTAATGTAATGTGACACTTTGCAGTGATGAAACATGACTCCACATATGCAATCAGTGTTCAAAACAAACCCAAAAACTTCATACATTTGACAAACAACTTACCCTGTCCAACTCCATCCGGTTCCGGTCCCTGCTTTCCTTTTCTTTTTCCACCTTCAATGCATCAATTTCAGCCTGCAGCTGGGCAGGAGTGGGACCTTTGGGACCAGCATCTTTGTCCTTCTTTCCTTTACCTTTGCCCTTTCCCTTGACATCCTTCTTGGGCGCCATTGCAGGACTTGCAACTGTTTCTTTCTTCTTTTACAAACTACAAAAAGGCGCATATACAAAATCGTTTAGGGATTGAAAAATGGCAAAAGTGAATTTGTTAAGTGCTCTTATAAACATTCCATTATCTAGAAGACACTCCTATTGTACTTAACATAAATTGTGCAAGTCCAAGGTAGTTTTGCCAATGGCAAAAGATGCTCATTTTACACAGCAAAGCCTGATTTCCTGACATGGGGCCTTATACTACGAAAAAGATATGTAACTCGCGAAGAGGCACAAAAGGTGGTCTTTTTAGCTGTGATAAGAGGCTACAACAATCAAAGAAGGCAACATTCTTACAACAATCAAAGAAGGCAACATTCTTTCTTTCACAAAGGAAAGAGCAAGGGGGGATTATGAAGGACATAAGCAATTAACCTCAGAACTGTTTTGTGGTTTGAAATAGTTCTACATGATGACATGATATTGACAAGTCATGCAAGTGACTTGTTGCATCAAATCAAGAAGCATTTAAGGCCGTTTTGTCTTGCTTTTGCGTGGTTGAAAATTTGGCAGCGCAAGCATGTCATATCTGGCGCAATATAACAAAGGTTTGCACAATCCTTCTTTTAACAATATAAAAAGCAAGGTGAGGGATAAGATTTTGGTTGATGTATGTATTGTAAACCATCGGGGGCATGCCTAGTTTTAACCATCTTCTTTACACTAGTCAGACCATGCAGCATACAAGGAGGTGGCACTGGCTTGTGGCTAAAAGTATTTTTAGCTAATCTAAGAGGTACAGTCAATGAAAACAACTTGGCATGCTTGAGCAGTCTTCTCTGCAGCTGTACATGATGCAGAGCAGACTTACTGTTTGCAAATCTTCCACTGTGGTTGCATTTTGTACCAGAATCCATTGGCTAAGACTTTTGATATAAGGCTTGGGTATGGACGGTAGATACCAACAAAGAGCTAGTTTCGAAATTGGAATGTTAATGAGCAGTTACATAAGTGTTTATATATTCTTAGACCATGTACTGGTAGCATGCCAGTTAATTGCGAATATCAGCCTCTGTGTTATGTTCTCTAAAGTAAATGTGCGAAATACTTACTTATTAATTAATTGAGACCATAGCGAAATTAGGGAAGTAGTCACTCCACTGAATTGTACTGGAGCATGTTCCCAGGCATCGGCAACCAAATGTAACAAAATGAAAATTGGTCAATAGCCTGTGCATAGCTGTGTCCGGCCAGGTCTGCCTGTCTCTGTTATGGAATCGTATGCCCTAGGTTTTAAATTTCATATTTCTAGGTTTAGAACAAAACCTGCGATTGCAAGCTTCTGACGTAAACCGACTGAAATATACCTGCGCCAAATTGAGAAGCATTTATCACGAGGAGCTAACCGTGCCCTCCTTGTGATTACCAATAGAGACGACGATCCAGAACTGCCACCGAATTTTCAAGACCGTCCATTTTTGTGGATGATGATCCAATGGCTTAAGCCGTACACTTTTGCATCCTCGTTTATTTTCGAATCCGCTGCTAGAATATCGTTTTTTTTTCCTCCAATTTCCGGTTTTTGTTTCGATTCAGCAAACTTTCGCCTCGCCAAGTTAATATTTAATAATATACTAGTAAACGTGTGCTCGGTGTTGTCGGGCTAATGTCTTGGCATGTGTCTTTACTTGGCCTTTAATATCTTTATGCAACTACAACATTGGATTGAACAATCTCTAATGGTACCAGCTTCAAGCATGGTCTTTGTATTTGCCATCATGGTCTTTGTATTTGCCATCACTTTAGTAGTGATTTTAAGAAGCGGCAGTAGGTTAAGCATTGTGACTCTCACAATTTTCTAAAAAAGATCTTAATGAAAAAGAAAAATGAATCTGATCTTCATGGTAAAGATATTTTCACCTTAGGCAGAATATTTTTTTCACTTCTAACCTGCAACCTTAGGCAGAATATTATTTTGCAACTCTAAATGATTTTGTTTAAGTACGCACATGCAAAGGCAAAGCAACATGGTATTTAACATGGGCATAAAGAAAGACTTGCAAATGTAGCTCAGGCTAGAGAAACTTGGAGGCAAACTCCGACTTCAGTAAGAATCTGCTGGTCCTTCGAAGGCTCTGTTTGATCACGATCATGTCAAGATTCTCTCTTGCAAGAGGCCATTGCTTGTATTTCTTTCTTGTGCAAAAAGAATGTATAAGCTATTGGCCGTGGGCTTTTGTACTTGAAGCAGGACTTCGGTCTGACGGACAACAGACCCGGCCCTTGTTTTGTAGGGCGGATCCAACTTTGCTGGACTTCGCGAGCTTTAGAAGCTTTGTTTCAAATTGTACAACACCAATTTGGCCTTGCTGCCTTAGTTTCTTAGACTCTTAGATTGCGTCGCCTTAGATTCTTAGGTGTTGCAGAGGCTTTGAAGAGTTTCATAGATCTTCTAGAGGTTCCGGAGAGGTACTGCGCGCTTCTGTTCGGATTGCAAAAGCATTTTCTTACCTTTGCAATGGTTCGGGGCATTTTATTTGCCATTCGCACATGTATTTTCATACGTATCTACACAGGCAGAGGACCGCTCTAGTATACGGAGGTATGAGATGTTTATTTATGCACTGTAGATCTGCAATATTTTTGGAAATATGCCAAGATCCAATGGAACAAAAAAAACATTTAACACTTGAGCCATTAATATCTATATACGCAATCAAACAATAACAAATATAATTCTTGTCCACTCTTTTAAAAGTATCATTTTATTTTCCACACGTGAATTAAAACAAAGGGCACATCATTTGCTATCGTGTAGATAATTACTACTTGATATATGTGCTGCTAAATATGATATGTTCACCTAACTCTTAGGATGCACTCAATTTCAAACTGTAGTTGTCTGTTTGTACATTAGTACCTATTGCTATGTGAAAGAAAAAAAATCTTGTTTTAACCATGAATGAAACTTTGTATGTGAAACAAGCATTTTTTTGTGCAAAGAAATCACAACAACAAAAATACATAAATGCTTCAGTTCAAAAACTCTCCTTGGTAAAAGCAAAATCCATTTAGCTGCTTATTTTAGAAACGAATTAATATTTTTGGGAACAAATTTTGCAGACATCTAGACTGAGAAGCTCACTGCCGGAATGTGGCGTGTCCCACGATCCTTCTTTCCAATCCGGAAAGCATCAACAAAATCTGCTCTAGTTATCTTCATCTCTTCGCTAAAGAATTTTGACACTACCTCTTTTGTGTTCTCATTCTCCTTTTCTATCAATCCCACATGCAGATGTTTAAAGCTCGTTGTTTCCGTTCTTGTGTCTCTACATACTCCTCAAAAGCATTCTTTAAATCTGAAATTTCTGTCGTACCATCTGATCCTTCAACTTCTTGTAATTCCTTGAGTTCCTATTTGACATGATCCATTTCTTCTCGTAATTGCTGGAAATTTGTGTGAAGATAATCGTTTTTCTGCCATCAGCTTTCTTGTCTGAATGCTTTTAATTCATTCCAGATAGCCATGAGCGAAATTTCCCCAAATAATTCTACCTGTATGCCGACCTGCCCAGATGATTCCCCATCAGAGTTTGATTCTTTATGCTTCTGTATTATTTTCTTGGATTGTTTCTTTGGGGCAGCCATGGTGCTGACAACAACTGCTGAAAATCTATATCCGACCAGAAAATCACAATTACAGATACCTAAACAGATCCAAACTTGATCAATATTATGTATCTTAGAAAGATTTCGGAATCAGCTTTTTAACGAGTCCAAGCACGTGCCAATCTGACACTCTGGGAAAGAGTTATGGCCTGCTGAACCTTCACCTCCAAAACCCTAGTGCTCCAACGTCACAGAGAGAGAGAGAGAGAGAGAGAGAGAGAGAGAGGGGGAGAGAGAGACGTAGAGCACCTTAGCAAAAGCTAAACCAAGCAAAACCATATTTTAACTAACTCAATGTAGAATAGTGTAATATTTAAGACCGTAACATATCTCTTCAAGAGTAAATTAAAGATGCATTCAAACAAACAGAAACGATTACTCCCTTCTACGAAGGCAATTTCTGTTGTCTAAATACGTCAAAGGTCAAGAGAGAGAGAGAGAGAGAGAGAGAGAGAGAGAGAGAGAGAGAGAGAGAGAGAGAGAGAGAGAGAGAGAGAGAGAGAGAGAGAGAGATGCCTTGGCCAGACATCTTGTAGAGAGAGATGACGAGAGAGAATACGAGAGAATACGAGAGATGAGAGATGGGGAGAGATGGAGAGATGGGTGAGAGTGGGAAAACCCAACTCTCACCTCGAGATGATTCGCCCCTAACCGTTTAGGCGCTTTCATTGCCCACTAACCAAACAATTAGCCTTAATTTTATTTGCCAAAAAAACCGCCCAAATGTTTCCCTACCCATACCCGGGCCATTTCCCTGTTTCTTGATCTTCAAGGCGCTAATTCTTGCTCCAAGTATCCAATTCCTCGAAGCAATTAGCCGATTACGATCCGGTATTCATCCGATTCTGGCGCAGGCATTTTCATTATATTTTTGTGCATTCGTTCATTAATTTCGATCGTCAATTTCCTTTTATGTCGTCCTTATTCCCAATCAATTAATTGGATTCAGATGTCTAAGGCCTCTCGATCCGCTTTGCCCGGAAACCGGCAAGCCTTTTCGTGCCTCCTCGGATTGAAAAAATGGCACCAAGAAGGACCCGAAAAATGACAGGCGGATCTCCATGGATGTGCAATTGGAGACTAATTACGAGCCAATTCCCTCTTCAAGGCAGTCAAAAGAAAAGAGATCCAAGCGTGTATTCAAATAAATTGGGCATCCTCCAATATTGTGAGTGAATCTTTAGAAACCGATTACTGCTTTGGCTATTGTTGTGCATGAGCGGAAAATTCGAAAGTGATAGACACAAAGAATAGGAAGTCCCCCGTGCAATGGATGGATCACGGTGTCTCCACATTCCTCAATCTCCCGAGCGAGATGAAATTGGTAACCTGAGGCACCCTCAACCTCTCCAACACACGTGGAGGGAAATTATGATGAAATTGCAGCCCTTTGTTGGGGGTTTAGTGGAGCCGAGACAACTAAAGAACAAATGGGATAAGCTGCAAGCTAAATTTAAAGATGAGAAGGAGGCTTGTAGCCATACAGTTCTCGAACCATCAAGTTGGCGATGGTATGACCGTAATGGAAGAAGTTAAATATGGTGTTACCTCGATAATCCAATACCGTCTTTGGTGATGATGGTGAATTTGGCAATGAAGCTTTTCGAGGTGCAGACTTGCATGCCAATTACTCGAGAATCTTTCATGAATGACAGTTTTTTGAAACCCCATTTGGAACAGAATCAAAACATTTGAAGACCAATTTGCTGATCCACCCAAATTCAAACAATGATGTTAACACGGAAATCCAAGCAATCCAAAGATGCCGAAAATTCCAATCAATAGGACACCCACGAGAAACCGCATTTATTCTTCAAGTCCTAGATCAAAAGACATGTAATCACTGAGTTTGTGGAAAACCTACAAGTAGAAAGAAGTCCAAAGTTGCAAATAGATGAGGACATTGCAATGGGAATATCACGGATGGCAAGCACATTTGGGGACACAGAGGTGAAGAAATTAGATTTTCTAAAAAGAAGAAAGTGCAAGAAAAATTGAGTTGGTCGGGAATTGGAAACAATAAGATCTCATAAAAACGGTCCTGAAAATTGCAGAGTCAATGGTCGCAATGACTCAAAGCATATGTGAAATGACAAAGGAGACCTTGCTCGAAATTGCCAAACTTCTTTGCCAAAAACAAGGAATAAAGGTTCGTTTTCGGTTATTTGCTTTTTAGAATTTCTTTTTTTTGAACCTGTCACAAAATCATCCAAAGATTCTTAAATATTAAAGAAGTTGTATGTGACCCTATTATTTTAGCATTAAATATTGCCTTCTAGTCACAGTCATCCAAATTCGTAAAGGCTACTTAAGCTCCCTCCAATTCTTGCATGCAAGCCCCTTCGACAATATGGAGAGAGTCGTGAACCGAAAGCGCCAACGCTCTCCTAGCCGAAGCTCCTCTTCTTCGAGTTCCTCTTCTTCGAGTTCCTATCAAACTCCACCCACCACATCTTCATCTTCCTCCGAAAGCCCTACTACTCGACCATGATACCTGGCCTACCTCCGGTGATGAGGTTCTTCCGCAGGGCAGTGGGGGGATTCTCTGCCGGTTTTAGTGACCCTTTGTCGGCTTAGAGAATATTTTTCAGGAAAATCAAGAAGACTCTTCGGACGAAGTGGAGCAAGAAGAAAGCGAGTTTTCATCTCCCACTGTCCAGCCAGGAGACCCTGAAGTTGAAGTTATGTCTCACAAGGTTATTCATTGCAGCTTCAGTAAGGAGACCATTTCAGTTTTTATTCGAATGGGCATTTCCGTGGATCAGGAGGTTTTGGAATGGGCAGCAAATTCTGCAAACAACCGTACAGGGCATATGGAGTGTGTCTATTTGAAGCTACAGGAAATGTGGTGCCTCCATCAAATTCGTAGTCCAACCTTTCCTTGTGATCTGTGTCCCCTTTCTATGCGAATCTGACTCTCCTTCACTTCTTTTTTTTGTTATGCATTTTCTTTTTATAAAATGCCCTTGTTTCTGTTAAATGGCATGGTCGCCATTCTTTTTCTCATATGATTGCTTTCGGGCCATGGTTGAAAACAAATGCCAATGTGTATTCATGCAGATTTCCTGGTATCATTGGAAGGTGTGCGTGACTTGTTTTAGTATAGTGAAGTCATTTGACTCACTTAGAATGTTTCGGCAGCTCAAATGCTCAAATATTTTGAACAGGGGCTTTATATGCCCATGTAATCTTTTTTTTTATGAATATAAACTTCTCTTTTCAAACTTGTTTGTGTACAAATGATTTTTCCCGCTCTTGTAAGTTCTCTAATTGTGAAGTCACGGGACTCACTAATTACAGAACGTGTTGTTCAAGATTTCTAAGTGAAATGTTTTGAGGCTCTAAATGGAAACTTAGCTCTAAACTCAATCACTTATTTATCATAATGTAAGAAATGCCCCACAAATAAGTAAAGATAGCGAGATGGATAAGAATTGACATTTGAATTTAATATTTTTTGTCTACAAAAAAACAATCACGGGATCACATGTCCATCCAGATTTTGAAATAACACGTGCCTCATTTGATCACCTTGTTTTTTTAATGACCTGTTCATGGCTTCTGTTTCATAGTAGTAAATTGGTGGAGGATCATCCTCAATTGGCAGCATGTCCCAGCCCTTGTGTTCCATTATACAGAAGTTCCAAAGAACACAACATGCGTGTATGATCTTGGAAGCTTTGGCAACATGCACGGGCAAGTGTTTCAGAATTCTGAATTTTTCCTTAACAATCCCAAATCCATTCTCCACACACACTCTGCCCCTACAAATCCTTTTGTTGAACTTACCATAAGCACCCTGATTTTGAGGAAAAACTTTAAGGAGAAAGGGCCTGCTAGAATAGGCTGAGTCACCTAATAGAAGAGGTGGAATATTTACCTGAACATCTTGATCAGTAGGCTGCCCCTTCTTCAGTTTTCTGCCACTAAGAGTCACCACTGGTTCTTGCAAAATTTGTTTGGAGGCAATTTTGTTATAGATGGAGCTCTTCTTGAACTGGTTTGAATCATGGACTGAACCTGTTCTTGTTACACAAACATTTATAAAAAGTCTGCTATGTGTCACAATTCCTTGCATGAGACATGAATGCCTCTTATGTCTGCTGTAATAGTCTTCCCCATTGTCTTTTTTTTTGGGTTTCCTCCATAAAAAATTATGGGATCCGCTAACCGCACCATATATATTGGGCAACCCCGTTGCATCATGGAATTCCTTAATGCAATCAATTAATCTTGCACCCGTAGGCATTGCAACAAAACGTTTGTAAAGCATTGTCTTGAAGCCAAAACAAGCGTGATTTTCTTGGTATATTTACATCTTTGTTGTTTTCCCAACATAAAATCTCGGCCAGACATGTAAGGGCATATCCCGTGTGCAAGAAAATACGAAACCATAGCAACTGCTTTCCTGGATCAACAGGGGGCCTTACTTTAATACCGGGCCCGACAAGATAGGGCACAATTAAACCTACCAATCTCTCAAATGTGGCTCTCTTCATCCCGTAAAAATTGGTGCCACATATCATCTTCAAAGGGAGCTATACAATTCCATGCGTGGTTATCAATATTATCCCATTGTGTTCTCTCGCCTTGGAGCAATCCAAAATCTTCTTGGTGGTCTTCTAACCTGCTGGAACCCGCAACCATTAACGCTTGATGCTTAAAAAAATACCATTGTTGTCTTCTAAAACATCATCATCGAGCAGGGTCATTGGATCTTGAGCTCATTGAGTTCCAATAGCTGCAAACAAGATCTCTCAGAATGCAAATCCAGTGTCAAAGCACGAAAAAGCATGGCAATCATACCAAGAATGACCGGATCCATGGTTTAGTGGCCTAATCGAAAAGAATGGGGAGGGAAAACTAGAAATGAATTATCCCACATAGCCCGCCAACCACCAAGAAATACAGGCTTGAATATCCCACAATTTGGCGCCCGAATTGAACGTTACGATCGAATTATCCCACATTTTCTCTCGTCGGCCGGAATTGATGCGTGATCGAAAATCCGGCAAATAGCAAAAAATCTGCCAATAACAGAGGCTGTTAAGCCTCGAGAGACAATCGTCTCTCCTCTCCTCCCAAAAAAATACGTACATTTCGGGGAGGAACCGTATGTGACGAGAGATGGATTTTTTTACGAGCATGTGGCCGACGCAGAGAGAGAGAGAGAGAGAGAGAGAGAGAGAGAGAGAGAGAGAGAGAGAGAGAGAGAGAGAGAGAGAGAGAGAGAGAGAGAGAGAGAGAGAGAGAGAGAGAGAGAGAGAGTGAGTATTAAATCTTTGGGAGGCCTAAAAGGCCTAAAAGACATCCCGTGTTTAGATACAATCATAAAAGAGAAAATGAGTCTCAGAATCCTCATCTTGCTCGTCACTCTCACTCAAAATATCTTCTTCTTCAAGAAGACTATTCAACCTTTTTAAACAAATCTCTCTATGTTGTAGAAGATCTAGTAAATAGGCATCAATTTTCTCCCCATCCATGGAGAAGAAAGTTTGTAGATCCTCAACAAGAATATCATGTTGAATCCGAAGTGAGTAGTAAGCTTCACACCTAAGTAATGTGTGTTCTTCATCTTCTACTTCATCTTCACCACATACCTTATCTTTCAGACCGGGGAATTATATGCCCCCATCTACCCGTTTCCACACCCAAGTGATGAGAACTAAGGCGAATTCTACCAATTGCATGCCTCTTCTTTATAGAGATGTTATCCGCCAAATACTGCGCCACTTCCAGCCTAGGATTCATGTTTTGTCTATAAAGAATCATCTTCGTCTTTGGTTGTGCCCACATCTTTCTTTGAAACTTATCAAAAACCCATTGCCTTAGATTCTTACCCTTTGAGATTGCCTCTTCCCAATGAATATCCCATCTTCCTAGCCAACATCCCGAAACCATCCTTTATCTTTGCTGGCCAAAAAAGCCTTATGTGGAAGCCTAGTATCATCCATATGTATCACTTTATTCAGAAAGCGGATGCATCTTATCATGGCTTCTCCCTCCAATAGTAAGAGGCCACACTCCGCTAGCATCACCGGATATGACGTTTGGGCCTTAACTCCCAACTCGAGCCTGATAAACTTTTTTAAAATCTGCTCAAGATCATCCCATAGACCTTGCGTGATACTGGGCCCCCAGATCTCACTACCATACAATGCAACACTTAGCACCAAGGATTCAAACAATCTCTTCTTAAGTGTCCATGACCATAGATGTGCCCTCCTGCATAGACTTTGCATGGCATAAAGAGCCTTATGGCTCCCATCAACTCTATGAGCAATGCAAGTATTCCACCTGTGATTCCTATGAAACATCAGCCCCAGATACTTATAAGAATCACAAGTGCTTACCAAATGATTTTTGTATCTAAAAGTGCTTTCCTGCTTGAGTGCTCCCACTGTCATAATGCTAGTTTTCTCCAAGTTCACTTGCATCTCGGTAGAGTCACAAAAACGAGCCAGCCCATCTAAATGGCTTTGTATACACTCCGAGGAGCGCGCAAAGATGACCACATCTGCATATATTAGCAACTTCACCACAAAGTCATGTAGCAAAATACCACCAGGACAATTTGCCTGTAACCAACTTTCCAACCCATCAATAAATAATCCGAACAAGGTGGGAGACATGGGACACCCTTGTTTCACTCCAATGTTACTAGATATATAATCAGGAGTTTGTAGAGATAGCGGAAAAGACAATTGTATTAGCACCTTTTCATATAGAACCTGAACCGCCTCTTTGAGTTGAATTGGCACATTGATCTTATCCATTCTCTCCCATAATTGTGATCTTGGCACTTTGTCAAAGGCCTTTTTTAAAATCCACAAAGGCCACATATGCCGGTTTTTTCGTGCCTTTCACTATATCAAATATTGTTTTCAGTACTAACAGATGATCTAAGGTAGACCTTGCTGCCCGAAAACCAGCTTGTGATTCCGCCCTCTTGACATTAATCTCAGCCCATGTGCTGATTTTAGTTTCCAAAATAGATGCAAGGAGTTTAGGCATTAGACTACTAACCAAAATGGTCCTGTAATTGCTTACATCATTGAGAGATCCTCCTTTGTGAACTGGTACAACTCTGTTAACTTGCCATTCTAAAGGAAATCCCTGCTCTATTAACTGGTACAACTCTGTTAACCTCCCGCACATCCCTATTCTGTGACAATCGCCTTCCCTTTCAACCATTTCACGGTCTGATTTTTCTGCTTTGCCTCCTTGAATTTAATGAGCTCTTGTTTCTTTTCCTGCATCTGTTCTTTTGACAGGTCCTCGTTTACCCAAATGAATTTACCTTTAAGGGTATGCCTTTGTTTCAGGATTTGGAATTTTGCCTCTCTGTTAGGCAGCCGAAGTAAGATATTGCGAGTGCCTGCATCTCTTTTCCCCAACCTGAAAGCATCTAAAATCTCAATCTTGGGTACGAGCATGTCTTCCTGCAGAAATTTCTCAACTGTTTCTTTCGTATTTTCATTGGCATGCTCGGGCAGTCCTACTATTCTCAGATTTAGTGCTCTTTGCTTCCGTTCCTGAGTTTCCACATAATCATCAAACAAGGTTCTCAAATTCCCAACCTCCTCCATTGCTGAATCCAATGCATTTTCAGAACTTTTCTCCTTCAAAGCCAGAATCTCTCCTTTTACCTCATTCAATTCACCCTGCAGTTGCACAAAATTTGAGCGAAGGGCTTCATTTTCCCTTCGCAAGTACTTGATCTCTTCCAGAAGTTTCGTTTCCCTAAGGGCTGATTCTTGCCTGAAAGTAATCAATTCATTCATGATAGCAGCAAGGGAGAGTTTCACCTCAGATTCATCCTCCGCACCACATTTCGTCCCTGATTTTCCCTCCTTCTTATTCTTCTGATCAACGGATTCTGCTTCTGAAAGGTCAGCATCGGTGTCAGCACCAGACGATCCCCCTGTTTCGGAAATGTCCATTTTGGTCTTCGGCCCCTTTTTAACTTTCTCCACAGCGACAGATTTGGACGACCACTCTTGCCCCCCGCCATGTGCACTCTTTTTCTTGATTTCAGCCCCCCGCCATAGTCGGCCCAAAACCAAATGCGACCCACATGATCGCTTTTTTTTTTTTTTTAGAGAGGAGGAGGGAGGGAGGGAGGGAGGAGAGAGAGAGAGAGAGAGAGAGAGAGAGAGAGCTTTCCCACATGATCGCTTTTTTTGGGCGAGAGGGGCGAGAGGGAGGTGAGAGTGGAAAAAACCCACTCTCATCTTTTAGTGCACGAGAGGGGTTTTTTGCCTTAACTGACATTTAGGGGGTTTCCCATCGTGCTTTCCTGTTACCATTTTTTTCCCTTCTTCCTGCATGCGGGCAGGGCTCCTTTTTGCAAGCATTCGGCAAGTAGAGCACCATCAAAAGCCTTGCACCATCAAAGCCAGCTGTTTTGATGCATCATCCGGCTGTTCTGATTGAATCATCTGGCTGTTCTGACGGATTGTTGCTCCTGTCCTACTGCTCTGACGGATTTTTCCTTCTAGTTTAGAAGCATTTTAAACTTGATTGTTCCTTCTATTGGAAATTTTGAAGAATTCGGATCTAATGTTTCCTTCTAGTTTGGGTTTCGTGCTCTGAATAGAGCTGAACAGAGCCTAGATATGCGTTGAACAGAGCTGAACATATCATCTAATATGCCCTCAAGTGGGGCAGCATTAGGCTCGCTCTCTTCTTTTTCATAGTCGTCCAACAGTTGCCTATAATTTTTAATTGATACTTCTCTCATCTTCATCACATCGGATAAGAAATTTCCGATAGTGTGGACCGGTTTTCCAAAGAAATCATGCAAAGAAATATTATCTAGAATACCATAGCAATCTCTAATATTCTGGTAGGCAGGGCAATGTAATACCAAATGGTTCTCATCCTCTATCTCATCATCTCCACATACTCTGCATGTACGTCTGTATCTTGGAAGATTCCCCCATCTCCCAACCTCTACTCCCAAATGATGAGAACTTAGTCTTAATCTGCATATCATATGCCTTTTCTTGTATGAAACTTTGCCTGCAAGATGGGGCGCTGAACATAAATTGAGATTAATTACTTGCCTATAGAAACTCATCTTTGTTCCAGGATTACCCCACATTTTGTGCTGCACATTAATTTTTACCCATTCCCTTAATACTGCTTGATCATTGGGTACATTATCAATTGACATGCCCCATTTCCCAAGCCATTTCTGTACGTCTGCATACCAGCCTTTTATCTTGCTTTGTTCCATGGCTAATCTCGGGAGCCTTTCATTTTCCATCTCGGTGACCTTTGCCGCATATTTTAATGTGCAATATATAGCTTCTGCTTCGAGTAGCATCATGTCCGAATCCGCCAACATCATTGGATAAGGAGTTTGCATCTTTACTCCTAATTCTGTCAATAGGAATCTTCTCCACACTCTTCCACATATCTTGTGATAATCCCGGCCCCCATGCCTCACATCAGAGCACCACGGATCTCACTGAGGACTCATATAACATCTTTTTAAGCTTCCAATCAACAATTTCAGCTTTTCTGCATTTTCTTTGTATGGTAAATAATGCTTTTGTACCTCCATCCATCCGTTGCTCAACAGCCTTATTTCAGGTATAATTATGGTCAATTATCAGCCCTAGATATTTATATATACTAGATATCTCCATCTCCTGACCGTCATAGAAAAAATAAAAATCCCGCATTCTAGTTCCAAATATCAGAATCTTGGTTTTTTTAAGATTGACTTTCATCTCAGTAGCCTTACAGAAAGAGACAAAGGGCGTCTAAATGCTTTTGCATGTCAGCAGCATTTCTAGCAAATATAACAATATCATCAGCATAGAGCAACAGTGTGATCACATACCCTGCAATCATGGTACCTTCACCTCCATGCGTTTTTAGCCAAGCTTCAAGCTGGTCTATATATGTGCCGAACAACGTACGAGAGAGTGGACAGCCCTGCTTCACCCCTATGTTGCTCACTATGTCCTCGTCACATTCCTTACGCAGCGGAAAAGAAAGTTGCACTACTACCTTTCCATATAGAACGGATACTGCATTACGTAGTGCTTGCGGTACCCCAATGCATTTCATATAGTCCCATATATTTCTTCTCCGTAGCATATCAAACGCTTTTGTAAGGTCCACAAAAAGCGCAAAGAGGGGTTTTTTGGTATTCTTCACGGAATCCATTACTGCTCTAATTGTGACTAAGTGATCCACCAT
Source organism: Isoetes taiwanensis (assembly GCA_021234155.1). Lineage (NCBI taxonomy): Eukaryota > Viridiplantae > Streptophyta > Lycopodiopsida > Isoetales > Isoetaceae > Isoetes > Isoetes taiwanensis. The sequence goes on from JAJEKV010000002.1 coordinate 39,484,273, forward strand.
GCATTTTTTGGGCCTGAATCCTGCTTGTCCCGCTGCTCTACAATTATTTTCCTCTGCCCATGTATTTATTTTGCGCTCCAGTATTGTTGCAAACAATTTGGAGAAAAGGCCACTAATCATGATCATCCTATAATTATTAGGATCTCTAGTATCACCTGCTTTATGTACCGGTACTACCCTATTTATTTGCCATGCCGATGGGAATCCATGCAATAGTGCGTCATTCATCATATTGGTTACAACCCTTGTCACAGTAGGACCAGCCCATTTAATCATCTCCACTGCTAACCCAAATGCATCTATTGCTCTTCAGCATGATAATTTACTTATCCCATTCTTCACATCATCCTCTGTGAAAACAAGAATTTCCCCTTTCCTGTGCATCTTATCATTTAAACCAGCAATGTGGTAAAGACCACGTACCTGTTGCATTAAGTCTTCCACTTCCAGCATATTAGGTTGATGTCCTTTTGATTTCAATCGTGCCCAGAATCATTTTGGTTCATCTAGTAAGGTACCAACTAGTATTTCTTGCTTTTTATGCAGATATAACCTCTTTTTCCTCCTTACTAACTTACGATATTCCATTCTGCTCTTACATTTATCTTCCTTTGCTGCCATTTTGAATTCAGCTATTTTCGCCTTACATTCTTGGTCATACCATCCATTGCAGGGCAATCCTTTTGCTTCCCGTCAGAGTAAAAATTATGAACACCTAGTATATTTTATTTTGTTAACTATGGGCGATTTTTTAATATAATAATATTTTTATTAATTATTGTGTGGGCGATTTTGTTATATCAAAAATTCTATTAAGTTATATATGGGCGATTTTTTTAAAATGGAAATCTTATGCTTATTTTGATGGACAATTTACACTACAAGTTTTTTGTTTTTCCGCCTTACTTTTTTCCACAAATTCAATACAAACTATAAAATACTCATTAACGAAGCTTATTGGTTGAATAGACAACTTACTTTCGTTGTACTTGCCAAAAATTGGCGTCATATGAAATATCACCTCCAATGTCTTCCACACCAATTGTTTTCTCTGATGATGATGTACCAATTGTTGTTGTGCCTTCTGGATAAACGTTTCTTATGCCTCTTCTTGTACATGCAGACTTCCATAATTCAAATGCCCTGTCATATGGAAAGGTATCGACTCTATAGCTGGTCTTATACAACCTTATCGTTGTATCCAAATTCTCATCCAAAGAAAAATACAGTAATGCTTGTTGGGTTCTTAAGGGAAGCCCACAATGAGCCCCAAGAAATTCTTAAAGATCATAAGCGGTGCTACGATTCTTTGCTTCAAATCTCAAACTTTCAGGAGTTGGTGTTACGATTCTTCGCTTCAAATCTCAAACTTTCAGGAGTCAGTGCTCGATGCTATCAGAACGCAATCAATGGCTCGAAATCCTGCGGAATTTAAGACTGAAGCTACGAAATCTTTGTTGCCCATTTCTGAGAAGCCTAATCCGAGAAGACTTTATTCCAGGAGCCCTAATTCGATTCCGAAAGCCCTAATTTTGAATTGCAATGGTGATATCGGGATAAGTTATCACCTCAAAAACCTTAACTATTTTGGGCGATTTATTTGGTAATGTATATGTTTAAAAATCATCAATGGGCTAATCCCTTTTCACAATGTCCATAAATTAATCATATGATGGGCGATTTCCCCCTTTGCAAAGATCAAAATTAATTATATATGGGCGATTGCATCTCTACAATATAGAAAATTGATCCTACTAATCTGTCGAATGCTAATCTAAAAATTTAAAATAAATTAGCCCATTTGCGATTAATCGTCCTTAATTTTTACCTTGGAACTTCCCGTTGTGACATAAAGCATGAAGTTGCTGCATCTAATAACATATTGGTCAGCATTTCATTATCACTATCTGCTTGACTTGTCCACTTAATATTGCTAGCCTGTGCCTCACAAAGCTGCATATATATATCTCTCTTGCTTTCTTTTTTTTTTTTTTTTGAAAGACGACAAACTCTTATTCAAAATTCCAAAAGAAGTACACACATAGATGCAGAGACAAGAATAAAATCTCAGCAGACAAAGATAATCCACTGAGTGCAGCCACTGTCTATGCATAAGATAAGATACCCAAATATTCCTCAAAAATCAAACGTTTTTTCTCAGGAGCAAGCTGAGAACATAAGTATGCCTTCACCAATCTATCTTGTGCCTCGTGAAGAAGTTGAGCCCTTGAAGATATACATTCGCCTTCTTTTCCAAATAGACCACAACAACTAGCCTGAAGCTAAGTGGAAAGCCTGTTGCTGCAAGTTGTTCCAAGTGGAAGGATAAATGGCGAGAAGCACCTGCTGGCTAGTCAAGACCACATGGAAGAGAGATAGTAACCATGACCAAACTGGCTGAACTTGGTCACATAGAAAAAAGCGATTTTCGATATCTCAACTTGTCGCTTTACGGTGGCGCGAGTTAAAATGCGGGGATAAAACTTATGAACCAGACATTAACCCCGCAGACATCTGTGAAGGAGTTGCCACCATAAGATAGAAACTTGGGATGCAGTAATTTATTCCAGACCCAGGACCATATGCGCTTCCACTGAGAAGGGGGAATGCGGAGCTGCCAACCAGCCCGAGGGGGGACAATGTCAACATCAACCAGCTTTTGATATAACGAATGCACAAGACATTGTGCATTAATAATTTGGGGACCAGTCCAAATAGGCACATCAACTGATTGTGAAGGAGCGTGCCCGCGAATGCCCGGCCGACTTTTGCCACGAGTTCTCCGCCCCATCGAGATAGCATAAACTTAGTCTGAAAAGCATCCCAAGTCAACAAGTGTCCTGCTTCATACCAAGAACCAACTGTGAGAATACCAGCACGCCTCCAACGTTGATGAGTCAATGGATGTCTGAGCAGCACGGGGGGCATGTGGTTATCCGGAGAATCCACCAACACGTAGAACCCGCCCAGGGACATACACCGGATTAATCTCAAATAGCACACGAACTGTCTCCCAAGAATCAAGCAATCCCTTCAAGAAGGGGGAAGCATTCAGATATGGACGAAGCTGATAAAAGAGACACCAAGGAAAAATTGCCCTAAGTGTCGGTTTCCCAAAAGAAATACACTGCCCAAGTGCTTGCACAACCAATCTCATTCCAGGCGAATGTACCATACCCACCAAGTAGCGACAAATGAATTTAGATATCATAATTTTACTCTGTAAATGAAAGTCAATCATACCTAGACCTCCAGCAAATTTTGGTTTGATATATGTGGACCACGCGACCTTCACAAATCATAATTTTACTCTGTAAATGAAAGTCAATCATACCTAGACCTCCAGTGTGACGTCCCCTACTCATATACGGTGCACCCACCGTATACAAACAGGAGTTCATCCCCCATACCAGCTCCATGCGAATATAGGGCCCTCCACGTAACACGCAACCATGGAATGTTCCATTGGGAAGAATGAAGGGGTCATTTACCCCTGCCTCCCTCGGGGCCTACCTAATGCTGCTTTAACAATATATACGCCAATAGCACATACATCAATAACATATGACCACCAATGGCGGGTGGCTCACCACATAATCTGATAGACAAAGATCAAACATCACATAGGGAATCCTACCCATGGCTCCGGACTCAATGGGTTGACCGGACGGCTTTTAGTCTCCGAGTTCATTGCGTATTTAATCTTCATGGCAATGGATTTGGCTGGCATAAGAACATGGCTTAGGGTTGTCCACTCCATCCGCCCTCCTCAGCGGTTTGTAGAGTAGGTTGAAGAGTGTTGGGACCCCCTTCAGAGTCTGAGGCATAGCCAAAGGGCTATTCCCGGGTTGCATCTCCCCAGCTCGGCCAAGGTGGTAGGATCACTCCCTCCAGAGATCTCCATGTTGACTCAAGGTGACTAGAGGGCCACCGCCCTTATTCGACTTGAACCCACTGGAGAGTGACACATCACTCCACGGGTGTCGAGCCCATGCCTTACCCACACTTAGTGGCAAGCCATTAGACCTAGTCCACAGTGATCCCTGGTAGACACGAACCTCCTTCTAAGCCAGTCTGGCCCCTTCACCCACAACCAGGTGTGGTTCTTGTATACAGGCCGAATACTAGTAATGCACTAAAGGGACCAGCTAGGAGCATCACTACTAAGCTGTAGGTTTCTACCCCCCCTTTCCCAATACAATGAGTCCACAGAGATCAGCCATCCATCACATCCTTATAGAACTAAAGAATAATATCTAATCTACATCATAGAAGTTATGTTCTTTAGTTAGGGCTCGCTATCTGGGGTTCTAGGTGGCTGTTATGGGCAATTCAATAGGCTAAACATGCTAACTCTATGCCCGGAAGGCGGATTAGGCTATTGAATTGACGAAATATCTGGTCCTTGGCTTGCTCCTCTTGATCCGAATGCGTCCATGTCGCTGCTTTGCTTGGGAATGTGGTCAGAAAGGGAATCTGACGAGCTAGAGCGCTCGGGCAGTTCTTGGGAGTCGGAATTGACTCTTGAGGCGCGCGAACTGGAGCTCGAAAGGTTCGTGGACGAAAAGAGAAAAATTAGGGTTTGGTTGCCTTAAGGTTTAGGGTTTCTATGACCCTTGGTATGCCTCTTAAAGGTTAATGGTCTAAAGTGCGCACATTAATAAGTGTGCGCACCCTTGCAAGTTGCCCCCTAGGGCGCTACTTGCTTGGCTACACGTCGGCGTACACGTCGATTGGAATGGCGTGTACGCGTGACGGTGCAGTATAGTATACGTCTTGAGACCGTATATCGTACTAGAACGTTATATTCTCCCCACCTTAAAATGATGCTGTCCGCAGCATCGTGGGTCTCCCCACCTTGGGATCTTCCTAACCTGCAATCAACTTGATGCATACAATATACTATTATCATACTTACACATTTATTAGGATTACCTTAAGATAATATTTTTAGAACATTATTACACCATTATTCAATCAAATAACTTATCAATTCGTACGTCATTACAACAAGTTAGTCATTAGTTTCACTTATCACAATATTTTAGTTTATCAATATTTTAATATATACAATTATTCTTTGAGGTACTCTTCATTCCTTGCAACACATTCCAACAAAATTTGTGTTGCAAGTCTTCGTAGCTCGACCTCCTTACCCTCCGGAGCGCTCTATTGGCCTGCAGGTCGACACTACGTTAGTACCATTTTAATTATTTATAAATTTGGTTATAAGGGAACCACCCCAACTATCTACATGAATGCATGGCTAATCTCCCGGCGTAGGAAGAGGATGCTTCTTCCATCGTGGCCGTGGAGACATCGCCCTATAATGCCTATATGGCGCTCATGCCTACACCTTTAGTTGCTCAGCGTGGAGGATAGGGTCCTTCGCGTATATGGGGCGTGAAGGATAGGGTCCTCCCCGTAGGCATTGACTAGAGGTGCTTTTCCTATCAATGCATTCCTGAATGACCTCTTATCTCTCGAGGTCGTCTACTTCCGTGGGACAGAAGTAGACTTTCCAAGCGGAACCGCGGTCGTGCCTACATTGGCATTACACCACGTCCTAGAGATCACCGTAGTGGTCTCATCATCGGTAACAACGCATGCAACCCATACCTAATAGGTTGCATGCGTAGATTATTCTTAACTATACAAGACATTAATCTACACTAATCGACATGCCTGAGCCGATTTCTTCGGAGATGACCTTGCCGTCCCATTGCTCCATAAACTGTGGGTAATGCTTTATTAGATCCCCCTTAAGTACCCATGTCGCGTCTTCCACCGACAAGTGTTTCCACTTGACCAAATATTGGAGAAACTCCGATCTCCTTGTTTTCTTGAATGCTTTATCAAGAATCAGTTCTGGAACTATTTCAATCTGCTCCTCTGTCATTTCCAACAACGTTGGAGTGTCCAAGACTTCATCTGGGTTGGGAGTGTGCTTCTTCAGCAAACTCACGTGGAAGACTTTATGGATCTTTAAGTGTGCTGGCAAGTCTAACTTGTAGGATGGGTTACCTACTCTCTGGATTATTCTGAAGGGTCCAGCCCACCTTGGAGCAAGCTTCTTACAATTTTCGATGCGGAGCTTCGCCTGCTTTACTTTGATCTTGAGCCATACATCATCTCCAACTTGGAACTCTCTGACTGTCCGATGTTTGTCGGCGATGCTCTTTTGTCGACTCCTTGCTGCGAGAAGATATCCTCGAACTTCTTCCACGAGCTGTTGCATGTCGCCCAACATTTGCTGCGAAACTTCTACTTTCGACACGGGGTTGTGCCAAGTGTCTAGAATTAGGCATTGGTAGCCGTAATTAATCATGAACGGCGACATTTGGGATGATTCCTGCTTGGTGCTAATATATGCAAATTCCACCAAGTGAATAAATTCTTCCCACATACCTTGCTTGTTCCAGACATAGTTTCGTAGCACGTCCTCCAATATTCTGTTGGTCTGCTCTGTTTGCCCATCTGTCTGAGGATGATAGGCCGTGCTTATGGATAGCTTGTTCTGAATCGTTGCAAAGAGGTCCTGTCAAAAGGCACTGATGAACTTCGGATCTCGGTCGGAGATGATCTCCCTTGGCATGCCATGGAGCCTGAAGATTTCTTTGGTGAAGAGCTTCGCTGTGTCCATCGCTGTGTCCGTGGTCCTGCAAGGCACAAAATGGGCCATCTTTGACAACTTGTCGACCACGACCATTAAGGCATCCTTCCCTCTTACTGTCTTTGGAAGCCCTGTTATGAAGTCCATGCTGACGACCTCCCACTTAGCGTTTGGCACCGCTAATAGTTCCAATGCTCCTGGAATTCGAAGCTGCTCTGCTTTCGTCTGCTGACATAGCTGACATTCCTTGATGTGGCGAGCTACTTGCTTCTTCATTCCTGGCCAATAATAGCTGCTGCGCACTTTGAAATATGTCTTCATGAATCCTGCGTGGCCAGCTATTGGGCTGTTGTGGGTGTCGTGGAGGATCAACTTCCTCACCCCTGATGATTCAGGTACGCACAGCTTGTTCTTATGGTAGAGAAGATTACCTTCCTTCTTAAAATTTTTGAAGGTTTCCCTCTCCTTATCTGTTCTTGCTTCCTTGCACAAGCTTGTCCGTACTTCCTTGAAGTCCACATCTGTTGGCAAGGTTTCTTCAATCTTCTTCCCGAAATCACTGGAGAGCGTCGAAATTTCATTGCAATGCACTTTAGTTGTCAGCGGATGCCTTGAAAGTGCATCTGCTACCACATTGAGCTTCCCCGATTTGTAGACTATATCAAAGTCATACTCTTCGAGGAACTCCATCCACCTTCGCTGTCTCAGGTTAAGGTGTGGTTGCGTGAATACATATTGGAGGCTCTGATGATCCGTATCCAACTGGAACTTCCTTCCCAAGAGGTAGTGCCTCCAAATTCTCAACGCCCTGACAACTGCAAGCAATTCTTGGTCGTGCGTTGGGTAACGCGTTTCGGCATCGTTCATCTTCCTGGAATCGTATGCTATTACCCGCTCCTCCTGCATGAGCACTGCACCTGTGGCTATCTTACTTGCGTCCCTCGCCACTAACTTGTCTTTCTCTGGGTCTGGTAGGGTCAAGACGGGGGCGGTTGTCAAAGCTTCCTTCAACAATTCAAACCCTGCTTGGGCTTTCTTGAGCCAAGTCTGTTAGTGGGGCTGCTATCTTTGTGAAGTTTTTCACAAACTTCCTGTAGTACCCTGCTAGGCCAAGAAAACTTCTGACCTCGTGGACGTTCTTCGGTGTTGGCCATTGAATTACTGCTTCAATCTTGGCGGGATCCGTCGAGATTCCTTCTGCTGAAATTACATGACCCAGGTATTCCACCTTCTCTGTTGCGAAGTGGCACTTTGACAACTTGGCGTACAACTGGTGCCTTCTCAACTTCTCGAGCACCCTCCTTACGTGTTGCACATGCTCTTCAAGGGATCTGCTATACACGAGGATGTCATCAAAGAACACTATCACAAAGGTATCCAAGAACTCCCTGAAGATGTCGTTCATGAGTCTCATGAACGTTGCTGGGGCATTTGATAACCCAAATGGCATTACCGTAAACTCGTAATGCCCGTACCTGGTCCTGAAGGCCGTTTTGTGGACGTCTTCTTCCTTTATCCTGATCTGATGATAACCTGACCTTAGGTCAATCTTGGAGAAGACTTTTGCCCCCTGGAGTTGATCCATCAAGTCGTCCGATCTGGGGCGCGCGTACTTATTTTTGATGGTGTGTTTATTCAGCTGCCTGTAATCTATGCACATCCTCAAGCTGCCATCCTTCTTCTTGACAAAGAGAATGGGTGCCCCAAATGGTGAGACGCTAGGTCTAATGAAGCCTAGGTCAAGCAACTCCTGCAATTGCTTCTTTAGCTCCGTCAGTTCCTGCGTCGTCATTCTGTACGGAGCCTTGCTCGTCGGTTTGGTTCTTGGTTCGAGTGCTATCTCACACTAGACTCACCTGTAAGGAGGAAGCTGCTCGATCTCATCTGGGAAGAGATCGTGGAACTCCGTGATCAACTTAGCTATTTGCTTGGGCAACTTGCTGAACACCTTGTTTTCTTTGCATTCCTCTGACTCGGGTTCTTCAATCTCAAGCTTGAAGACATATGCTACTTGCTCACTCTTGATAGACTTGAGCAGGTGCTTAATAGACATACACTGCATGATGGGAGCAACTTCTTTACCTGTGATCTCAATGATTTTGCCGTCGGGCGTTGTGAGGGTCACCTTCCGCTTTCCACAATCAATGATGGCCCCTGCTGGTCCAAGATACTCCATTCCTATTATCAAGTCGTACTTGCCGATATAGTTTTGGAATCCAAATACAATCAACAAAATATTTTAATATTGGCAACAAAATATATTTATTATATAATATCTCAATTACAATGCTACCGGGATTAAGAATCTAACTATTCTTGAAATCGCCGGTAGGATGGGTTAACTTCGAAAAATTTCTTAACTTGGGCCGTTCCTACCGAGCGTCCCAAGTTCCTGAGGATGTTGGTTGACGTCCCGCCCTGTAAGGCTGTCACCAATTCCTCTACTCTGCGGTCGGAGGTGTGGGCCGCGTGTTTGGGGTCTGGGTTCGGGAACTCCTGGAAGACAGCCCTCTGTGAGGACCCGTGGATCTAACAGGAGAGTCCGGGGGACTATGTCACGCGGGATTTGCTGAAAGAGAAGAAAAAGAAGAGAACAGAACAAATGAGAGAAAGATGATAAGCTTCCTTGATATCAATGATGAAAATACATGAGCTCTCGCAATAGAGAGAAAACTGAAAGGAGACAAGACTCAAAACTCATCTCAAAAAACTTATGAGCTAACTCTACTCATATATATAGTACAATGGCCTTGGGCCCAATATAGACACTCTCGACTGATCTCGGTCTGGACTCTCGAAGGAGGCCCGATTCTTGAATGTTGGCGGTGCCTCTTGAAGTGCCTAGAATCACGCCGACGCCGACGCGGTGGCGGGCCGTCACTTGTCTGAGCCGGCGCCTCTTGTTGACACCAAAGGCTTTGATCTAGCGTGGCTTCTTTGCTTAGTCTTTTGTGGAGGCTTGGATGTCCGACCCGTGGTTGGACCGAGGATCTTTGAGCTTGACCTGTCCGGCGTGACGCATGAATAGTCCCATGCAGGGGAGGGCACAGACTAACACTCCCCCCACCAAACGACACTTTCGAGTGAAGAAAAGGAGGAAGCGTTTGGGAGGGGGAAGCCATCACCGAAAGTGATCCTCACGGGAGTGAGGGCGGGCCCCATTATGGTAATCGGGCGATGAGATCTTGGCGTGATTGAAGAGCTTGAGGTGTGTTTTGGCCAAGGGCGGGATCAGCATCAATAAGAAAAACGAGAGCGTACCATGTCTTCAAGTGCGCGGCGTGGGCGCTCGAAGAAATGTACTTGACACTCCATGAGGAGACAGTTTGAAGGCCAAAGGCACCGACGCCCGCATTTGGATTGCTTGATGAAAAAATGGACGCCGATTTACGAGCTTAGCAAAATGCATTTGAGGGCGCCGCAAAATCCTGCTTGAAGATGGACGTAGGATCGTGAGGTGGAGGCGCTTACGCAAGAAGGTGTTGAAACCATGAAGGGCATCCGCGGGCTGTTGCCAACCACACTCATTAGCAATGTAGATCCAATTGGTGGTGTTGTCCGAGTAGCACCTTCTTCCCAATGTGATCGGGCGAACAAAACGTGGATCCCACCGAGATCCGCCGAGATCCGGAGGTGGTGTCCACCGCATGACCATCCATGACCTTGGTCCAAAAGGAAGGCCAATCAGAAGTCGAACCTAGGGCGGGAGGTACACCCGTGGAAGCATAGGGAGAAGGAACCATGCCCGTGGGCGTGGGTGCCGATCTCCACAATTGATCGACAAGATCCGGATCAAGTGCCCCGACACCACCATCCCAAAGAGAAGCGAGAGTCGAGAGTTGACAGAGGGCTATCCCATCCCGTGGGGACCGCCTTGCTATCCAACGAGCCTCAGAATCGCGATTGTAACCGGCCGAGGTGCCGCATATAGACTTGTGCATAGGGAAGATCTTGGGATGTCCTAGATACTTCCTTATTTGTTGTAGCCTTAAAACCGTGAGAGATAAATGATTGGCAAGCTTCGTGGCATGTACTCGATGAAAAGTTTGGGTCCGGCGGGATCCGCAAGATATGGATTGTTATCCCGGAAGCACCCATTGCGCAGTGGGGTCACCCCGAACACCGGGCGTGGCCCATTGCCGAAGTTTTCCCATGTATCACCCGGATAGAAATCATGAAAGATATAAGCCATGGGCTGAACCACGCGGAAAGTGAGAAAGTCCGGATCGGCACGATTGTATGAGATCAAAGACAACAAGGGCACAAAGACAACCCTTTGTCTTCAATGGAGAGTTCGCCAAATCAGAAAAAATCAACCTTTGCCAGTGGGATATCTACAGGGGCCATCCGCTGCGTGCCATTTTGAAAGAAAGAGGTGGCGCCGAGCAAACCACATAATCATGATAGCGGAGGGAGCAGGAAGTCCACCGGCATTCTCCGCGGAAGAATTGAAGTCCGGGCGTCAAGTTTGGCTTGAGCCTCATCCTGAGATAATAGCTTGCCGCAAATTGTTGTTCGAGATCACGGATCTGATTTTCCTTTTAAAGTAGGAGGCGTGGATCGTCACCACCCGCTCCGAAGGATTGACACAGGAGGAAGATTTCCCAAGTGTATTGAGACGAAGCACCCGCAATCTCCGCGTCATCGAGTATTTTCTGCTTACGCACCTCCGTAGTTGATCTTGAAGAGAGGTGAGTGAGAGGTTCTGTGAAAGCCGAGCCGTCAAGGAGGCAACTTGAGCGCCTCGGGCTGAAAGATTTTGAACTTGAGTGCTGAAAGTTTTCACACGGTTCGGTACAAGGCATTGAGTTTAGCAATATCTTCATCCTTGGTACTCAGGAGAGCAGCTTTGGACTTGTTATGCTCTAATAGAGTCTGAATTTCTGACTGGAGCTGAGCCTGCTGATCCGCGAGTTGGCTGACTTGAGCTTGTGTACTCTTGAGATCCGCATGAGCCCTCAGAAGAGAGCTTCATGCTTGTCTTGAAGTTTGGCCTCCAAAGTTGCAACTTGGGCCATTGCTGCTTGAAGGTCTTGGTGTACCGCATCAGAGGCCTCGAGTGCCCGTTGAACCCCGCTCATAAGAGCGTCTTGGGATTCCTGTAACTTAAGTCAAAGCAGCTTGAGCATCCCCGCCGTCTTGATACAACAACCGACGAGGGTGTTGTGGTGGTGGAACCGCCTGCTGCCCAGTGTGGGAGGTTTGGGAAAAATGGTGGGAAGTGGATGGTGTAAGCGGAGGAAGAAACAGTGACATGAGTGTGACTGTGGTCATGACCATGGGAAGATGGGCGTGATGTGCCAACTTGGTGATTGACTGGAAGGGAGCGCTGAGTGGAAGTATGAGAATTTGGTGGTGTGGGAGGGAAGTAATGACGGATGAGGGCTTGAAAGTGCCCTCCCACGTAAAACTTCGAAAATGGAAGTGGTACCCGGAAGGCGGTCCATTTCTTGGAGAAGACGATAGAACATCATTTGGGGCCAATCTATGTGGTGCTTGGGTGTGTAGCAATGGGACCGAGGTTATAGAAAGGCTTATTGATATGGGTGTTCTTGATAGAATACCCCAGGAATTTGGCGCCACAAAAATTTCACAAAGGTCTCATGAGGCTTGTCGATATTGGTCGACGATGGACATTGGCGTGATAAGCGTCGCCAAACTCGTGACATCAATATCCCCGTATAGCGGACCATGATACACAAGGAGTGTGCAAGGGAATATGAAATACCTCAGAAAATCAAGTGTTGAGTCAATGAAATAGTGGTGCCATCGACCACGATGGTGTACCCTTTTGGTACATTAACAATATTGGCGATGAATTGCTTAACCGGGCGGATTTGGAGCCGGGAAGTTCCATTTGAGAAAATTAAGTAAAAGCCGGTATCGTTCGGCTGACTTCTTTATTGGGGCCAACAAGGGCTTCACGGAAAGTGGAAGTCAAGAAGGATCTGAGATGCAAAAAGAGCGGATCCTTGGGAGCAAAAGTAGCTTGAAGTGTAGAAAATCTTGGGGCAGCCATGGGAATGATTTGCGAGCGAAAAAGAGATGCCAAAGGCGGAAGACGAAAAGTCGAGCCGCGGGAGGATGAAGGCGAGAGGAAACAAAAAGGTTTGTTTTAGGGCGCATAAACCGGAGGTGAAGAGGTATGAAGAGTGTGAAAACAAAACGCTGATGATGCCAAAATCAAAAGATGCGAAGAAGGGGATTGAGAGGCAAAAATTTGGCTAAGTCCCCAAAAACGTAAGGGAGAAGCAATGAACGGTGAGGATGAGACGTGAAAGAAAGATCGGATGTGACAGATGGCAAAGGACATCCATTAATGTTCGACGGGCGTGGAAAGAAGGAATGGCATTCAATGCCGGGCAACTTCGAAGTGGGATATCATTAAAAAGAATGTGTCGGAAGGTACCATTGCTAGATATGCGGCGGGAGAACAGATTCTCCTTTTAGAAACAGCCTTGCATTGCAAACACGTTGGCGATTTGTGTGATTGGTCCACGTCGACAAGGAGGTCCTCAGTTGGCTATATAAGACGAACCGAGAGAAACGAAGGCATCCGATGGCGCTCAGTATGGCTGCTGCTGGCTTGAACGAAGATTGCACCATGCCGACGAACGGCCGTCAGAGGGATCACTTGTAAGATGAATTGTTCGGATCTTCGGCGCTGCCACAACCGTGGCATTCGCATGGACGGGCTGGTGTGTCTTGGGATGGCTGAACATCCCACCCGAAGACCAACGGGATGGAGGTGGTTCTGCACCTTCGCTGGGATCCGGAGCAGAACCTCTACCATCTCCTCCGCATCACCTCTGCTCCGAACCCGGAGTAGAGGGTTTTTCCTCTTAGGACTTAGTAGATAGGGCTCACGAGCCCTTTTTGTATATAGGGCAGTGCCCATAGCGGAAGTAGCTGGGCTTCGCCCACATTTTGTAAAAAATCTCCACTATAATATAATCTACCGCCTTTCTAGTCACTTTCTGTGGTGTTTGATTCTGGAACTGTCTCTGTGTTGGAATGTTCACTTTCTGTGTGCTGAAATGCTTTGAGACGAAAACCATTAACTAATGTAGGTAATGGAGTGCCATCTAATTCAGCGAGTTGGAAAACACTTGGTCTAACCACTTGAACAATTTGATAAGGGCCAAGCCAACGAAACTTGAGTTTACCCGGAAAATTTTTGTACCTGGAATCATAAAGAAGAACCAAATCTCCTTGTTTGAATGTTTTTGTCTTCAAACGTTTGTCATGTAAAGATTTTTGCAACTGTTGTCCATGAAGAACACGAATATAAGCATCCCTGCGAAGTTCATCCAACTGTTCTAATTGATAGACCCGTTCTTTGAGAGCAGCTGGTGGATTATGAGCAGTAGCTAGTTGAAAACGGAGTGTTGGAAGGATGAATTCAAAGGGCATGAGAGCTTCCTGACCATAAACCAATTTAAAAGGAGTGTGACCCGTAGCAATCTTGAAACAAGTATTGTAGGCCCAAAGAACAGTAGGAAGTTTTGTCTGCCAATCTGTGCGGGAAGCGTCACAAATTTTCTTGAGAATGGTGACCAGAGTTTTGTTGGTGCTTTCTGCCAACCCATTGCCTTGAGGATAGTAAGGTGTGCTCTTGTGATGATGTATCAGGAGATAATCCGTCAGCTCTTTGATAGTATGATTGATGAAATGAACACCACGGTCACTGACCAGCTCCGTGGGGCAGCCGAATCGCGTGATGATTTGTTGATAGAGGACTCTGGCTGTGCTTGCAGCAGTGTTGTCTGGAAGTGCACAAGCTTCCGCCCATTTGGTGGCGTAGTCAGTGAGAACCAGAATGTATCGGGCACGAGTGTGCCGCGCAGGAGGGTCTATAGGTCCCACAAAGTCCATTCCCCATTTGCTGAAGGGAAGTGGCGTGGCGACCGGCGTCAAGGGAAGAGCGTCACGGGCCGTGGGGCGTCCCACCCGCTGGCAAGCGTCACACGTGCGGGCGTGGGCGTGAGCATCTTTGAAGAGCGTGGGCCAATAATACCCGGCAAGAAGAATTTTGCGTGCCGTGGTGTCACCATGAAAATGACCACCACCGAGCCCTTGATGAGCTTCTCGAACAATGTCTGGAACTTCATGAGGTAGAACACAGCGTCGAAGGATGGTGTCCTTACCCTTTTTGTAGAGATGTCCGGCAACCATGGTGTAGTCACGGACCTCTCGGAGAAATTGATGGCGACGGGATTGTCGCTTGGCAGGAGAGAGCGTCTCATCTTCTGGTGGAAGAGCACCTGTGAGGAGGTACTGCTGAAAATCATGGAACCAATGTGGTGTTGCCGTGACTAAAAAAAGTTGAGCATCAGGGAAGGCGTCTGAGACTCCTGTTGCGGGATCATCCGTGTGGATGCGTGAAAGATAATCCGGAACAACATGAGATTTGCCAGCCTTATGAACGATTTCAAAAGGAGCAAATTCTTGGAGAAGAAGGACCCAACGAGCAATGCGGCCCGTGGGCGTGGATTTGTTGATCAAATAGAGAAGTGCTTGGTGGTCCACAAAGAACTTGATTTGACTGCCCAAAGGTAATGACCAAGCGTTGGACACGTAAAATGAGACCCAAAGCTTCACGCCCGGTAAGGCGAGAATAGTTGCGCTTCAATGAAATTGAGTTTTCTACCGGGCGTAGCGATTTGGTTTATCGGCAATGCGATCATATTCTTGAGAAAGAACAGCTCCAATAGCAAACGCCGGTGACATCGACATGAACGTGAAAGGGCTTGTCCCATTGAGGAGGAACAAGAACCCTAGGTGCACGAGTAAGCAAAAGCTTCAAATTGGAAAGCGACTTCCTTCTGGGAATTCCAAGCCCGGGTGGATTCGCCACCCGTGAGTTTATGAATGGGATCTGCAATGGTACCCGATCCGGTATGAAGGTGGAGTAATAATTGACCTTTCCCAGGGAAAGAGCGTGTCTCTTTGATATTGGCTGGTGCTTGAGCTTTGAGCACACAACTGATTTTGGCGGGATCGGTGGTGATTCTGCTTTTGCCGACAACATGGCCTAACGTAACACCGGTGACGCAAAAAGGTGCATTTCTCGGATTGAGACTAATGCCGGACTCATCACATTTCTGGAAGACGAGTTCCAATTTATCCAAATGGTCAGCCATGGAACCGTGGCGGCAGAAGTCATCTTGAAAAATTTGCAAGAAGGGATTTTCCTTCATGAAATCATGAAAAACCGAGAGCATGATCGCGTTGAAATGTTGAAGGAGAGTTGGATAATCCAAAAGGAACCACCTTGTAGGCAAAAAGTGCCCCGCGGGGTGGTGAAAGTGGTCTTGAGTTGATCGATTCTTTGATGGAGATCTGATTGTAGCCGAGAAACCATCCATAAAGGAGTACATCTCATGTCCAGCCACTTCTTCCGAAACTTGGTCCGTGAAGGGAAGTGGAAAATGATCACGCTCGTGGCCTGATTGAGTTCCGATAGTCTCTACAGGCACGCGGATCTTACCATTGTGCTTAAGGGCAATGACGATAGGGCTCACCCATTCGTAATGTTTGACCTCATAGATCAAACCCGCAAAGAAGGAGTTTGTCAATTTCCGCCTTGGCCGATCCACGGTAATTAGGGTTGAGCTGATCTTTGTCGTTGCTACATGGTCGTGCATCAGATTTGGTAGGAATGGTGAGTTCCCCAAGCTTTTGTTGATTCCCAGAAGATCTTTGTAACTCCGGTAAAAATGTGTTTGAATTTTTTGAGCAGTGACGGCCCCGGTGACAATAATGAGCCTAAGGTCCGCAAAGAATGCGACAGGTTGATTGTTGCCAACATCCACGATTTCGACTTGAGTCCGGAATATGAGGTATGACTTCATATCACGGACAATGTGTGCAGGAGGTTGGAGCATAACCGATCGCGTGGCACTTTGGCGTGAGTGAAAAAGAGAGGTTGCTCGGTGTCATCTAGCGGTGGTTGCTTCATGACGTGTGTACATCAACGGGAGTTGCGTAAGTGTCGGCGTCCCGAAAAGTGATCTACGCGTTGGATTGATTGCAAGGAGCCGTAGGGGGGTCAAGCAAGGCAGCCACAACCGGGTCCCGATCAAGAGTCATTTCTCCCCAAGGATCGGCATATTCTTCGGTAGGATGACAGAGGCGACGCCAGCGGGTAGCCCGAACTTGATAAATATTCTGAAAGCGCCTTGAATCGATTAATGCGAGAGGGTTCCGCATTGTCACCGTAAATGATCCTCGCCTTGCTTGCAAGTCCATGGTGGCATTGAGATGACCGTCAGGATGACTAACCGGTCCGCGGGCCCAAGAATGGATACTCTTTGCCTGGCGGAGAAAGGGTCTTCCCACCAGCATTTCATAGTCACCTGGATCTTCGCCAGCTTTCCAAACTCCAAATTCCATGGGAAAGCGGAGATCACCAATGTTGATGTGAAGAATAGGTGTGACGCCTTGAGGTCTCGTGATATGGCCATTTGCCAATTTGATGTCATATGGGGCACGAAAGAGTTGTGTGATGCCCATTTGTTTGCGGAGTTTATCCGTGATGAGATTGACTGCACTACCTCCATCGATTTGAACATGGTTGACTTGCTGATTTCCCACCGTTGCATGGACCGTGGGTGTAGAGGTAGCCACAGCCCCAACTAAAACAGTTGGTAGTGGTAACTGGTCCTTGAGAGCAGGACAGAGTTTTAAAATGGTAGCCAAGCTTAAAGGAATTTTGATCTTGGCAAGCTCCTCTTGGAGTTCGAGAGGTACATGAGAAAAAAGGATCTGCTTTGGTTCCAGTGGTGCGGGAGTGCGTGGCGTGGAAGCAAAGACTTTTTCGAGTAAGTCAACCTTGGCTGCAATATTGGGATATGTCCGAGGCGTGGGAGGTTGAGATGTTGAAGGTGGATCGTGTCTTTGTTGAGCTCGAGTGGTGGCATGAACATTTGCCAATGTGCGGCCTTCTCACCGCTTGCATTAGATTCAAAATGCTTTGGCGAACTTTGGGCATGACATTTGGCATGAGCTTTTCTAAGTCAGTGCAAAGTGAACCTTTTTTCGTCCTCATGAGGAAGGGTGTCAACTGCAAAGGCGGGTTCGTGTCCTTCGAATAATAGTCAAGGGACGTGATGCCTTGGTGCAGGCGTGAAACTAGACCAACCCAATTTGGACTACCGTATGCGGGAGGATTAAGTGCCCGAAAAATTTCCTCTTGGGCTTGTTGATCCAAATGAGGTTGATTCTTTGGGCTGGTTGATAGCGTGATTGGGCGTAGGCGCTCTTGGGGGCTTCTTAAGAACTGGTCGCGGGCCTTGTTTGCCATTAGCTAGCCGTGAGTTGGTAAGCCGTGAGGCGGACCGATGTGGTCTGATTGGTACCGTGAAGTCGCACTGAACCTGGAAGTTGAGGACACGCCCGGGTGGTATGACCCCATTCTTGGACGGTGATAGCACCGAGCTTTAGAAGGATCAAAAGGAGGACGTTGGTTGGATCCCCCGGTTGGTCCCGCTGGCGATAGAGTTATGCGTGGGCTGCACCTGAAGAGGTGGTCTGGCGATAGTGCGATTGTGGGCTGAGGTGTGGTTTGCACTTGATAAACCATTTTGTTGCGAACGGTGTGGGATGAGTGCGAGTGCATTCTTCCGTGGCATGATTGCACATGTTGCATCGCTTGCAATGAGGCGGGCCATTGGTGGAGTTGCACTCATTGGCCAAATGGCCTTGATATTTGCAAATATGGCACCAGATTTGACTGCGCTGTGGATTAGCGTGTTGAGGCTGAACAACCGCTTGGGAACCATGACGGGTGGAATGAGCGGGGAGCTCTTGAAGAGCCACCGCCTCGGGAGGAAACATTGATGAGTGATTGACAAGGTCGATAGCCCGCTCCAAAGTTTTTGGGCCTTGGTATTCATCATGAGTCGAATAGCGGGGAGGAAGTCCTTGGAGAAACCAGACCAAAATCTGGCTCTGTGTAGGGTACTCCTTGAGCTTGCTTAGCAGAATGTGAAGTCGATCCGCAAAATCCCGGGCAGACTCCGTGGGCTCTTGTTGAAGTTCATTGAGTTGCTTGAGATGAAGTTGATCATCATCCGTGGTCCCGTAATGAGAGAGAAAAGCAGTGCGCATTTCGGACCAGTCTTGTTTCCAATGGCTTTTGTTGGACATGAGCCATTGATGAGGAGAGCCACGCAGTGTGGTGGAAAAGATGTGAAATTTCAGTTGAGGTTGCGCGTGCCCATTTAGGACAGCTAGAGCCTCAAATTCTTCCATGTGGGCCTGAGCACTTTGGTCTAGCGGTTTGCCTTTCGTGTTGCCAAAGGTGGGATAAGTCAGTTTCAGAGTCTGAAAGGTAGATGTGAAAGTGCTGGGCTGGACAGGAACAGGATAGTGAGGATATTGAGGTTGAGGTGGATTTGGCATTGTGCCTGACGGACCCTGATGAAGGGGTGATCAAGGTTGAGAAACCCCGGTAGCCGAGCATTGGTTTTGAGATCTGTAAGGTTGTAAACAGGAAGAGCAGTGGGAAACGTAGGGAAAGGATATTCCGGGGCAGGCGCAAAGGAGACATGTGGATAGCCGTGCCCACCCGGGGGAGATGATGGTTGCGAAGGAAGAGGCGTATGGCCTGAAGAATGATGGATGTAGGCATGTTCAGGGGTATGAAAGTACGGTTGAGAAGGTTGAGCCGGATAAGGCTCCTGATAGTGATGAGGGGACTGAGGTTGTGAGCAATGTTTGCACGCTTTTGGGGCTGGAACCGGGGCCGAGGACCGACACGGGGGTGGGTGGCGCGGACTGAGCCCTAGACCGAAGATGGCCTCCCTCTATGTCATAAGCAGATCCATACATGTCGCGAACAGTTTCCCGACGCTGATGGCGCTCCAAGCGAGATGCCGTCTGAGAAAGGAGTTCTTCTGGCGTGAAATTACGGACAGACATGGCGACAGAAGAAAGTAGGAGAAAATCAGACCCGGCAGCGGCGACAGTGTTTGGGGTCCAGGTTCGAACTCCCGAAGACACCCCTCTGTGAGGACCCGTGGATCTAACAGAGAGTCCGGGGACTATGTCACGCGGGATTTCTTTGAAAAGAGAAGAAAAGAAGAGAAACGGAACAAATGAGAGAAAGATGATAAGCTTCCTTGATATCAATGATGAAAATACATGAGCTCTCGCAATAGAGAGAAAACTGAAGGAGACAAGACTCAAAACTCATCTAAAAAACTTATGAGCTAACTCTACTCATATATATAGTACAATGGCCTTGGGCCCAATATAGACACTCTGACTGATCTCGGTGCCGACTCCTGGAAGGAGGCCTGATTTGCAGGAATGTTGGCGGTGCCTCTTGAAGTGCCTAGAATCACGCTGACGCTGACGCGGGCGGTGACGGGCCGTCACTTGTCTGAGCGGCGCCTCTTGTTGACAGCCAAAGGCTTTGACTGCGTGGCCTGCTGCTTAGTCTTTTGTGGAGGCTTGGATGTCTGACCCGTGGTTGACTGAGGATCTTTGAGCTTGACCTGGTCTGACGTATGCATGAATAGTCCTGTACCAGGAGGCACAGGACTAACACCGCGGTTACTGCTAATCTTCCCTGCCGTCGGTAGGACACAGCGAAGTCGAAGATGTCCAATGCCATTGCTCTCTTGACTAAGACGGCATAGTCGATATTTGCAGCCAGTATGCTGGCATTGCATACAGAGTTGCTTGGACATCAATCTCTTTTTGGAAAAGTTGAAAGATGGTATTGACATTGGTCTCAGCTGCATGGACACTGGCGCTGTACCATCGCCTGAAGTCAGCAGTTGCCATTGCTCTAGGGAAGATGGAACTAACAAACGGATGTAGAAGCGCCTCTGGGAGCTGAAAAATCGTCTAAAGGGTCGAGAGCAGACTTGTAGGGTGTCAAGTGAGAAATGGGGGTCTATTTATAGACAAGGGAAAAAAAACCCTAATTTTTGAGTGGCTTAGAATTTTATGGGGGTTGGGCAATTCTGACCTATTAGGAGGTCCAAATAGGGATTTGAAGGCTACTTTGGGGTTTTGAGCGTACTGGGATTAGCTAATGAACCTATTGCAACAAAGTGGAGGTCAATTGGATATGGCATGGTGGAGAAAATGCTAGGAGGTCTCACACGTTGCGCCCAGATCAAAACTTGGAGTCTTGGTTTTGCTCCTGGCGCGACGTGTGAGACATCGGCTCTATTTTGGTTAAACTTGTCTAATTTGGGTGATATAAGGGTCTAATCCTGCTAGACTCATCGAGTTAGGCAGAATTGACCCCTTACTTGGTCGATTTGGAGGTGTTTTGGGCTAATTTGGGCATGGTCTCACACGTTGCGCCCAGGTCAAAACCTGGAGTCTTCGTTTTAGTCCTTGCGCGACGTGTGAGACATCCTCTCAAATTGGTCTAAAATGTCTGATTTAACTAAAACAAAAGCTGGCACTTGTTAACTCAACTTAATTAAGTAAGATTACACATATCATTTACTCAAAACTCTTTATATTAACAAAATTTTACTGGCGTTCTCCCTTAATATAACTAGCGAGATGCATGTCTTTCTTCATTGGGTAACTTTTTTATTGACCTACCCAGTTTTTTGACCATCACAGCACATGTAAGCACCTTCACCAAATAATTTATGTCATCATCATTTGCATCACTAATATGCTCATTATATCCTTTATATAATAGAAAACACTCATGATTTTTTGAAGGGCAATGAAGGGCTATGGAAGGGCAATGAAGGGCAGTTTGAAGGGTAATGAAGGGCAGTCAGCACCTGTGCAGCACATGTGTCGCCCACATGCTTTTTTGAGTATGTGAATTAAAAAACCACCCCATTAGCGTGATTCGTTTAGCATGTACTGTGCAGGCTGTAGAATCTTCGAAGTGCTGCACTATCTTTTGCTCGGTTGCTTCCTGTAACGCCAACAACATTTCATCTGTTACCCTCATCCCGGTGTTAAACTCCTGCATCACTTCCCTAACTAATCGGGCGAACGGTGCACGGGGTATTAGGAACCCGAAGCTGCGTTGAAAATGCCTAATTTCTCGCAGTGCTTTCCTCTCGCTCTCCTTTCTGCCGGTTCTCTTTTTGGCTGGTGGTCTAGGAGGCTTGGGCTTTTCTGGTGGTGGCCTGAGAGTCTGCTTCTTCGTCGGATGTCCCCCTTCGATAGTTCTTACTCTGTTTTGCTGGTAATAGGAGTTGTAATCCTCCCACTTCTTCATATACGCGTTGTGCTCCCTCATCTTCCTCTCGTAAACCTTGATGGGGTCTATCACATACGCCTCTCGGGCTGGCCGCGGTGCTTTGTTTCTATCCCACGTCGGGTATGGTGGGGGCTTCTGCGCCTGCTCGGGCTGCTCCGGGTCGGGTACTGCCTGCTCATTGACGGGATCCTTCGAAGGACCTGCCTCTTTATCATGGGGGCTAAAATCCTCATCCTCCGAGTCATCCGAGGAGGATGGGGGCTTGTCTGCTGGCCGTTCTTGGATAACTACCTTGGTTCGTGGGGCTTTCTTGAGTTTTCTCTTGCCTACCTCCATGAACTTCCCCTTCTTCTTCTTCAGCTCTTCGGCTGCCTTCGCCTCCTCTTCGTCCCTCTTCCTCTTCTTTCGGCTCTCTTCTTCTCTCGACGACGTTCTTTTGCTTCATGTCGCTTGATCCACGCCTCAAGTTCTTCTTCTTCGGCTGGCTCGAGCGTCGGCTCCCTCTGTTCTTCATTTTGCTCGGCCGCCCGATCTTGCTCCTCCTTCTGTCGCCTTTCCTCCTCCATTTCTTCGAAGATTTTGTGCATCACGTCTGTCCCCGCATCGGAGTGTGCTCCCTCCTCGACCTCTGTCTCATCCCCTTCTTGGTTCGTGGGGTTGTCGGGATGCTCCTCGGACTCTGTTCCTTCGCTAGACGAAGGTTGGTCTTCTTTGTGAAAGAGGCGCTCTCGAAGCATTTCCTGGAGTAGGGTGCTGGGGGTTGCATCTCCAGGAGGAACTCTGGCGGTCTGTTTCGTCCTGGCCATGTTTGACGGCTCGTCAATCCGATGTCGGGCGCCCAAAAATCGCCTTAGCAACGGGAGCGATTTTTCTAAGGAGGAACGTACAAATGAGGGTGGGGGGGTCCTAGGTCTATTTATAGATGGCCAAATTTGGGTCAAATTGCAAGCTACCTTTTTGGACGAGCTAGGATAGTTATTAACCTATTACATGGCTTAATTTAGACCTTTCTAACCTCATGGTCTCACACGTTGCGCCCAGATCAAAACCTAGAGTCTTGGTTTTGCTCCTGGCGCGACGTGTGAGACATGGTGGATTTTGATGCTAAATTTTATGCTTCCTAAGCATATTTCTAGGAGTGTAATATACTAATCTGGCTAGTTCTTAGCTTAAAATTCGAATTAGCATGTTACTTTTCTGAAATTCATCAACTTTTAAGGTGTTTTTGGCCCAATGTCTCACACGTTGCGCCCAAGTCAAAACCTGGAGTTTTGGTTTTAGTCCTGGCGCGACGTGTGAGACCTTCTTGCTTTAGAAGGATTCGGCTCACTATTTTTAATCTTTTTATATTCCAATTCTCTTAACTGTTACTAGCTTAGCATTTCTTACAAAAATGAGAAAAAATTTTCCCATTTTTTGAGGTTTGAGGATCCTATTAAGTTAGTACTACTGGGAGCATGGTCAGTGCTTTGCTCTTGGTCTTCAAGAACATAGCTCTGATACCACTGTGACGTCCCCTACTCATATACGGTGCACCCACCGTATACAAACAGGAGTTCATCCCCCATACCAGCTCCATGCTAATATAGGGCCCTCCACGTAACACTGCAACCATAGAATGTTCCAGTGGGAAGAATGAAGGGGTCATTTACCCTGTCTCCCTCAGGGCCTACCTAGCTGCGGAAGCGCAATATATACACGTCAGTAGCACATACATCAATAACATATGACCACCACAAAGGGTGGCTCACCACATAGACAAAGATCAGCACATCACATAGGGAAATACTACCCATGGCTCAGACTCAATGGGTTGACTGACGGCTTTAGTCTCCAGAGTTCATTGCAGACAGAATTCATGGCAATGGATTTGGCTGGCATAAAAACATGGCTTAGGGTTGTCCACTCCATCCGCCCCTCCTGTGCACAGTTTGCAGAGTAGGTTGAAGAGTGTTGGGACCTGACTGTAGCCCGCCGGAGGCATAGCCAAAGGGGCTATTCCTGGGTTGCATCTCCCCAGTTCCGCTGGGGCAGGTAGGGATCACTCCCTCCAGAGATCTCCATGCTGACTCAAGGTGACTAGAGGGCCACCGCCCTTATTCGACTTGAACCCACTGGATAGTGACGCATCACTCCACGGGTGTCGAGCCCATGCCTTACCCACACTCAGTGGCAAGCCATTAGACCTAGTCCACAGTGATCCCCGGTAGACTTTACACACCAGGGGGATCGTTGAAGAGTCAGAACACGAACCTCCTTTTAAGCCAGTCTGGCCCTTTCACCCACAACCAGATGTGGTTCTTGTACACAGGCCGAATACTAGTAATGCACTAAAGGGACTAGCTAGGAGCATCACTACTAAGCTGTAGGTCTCTACCCCCCCTTCCCAATACAATGAGTCCACAGAGATCATCCATCCATCACATCCTTATAGAACTAAAGAATAATATCTAATCTACATCATAGAAGTTATGTTCTTTAGTTAGGGCTCGCTATCTGGGGTTCTAGATGGCTGTTATGGGCAATTCAATAGGCTAAACATGCTAACTCTATGCCAGGAAGGCGGATTAGGCTATTGAATTGACGAAATACCTGGTCCTTGGCTTGCTCCTCTTGATCCGAATGCGTCCATGTTGCTGCTTTGCTTGGGAATGTGGTCGGAAAGGGAATCTGACGAGCTAGAGCGCTCGGGCAGTTCTTGGGAGTCGGAATTGACTCTTGAGGCGCACGAACTGGAGCTCGAAAGGTTCGTGGACGAAAAGGAAAAAATTAGGGTTTGGTTGCCTTACATAGGTTATCAGTTAGGTTTAGGGTTTCTATGACCCTTGGTATGCCTCTTAAAGGTTAATGGTCTAAAGTGCGCACATTAATAAGTGTGCGCACCCTTGCAAGTTGCCCCCTAGGGCACTACTTGCTTGGCTACACGTCGGCGTACACGTCGATTGGAATGGCGTGTACGCATGACGGTGCAGTACTGTATAAGTCTTGAGACCGTATATTGTACTGGAATGTCACATCCAACAAATTTTGGTTCGATACATGTCTCTTGCTTTCTTGCATGCGCATGGAGACATTATTCTCCGCAATATTGGACATTGGCATTATCCTACACATCACCTGCATGTGCATCACTATCGGGTAATGATCAGATGAGGCCAGTGAGTCATCCACAAAGTATTTAGATATATAATCTATCATATGTGTCCCTGTCAGCAACAAGTCTACTACACTGGCGCCATCCCCTTTAGCACCAATAGAAGTGCATTTTTTTGAAGCTGGGAATTTCCTAATGCCATTAATAATGATTAGCTCCAAGCCTCCACACATATTGAGCAAGTGGCTACCTTGAAGTTGCACCTCACCATAGCGGTCCTCCGTGTCTCTAGCCCACCCGGCTGCTTCCAATTCTTCATTGCTCATTTGTTCCATCCAAATAGGATCTCCTAAGTCATTAGCAACATATGCTTGCCTATTGGCAATTCTACTATTAAAGTCCCCCATCAAAACGAGAGAGAGGGAGAGGGGGAAGTGAAGTGTATTAAGTCTTTGGGAGGCCTCAAAGGCCTAAAAGACAACCAAACTTTTACACATCATCATAAAAGAGTAGATGAGTTTCAGAATCCTCATCTAACTCGTCACTCTCACTCAACATATTATCATCCTCTATAATGTTATTCAATCTCTTCAGACAATTCTCTCTACATCTCATCAATTCTAATATATATGCCCCAATCTTATCTCCTCCCAAGGTAAAGAAGGTACAAAGATCTTGGGCATTAATCCCATGTTGTGCTCTTAATGCATGATAAGCACTACAATGAAGCAATGCATGTTCTTCATCTTCTATTTGTTCTTCCCCGCAAATCTTACAATATCTCTCCATCCTAGGGATAACATGTCCCCATCTACCGGTTTCCACTCCCAAATGATCGAGCTAAGGCGTATTAGTCCCTATTGCATGCCTTTTCTTTATAGAGATATTCTCATGTAGGTACTTGGCTATTCCCAAACTAGGATTCATGCTTTGCCTGTATAGAATCATTTTTGTTTTAGGTTGAGACCACATCTTCTTGTATACCTTACCAAAAACCCATTGTCTCAAGTTATTGCCTACCAGAAGTGCCTCCTGCCAGTCAATATCCCATTTCCTTAGCCAT
The DNA here is from genome assembly GCA_021234155.1 of Isoetes taiwanensis. Taxonomy (NCBI): domain Eukaryota; kingdom Viridiplantae; phylum Streptophyta; class Lycopodiopsida; order Isoetales; family Isoetaceae; genus Isoetes; species Isoetes taiwanensis. The sequence goes on from JAJEKV010000002.1 coordinate 39,510,239, forward strand.
CTTACAACATCTTGAAACCATCCTTTATCCTTGCTAACCAAAAGGGCCTTGTGAGGGAGTCTTGTGCTGTCCATGGTATCCACTTTTTTCAGGTATCTAATGCATCTGACTAACCCTTCTCCTTCTAAAGGCATAAGCCCACATTCGATTAACATCATTTGATATGGAGTCGAGCTTTTACCCCTATCTCAAGGCGTATGAATTTCTTTAGAATTTGCTCTAAATCATCCCATAATCCCTGTGAGAGGCTAGGCCCCCATATCTCACTGCCATATAATGCTACACTCTGTACTAGTGACACAAAAAGTTTCTGCTTAAGTGACCAAGACCATAAATGTGCTTCTCGGCATAGGCTCTGCATAGCATAAAGAGCCTTATAACTTCCATCGATTCTCTGCTGTATGCACATGTTCCATCTATGGTTCCTGTGGAAAATCAACCCCAAGTATTTATAGGAATCACAGGTATTCACCAGAGCTCCCTTATATTGAAATAATTCATGTTTAAGTGCCCCTACTGTCATGATATTTGTCTTATCCAAGTTCACTTGCATTCCCGTGGTATCCGCGAGCGGGGCCAGCCCATCTAAATGTTTACGCATGTGTTACGGTGATGCGGCAAAAATAACTACGTCATCGGCATACATTAGTATCGTACCACATAGCCATAAATATCTGTCCCCTCACGGGCAATTGTCATGTAACCAGACCCTCAAGACGTCAATGAACAATCCAAACAGTGGGAGACATTGGGCAGCCACCTTGACCCCCATATTGCTATCAATATATTACGGGTTTTCTCTGAGAGGGGAAAGGAAAGGCAGTATCAATACCTTTTCATATAATACTTGCACTTCTGCCCGTAATTGTTACGCACCTCTAATTTCTCCAATCTCTCCCACAATTTAGGTCTAGGCACTCTATCAAAGGCCTTTCTAAAATCCACAAAGGCTACATATCACGAGGCTTCTTAGTCCCCTTAAGCGTGTCAAATATTGATTTGAGCACTAATAAATGATCCATCGTAGATCTTCCGGGCCACGAAACACACTTTTTTGTGTTTCGATCTTTTTATGATTGCTCTCCGCCCACATACTAATTCTCTTCTCCAAAATAGATGCCCAAACCGTTAACAAGCCACTTACCGGTATTGTTACGTAATTATTAATTTCCCCATTTGCACCACCTTTATGCACTGGTACCACCCGATTAATCTGCCATTGTTGAGGCATTCCTTGTGACACTGCTTTCGTTAACAGATCTGAAATAATAGGATGGATTTTGGGCCCTGCCCATTTGATATGTTCCGCGCAAAGACCTTGAAGATCCTTGGCTTTACCGTTTGCCAAACGTGATATACCATCCGCTACTTCTTCTGTTGAAATCAATAAGTTTGATCTGTTATAGTGGATAGAATCAGAATTCCCTTCTGAATCATGATAGAGATTATATACATGTTTCCAAAGCACATCCGACTGCAAAGGGAATTCCTGTTTTCTTCTCTTGCGCAGTGTGTTCCAAAAACTTTTGGGTTCCAATAGGTAGCTGTTGCACAGAGACTCCTGTTTATGATAAGTAAACTGCCTTTTCTTTTGCCGAATTATCTTTCTATATTCTTTTCTATAATATTCTTTTACCATGCCATGGCTATTTCTCCATTGAGCTTTTGCTTCCTTACAAGCTTGGTCGTACCATGCATTACACGGTAGCCCTTTCCGAGCACGCTTAGAGGTAAAAACCTCTTTGGCGGTACCTGAAAGCAGATCACATAATTGCTTGCTAGCCATTGACAAGTCGCATCCCACTTAATGGATTCCGGATCTTGCTCCGGCTTAGCCCTCAGAGCAATCTTTCAAACCCGGTCTAAGACAATATCCTTCTTTGTATTATTTCCTTTATCGACAATCACGGTGTATTGATATCCATTGTGAGCTTCAACGGGCAGTGATCCGATTCTAGCTGTTCCTCCATAACCTGAAATTCTGTGATATGATGTAATGTTTGATCTGCCATTATAATATAGTCAACAATGCTCCTGGATCTACACGTAGTCCTCTCCGTCCCAGGGAATCTATCCAATCCATTACATATCATCATGTTAGCACTACAGCAAAGGGTCAAAAGGAACCGCCGAGTTACGTAATGGTGTGATCCCTGTGATTGTCTATTCCACCCATTAGATATCAGTTCATCCTTGTCCATATACTCTAACCGGAGCGGGTCATGTATGTACGTATAGATTGCTTGCTTGTCTATCACCTGTCCTGCCATTAAAGTCTCCAGCTAAAATTACTTCCCCTTTCTTTTGAAAATACATTATGTCCTGTTCAATTCCAAAAAAAGGATCATCCTGTGAGGCATCTGTTTCCTTGTATACTTTTTGATGTCTTGGAGCAAAGTAACAAATGGCTAAATAGTATTCTCTTTGTAAACCGTTTATCTTCAACCACATATATTGCCCATTTTTATCCTGTTTAATACCTGTCACCAGTTCTGTGTATCTTTGTCTTACATAACATGCCAGCCCACCGTTTCCGTTATCTGTTGTTCCAAATCTGTTACTTCTTACTGTACAAATTAACTCAAATCCCTGTATCATAGGTAGCGCATATAACTCATGTTCTTTGGTCTCCATAAAGCATATCATATCCACATCTGTCAATATATCCTGCATCGTGACTACTTTTTCCATTGTCAATCTATTAATGTTCCATATGATTATGCGAAGACCTCCCGCATTTCCCTATTCAGTGATTACTACTTTCCCCTTTGCCCATTTAACTGTTTGATTCTTCTGCTTTGCTTCTTTGAATTTCTGAATTTCCTGTTTTTTCTCATGCATCTGTTCCTTTGTCAAGTCCTCATTAACCCATATGAACTTCCCTTTCAGATTATGCTTATTTTTCAGAACTTGGAATCTTGTATCACGATTTGCAAACTTTATGAGAATATGGCGAGTACCCATCTCTTTCCTGCCAATCCTGAATGCATCTACTATCTCTGTTTAGGCACTAACATGTCATTGGTAAGAAAATTCTCTACTAACTCTTTGGTATTTTCTTTCTCCTGTTCCGGCAGTCCAACAATACGAAGATTCAGCGCTCTCTGCTTCCTTTCTTGCATTTCCACATAATTATCAAACATATCTCTAAGATTGCTGATCTCTGCTATTGCTGCCATGTCATTCTCATTCTCAATTGACTGTTGCTGTACTTCCGGTTGTATTTCTGCTCTTACTGCAGCTAATTCTGCTTTCAATTCCTTTATGGCCAGAGCATTTTCCTGTTTAATCTCTTCTAATGCTAATTGAAAATCATTAGCTAAAGAATTCCGTACCTCTTTAAGCATGTCTTGCATCACCGAGCTCATGAATTCCTTCACAAATTCTTTCTTGAAGTCCATCAGCATATTCTTCATGTTATCCGCCATGGCAGCCAGCAACTCCTTCTGAAAATCTTTGTTCTGTTGGATAGAGCAGGATTGTGTTATGGCAGCACTAGCGGCAACACTAGCAGCATCCATAGCAGCAGTATTAGCGGCAGCAGTAGCAGCACCCATAACAGCAGTATTAGCGGCAGCACTAGCAGCAGCCATATGAATAGCAGCAGTAGCAGCAGTTTCGGCCTGCAGAGAGTCAACCATCTCCATTTCGGCATGCATAGAGTCGGCCTGCACATCGACATCTGAGTCTGACCCTGATTCCGATGTTGCCCCTTTAGTTTTTTTGGATGCCACACCAACGAGAATGGTCTCAGATGTGGTCCCCTTTGCTTTGTTTTTGTCAGTGTCGTACTTGGAAGACTTTGCCCTTGTTGCCCTTTGCGCCATCGTAAGAGAGGGAGAGAGAGAGAGAGAGAGAAAGAAAGTTTATTATGTCCATGGGAGGCCTCAAAGGCCTATTAGACAAATATCTTACATTTATATATCATCATAGAATAGTAGATGAGTTTCCGAATCCTCATCTAGCTCGTCACTCTCACTCACATTATCAGAAACATCCATGTCCCTTACATGATGTCTATTTAAGCAAGACTCCCTAACCCTCAGGAGCTCTATCACATACTTACCTAGCCCATCTCCTTCCATTGTAGAGAAAAAGGTTGGGAGATCCTCATATTAAATTCCATACTCCAACCTCAATGACTTATATGTTAAGCATTTGAGCAATACATGATCCTCATCCTCCACCTGACCCATATCACATAGCTTGCAGTATCTCTGATCCCTCAGAATGATATATCCCCATCTCCCCACTTCTACCCCCAAATGATGAGAACTAAGGCGAATCCTGCCTATAGCATGCCTTTTCTGTATGGAAATATTCTCTTTCAAATGCTTTGCCATCTCAAGTGTAGGATTGATATTCTGTTTATATAAAATCATTTTCGTCTTTGGGTGTGACCATACCTTCTTGAGTATTTTCGACGAAATCCATGTCTTTAGATCCTTCTCTACTACGATCACTTCATCCCATGAAATATCCCATTTATTAAGCCATCTCTTCACATCATGAAATATCCCTTTCTCTTTACTAGCCATCAAATCTACATGTGGAAGTCTAGTCTCGTCCATTAATAGCACCCTCTTCATATACCGAATGCATCTAAATAGTGCTTCCCCTTCAAGAGGCATAAAACCACTCTCGGCCAACATCATGGGATAGGGAGTTTGGACCTTTACTCCGAGCTCCAACCTTAGGAATTTCTTTAAAATCTGCTCTATATCTTCCCACAAGCCTTGTGGAAGACTCGGGCCCCAAACTTCACAACCATACAGGACCACACTCTGAACCAAAGATTGAAACAGCTTTACCTTGAGGTTCCACGACAAAAGGTGAGATCTCCTACACATACTTTGTAAAGCATACAAAGCTTTTTGACCGCCATCCACTCGCTGAGTAATACATGCATTCCATCTACGATTTCTGCTAAAAATAAGACCCGGATACTTGTATGAATCACACATGTTCACCTTACTCCCTTTGTACCTGAAAACGTGTTCTTGTTTCAAAACACCTACTGTCATGATATTAGTCTTTTCCAGATTTACATGCATTTCAGTTTGGTCACAAAACGCTGCTAGTCCATCCAAGTGTCTCTGCATATGCTCCTTATCACGCGCCATGATAACTACATCATCTGCATACATCAACATTTGGATAACATATCCGTGGATTTCTATCCCCCCTGGGCAGTTAGCCTGAAGCCATTCCTCCAGGCCATCAATAAACAGTAATAGTGTTGGAGACAATGGATGCCCTTGTTTAACTCCAACATTACTCTCCACGCACTCTAAAATATCCAACGAGAACGGATGTGACAATTGTACCAGAACCTTCTCATATAGTACTTTCACAGCATCTCTGATATCATACGGGACATCCAACCTATCCAATCTCTTCCAAAGTTGGTCCCGAGGTACCTTATCGAAAGCCTTCTTAAAGCCTATGAATGCTACATAGATCGGTTTCTTTGAGCCCTTAACATTGTCAAATATTGATTTCAGCACCAACAAATGATCCAGGGTGGATCTCCCTGCTCTAAAACCCCGCACATGTCTCTCCCATTTGTGATTAAGCTCTTGCACCGTGTCTCGGCCGAGAGTTTGTGAGAGAGAGAGAGAGAGAGAGAGAGAGAGAGAGAGAGAGAGAGAGAGAGAGAGAGAGAGAGAGAGAGAGAGAGAGAGAGAGAGAGATGCTGGGCTATCTCGAACTTAGAGATGACGAGAGACAATACGAGAGAATACGAGAGATGAGAGATGGGAGAGATGGGTGAGAGTGGGAAAACCCAACTCTCACCTCGAGAGATGATTCGCCCCTAACAGCTGTTAGGGGCATTTTCATTGCCCACTAACCAAACAATTAGCCTTAATTTTCGCTGCCTGAAAAAACTGCCCGAAATGTTTCCCACCGAAAACCAGGGGTGCCATTTCCCCTGCTTCTTGATCTTCAAGGCCGCCCAATTCTTGCTCAGAGTATCCAATTTCTCAAGCAATTAGCCGACACGATCCGTATTCATCGATCACGCAGGCATTTGCATTATGTTTTTTGTGCATTCGTTCATTAAGTTCTGATCGTCAATCTCGTTTTATGTCGTCCTTATTCCCAATCAATTATTTGGATTCAGATGTCTAAGGCCTCTTGATCTGCTTTGCCAGCAACCAGCAAGCCTTTCGTGCCTCCTCGGATTGAAAAAATGGCACCAAGAAGGACCCGGAAAATGACAGGCCAGATCTCCATGGATGTGCAATTGGAGACTAATTCTGAGCCAATTCCCTCTTCAAGACAGCCAAAAGAAAAGAGATCCAAGCGTGTATTCAGCGAAATTCAGGCATCCTCTGATATTGTGAGTGAATCTTTAGAAACCGATTCTGCTTTGGCTATTGTTGTGCATGAGAAGGAAAATTCGAAAGTGATAGACACAAAGAATAGGAAGTCCCCTGTGCAAACAGTATCTCTGTAATGCAAATCCGAGTGTCAAAGCCCGAAAAAGCATGGCAATCATACCAAGAATGACCGGATCCATGGTTTAGTGGCCGGAATCGAAAGAATGGGAAGGCAAAACTAGAAATGAATTATCCCACATAGCCCGCCGAACCAAGAAAAACAGGCTTGAATATCCCACAATTTGGCGCCCGAATTGAACGTTACGATTGAATTATCCCACATTTTCTCTCGTCGGCCGGAATTGATGCACGATCGAAAAATCCGCAAACATCAAAAAAATGCCAATAACAGAGGTCATAAGCCTCGAGACAATCGTCTCTCCTCTCCTCCCAAAAAAATACATACATTTCGGGGAGGAACCGTATGTGACGAGAGATGGATTTTTTTACGAGCATGTGGCCTTAAGAAGAGAGAGAGAGAGAGAGAGAGAGAGAGAGAGAGAGAGAGAGAGAGAGAGAGAGAGAGAGAGAGAAATGAAATGAAATGAAATGTTTGATTAATGTCTATGAGACCATCAGGTCTAGAAGACACACACTTGAATACAATACTATCACTGCCTATTATCCTCGTATGCGCTCTCCGAAAGAGCAGCATCGAGCCCAATCTCCTCTATCTCATATATATCCAATAGATGTCTATAATTCTTTATAGTTGATTCCCTTACTCTCATGGCATCTGTTAAGTAGTTGCTTATGCTTACCGCAGGTAAGAAGAAGAAATCTCGTAATGTGACTGTGCATGGTATACCATACTTTGGGGAGAGAGAGAGAGAGAGAGAGAGAGAGAGAGAGAGAGAGAGAGAGAGAGAGAGAGAGAGAGAGAGAGAGAGAGAGAGAGAGAGAGAGAGATAAGATAAGATAATGTTTTTATTAACGTCTGTGAGACCATCAGGTCTAGAAGACGAACATCAATACTCATACAATTTTTAAACATCTAATGATCCCTTTCAGAGGTATCATTAGTCTGCATCTCCCTCTTTCTCATAAATATCCAATAAACTATTATAACTCTTTATAGACATCTCCCTCACTTTCATGACATCTGTTAGAAAATATCCAACGGTCGCAGGTTGCATGTCAAAAAACGCCCGTAGTGGCATTTCTGAGGATATCCTATGCCTATGTCTTAGTGCCTGATACACTGGGCAATGCAGCACCAGGTGTATCTCATCCTCGATCACATCATCACCACATACCTTGCAAGTGCGCTTAGATCTCGGAAAGCCCCCCCATCGTCCCACTTCCACTCCCAGGTGATGGGAACTAAGGCGCAATCTGGAAACCAAATGTTGTTTAAAATGTGAAAGCCCACCAGCCAAGTGTGTGTGAGAGAGAGAGAGAGAGAGAGAGAGAGAGAGAGAGAGAGAGAGAGAGAGAGAGAGAGAGAGAGAGAGAGAGAGAGAGAGAGAGAGAGAGAGAGAGAGAGAGAGAGAGAGAGAGAGAGAGAGAGAGAGAGAGAGAGAGAGAGAGAGAGAGAGAGAGAGAGAGAGATTCCTTTCTAGTCCGTACAGTAGATGGCATGCTATTCAGTTACTATGATATTACCGTCATGCATTTTTTTCAAGGAACTGATAAAGAAAGAAACCGAAGAACAAAAAAGAAAACCATCGTGATGGCAGTGTAGGGTCAAGCTATTGGTAATGGGCAACCCCCATTCAGGCCCAAAACGCGATGACTATCACCAGATGCAAAGAGAAAAACGAAAGAGAGGGAGGAATGGAAAGAACATCCATCGCAGTGATAGCCTAGTGGCCAAGCCATTGGTATGGGCGACCCACACCTAGGCCCAAAACAACTGACTGTCATTAGATGCTAAGAAAAAAAAGGGGGCCCGCCGGGAGGGGGAAGGGGCAGGGGGGGAGGACCAACAATGGAAATCCCATGGTCCCATGGTGGTCGACTATAGCACCTGTCTATCCTGTAGTGCAAGTTCAACTCCTGCATGTTCTCAAACTATTTCGAATTGGTATATCAAGTAGTCCTATTCTAGCCTATAAACAAGTGAAGTCATGAGGATTAAAAAAAAAAGGGAAAAAAAAAAGAGAAAAGAAATGTTCGCGGTTGCCTCGGCCACAGGCCACCATAATAAATTTCTTGTGGTCCATAAAGCTATAGCTTGCATTGGTCTAGTGAATCTATTATTCTAGTGAAGAAAAGATAAAGGGGTTTTGCATATGCCCCAAGGTGAGATGGATTTTGAACCCTAGTGGTAAGTCACCACCACGATGGATAGTGTTTAACATGTTGAAAGCTAGGAGAATGACCACGTTGTTATGGGGAACAGAATGGGGGGAGCCATTCTTGCTGCCCCCCGACTTAAAAAACTCAAGAGCGCTATTTAGCAGTGACCGAGTTCTACAGGTCATGGGGACAACAAAAATGGTTGTCCCCATTCTATTCTACAATGTCAAGCAAAGGTTACAACGTCAAGCAAAAGTAACCGAATTCTACCGGTTTATGCAAGGCGACTTGTCATTCTTTCAAGAATGTCCAGGAAGGATGACCCACTTTGCTTGACATATATCTTGTGTGGTCTCGTGTATTATTATAATATGCATTTGATTTGATAAATAGGCACATCATCACAACCTACATTGCTCTTTAAATGCCACGTGGCATTTGCATGGGATAAGTTGGCCTTTTCGCCATTTAACAATGTGTTGAAACGCGTGGTCCAGCAGGATAGAGCGACTGGCTAGCTTAGCCATTATTGATGATAGGCACGCGCCTGGGGAATGGATACATTGCATTGCAAGAGGTGAAGGCTGTAGAATCAACTCCACTTTTCATAAAGCACTAGAATAGTATAGAAACAATGTCAACTAGAAGCCATAAGAGATTCCATCGAATTATAAGCTACTCATGATGCCCATGATAAAGTTTTATAATCAGCATAAATGGGTGAAAAGCAAAGTGATTCTTACAGGTTGCTTTGGAGATTAAAAACAAACAATGATTTTCATTCCAGTTTGCATTTCATAAATAATACAGTGCACAACTGGTCAAAGTTAGGCATGTGCTTGAGAATATACAAGCTCTAACGTGTATGTATTCTCAGGCAGATTATCGTATGAACAATATTGATCAGCATGAAATGCTCTGTAATTTTTCTACATCTCCTTACATTGCTGGCTAGGGATGTAATGATATGTCAGGTACTATTCATTTTCTGCAACCCAAGGCCAAACTTTGACTCAGTAGGATTAGCTCTGGCCATAAATTATGTAGACCATGTCCTTCCTTCAAGGGCAACACATATGGTGTTTTTTTTCTCTGCAAATATGCATCATTTGTTTCTTTCTTAAATAGATGACTGGCATTCAAATGTTTGTGTTCAAGAATAGATGGCCCTCGAATGCAGCATGTGAAATATGAAAGCTTCCCTTGGGCCTCTAATAGGAAGGGAAGACATACATGTTAGTAGGTATAAGATATAAGTTATGCTCCTAATAAAAATTTGATTGAATCAATGGGTATTACCTCATGTACAACGTTGCAGTTACTGAGAAATGGCGCCTTCTGAAGCTAACTGTTGGCTCTCAATTTCCTTGAGGAATCTCCCAACCTCCAACATGGTCGGCCGCTTCGAAGGGTCATCTGATGTGCACATGTTGGCAACTTGAAGAAGCTTTAGCATGTGTACCTTCCATGTCGCATTTGCAATGTCAGGATCAAGAACATCCGCTGCCTCGTCCAATTTGATCTTCTGACGTACCCAGCCAACCAGATTGCCCCCATCAGTGTCCTTGAATTCAGCACCAGTAGGCTCCTTGCCAGTCAGTAACTCAAGCAGGATAACACCATAGCTGTAGACATCACCTCTAGTAGTCGACCGCCAGCTGTGGCCATATTCTGGAGGGATGTATCCAAAGGTTCCAGCAATGTCAGTGCTTACATGGGTCTCATATGCACTAATAAGACGAGCTAACCCAAAGTCTGCCACCCTTGGTTCAAAATCAACATCGAGAAGAATATTACTAGCTTTCATGTCCCTATGTATGATATGAGGAACCAGACCATGATGCAGGAAAGCCAAGCCTCTAGCAGAGCCCATGGCAATTTTGAAGCGTTTGGGCCAGTCAAGCACCTCTAAAGCATCAGCACGATTTCGAAGCCAGACATCCAGACTGCCATTAACCATATATTCATACACAAGCAGCTTTTCTTCTCCAAAAGAGCAGTATCCAAGTAAGGGAACTAAATTCCTATGCTTGACCTTCCCCAGGGTTTCCATTTCTGCTAGAAACTCCCTGTTGCCCTGTGTACGAGCCTGCCCAAGCTTCTTAACTGCCACAATTTTCCCATCTGGAAGAATTGCCTTAAACACTGTACCAAAACCACCATCTCCAACAATATTGGTCTTGCTGAAATTATTAGTTGCCAGCACGATATCATGAAGAGTCAAGCGGAGAAGAGGTCTCTCAAATGTGGCCACGTTTATGCTCAGTGGTTCTTTCATTTTGCTCATCGATAAGGATAAGTGATGATCCTCAGGGTCAGTCAACTTGGTTTTCTCTGTTATCCTGGACATAGTCTCTTGTTTGAGAAAATGGCACCTTAAAAGAATAAAGATTAAACTGAAGAGCACAACTGTGCTTCCAACAATAATGCCAGTTATAGCTGTAGTTGACATTAGATTTTGCCCTCTGCAATGGACATGGAGCACATCACCACAGAGCTCATCATTTTGAGCAAACGCCTCCGATGAGAAATTTCTGCAGCTTCTTGAAATGAATCCAATCAGATGATTACCAGAGACATCGAGAAAACTTAAGTCTGCCAGATCACAAAGTTTGTCAGGAATATTTCCTGTTAGCTGATTCCCAGAAAGGTCCAAATATGTAAGCTGACCAAGGTTTTGAATCCCCATGGGAATCCTGCCATACAGTCTGTTGTCACTAAGATCCAAGCTTGATAGTCCAGTCAAGTTACCAATATTCTTTGGTATAGTGCCACTCAGAAGATTATGACTAAGATTGATGCTCTGTATTTGATACATGCTTTGAATAAGAACGTCCGAGATGCAACCATAAAGCTTGTTATTCTGCATATACAAGCCTACAAGGGATCGGCTCATGAATTCTGGGAACTCACCTGTAAGTTCATTGTCACTGAGGTCCATGTGCGTCAACGATGTGTGGTTCCCAATTGTAACAGGAATGGGACCAGACAAGTTGTTTCCTGAAATGTTAAGCTCCACCAAATGGCCCAGGTTACCAAGTTCTGTGGGAATGCTTCCAGATAGTTTGTTCTGAGCCAGGTTGAGACCCTGAAGGTTGTGAGCATCCCCTATCTCCCAAGGTATCTCTCCACTCAACATATTTCCTGATAGGTCCAACACTGTCAAGTTGGTTAAGTGCGCAATTCCAGGGGGAATGGTGCCAGAGAGATGGTTCCTATTGAGGAGTAATTCTACGAGCACAGCACAGTTTCCAATCTCCCAAGGAATGCTTCCTGCTAGTTGGTTCCATGACAGATCAAGAATACCATGATGCTGGATGAAGCTTGAATCGGGGATTGCAATTTGCTGAAAGTCTCTGCAGACCTCTTTAGGAATGGAGCCTGATAGTTTATTATGGGACAGCACAAGGTAGTCCAGAGATACAAGCTGGCCTATCTCCCTTGGTATGTTCCCTGACAGATTGTTATAGCCAAGATTCAGCGTTGTAAGCTTTGTGCAGCTACAAATTTCAGGCGGAATATTTCCATGAAAATGATTATGAGAGAGTGTAAGAACAGTAAGATTGGACAGTTTACCCAACTCTGGAGGAAGTGGGCCTTCTAGCATGTTGTTGTCAAGGACCAAATGTTGAAGACTATGCAAGTTACCAACCAAAGGAGAGAGCTGACCTTCAAAATAGTTGCTATTAGCGAAAAACTCCATTAAAGTTTTGGAACTCCATAGCTCCTCTGGCAGCTTCCCACTGAAATTGTTACCACTAATGTCAAGGATTACCAATGGTAAGTCAAAAAGATAGCCAGGAAGTGGACCAGTGAGTTGATTAGATGTAAGATCCAACTGAGCCAAACTTGTGCAATTCCAAAACGTATCACCAATGTCACCTATGAAGAAGTTCTTATTGAGTGTCAATTGGAACAAGGATTGCGCGTTGCAGAGCCCAGAAGGGATGGGTCCAGACAACATATTGGCATCAACACCCAAATCTGATAGAGACTTACAATTTCCCAACTCAGGAGGAAGTGTTCCTGTGAAGCTATTTGTACTCAGGAGTATAGAAACAACCTTATTCCATCTTCCTAACCAGGAGGGCACTGGACCTGAAAGAGAATTTCCCTCAACTGTAAAAGAGACCACATTCTCAAGGTTAGCTAGGCTGCCAGGTAGAGGACCAGAAAGGTCATTGAAAGCAAGGTCTATAATCTGGAGGCTTTTGCAGTTGCCAAGTGCAGCAGGTATGGAACCATTGACCTGAGAACTTGCCAAACTCAAAGAGATGAGAGAACTGAGCTGTCCAAATGACTCAGGGATTGGTCCTATAAAGAGATTATTGGATAGATCCAGCTTTGTGAGCAAGGTGCAGTTTCCAATCTCTGGTGGTATCAAACCGGAGAGTGCGCTGTTTGCAAAGTAAAGATCTCTAAGCTTATTCAGCTGTCCTATCTCTGAGGGAAGGTTACCTGTAAAACGGTTGATTCCAAGAGTGAGCTCTTCAATGCTGTGCATATTTGCTATCTGAGGAGGTATAGTGCCAGAGAGAGAGTTGTTACTCAGGTCCAGGGTTTTCAGCAGAGCAAGTTTAGTAAAATCAAGTGGAAAGCTTCCAGAGAGACCATTATTTGAAAGATCAAGGTTAATGAGGTTTGTTAGATTGCCAAGCTGTGGAGGAATAGCGCCATTGAAGAGATTATTACTGAGATCTAAGTAGTTTAGGTAAGATAGAGAACCGATTGAAGAGGGGATAGTGCCTGAGAAGGCATTACTGCCCAAATCGAGCTTTCTGATTTGGGTAAGAGAGGCTATCTCTGTCGGAATGGGGCCTGAAAAGGAATTTTTAGCAAGAACAAGTTCTCTGATACCCACAAGGCTTCCAATGCCAGAGGAAATATTACCCACAAATGCGTTTGAGCTGAAATCAACATATGCCAGGCTAGGGAGCTTCCAAATATCTTCCGGAATTGGACCAGAAAGAAGATTGTAGGCAAGGTTAATGTATTCCAAGTGTCTCAACCGTCCAAGCTCTGCAGGTATTTTTCCTATCAACAGATTGCCACTCAGGTCCAGATGCTGCATATACATCAGGTTTCCAAGCTCCTGAGAAATATTGCCGCTTAGAACAAGGTCTGGCAAAGCAAGCCTTATTACTCTGCTTTGATCATTGCATTCCACTCCGGTGAAGCTGCATGGTGAAGCAGCATTACTTTTCCAGTCTGAAATATGAGCATCAGACCTTCCATTCAATCCATTTTTGAAGGACAATAAAGCACCAACTTCTAAATTTTGGCTCGAAATGCATACTGGCAAGAGGATTAGGAGATAGAACAGAGGAAACCTTAGTTTCATATTGGCTGCCAATGATCGCCCGCTTGATCCAGTTCTACAGCCCTACAAACAATACGCATGCATTCAGTTAGCACCCTGCAAAGCCAAACCAAAACAGAGCAAAGCAAAATAAGAGAAACGTACCTCAAACAACGGCTCAAATGTCCGTTCTTCAGTAACACAGAGCATTCTCAACCCATTGCCGGAATGAACAAAAGCAAGTTCTTAAGCTCAAAGCCTCCACCAAAAACCAAAAACAGAGATGGGTTTTGTCGTGATAGCTTTTTGCATCACTTATTTCAACGCTTTGGAGGGATTATGATCCCATTGGACGGTATGGACGAAGTAGATAGATCAGATGCCATATCCAGCCAAGAATACTCTGCCAAATAAGTCAATATGACAACCCAAATCGATGATCTTGAAGAGACTGTTACGCAAGTAGCTCATGATGCAAATGAAATGGGATTATTACACCGCCCCCTACGACTGGGTAACAAAATGAAATCAAAAAATACAGGCTTGTAATAATTTGAGATTTGGGTGTTAGATTAAGCAAGAGGGTCTACTATATTTTTGTTTTTGGATTGATCCGGAATGCAGGGTTAACTGCAGATGGGTGCTTCTTATGTGCAGAGCAGAGAGTACAGTGGAGGCTCTTTTCCTGAAAAATGGACTCCATGAATGTCTACTTGTGTTGCAGCCTTTTGCACCTGTACCTAGGCTGCCCATTTATTTGGGCTTAAATGGGGGCTTAGCTACATCCAAGTGTTCGGCTTTAGAGCGTGCCTTTTCAAGTCCTTTTCTTTTCCGGCCCTATCCCTAGCAGCGCAGCCCCTTAGCCCCTGCCATTTTTATCCTTGATCTTGGGGAACATTTCTTGACACTGACCTTGTAGACATGTATTGCCTGATTTTCTTTTTTTAAATGTTATTTTGATTCTAGACACCTTTTCTAGTCTCCCAATTATTGGCGTTTTCCATGCCTCCTTGGAGAACTCCAGTTCTAGAAACCTTTGCTTATAGAACCAATGTGCATACTTCTCATGAATCATCACCCTCTAAATGTTAACAATATAGCACATTCTAAGAGGGATTTAGTGATACTCAAACTGGTTTAGCTGAATACTATGACACAATCCTAGCATGATCACAACCCAAATAGATTATCTCTATATTAATTGCGAAAACAAGCTCGAAAACACCATGGGTTTTTTGGATGCTTTTAGAAGGTGAAATGTGCTAATGAAGCATTTTATTTTTCGTCGCCACAACTTGATGTTGTCACTTAAAGTGTAACAATGCCTCGGTGCATTTTTTCATCACTAAATGTTCGTTGTTGTCTGTAGTTACCCAAGTTCGCAATGTGCCAGCTTGCAAAATGTTATCCCATTGAAAGGTATTATTGGCAAATAATTTGATCACGTAAGTAGTCAAGGGTTTTTTAAATTTCACTTATATGTGTTATTTGCTAAAGAACAAAGCTTAATAGTTAATGAACTAAACTCTCCAAAACCCTACATCATTAAGGTAAGGCTATCAATCTGGCCGAGGATGATAATTTAAAAACGTAGGCCACATATTTTTTGTTATCAACAGCGGCAAAGACCAATAACCATCTTATCAGGCTTATATGGGTGGAATAGTACTAATAACTAGTTATCAGTAATGAATGCTTCACCAGTACTGACTGCACCAATAATGATAACCAAAAAACAAGGACTCCCCCTCTACACACAAGAGTTTGATAAGGAACAAAAGCAAATTTAAAAAGACCCATGGAGCATAGCTACTCGAAAAGGGAACGGGAACGGGAACTTGGACCCAAAATTCGGAACAAGAACGGGAACGGAACGGGATATTTATTCGAGGGATCCTTTGAGTATACTCGAGGTATATTCCCTTTTCTACTGGGAACTAAAATGGGAACTTATGGAACCCTGGACCCTCGAGAACGGAGTTGGGAACGAGAACGAAGTTGGGCACTTGGTTCCTGGTAGCTATGCCATGGAGCTACTAAAACCATTTTACTAGTTGCTATTACAAGGTGCTACATAGTGAATTGTTATATATTGTCTTTCTCATTTTTTTTTTTTTTTTTTTGGGGGATTGGGTAGGTTTGATTGTAGAGTTACAGGTTGAACTCTATTGAATTAATATGCGTACTACATTCTGTTGAATTGATATATATAACAAGAATTTAGCACTGGCGGAGCCAGCGCCTTGTACACCCTTAGGAGTTCAATTCAAGTATGAGATTGGGCCATTGCATTGTTAATATGGTGTAGCAATGTGTTTTAAGTTTGGGTCAGATCTGTGTGGTCACTTTACTTAGTGACATTTCTATCTATGGGGTTGCTTAGCATGGTATGTAAGAGGTTGATAATTGCATAAGCTTAAATGGACTTAGATACGTGTAAATGTTTGCAGATTCTCTAGCTCATAGCGTCTGTAAGAGTTTGCACATCCCTTAGTTCATAGCTAGGAATATACCTAGTTTAATTTTGCCATTAGAGAAGATGAGTTATGAATGGCCCATTATCTACACCAATGGTGAATAGGCAAAATATATTTGCGTTTCATTAAGATATTTTTTGGTTAGATTCAAGAGATGCTTATCCACAACCATGAGCTTGAATTTCAATATCAATATTCATGATTTTGTCCTTTTCTCAAGCAAATTGAGGCATGTAGAAAATGTTGAAATCTAGTGGTAGATCCTAACCCATGAACGTGTTTAGCTTGCCTTTGAGCACCATAAGCAGAAAATCTGAGATTTCAAAATTAGATCAGCAGATTTAGTAACGATCTGATTTCAACATTTTCTAGATTTGTCAGGTTCACTTCTCTGTTCTGCCGATCTAGTACCAATTCTTCATAATGCTGTTGTACTTAAATGTGGGTTATTAAGAATTATTCTTTGGAGAAGAAGACCCACAAATCCAAAGCAACATTTGATGAAGATGAAGACCATGCAATCATGTATGGAAGCTGCTGCTGTGAAGATTCAAGAAAAGGTGCTCCTCTCTGCTCTATTTAGAGCAAGAAGCCCAAGAGTAGGGTTGGATACACAAGAAGGATACCTGGTGCAGAATTGCAGTCAATCAGGACTGTAGAACAAGGGGGAGCAGCCCAAGGCTCCTATCAACCTTGATGCTTGTTGGATGCAAGATCATGGGGGAGTGTTGGAGAGAATGATCTGGCATCCAACAAGGATGCTGATCTGGAGGTGCCAGTAGAGAATCCATGATCTCCTACTACTCTGCATTTAGACAATAGGAGCATTAACAACTCACTTCAAGAATATGAATCATTTCCAAATTCCCTTAAAGATCAAACTTGGCTCTGATACCAACTGTGTGTAAACCCAGGTTCCAATCTTCGTGTCAAACGTACAATTCGCCTAAATCATTAACTTTAGAATTACTCATGTTTATCTTAGTTACAACGATTCAAAGCCATTCTGTATTGTAATTTTCATGATGCTGCCATACCTTCTGCCAGGATCTGCCCATATCTTCTGCCAAGACTTGCGGTATGCATCACTCTTGCCCTTCAATACTCTTTAAACCATTTGGTGCCTCTTTATGTTTTTCTTTAGGTTATAATTTATTTATCAAAAGTGTTAATAAAAGGTAACAAAACAAGCCAACAAAAACACAGACCAACAAAAGCAGCGAAACACTTCCGGAAACTGCATCGATCCACCTTCTTGGGCCATTTAACAAGCAAAACGGCAACTCCAAGGCCAAAATTGGCCCTTCTCAGCCAAATCCGACCTGTTTCTGCGGGATTTGGATCCGCTTTGAGGCAGTTGGATCACCTTCCAATGTTACAGAATGATCATGCCGACCTCTGATTTTACCAAATTAGCTCTTGATTCCTTCAATTGGGCCTCTTAGCAAGCCAAATCAATATGTTCCTGGTCATTCCCAGTGATTTCCTGTTAGAGCCTGAACTCTAACCTTGCAAGAAGGATGAAAAACCCAACAATCCAAGCTCAATCTATCAGATCAAGGCAATGCACAACACAAAGAATCATCATCTCCATAGCTAGATCAAGCAAAATCCTCACTCTCAATACACCGTCTCTCTCTCTTCTCTCTCTGCTCAGATAATATAGTGATGATGCCCACAATACATACGTGCAAATTCCTGCACGCGTGCATGTGCGTATCTCCCTCTATATACGGTATACTATCTCCTATACCACCTCAATAGTGGTGAGTGTGGTGAGTGGTGATGAATGTGGTGAGTGGTGACGAGTGTGGTGATGAGTGTGATGAGTGGTGACAAGTGTGGTGAGTGGTGATGAATGTGGTGAGTGGTGAGTGGTGATCACCCCAACATTTCCATATCCAACTAACGATTCTGTTGCTGTGAAAATGGCCCATAATATCTCAATTAGATCCCTATTGATCAATTTCGACCTACTTCCATATGAATCTGAGCACTGCCTGATAGCTCCAAAAATAGTTCCTCCAAGAATAGTTTCCTGAAATCCTTGATTCTAACCAAAACGTCCCTTTTACATGTAATTCTTCATGTCTCTGCATGTTTTCCTTTGAATAACTAACTTCGGCCTTGCAAATCTCTGCAAAAGGTTAGTATCCACCTCTAATGCGGTAAATTGACCCATCTGACTATTCTCGAGTTGCTCCAGGAAACATCTCTATTAATCCTGGAATACATGCAGATTCAATTTTGCTCTATCAAAGCATCAACAATTCTCATCATAGATAATACACAGTGAATCCTTTACCCAAAGCATGTATCTAATGGTTCATAGTATATATGTTATAACTCACTTGAATCAAGCCATATGTGAAAACTTCACTCTTATAGAATAGATCGATTAGAAAGTTCTTGATGCGATTTGCCAAAATAGTGTTCGAATCTTTTGATCCTTATAGTAGGTATCTCCAAAAAGCTTCTAAAATCCCTTTCTCAATCTGCCTTTTTAATTCATAAAGCTTTTACTTTTTTTTTTTAGTTCTATCTCAAATTACATGCATGTCACAAAAGCAAAATGTATATTCATAAAGCTTTTACTTTTTTTTTTTAGTTCTATCCTGCATGCATGTCACACATGTATATACGTACATGAGTACGCATACTGGCCCATCAAGCGGCCAGGACCGTTACAATTTTCCTATTTATTCACACTCCATCTATCCTTTATCTTAGCATTCAGCTGAAATCAATGCAAAATTAATGCTGAATCTACATTTTTTGGGGTCAGTGCCAAGGGAAAACGAGCAATCTGGTTATAAAATCTCCTTCTAGTGGGTGATGTTTGGAGGAAAAAACTCTCACAAGGAGCCGGAATAGTACCTAATATCTGTTCTATGTCTGGACCTTTGCCAGATCCAAAAGGGCGACCAAAAGTGGCAATCTAAGCTTCTTGTCGTAGCTCAGAAATATAATTTCAAAATTACAGCTGCAGGCAACCGAAGGCATCATCAAAGAGATTGGAATTTAGATTGGAAACCATCAATTCTAAACAAAAAGGGCATTAGATCAGCAGAACAGAAAAGTGAACCTGACAAAGTCGATGATAGGGTAGTTGTTACGATTGATCTCAAGAAGTTAAGATCAGATGCAAAAAAGGCAGTGAATCAGACCTCAAATGCTGTGCAAAGTATGTTGCAGAGTGTTAAAAAGGCAGGGCAAGAATAAGAAGACGATCCTGTGCAAATGTGGAGAGAATTATGCAACAGCACTGCTGTGAGGATAACAGTCGGATTGTGTTTGGTATAAGACGATCTACAATCAATTTTATTGGAATTTTAGCATCATGGATGCTGGTAATCTTTGTGCTTGGCAAGATTTTGTTGGCATTTGCTAGGAAATTTAGGTGGGGATGGGAAGAGATCCTTGGAAAATATTCTATAGTTAAAAGGGACAGAGGCCTCGCGGGTAAGGAAGTAATAGTTGGTGGAAAGCACAATCATAGATCTACGCGGTCGGATTCAGCTTAAAAGCCCGATTAACAAAAGACCCACCTTGGACTTACAGCTTCGTTGCCTACTTCTTCAGCCCATCGACCCCTAGGCTCAGGTATGGCGAGGGGCAGACATCAATGGGAAAAGAAATTATAGCAGGCATGAACATCTGGCATGCAATTTGCAGTTAGAAATTTTATCCCAGTCTGGGCACGTATCCTAACCACGACAATTGTTTAGCCAGAAAACACTTTCCAGTTCCAAATGTAATTTTTTTTTGAATTGTTTTTGCCTGAAAAGATTTTTTTTTTTTGGATTTTTTTTGCCTGAAAACTTCAATTTTCTTTTACTAATCATATATATAGGAAGACAACTATGAAATTTGGAACAAAAATATTCCCTGCCTTTTCGATTATCCAGACTTCAACGAATCCTTCACAAATCTTAAGTTATAAAAATACGGTCTTTGATTGGGCACACATTATAGGTAGAGAAATAGCTACTGGGGGATGTTACCAAAAAAACTATTAATTTGCTAGTCTAAAACCAAAAGTAGTTTTTTGATCGCGCATGATTTTTGGTGAACTGTGAACCTATAGAAGATAATTGAAAAAACCGAAATATTCAAAGAAGGAAATAATTTTTTGGTTAGACATAGGAAATTGATCAAATACTTTATTCAAACAAAAACAATTGTTCAGATTTGTCCCCTCGAGGCCGAGAGGCCAAGAGAGTTATCTTTATGATCATCGGGAGGGAAGATTTAACCTCCCTTAAACAGCTGCTGGAGGTGATTATCGCCATTGATTTGATAATCTTTCCAATTTCATCCATGGAATTGATAATCTGTGCAGAGCAGTGAGTTATGGAAAATAACCTCCACTGCCAAGATGTCGATCCAAGGGTAGAGGTTGCTGCGATTTGATAATCATATAACAGCAATTGTTTAAGACATGCAATGCTTTGGTTCACGTTTTTCGATATATACAATTATCGAGAGTATACCTCAGCAATCTTATATGTAGCAAACAATCTCCAGTTTGGAGGTCGAGTATGAGTAATTCATTTAAGTCGTGTTGTTGATTTTGAAGCTGATCAATTGGCAATATAGTTTTTTACTAAGTATGACTTAGTACTTGTCTATTTCATTATTATATTTTTTTAGTGTTGCGCTACTCTATCTTTTTTTATCTAGTCTGTACAGTTTCTACATTAAATTCGAGCATTCTGGCTTAGAATACAAAAGATACAAGAATTTGAGATAGTTTTTATTGCACAAGTTCGAGTCAGAACATAGCAGGGATATAGAACCTTCTATTTTGGAGTTAACTCTTAGCGAACTTCAGTTTAAATTGGACTAACACAAGTTGGTCTAGTTTTTTGTGTTGCACATAGGGGGGCAAGCTTTGTCCCCCCATGGGGGGGGGGGGGGATTTTGATGTTTTGAAGGCACAGATTAGTCTTATAGAGTATATGTGATGGGATATTCTGGGAGGATGCTTAGGATGGCACGGGCTTGAGCGTGAGCCGAGGATACCTGCTTTGCAGGCCACATGTATTGTGCATGAAGGGGCATCGAGTACTGAGCTGCTGGATTAGTGCATTTCGGCTTCTAGGGTTCAAGTCTACAACCCTCTTTCCTGGAAGCAAGGGTCGTGTAAACTGTTTTTGTGTGGGGCCTTTTCACGGAGTCTGGCCCCAAAACCACTTGTCTGAAAGGCAATGGTCTTCCTTCACTAGAATGCCATCTATGTAGGGTTTCCGTCTATCTATCAAAAAGCTCTATTTACAGTGGGTTAGAATGGTCTCTCAAAAAATCCTATTTGCAGCAGGTTAGAACGAAGATCTGCCTGATTCTTGCCTGAATTTGGTAAATGGTCAATAGATCAGATCGAATCGGATCTAGATCATGCAAATGAAATCAGTTTTTGAAACAGAGTAGCCAATTTACATATAAATTTTCCAATTTCTCAGTTTTGGCAGGGGATTCGTCTTCTTCGTACCCCATTATTTGGAGGGTCTTCAGCCATTTGGCAAGCAAAGCTTTCAAAAATTAAGGTTTTCCTCTGCACAATTCGTCCTTCTCTTCAACAGTAGGTTCTAAGACCATTTACACACACCTGAAGCCTCTGAAGAAGGTGACATACTTGATGTAAGGTATTCTTTTCATGACATTTTGTTCTGTAATGAATTTATTATTACTATATGGAATGCAGTAGCAGGTAATTGGGATACATATGTTATCGCTTCCTGAGGGAATTTTGAACCTGCAATTTATAAGCATCATCATAACATCTTCAATGCTCTAGACTCATGAGTATGATGAATTCTCATGAGGACTCGCATCATGCATCGAAATCGCCGATAGATAGGCTCTTTCATTCATTCATCTCAGCAGGTGTTTTACATTGATTGAGAGTGGGTAGCCACACATCGCAGGCTACCCAGTAACTAAATATAAATTATTACAAATATATATCTAAAAATAACTCAATTGAGTTGTTAAAATGAAAATGTATGATGAGATGTTGGATGATGTACCTACTGAGGGCTTATCACCGGGATTAAAAAACCCCGCCCTTTCGGGTTTTCGAGGAAAAACCCTCGTGATAAGCCCTCAGCAAGGGGGCTTGGATAATCGTTAGGCTACTATATCATTGTTTGCAAAATATATGAATACCGAAGAAGCCAAAAAGCGCATGTTATCCAAATCCCTGCACAACATAAATACTAAAACACATACATGAGATAAAAACGTCTAAAACAAAGGGTTGGTCACGCATGCCACACGAAAATAATAAATGTAGTAAACAAGCAGAATATACATAGAGAGAGAGAGAGAGAGGAGAATTAATTAATTATGCATAATTAAAATGGGGGGAGGGTGGGTTCAAGAGAAAAAAGAGAAGAAAACTGCTGAGACGAAGAAGAAACGAGACTCTTGCTATAAAAACCTAAACTAGGGGTCCAAAACTGCATGCAAAACATGCATATATACATGCTCCTCCTCATGAAAATCGTGATACAATGGAGTGGATCGACTATCATTCTCATGAGGACTCGCATCATGCATCTAAATCGCTGATAAGAAGAGAACTCTGCTTATAAGAATGATCGCGAAGGATGGAAGAGAATTGCTTCAATCCAGATGACTAGGCCCAGATGGAAAAAAAAAAAGAATGAGAAACGTCAAGAATTGTCTATCCATGCAGGAAGAAGCCCCTCCCCTGCATGGTTCAAGAGAAAAAAGAGAAGGAAACTACTGAGACGAAGAAGAAACGCCGATTTGAGAAGCTGAAAAAGACTCCTGCTATAAAAACCTAAACTAGAGGTCTAAAACTGCATGCAAAACATGCATACCTGTATACTCCTCCTCATGAGAATCGCAATCCAATGGAGTGGATCAACTATCGTTATTCTCTTGCAACTGCAATTTAGCTAAGAGATCTTAAGTCTTATTTTTTTCAATCCTGTATTTGTTACAACTTCAATGAAAGAGGGGCACTTTATAGCACAGATGAAATACAGTCTTTGCAGCCTGGCCCAGCAGGTCTTATTTTTTCTAGTGATAGTTGTGGGAATTTGAAGATTTGGCACCGGTCATAGTGCACATTCAACATTCTGTCATGTAATATTAATTTGTAAAATAAGAGAATACTCTAGTCTTGGCTTGTGTAATAAGGTGAAGTGCTCTCTCTGATTACATTTTTGATAGGAAGCATCATTTTCTGTATGGAAGTCTGCCTTTTTTAGAATGGTAGTTGGAAGTCTTTATTCATTTTGATTCTTAGGGTTTTTGAATGTTACTGTTCCCCATTGACATATCAGTATTCAAACTAGCTCAATTATCAAGAATGATAGATCAAGTAGCAGGTGGTCTTAGAAAAGTCAGTAATGTAGGTTTGGTTAGACATCTTCCCGAAGTTGGGATTACTATGTGTCTAATTACTGCACTCTACTTTACTAAACACGAAGTTCAAAAATTTTACAACAGAACTACAAAGCTGATTTCCCATTGAACTACTACTAGCATGCATGATGGTTTGGCTCTTTTGCTGCCTTCATTTATTGTAATATTTAGGAAACTATGCTTGCAGTTGTGTCTAGACATTTCAGATAAAACCCACAAGTCACTGGCATATAAAGGCTCTGTGAAGGCATTCAAAGAAACTTAACACAGCGCAGCAAAGACTTCAACACAGTCCAATGTCTACGCATTTCAGTCAAATGAAAAGCCCCCTCCCCCCAAGAAACTCTTGCAGAAATGCATAAATTGTAATTGTTTAATAATTTCTTCATATTTGATTGATTTGTACACAATTTGCAGTTTTATCATATTAGGTATCCATCCTTCAATATATATGCACACGATCTCTTACCATGTGTTGACTCTATCATAGCTGCAGCATCAATGGGTTTGTCTATCTGAATGATCCTACTTCTATTACAAACAACAATACAGTATATATAACTTTCTATCTGGCACTTCTATACTGCACTTTCACAATCTTTAGATGTATTCCCATTGTAGTATAAACCAACTCATACGACATTTCTTATATCAGCCATTATCATCCCTTGCTAAGTATAAATCCCTCATAGTACAATCTATAATCTAATGTCGCATGTACCTAAAAAAAAAGTTTGACGCAATGATATGTACAACTACAAAACCTCAAGTTTGAACAATCACCTTTGCCGATAGAGAATTCGATAACCTCCCCATGAAATGCGTAACTTTCTAGTAATGCATCCAAAGCAATTGTCTAAACTTAATATGCCTGAAAAACATATAAAATATATTCGTAATATTTTCGCGGCAATTATAATGGTATACGGTTGTGGACGCAGCAATGGGCCTTCCAAAAGAGCAACCCGTATACTTTGGCCAATTCCTTTGGTATAGCGAGAAGGTGTTTTGGCAGTGGTTAAGGCGATGATTGCCGTATTGTATTGTATTGTATTGTATTGTATTGTATTGTATTGTATTGTATTGTATTGTATTGTATTGTATTGTATTGTATTGTATTGTATTGTATTGTTTTTGCCATGTGAGAGGAGCTTAATTGATTGTTGCTATTTTGGGTGTTGTTTGTGGTTGTTGTATGGCATGTTCATGGCAAGTTTCCCAAAGATCTAGATTTGGAAGCCCACGACTCTTTTTGTGGGAAAGTTTTTGTGTGGCAGACAGCTTGAAGGAATCGGATGTGCAACACGCCACATATATGCCTGATGCAATTGGTTGCAGGTGCTCCAGGGGATCAGCTTAGAGCATGGGCGGAATGTGCAGAGCAGAGGCAGGCATGCATATATTTTTCTTGGACCTTGGCCGCCACAAAGAAGCAAGGTTTTGGCCATGGCCTTAATGCTCTGATTTTTTTGTCATTTTGTGGGACCAGAAGTTTCTGTGCTTGCTTTCTTTCTTTTACGCAAGGCACCTCTGTGTATGTGTTCCAAAGCGGGTCCGAATGCTATGAACAGGATCCACTGCTAGCAACATGGCTATGAATGGTTGTGGATGCCTAGGAGTATCTGCAACAGCCGCCTAGGAATATCTGCAGCATTCCGACAACCTCGCTGAGCATAGGGGTGATGGCAACAATTGGCGCCCACTTTATTGGCTCCCGAAACCAAGTTCGCGAACCAAGTGGGTTAGCCAGGCGGAACCCTAAAAATTCCTGGCCGACGTGGTGGGAGGCTCGCCGCGGCCGGCGTGGGTTTCCTACCCGTTCGCTCGGGCTTAACCCAACCCGGCTAGCGCGTGCTTGGCAGGTGCGAAGCTGGGCCGGAGTACGGGCGGTATAGGGCCACGGGTTCACCGGGCGAACCCCGGCCGGGAGTACGGCACCGGGCAGGGCCGCAGGGGTACGGGCGGCAAATGGGTGGGCGGGGAGCTACGTGTTCGCTGGGCTTAACCCCCCGTGCAGTGTACGGGCAGACGGGGCGGGTATTGGCGGGGGGGGCTGACGGGCGAAGCAAGCCGTCAGCCACCCTCGTTCCGGAGTCCGCGGACCATCTGCCCATGGTATCGCCTCCAGCCCAGATCCCCTACCAAGTATCATAACAATGTTAGGCAAATGAAAGTCACATATTTTTCTAGAAATTTCTTCAAGGCCGGCTTCTCCATCGTCATTCTCGGACGCCCTTGCGGCTTCGAGAACAAGCTCCTCGGCGAAGAAGAAGCTCCGTATAAACTCCAAGAATGGGATCGATTGGAGAACGTGGCTCCTTAGCCCTGTTAAAACAAGTATTTCGCCTTCCTTTTTTTTTTTTTTTTTGAACGATTTTGAGATGCATTGAGCGATTTTGAGTCTTGTTTTGAGCTCCATTGACAAAATTATAAGTGTGTGCTCATTACAATTGCATCTAGGTTCCCTATTGCCATCCCTATTGCTACACTTGGTGAGAGTTGCCCATCATAATAAAATATGTTTCCTTAAGTGGGCTTTATTTATATTTGTTGAAGCTTATTTTTATTTCTTTGAATGTTGAACTTATTTTTATTTGTTGAAGCTTGTTTTATTTGTTGAAGCTTCTCCTTTATTTCTTAAAAGCTTCTCTTAGTGTGACTCATAATCACACGGAATTCAGATATCTATTTCGAGCACTCTACATTTATCCGCGGAGACCATGTGTCGCCCGGGGCGATTCCCTCGGTCGGCATGGATGAGCGTCCCTTGCCATTTGGCCCTCTGAGAGCGGCCCTGATGTCCCCCTGGACGCATCGGTAGCATTGTCGAATGGTACCCCAACCGGCTTCGTCTTATCCCGCTAGGTATGTTTTGTGTGCTTGTTAACCGTATTTGTTTTGTGACGGGGAATACCATGGCATTTGGTGCCCAGTGCGCGTGGTCCGCGTCTGTTGAGAGCGGTCGGGCCCACACCGTTGCCCAAATGCCCGGATTTGATTTACCACGACACACGGTGTACACACTTTGTAGACAAGAGTCGCGACCGGTTTCCGGGATTGACCCGCAATGGAGCTTGGAGCCACCATCGAGCCACCATGCAGATCAATGGTGGCCCACAGCCGGAACATTATCCCGAGGGGTGCAACCCCGTAATTGCGTAGAGAGGGTGTCCGAAGCGGGGAGAGGGCTGCAAAGCGTCCGAAAGATCCCAAAAGCTGCCGCGTATGATGGAGGCCGCGGAGACATAGAGAGGCGAGAGAAGGCGCAACAACGATCGCCTCTACAAAGATGTCTTACCCCCGAAAGCCCCTAGATGCCTTCCCGAGGGGCCGGACGCCATGTTTTATGAGGCCCGACACCAAGACAAAGCGGGGCGGTGAGGATGCAGCCCTATCATGAAGGTCGCATTAGAGTCGAGCTAGTTAGCGCAATTGGCGTCGGGCAGAAGACCGGACCGCATATGCTATGCTCAATGATCGGGCCATTGCCTGAGGAGGGATCGGTGGCCATTTGCCCACGAGGAGGAGTTGCTAGCCCTCCGCAGGATACGGAGTCTCGGCCCCGGGTTACGATCTTGAGTCATCTTGATGGAAATGAAAGCTTTTGAGTCCTGAATTGAACCCGCATTTGAATACCACAATCAATCTTCTCCCTTTTTAAATCCTCACTTCACAATTATCCACGGAGGGATCTCAGTACAACGAATTCCACAAAGGATTAGCGGCCTCTACATTGCTCTTCACACAAGGACTTAACCACACGTAAATTTACAAGAAGATAATATTCTCGAGAAAGCAAAAACACGTAACCTTTTCTCGATGATTTTGGGTCGTTCAACTTCCTACCCTTTGTCACGGGCGTCAAGTAAAACCACCTTAGAATCAAGCTGCCAATCCCGAATCCCTTCTAATCGTCACACAATCACTGCTTATGGTTTGTTTAGCCGATCAAATCCACTGCCAAATCTCACACGACTTCCGACTGCAGATGCCGCCCAGCTATCTTCAACAAATTCTTCTCGTCCGTCTTTTTTCCTTTCTTTACTTTTCTTTAAAAATGAAATTAACATGCAAACATAATATGTTAAAATAGTCCATGTGTTTTTGCAATGCCATGCCACATGTAATCGACCATTAACCAACTATTCACCATCACATAGGCGTGACAAAAATACTAAAATCTAACAATCTCCCCCTCACGCCTATGTGATAACAGTCCCAACGTCTTCAACCCCTAATTCTTTTTGAAACATTTTGAATTTGGGCTCTGGCAGAGCCTTTGTAAATATATCTGCACACTGCATATCTGTAGGTCTATATAGTACAGCTATCTCCCCATTTCTCACGTGATCACGTATGAAGTGATTATGCAGCTCAATATGTTTTGTTCTTTCATGTAAAACTGGATTTTTCGTCATGGCAATACAGCTTGTACTATCACAATATAATGGTGTTGGCTCTTTCTGTATTAGGCCTAATTCTGCGAGTAATCGTCTAAGCCAAATTATTTCTCTGGAAGCAAGTGAAACTGCTGCATACTCAGCTTCTGCCGTAGAAAGAGCAATAGAGGTTTGTTTCTTACTTTTCCAGGCAATAGCTGTCTTTCCTAATAAGCAAGCATATCCTGATCTCGATTTACGTGTATCCACATCACCACCCCAATCTGCATCTGCAAAACCTTCAAGCAATAGACTTTCCAGTTTTATACCATGTTCACGTCTGAAAATAAGTCCATAGTTTAGAGTGCCTTTTAAAAACCTTAGAATACGCTTCGCGCATTTCCAATGTCCTTCACCAGGATTGTTTAAAAATTGACTTAACATATTTACCCCATACGAGATGTCAGGACGAGTACAATTTGATACATATTGAAGACATCCAATAAGCTCTCTATAGGGACGATTCATCATAACAGTCTTTTCTTCTTCTGTTTTCGGACACATTTCAGAGCTGATTCTTTGCCCAGATGCTACTGGAGTGCTAGCAGATTTGCATTCTTCCATCTTAAATCTTTTAAGCATACCTAAAATATTCTTTTTCTGGGTGACAGCTATAAATCCATTTTCCCTATGTCTATAAACTTCCAT
The DNA here is from genome assembly GCA_021234155.1 of Isoetes taiwanensis. Lineage (NCBI taxonomy): Eukaryota > Viridiplantae > Streptophyta > Lycopodiopsida > Isoetales > Isoetaceae > Isoetes > Isoetes taiwanensis. The sequence goes on from JAJEKV010000002.1 coordinate 39,539,124, forward strand.
ACCTAACAATTGTTTCAGTTCCCCCAAGTCTGTCATCTGAAATCTTTGCTTTAAAATATTTTTGCAACATTTTAAGCAGTTAACATCATTTGCTGCCATGACACAATCATCTACATACACGGCAATTATACAAAAATGATCTCCGTCTCTATAGACATACACATTTCCATCCATGTTTAATTTTTCAAATCCATGTGCTTTCAAATGATTATCAAGACATACATACCATTGCCGTGGCGCTTGCCTTAGACCATAGACTGCCTTCTGTAATTTCCATACTTTATCCCCATCAGTCTCATATCCAGGAGGTTGCTCCATATAAATCTCCTCATTCAAGTCTGCATTTAAAAATGCCGTGCTAACATCCATATGATGCAGTTCCAAATTGTGTGTGTTAGCAATAGCCATAATCGCTCTAATACTTGTTAACTTAACAATAGGAGAGAAAGTTTCATCATAATCAATACCTTCTATTTGTGTATATCCTTTTGCCACTAGTCTCGCTTTGAACTTTTGTGTCTGTTCATCTGGCCCCTGTTTAATTCTAAAAATCCACTTGTTTCCAACAACATTTCTGTTATTAGGCCTGTCAACTAATTTGTATGTCTCCGTACGTTTAAAAGAACTTAATTCTGCATCCATTGCATGTTTCCATTTATCTGACTCTGGGCTTTCTATAGCTTCATTATAGTTAGTCGGTATTTCTGATTCTAACACAGTCATAAGAGCCGGTATTACCTGATCACTTTCTTCAATCTCTTCATGTGTTACACTTCTCTCAGTTGCATCTCTCCTCATACTTCTTCCAGTCTCATCCCTTCCATATTGTGCTGTATCGAATGGTATTCCTTCCTTAAGCAATTCCGCCCGGTTCTTCTCCTCTGCCCGTACTACCTTCTGAGGCGGTTCTATTTCCTCATCATCACGTTCAGTTTGATCTAGATGTTGAGTTTGTTCTTCTTGCCCTTCTGCTTGGTTAGTGTCAACAATAGCTCCTGTTTCTTCTTCCTCATCATCAAAATAGTCCACTGGTTCCCAGTTAATATTTCCATCTGCATCTTGATCTTGCTTATTAGTAAAAACCCGATCCTTATATAATACTTTTTCAAAGAAAATAACATCTCGACTGACAATTACTGCTCGTTTACTTTTCTTAGGAAAAGGCTTTCTACTTTGTTTACCCAACATGCAACCATGACACGGTGTGTCCAAGCCTTCCTCAATATTACCTACAACATCTAAGTCATTCAATACCTTGTGCTTCTTCATAAAGATTATATTTTTCAAATTTGTGTGACCTAGACGTTGATGCCATAATTCTATTGATTTATTATTTTCAACTTCAAGACTTAATAGCATGTCTACACTTCTTGGACAAAACTCAAACCGATTTCCAACCCGATTTGCATATAATACAATGTTTCCATTATTGTGCACTATGCACATGTGCTTATCAAATGACACTCTATAATCTCTATCTACCAAATCCGCTACAGAAATTAAGTTCTTCACCACTCCTGGAACACATAAGACATTATCAATAGATATCACACTTCCATCTTCTCCTTCAAGTTCTAACAAGCCACAACCTTCTACTTTTTGTTCTTCACCATTTGCCATACGTACACATTTTAGTTTACTAGTTTGCATATCTCTTAATATTTGTGAACTTCCCATCACGGATTTTTCAGCTCCAGAATCTATAACCACATGGTTAGCCAAATTTTCGTTGCACAAACTTGATAACACAAATGAATTTACCTCTTCTTCAGGAATTTCTTCAGTTGATACACGACCTATAGTTGGTTTTGAAAAGGTAACTGTCCTTCTTGAAGCTCCTCTACTAGAAGATGAAGATCCTCTAAAACTTCCACGTCCTCTTCCTTTTCTTGTACACATATTTGCAAGATGTCCTCCTTCCCCACAAACATAACACGTACGACCTCTAATACGCGAACAATTTGGCTTAATATGACCACTTTCCCCACATCCATAGCATATCACATCCTTCACTTCCTTACTTCTCCCTCGCCCTCTTTCAGCAAATAAAATACTATCTCCCCCTGGATTATAATCCCTTCTTGCTTCTCTTTGTGTGACTTCAGTTCTTGCTGTACTTATTGCTTCTTCCTTAGTTTTTGCAGTTGTGCGAATTAATGAAGCAATATTTTCATCATATTCAGCAAACATATCTGATATGTATAATATTTTTTTGGGAACGCAGAGTGGAGCAAAGACCATCTAAATCCATAAAGATACCTTCCATTTTATCAAACAATTCCACCAAATCCTTACCTCTTACATATTTGAGCATTCTTAATTCTTGTTCTAGCTTATGTATCTGAGATGCGCTTAATTTTTCATACTCATTCAGTAAATATTGCCACATTTCTCGTGGACTCATGTGATGAATAGAAGCTATAATTCCATAACCAAGCTTGGAAATAATAATACCTTTAGCTTTAAGCTATATCCTTAGAAGATGGCTCTTCTGAAGTGCTGCTTGCACCTTCGGTTTTTATTGTAACCTTCCTTTGCTTCTCAGTTTCAGTAAGAGGTCTCACATAATCCCAAAGCCCTTCAATTTCTAATGCTTTCTCCACTTTCACCTTCCAAGCTTGAAAACCTGAGCCTCCCTTGTAGACTTCAACACCAGCTAATATCGAAGCAGCAACTTTATTGGCTGCCATCTCCCTTTCGAACTCAAAGCTCTGATACCATATGATGGAAATGAAAGCTTTTGAGTCCGGGAATTGAACCCAGATTTGAATACCACAGCTCAATCTTCTCCCTTTTAAATCCTCACTTCACAATTATCCACAGAGGATCTGTACAACGAATTCCACAAAGGATTAGCAGCATACAGTGCTCTTCACACAAGGACTTAACCACACAGGTAAATTTACAGTAAGATAATATTCTGAGAAAGCAAAAACCTGTAACCTTTTCTCTGATGATTTTGGCTGTTCAACTTCCGGCCACTGTCACAGACGTCAAGTAAAACCACTGCCGAATCAACTGCCGAATCCCGAATCCCTTCTAATCGTCACACAATCACTGCTTATGGTTTGTTTAGCCGATCAAATCCACTGCCAAATCTCACACGACTTCCGACTGCAGATGCCGCCCAGCTATCTTCAACAAATTCTTCTCGTCCGTCTTTTTTCCTTTCTTTACTTTTCTTTAAAAATGAAATTAACATGCAAACATAATATGTTAAAATAGTCCATGTGTTTTTGCAATGCCATGCCACATGTAATCGACCATTAACCAACTATTCACCATCACATAGGCGTGACAAAAATACTAAAATCCAACACATCTTTGCCACCAGTTTCTTTGGATATGAGCATCCACACTCCAACTGATCCCTCCTTCGCCCGGGAGGTGAGTGGCTTGCAGGCCGACAGGGAAGAGTTCCAGTCAGAGGTAGGGACCAGGTCAGATCCAGCCCCCACTCATGAGACATGTCCGCTGCCGGCCGATCTGTACATGGCCACCCCTCCTTCCATAGGGCGCCTGCGCGGTGACAGGGCTGACCCGCCGAGGGGTCGCCAGGTCCTCGATGATATCATGAGGACGGCGATGGCAGGCACGGGCATGGCACACACATTGACTTCGCCATTTCCGCCTGATCGCAATGTCGAGGGAGCAGAGGCATGGATAAGAGACCGAGCACGCGGTTTTTTCATGTACCACGCTGGAGAGTTCGACAGGCACACCATCTGGAGCTACCTGGTGTGTGTACCCATTCGAGGATGGTCTCAGCCCCACAGACGGTCGGCACAGTTCCCAGAGCACTTACAGATCCCGGCTAGGTTACATCTTCAGTCCCTTTTCTGGGAAGAGGTTAGGGTGTTCACGCACTTTTACGGCCGCCGGATCACGAACACCTTGCCACGCGGCTTGCGGCAGGCGCCGATGGTGCGGCGACTTGGATATTGCAAGAGGGCCAGCATCGCGGCGTACAACTAACATCCGACCTCCTCGGCGTCGCCCGATGGGCGGTGGGAGGAGGGGCACATTCGAGTGTTGATGAGGTAATGCGGTCGGGTTTATGTTTAGTTTGTATGGATCGACGAAATCGACCCTTTGGATGTGCTTGTATGTAGCGTGTTGCGGAGATGCTTGGAGAGGCCGGAAAGGTCGGAGTCGTTGATGATAGACCCCGTTACTATCAATTTACTATGTTCCGGTCGGTGTCAGGAAACGTCCCTCCCGAGGAGTGCGTCTCCCACCTTCTTCCCGCTGAGCATCCTGACTGGGGTGCACTACGTCTGGTGCTCTGGCCCATCGTCACAAGGTAAGTACTCGATTCTTTGCTTTACTTTCAATTCCCGAGGCAATCCTCTGACTTAAGGGAACCGAAAGTCATACATCTTTAGCGTGTCAGCGATGGTCATTGGATGCTTGTTGCTCTTATCACGATCCCCGGCGTGCGCACCGCCCTAGGCCTCGGAGATGACGATCACGTGGGCTGGTGGTACCCGACAACATGCACCGCGACCCAGGGTTTCAGGAGTACGCATCAACCTACCCGCGCTTCGCTCGTGAGTGTTTCTAGTCCCCTTGTCTTTGCCATTGTGCCCGCCACTAGTGATCTCACCTGCACTCTCTTTGTACAGCGCGGCCGCTTGGGTCTTCGAGCGACTGGGGGCACCAGCGGGTTACATCCGATGGGGTGCGGCATCAAATGTGCGGCCTGCATTGTGCCCGCTGCAGGTCGACAACAATACCTGTGGCATGCACATTGGTTTCATCATCGCCACCTGCGTCGCGAGGCGTGTGGCAAACCCGACCGGATAATGTTATACCGATAAGCGGGCTGGTACACTACGATGTGGCGATGTGCGATTTTTAGGAGTGAGTGGCCCGTAGTAGCTCCGCCGCTTTTTTATTGTAGGGTGTCTTGGTACCAACAGACTTCGGTGGTCCTTTGTTAGTCTTGTTTTGGGATCTATCTAGCTAGAAGCTTTTCTCCGTAATCATGTAATCATGTATGTAACATTATATGCAACATTATTTATGTGATAATGCTACGAGTGATGGCATATCAGTTTGCTGTGTGGCCTCTCACTTTCGTCTTGTGAGGTCGTGGTGGTTGGTCCCTCGCCGCGGTTCGGCCTTTGCACGCCATCTGTGGACTCCATCTGCGGGCATGTTCTTCTTTGTCTGTCGTAACCGCCATGAAAGGCGTGAACCGGGGCCGGCCGCATCTCTATAGAATCGATTCTGCCTGCCCGAACCTTGGATATAATTTCACGACATCTCCCGGGTCAAGAGCATGAGCATTTTGCATAGTGGCTTGCATACCGGCGTTCGCCATGAGCAACGCATCCCATTGTTGTAGCAGCGCATCGGACGTCGGCGCCGTTCATTGGTGCGGTGGTCGCGAGGCATGGGCGGAATGAATTGTCGGTTGGGAAATAGCTCATTGTACAATGCGGGGTGGCTGCTGGTAAGGAAATAGTCTCCCGCTATGAGATGTTTGCACACGGCATGAGGGCATGGGCAGTCGCAATATCGCATCCTCATATGCTGAGTGTATCTCAGTCCCTCCGTTGACTGGCTAGCCATAGATAACCTGACGTCTGCAGCATCTTCTAACCGGATGGCGTTGGGGTTATCGTGCAAGGATTGGATAATGGAGTGAGCACCAGCATGTCTCTTTGGATATGAGCGCGTGCTATAGCGTCCAAACTCGGCTGCATGGAAAAAGAGAGGTTACGACCAACACACGAGAGAGAGTTACACCTTTGAGTACTTACCAAGACTCCATCTTTCTTCGCACCGAGTTAGGATTGTGCCTCCGGCTGGCATCGTCCCGTCCGGAAAACCAATGAGATGAGACACTAGTGTGTACATCCTTATATTGACTTTGCACTGCAAGGTTTGGGTCTTCAAAACTTTCCAGTGTGACTCCACGTAGTTTGTTGTGTCGACGTTGGCATGGTTGAACATCCGTTTGTGTCTCTGCCATTTACCATCCCACGTCGCCCCATTCAACCAGTTGTGATTCAAGTACCTACATCGCGCAACAATTTGTTTGGCCCAGAGTTTGGATGATACCACTAATCTATGTTCCGCACTCACCCTTGGATGATGTGGTTTTGTCCGTAGAGAAGCTGAAATTGTGCCAGCTGGGCATTGTAGGCGTTGGCATTTGGCTCTGTCATCAACTTTGACAGCCGCAAAGCCACGTCTTTCTTTAGCATCTCCCGGCGGTAGCGGCAATGATATTTTGCCGCGACGCGCTTAGATGGAACCAACATGCAAGAACATTGCACCGCAACCTATTTGCAAAACCGGGCTATTGTTACCAATGTGTTGATATAATCAATGCACGGGTCAAGATACACGCCGCCATCTTCCCAACAATGTCGGTCTTCCGACACAACCTCGGTGATAGCCCGTCTCTCACAGTCGTCCATGTCAATGGTGATTGACCTCGGTCTGATTGTGCCCATTCGCTCGAAGACAAGGCGTAGTGCTATCTTCAGGGCATGTCGTTGGTGCCCCTCGTCCCCGGGGACTTCACCATGTTGAACCAGTATGGACCAACATCGTGAATCGTAGGGGGTTTTTATTGCCAAGGGGTAATGCGATAATGCATGGGTTGGTGTCTGCGGAAAACCAAGAATTTGGAGTACTCCAAACGGAAGGGGGTGGTGGGCGGGAAATGGCGCTCCCGCATGGATCCGGGTAGGGGTATAGGGTTAGGACCATAACTACCATAGGGGTTAGGACAACAATTCAACATCCCATATGCCAACATTATAAACCATTGGCCAACCGTGGCCAACATTTGAAAATTATAAACCATTGGCCAACATTGGCTAATGGTTTATAAACATTGGCCAACATTCCAGTATATGTATGATAAACATCGGCCAACATTCCAGTATATGTATGGGAAAGGGTATATGGATTGCTAGTTGGGACTGGAGTACATGTACGGATAAGGGGCCAAAAATTAAAATTCATATGTACGTATGGTTGGGGGGTTTCGCCCGCAAAAAGCCGTATACGAGGGGGTTTCTGTCGACCCCTTGAACGCACATGCCATATGCTCTATATAAAGGGGTGAAGCCCCCGGGCCCTCGTCAGCCTCCACGCTGCAGAGCATGTAAAACACTGGGTACCCCACACCCCCGGCAATCGGTACAACCGCTCCGTACAGCGGAAACTTCCACAGATTTGTACAGAAGGTTGAATCCATGGTCCCCGTGCTCTTGCGATGTCCCACGCAGCACGGGTCATTCCAATACTTCTAAGCTCTAGTGCGACAGCCGCAAGGAGTTCTGGATGCACGGGCATGGACCAATCCTCCGCATTGGTGAAAGGATCATGGCCAGTGTGTTCGGTGCTAACGTATATCCGTGCACCATTTCCATTATCTTTCACTGTCCGCAAACGAAACAAGCAACCTCTGCGGTGGGACCGTCTGCAGTTCTTGGGAATTTTGGCTGGGAGTAACTTGTGGAGCAACCTGACCAGGCGGGTTCCACCCGTCGTCTACATTATCCCCGGTGTCCTCCTCCGACATTGTGTCATCCTCGGTGTCATGAAGGTCATACTCACTATCATTTTCATCTGACATCTCACTGACTGAGTCGTCAGTGACTACCTCAGCCATTCTCCTGCTCTAGCAACTGCGCCTGCTCTAGCACCGACGATCTCGAATAGATATCTGAGGTACAGCTGAACATGAACACAAGCCTGAGTACAAACCTATAGATACATTGGGGTCTTGACAAAACACAAATATGAATTACAAAGCAACACATTATACTACTTGTTTCCCATTCATAAAAAATATTATACATTGTTTTTGTCCATTCTGAGGACTTGACAATTGGATGCAACGACTTGCATCATTATCTGCACATCCAACATTGTTTCATCTTTATTTGGCTCGGTGAGCCATTCTACCAGTCGTTCCCCGCAGGGAACGCCGGACGTTAAAGCAATCAGAAGCTCCCTTTCACTCATCGTTGCAACGACGGTGAAAGGAGCGGGAGGAGTAGGGGGATTGCTGTCCCTTAGAGGAGGAGGAGGAGGAGGAAGCGGGGGATTGCTGGAGATGTCCCTAGGAGGAAGAGGAGGAGGAGCATTACTGCTAGAAGGGACACAACGTGCGAAGACGGTCTTCAATTGGCGGACCATTGTAACAAGATGGGCAAGAAGAATGGCAACAGTTTTCCACAGAAAATGACAATATCAAGCAATTTCCCTGCCATTTTTAGAATAAAACATTTTAACAAAATATGGACCAGAACAAGAAAAAAATTGCCCACCAAGTTTCTAATAGAAACTCACTTGAGCGGATAGACCTTGCCGCGGAGATTGGCTTCAAGATCAGCGCTGGACTTGAACTTCGCTCGAGCGCCACAGGAGGTTCACATATAAACTCGAGCGCCACCGAAGGTTCATATATATACTCGAGAATTGTTTGCACTCGCTATACTCAAGGTTCATAGATTCCTTTTCGTTTTTTGCAGGACCGAAAGTTGGATTCAGCACCGAAAGTTGGATTTCCCTCCACCGAACGGTCAGGTACGGCAGGGCCCTGGATTCGCCTGGGCGAACCCGGTAGGGTGCCCAGGTACGCCCTGCCAGCGGGTTGCAGCCATAATGGGGCTGTCGTACGGGCCTGCCACCCAGGATTCGCCTGGGCGAACCCGGTAGGGTGGCCAGGTACGCCCTGCCAGCGGGTACCGGCCATAATGGGGCTGTCGTACGGGCCTGCCACCCAGGATTCGCCTGGGCGAACCCGGTAGGGTGGCCAGGTACTCCTGAGTGTCTGCAGACGAACTCTGGTTAGGGGTTCGCTTGGGCGAACCCGGCAGCAATGCCAAGTAAGCCCGGCCGCCCCGCCGCGCTGGCGGGGTTCGCTGGGCGAATCCGGGTCGAGGTTCGGCAAGGGCGAATTCTCGGGGGTTCGCCCAAGCGAACCCACTTGGCCGCCCAACTTCGTTTTGGGGGCCATTCGAAGCACCGAACAATTGGGTGCTATTTATTTATTTTTTTTTTTTTTTTTTTTTTGTTTCAAGCATCCTGTTCGTTCCAAACCGTTGTGATTGGAAAGGAGGTTTCTTTTGAAAATTTTAATGGCCTTTGATTTGGAATATGACATGGAATATTTGCAAAATCAAAGGCCGAAATATAAAGATGCAAAAAAAAAAAAAAAAAAAAAAAAAAAAAACACACACACATTAAAGATCTATTAAAATGGATTAAGATCTTGTTTTAGTTAGGGGTACCCTCGAAATGTTAGGGGTAGGCCACATTTCCTCAGCCTTAACATTTCCGGCAAGCTTGGATTTCACTTCGCATGCAGAGAGATACAATACGAGGTCAGTGATGGATTCTTGGCGAGGTCAGCGATGGATTGAACCTTGGAAAAGAAGGATTGAATCATTCAAGATTAGGCAGAAACAGGGCAGACCCACTTGTTGGCGAAGTGCTTTAGCTTCAGCTTTTCGAGTAGCAGAATCTAAGTAAGATTGCGCTTCTGCTTCAACACGAAGGCGATGAGCTTCTGCAATTGCTTCGGCCCTTTGGTTGCCGGATTTGCCTTGCCGGATTGCTTCGGCCCTTTGATTGTCGGATTTACCTTGCCGGATTGCATCATGCTCTGCATCGAAACAAGAAAAAACAAGCTTACCTAAAATTTTCCTCTGTTTTTTCTACTTTCAAGAAGACGATTCTTATAATTTATCTGCCGGATCTATGAATCCAGAATAAAAAAGAAGCTGGGAGGGTACCTTCTTGAGATCGATGGGCATAGCCGGGGACAGATTGGACTGCATTTTAAACGTCTAACCGAGCAGGCGCTAAGAATTGCAAGATGTCCATCGGATGATTCAGACCATAAGCTACGGCGACAGATGTTTGCAGAGAAGTCATTTTGTAATATATAGCTGGCACAAGCATGCCAGATGGCACTAGCAACCTGCTAGGTAGGACAGGAAAGTCATAGGAAAGTTATAGGATGTAAGAATGATGATAATAAGGAGAAATGTGACCTACCCTAACATTTCGTACATTTAAACTTAGGTTCCTTATCCTACAACCTCAGTTTCTGAATCCCAAAACTATTAGCGTTACATTCCTTTTCTCCTCTAACAAAAGTTAAAAGAGGAATCAATTTTCAGAAAATGGGGATATGCTAGCTCAGATTCTTTTTTTTTCCTTTTCGACTTAATTACGAGTATGCAATGTAGGATAATGTAGAATTCCTTTGTTAAATTTATATTCATCGATTTTGTGGTGCATTCATACTTAAATACGGACGTCCTACTTGGACTTGCTTGTGTTCTTACTTCCCTGCAATATGGTATGTGGGTGACCTTTTTTGTTGTATTAATATGATGCTGCCACAGCAGATCAATCCACTGCAGAATGGTGATTTTGTAGCCCATTCTGTTGTTTGAGGGATCGAAAAACAGGGGATCCTTGAAAAACAGAGGATCCTTTCCTATTTCTATTCTTTTTTCCTTGATTGCTAAGCTATTACTATCACACATTTTCCAGATTCAAATTCACTCTACAACAACCGATATGATTGGTTTTCCTTTGGATCGGAAATCCAAATGAATAAGCTGCAGACCCGTCTGAATAAGGATTCGGAAGTACTGTGTAGATTGCAATGGGCGACATTTGTGCATTCAAGTTGCTTGCAAGTTGAATGTGGCAGAGGAAATGCTAGACTAGTTAAGTTATTGACAATTGAAATGAGGTACAATGTGGGTGGTCAGGTGGAGCGGATAGGGGTTGCAATGCTCCAAGCAAAACCGTAAGGGTCGAGGAGTTTGCCATAGCGCTGGCCCCAAGACTGATCTGCAACGCCCTCCAAAACTTGACAGCCGGCCTCCAAAGCTCGATCAAAAGCAGCATCCACATCGTTGGGCTTTTCACGCTGGGACGCAACAAAAAAAAACCAAACAAGGTGCTACGCACGGAGGGTTGCCCTCTATGGCCGGAGGGTGAAGTGGCTTAAATCATAGCTCAAAGTCATGTTTTGACAATCAATTCAAATTGCTATTTCTAGACAATAGAATACTTGATACCATGACTTTATGGGAATTGGCCTGAAGAAATATTTGGTGCTCGGCATGGAAGAAGTATTGCAAAAACTCATTTGGAACTCAACACTGGGAACACGAGATCCTAAAGCCAACAGTTTGTGTGCCTCATCTAATTTTCTCACTTTACAAAGCTTGTCAACAAGGTCCCTAAATGTTAAAGCCCTAGGAGCAAAACCTTTCTCAACCATCCGCTCACACACATCTAATGCTGCACTGTATCTCTCATTCTCACAAAGAGCAAGAAAGAGAGTATTATAGAAGTGTTATAGCTCACAACATTGGGATGCAACTTATTTGAAGCAATAACCTCGAAAAAAGCCTTCAGCTTCATCCAATTTTCCAACTTTACATAGGCCCTTCAGGAATGAGTTGAATGTTATGATATTTGGGTGATAACTTCTCTGAGCCATCTTTTGTAGTAAAGATTTTGCATCATCAACTTGTCTCGCATCGGACAGTCCATCAATAAGGGACGTGCATGTTTTGACATACTGTGGAACATATATTGCCTTGAGGCCCTTAGTCATGGCCATCAAGAAATAATTCAAAAGCTCATTCATGCTCGAGTAAAAAAAGAATTACCAAAGTAGAGCATCACTCTATGCGATTGCAACCAAAAATTCAAATAAAAAATGGAGGTACATAACTTCCAGATAATTATGCACACTTCAATAAATGTTGTAATCTATCAAACCAAACTGGCTTTTCAATGAATAAGAATTTCTAGAAAGAAAATGGCTTACCAGATAAATATCCAATGCCTCAATCTCTTTTACTTTCTTAAGATCGGGCAAAACTCTGGGGTTGCCTGTGAAAAGTAAGTGGTTTCTGCAGTTGAAGCTCCTCTTCATCTGCCCCTTTAGCCCCTGTTTAAAAGGAAATTTAATAGCTAAACCTTATAAAAGCAATAGCTAGGACTGATACACTGACAATATATGTTACCTGCCATATAACAATGAATTGTCTCTACTGAGGAAAAACAATTCTTACGGATTAAGCAAGTCTATGACATTTCCAGGGTTTTCTGTTAGCGCTTCATCCTGCAGCCTAAAATACTCTTCATCAATCAAACATGTGTATTACGTTATATTGCTTACTTGTGGATGGGGACGCCAATTTTTTTTGCCATACAGATGTGCCCAAGATGAAATGGCCACCTTGTAGGAGTTGATTCTTAACCGATTAGTAATATTTCAGAGGACTTGCATGAAGCATAGGGCGGATCAGATTGGAGCTTCAGGTCTGCCCGTTACCCGGTTGGAACATCGGCGATCCAGAACATGCGAAACCGCCAGTTTACAGGCAACAAACGGTTTGGAGCAGTCGCCAGAATATCCTCGGTATATTCCAGTATATACCTCACTTAAGCAAGGGTTTGCCCCCCTAGGGGCAACCCAAAAACGAACACTTTTTGGCTAGCCATGCATTTATACCCCTATATAATTTAATATTATTTTTCAATATATAAAGTTTATATTTGCAAAATAAGTATATATCATCATGGCATAATCTTATTATCACCATTATATATCAAATTGATTAATGTTGGCAATTAATATTGGGAACAAAACCTTAAGTCAAATACCCCTAGAACGCATGCACTTTTCTATACATGGGGTGAACTGATTCACTTTTCAAAACGCCAAGGAGACGATAGAATAGTAATCTCTTCTTCCTCCCCGTGCCATAAGTAATAAAAATTAGTGTTGACTTCAAGGAAGAGTGCAAGAAATATGTTTTGAACCAAGAAAGGAGGGAAGGCACCGAGCAAGAAAGTGTACGACATTTTTCACTTCGGTAGTGCAGATTCTAGACTTGTAAAATTGAAAGAATCGGCACACCGTTTCTTTCTATTCTTAATCTCTACCACTGGATCTTCTCTAAATCTATACTTCTAGCTCGAGTTTCATGCAATATTCTAGCCATCATCTCTCGGGCTTATATCAAGCTATGTGCATCTTATGAACGTGAGAACGTTAAGGGAATACTTAACCCACAAAGGGATTTGTAATTCCCTATCCCATTCTGAAATATAGTGTTTATGATTCCATAAGCATGACTTGAGAAGAGTTTGCAATATCTAACATAGCTGGGCCTAGCAGGCCTAAGTGTCCCCATATGGAACAGCCCTTAGATCATCGATCTACAAATACGTAGCTTTATTCGCGCTATGCCTTCCATTACCCGAGATGTCATATTCAAGTTATAATCTTTCAAACAGTTTTGAGAAATTCCTGAATGGCCAGAAAGTAATGATATTAATTGTATGACTCTCTTTTCCTTCACAAATGCCTACATACTAAAGTATGTTACAAGATCAAAGAACTTCTAACAAGGGCCATGCAATAACATCAGTGATAATCCTCACATGAGCAGGATCCATCCTTGAAGTGGTGCATACGGTAACCATCCCTTATTATAATGTCTCGCTTTTCAATTTTAGAAATGATCTTGGTTGCACTATGGCAGTCTACACAGACGCGGAGATTTTTTCTTTCTTGAATAACTGCCCCTGGAGGTGTCTTGATAAGCCCAAATGCTACAGCCAGTTTTTCACAGTGCCCACATAAGGCATCCTCCTTGTCCTGGTCTGACATTTGTTGCAGCACCAAGTCCACTTTTGGTGCATAACCACTCTCCTTCATTCGATCACTTAAATTTTTTTAGCATTGCATAGATCTCTTCACTTTCGGGGTGGCTCTTGTCCCCAACAATGAATTCATGGACTGCCTCATTTAGTTCAATCCATGCCTTTGCAGGTCTCTTCCATGCACCTACCTGCTTTCGGAGCCCTTCTATTCTTGCAGCATCCTTCCACATGTGAGCATCAGAAAATATACCTAAAATATACCTGACATAAGCACATATGCGGAGGCATGATGGAAATTCAAGTTGGCAACTTGGTCAAAAGATCGTCTTGCAATGTCCACATTGCCGTATGTTTTGCAGGCAGCAAGTAAAGCTGTCCAGCCATTAAAGATGGGCTCCATAAGTTGCAAAAGACTTTCTGCTTCATCTAAATATCCTGCACGGCCAAGAAGGTCAACCATACAGTTGTAATGACGATCATCAAGCACCAGGAAATGATCTCCTGTCATAGCCTTGAAGAACTTAAAGCCCATATCAACTAAACCAGCATGACTGCAGGCAGCAAGAATTGTAGCAAATACTACTTCATCTGGTTTGATGCCATGTAGTTGCATATCCTCAAGACACTGTTTGGCCTCTTCAACTTTCCCCCTTTGAGCGTATCCTGTAATAATTGCTCCCCATGTGACTATGTCTCTATTTGGCAACCCATTAAAGACCTCGCATGCATCATCAAACTTTCCACATTTTACATACATATCAACAATGGTATTTCCCACAACAATATCGCATTGAAAACCATTCTCAATAATTTGCTTATGAACCTGCCTGCCTTTTCTATCGCGCCGATGCTGACACAAGCCTTTAAGACGCTTAGAAATATAGCCTTGTCCGGTTTTATATGCTCAAGCTGCATCCTCTCAAACAAATGCAGAGCAATAAGTCCTTCTCCATGCTGAGCATATCCAGAAATCATTGCTCCCCATGTTACAACATCTCTATCTGGTAGCTGGTCAAAGATTTCACGGGGTTCTTCCAAGCTACCACATTAGGCATACATATCAACTAGCACACTTCCTACAATTCTAGAATGAATTCCAGCCCTAAGGATCTGCCCATGAATGCTTCTAATATCTATGCTGCTACAAGCCTTCAAAATGATTGCAAACATAATCTCATTAGGTTTTAACCCCTTCTGAATCATCATATCAAAGCATTCAAGAGCAAGTGTGGCTTTGTCATGCTGGATATATCCTGTAATCATTGAGCTAAATGCCACCAAATCTGGATGTTTTAACTGGTCAAAAATCCTTCGTGCCTCTTCTAGATCATCAGATTTAGCATACTTATCAACCAGAGCTGTGCCCACAACAATATCAGACTGGAGTCCTACTTTAGTGATATGAACAATATCAGACTGGAGTCCTACTTTAGTGATATGGTCATGGATTTGTCTGCCTTGCTCAATAGCTCCCACGTTGCCACATGCTTTCAAAATGCTTGAATATGTAAACTTATCTAGATTGATGCTCTCATATTCCATTGTGTTATAGAACTCTAGTGCCATCTCACCTTTGCCAGATTTAGCATGGGCTGCAATAATTGCACTCCATGTATACAAACTGGGTTTGCTAGTCCTGCTAAATGCTTTGTTTGCTTCAACTAAATTTTCAGAGAAGGAAAAAAGACGTACAAAGTGATCAGTCAATGCAGCAATAGAATCCAGTCCATCATGGGCCATTATGGACTGCACACGTCTGCCTAAGTCCAAATCTTGTTGTTTTGTGCACTCATATGCCAGCTGGTAAGCAAGATCTCTAGAAACAGCCATACCCTGCAACTGCATAACCTGCAGCCTAAAACACTCTTCATCAATCAAACATGTGTATTACGTTATGTTGCTCGCTTGCGGATGGGGACGCCAATTTTTTTTTGCCATACAGATGCTACGATGCCCAAGCTGAAATGGCTTACGTTCTGTTGGTACTATCAATAAGGTCAATTGAGCATTCCAATATTGCCTTTCTGGCATCATACCTGTTAATGGAAAATGGTTGCAGAACCCATATACAGAAGGCAAATTACAAAATACGAACATAAAGACCTGAAGTATTACCTCCAGTCACCATCCACCTGACTCACTGTTGGCGGGTCTCGCAAAGCAGGCAAAGGTATTGAAATCACAACATTATGTAGCTCAAATCTTTGTAAAGCTTCATATTCAATGTTAACATAACATTGCCACCAGAAACTGAAGGCCATCAGTTAACTGATATGGAAATGGCAGTTTTAAAGTGTCAGACACTAGCCTATATAGGAACAGCTATGGGCTCGCATGGGCATTGAAAACTCATGCATGAATAGGAGGTTGCATTTACTTACTGGTCAAAGGCACAAACGATTCCTCCTTGCTCTGCATGGGCCACTTTAAGATAACAGATGCTGAACCGGTTGGGAAAGGTCTGCTTGGATCTTTCAGTGCAAGTATATTTTCTCTAGAATATAAGTCCTTGTCGATATTAGGATGGGTTTTGAATTGCACCTCCTCCTGCCCAACTCAATCGGGTCTGCCCGTTACCCGGTTGGAAGATCGGCGATCCAAACATGCGAAACCGCCAGTTTACAGGCAACAAACAGTTTTTAGCAGTCGCCAGAATATCCTCGGTATATTCCAGCATATACTTAGGATATGCCACAAACCCACTTAAACAAGGGTTTGCCCCCCTAGGGGCAACCCAAAAAATAAATTACGTCTGATAGCGAAAAACTTACGAAAAGGCCCTCGGTCTCGTCGCAGACCATGAATTCGACATTGCCGCATTTGAGATGCGAGTGTAGGATGAGGGTTTGTGTTTTAGGATGGGGTTTGTGGTTGTCGTGCACAGATCTGGCAACCTCGTGTGCTCCAAAAGCTTTGGCGTAGAAGGCGATTGCTTCTGCTGCCTTTGGCGCTTCGATTACGAGATGCGGCCTCAGCTGCTCCAACACTATCTCCATCTTCGATTCACAACTAGGTATCCTCCCACTGCTTGCTTATTCATTTATTCCTTTATACTTCCTTCCGTCTATGGTTCCCCTCTCTGCTGCCATTTGGCTTCCATGCCATTCTACATCTTTCTCCCTTAAATTCTCTCCTTTTATATACGTGGGTTCTTTCATTGGGATCCCGGTATATTCCCCTAGGTATGCCAAAATTAAGAGCACATACCTTGCGTATCTTATACATCTTTCAAACCAGGTAAATATTTTAATGGTGTTGGAATCATTAGATTTTGTACTTGTTTTTTTACATCATCCAACTCTTTTTCTTCCATGCCTTTGCATGCTAAATGTTCCCCATCTTGATAATTTTCAATTCCATTCTTAACATGGATGTAATTTTAAGTTTCGTGAGCAATGTCTGGGTACCTTTCTTGTCCCTTACTACTGGAAACTCTCCGTGGTGGTTCAAGTATTTCGCTACCTTCTCTAGCGGCCCTCTGTCTAGTGACCACATTTACTTCTACTGGATCAATCATTATCTTCCAAGATGATCATCCTTGTTTCCCTACTCTCTTTAGACGAATCATCCTTAGGTTTTACCACTGTATTTTTCAATGGTTTTAGATCTACACTCTCTTGACTAATACCCTTTCTCCCCACACTTCCAACACTCGATCTCTTTAGTATTTCTTCTTGTTGAAGCTTCAGTAGACACCGCAAAGGTGGAAGTGCTTGGTTTTACTCTGGTTTTGTTATTAAAATAACATTCTTTAATGCCATGGTTATTTCTCTCACAAATATAACACCATGTTGTTGGCAAAGAAACTCTTCATTCATTAGTGTAATGGCCTGGCATTCTTTTAGGTTCACTCATATTTATTTTTTTTAAATCCCTCTTCTAAGTTTTGTTGCAACTTGTGTTGCAAATCCCGTACACCTTTAATTTCTTGATTTATTTTCTTCTGTACAAGAGATTCCAAATCGGGTTTGGTATATCTCTTCATGCCAAAAATTGAGCTTATTTGTGCAGCTCTTTTGACTGCTTGGTTTTCTTAGACTTCCATCACATCCTTCTATATAGTATAGCTTTTTTATCTGCTGCATTAGTACATCCAACTCAAGTTGCGAGGTTGAGCAGGCATTACTTTTAAGCCTACTCCAGAAAAGCTTTGGTTTTTGTACCATCATATCTATCAACTCCTTTTGCTTAGCTGCCATGTATTTCCTCTTTTTCCTTCTTACCATCTCCATATAGTCTTTTTTCTTTCACATTTTATCGCACGATGTAGCTTCTTTATAATGCAAGCGCGCCGTCTTGCATTCATCATCAAACCATCTATTACATGGTAGCCCCTGGGCTCTTTTGAAAGAGCTCAAGCATCCAGTTACACTCTCTAGCAAGAGATTTCTAAGTTTAAGATCAATCTCGTCAGCCTTCTCTAGCCATAAAGTATGTCCTGCTTTATGTTCACAAAGCTCTAAGTATTATTTTGCTTTATGGAAATAAAAAGGATGCGAGAACTGTTCTTACCATTCACCATTTGTTTTGGTTGGCATAGTATATTCAAGCGGAAAATAAGTGGCATATGGTCTGAATCTGGGCAGTCTCCAATGAAGAAGTCTGTGATGGTATCAATCAGATGTTCTCCTGCAATGAGATAATCCATGACACTTGAGCCCTTTCCTCTGGACCCAATTGAGGTGTATTTCTTAGACTGTGGCTAGGTGTCCCATTGTAAATAACAAAGCCCAATCCTCCACACATTGTATGTGTGTGTGTGTGTTATCAGTGTGTGTGTAATATGCCCAAACAAGAGACATAACACAATAAAACATAACAAAGTACAACAATCATAACAATGTTATGCAGCCCATAACAATGTTATGCAGCCCATAATACTTCATGAAAGTCTAGTGAAAAACAAAAGAATGAGCAATTGAGAACTGGTTTAACATCTCTGCTGTGGAATAGCAGCTGGAAATGCACACGAGCCATCCAATATCACACCTTCAGATGAAGAGAAGGATAAATTTGATGGGAAATCTATACAATGATGTCCGAAGACAATGCAAATGCTGAAACAATAATAAATTTAACCAGCACAGTAGTCCAACGAAAAATTGAGTAGAACCAATGTACGCAAATCCAAAACCTAAGTTTAAGGATTGATGCTAGTACCTGCAGATCATCCAAGAGCATAAGTTAGTATAAGGATAGTAACTAGACTTGGGAACTGCAGGCGTCAACACATCAATCCACTTGTTATTGATGTCCAAACTTAGAAATTGGAAGACATCAAACAATTCTACTACTATGAAATCATCATATTAAATAGCTGTGTAAACACTAAGAATGCAAAGAGCACATTTGCTTTGCATTAACGGGAACTGAGAACCTGAATAGCTACCACTGGTCATATGTATGTAATGCAGCATTAGATTATGTAGACTGGTAAGACCAACCATCAAATCCATGGTCAATCATCATTATCTATCAATTGAATAAACATAAACAATGGAATCGGAAAGAAACTGACACCATGTCCAAGTAAGGCACTAAGTGCTTGCAATTGCCTTATATCATGCAACCGCAACATATTACATCATAATATAGATGTAGAATATGTAGAATGGTTATCATAAACTCAAAATCTCCATAGTCAATCCCTATTCCCTAGTTGCAGGTATACAAACACTGTCATTAGAGGCAGACATCATGATCGAGTACAGCCCTGAGTGTTTACTTATGTCAAATAATTAGAGATAAACAAACAAAAGAAAAATAAAGATAGAAGAGAAGAAAAACCGAAGAGAACAAAGAAAGAAATGGCAGCGAAAGACACAGATAGAAACAAAAGAAACTACAACGAAGTCAGGAAACAGAGACAAGACATAGACCAACAGAGAAAGAGCAACGAAAAATAAGGTGCAGATAGAAGAAAAGATGGACACAAAGACAAGGGGAAAAAATAAAAAACCAACGAAGGAGTCAACAAAAACAAACAAAAGAGAAACAAAACAGACCAACCGACAACACAGGAGGACAGACCGGGCAAGCTGGGGGACCAACCTGACAAGAAGGTCGTACACGGAACCGGATGTCAGCGCCAACAGGGATCCAAAGAGAAGGAAAAAAAAGGAAAAAATTGAAGAAAAAGGACCGAAAAAAGAAAAGAGGAAGAAATAAACAAATGAAATAAAAATAACAACAATAAAAAGGAAGGAAAAGGACCGCAATAAACAAAATAAAAAACAACCACAGTAGAACCAACGAAACAAAGGAAGAACCCAAGAGGAGGGTAGCACGAGAACCCAAGGAAGTTGGTCAAAGAACCGAGGCCAAGAGATAAAGATAAAGATAAGTTTTTATCGTCCACGAGAACCCTATCGGGTTATGGGACCCAAACAAAGAGAAGAAGGCGTGAGCCCCCTACAGAACAAAAAGGCATAAGCCTAAACAAAGCACAACATAGAGACAAAGCCCCATAAAAAAACATGAAAGAAATAACAAAAAGAACTAAGTAATAAGGCACTATACGTATTCCAGCCAAGGGTTCTCAGGCCAATGGTCGCGAATGATAGCCGTGCCCCCTCTATACACTGCCCATTTGCTCTGCATTCGAGCCTCTCGGACTTTGCACAACTCCCCCCGTCGCCTAGTTAACTGTACAGGGGAGAGATCCTCCTGAACAGAGAATCTAGTACTCTTCAAATGATCTGCCGTCTTTGGAGCACATATAATCTGGCCCCGAGGGTGCCGGGAAATGTAATATCGACTATATCTTTGAAGTGTACGACTATATGACGAGGTCTGTCCGGTCTCACGGGCCCCAACTTCGCCGGGTCTGTGGCAATACTAGGCTCGCTTGAATATGCATGATATCGAAAAAACTTTGCGACTGCTTGAAAGATCGAGCGAGCAAGAATATGTTTCGTAGCCCCATTATGCGCAAATTGAGGCCTCTATCTTGCTCGGGATCGCCTATCTCGGTGATGGGACCTGCTCCCCCATGCTTGTGAGAAGTGCGTCGTGTGGTTCAATCTGGAGTTACATGTATCGGTCATTATAGTGTCCTTGCATGAGGCCGAGATGTCTCCGCTCGGCATCCAGTGCTCATGTTCGCCCTAGCTCGGCCTCGGTGCATTCGGCCGTCTAGTTGTAGATCAGTCAGATACTACTATCTCGCAGATTTGGGGGAAAGGGTGGTGGTTCTCTGAGGGCCATTCGGTCTTGGAAGAAAGCGTGTCGATTATCCAAGGAACTGCTTAGCTTCTATCATAACAGTAGGGGCAAACATTGTCTGTTCCAAGGCAGGAGATAGCGTGTCATGTTCTGCTGCTGAAAGACATGGGCAAAGTTTATCTCTAATTTCCAGGAACTGCTGGAGAAGATCCCCACCAAGTGTGCTAGCATTTTTACACCGAGCCCGTCTAGTCATGGCGTAAAACCTTGCAGGCGAGAGTGCCACTTGCTAGACTAGATTAAGCTCACGTAACCTTCCTAGGCATAAAGGAAGCTTGGTTCAAATGTAATCTAATATGGCAGGCTGTTTGTTGCCGTGGACAAGGGCAACTATTGGTCTGACAACAGCAAATACCCCAACAATCCAAAATAAGAATAACACACAATCCAAACCTGATTCTGGCAGGGGCGATACCAAATCGGATTAGAATGGCAAAAGAATTGGGCTGAGGGCTCTTGCTGGATCTGCAGGTTGCTATGAAAATTCATAAACCCATGAATTGCTTCTATGGCTGGTGTTATCCCCTCTATACACAGAAGTGGGCGCTGCAGTCGAAACTTGAAAACCCCATCATGTGCTGGCGCAATTTAGCCGATCTCCCTGAAGCTGGATGCTAGCCCGCCTGATTCCCAAATCACGTTGATGCTGAATCCTCCGGTCTTGATGCTGAATGTTGCCACTAAATCATGTTGATGCCAAATTACGGTGACCCTAAACCCTCCGGCCTTGATGCTGAACTCGCTACCTGCTGTTGCTTGATGCTGGCCCCTGAAGGGGCCGGGGCCTGGCGCCTTAGGCTGGGCGGTGGCGCCTTAGGCTGGCGGTATGGTATGATTTGAAGGAAAAAAGAAAAATTAAAAACAAATAGAAGGAAATGGAAGGAATAACAAATGCACTAAGAGAACCATAGCCAAGCCAAAGCAACCAAGGAAAAATGAAAAGAAAATAATGGGGAAAGGAAAGCTAGAACAATTAAAGGAACCGCAACACACACTGAGCAACACAGAAAGCACCCTAGAAGAAGATTGCACGAAAAAACAAAAAGACTGGCCACGACACAGAGGCACAGACGGAAGAATACAAAACAAATAAAAATAAAAAAATAAACAAATGCCAGAACAAGGTTAAAAGAAAAACCAAAGCAAGACTAGAGCAAAGCCACAAAGGACACAACCATGAAGATGGTTGCAATAAAAATCAAAGACACTAGCAATGGAATAAAAATGTAGTAAGCCACTCAGACAGGCCTTCTCGACGAGAAATAAGTCCCAAATTTAGGTTAACCCGTCTGTAGCATTCCAATGTCTGATCATTAGAACATTTAGACGTTGCATTTCAAAAATAGAGTATTCTATGTGTGTGTGTGTGTGTCATAGCATATCATAACATTGCATAGCTAAACAAATCTTTGCATAAGACAAAACTATACTGCAAAAAATGTAAGTAATAGCATCTGCATTGCATGACTGTCACATCTCATTTCATATTTCACAATAATTTTATAGAGATCTCATAACATTCTCAAAGAAATACCGCCATGTAACTCTTGTTGACTTGATACTCCCAATCCAAAGTCAAGGACTGAAGCTCACCTGCATCCATCCAAGAGCTTATGTTAGAGTGAAAATCGTAACAAGACTTGGGAACTGCAGGCTTCAGTACTTCAGTCCAGTTGTTATCCATGTCAGGCTTTAAATTGAAATACAAAAACATTCAACAAGACTAATCATAAAATAATTAAAAAAGGAGAAGAGACTTTTGAGACGCATTGAGCTTAATATCCAGGATGTAATAATGAAACCAGATGGCCACGATGATATGAACCATCAATTTACCATCACTTTAATTCTAAGTATTCACATATATTCAAATATGATCATTTGAATACCTTGAAAAAATCTTCTTTTCAGCACTTTAGCCTCAGTCTGCTGCTGTAAAAAGTGAACAGAGCAAAAAGGAATAACCATCATTCAATTAAATTGGGATTATGTCCAGGGAAAAAAATAGCGGCTAATATTAGCCAAATGGCGATTTTTTGGACATTTTTGGAAAAAGTACGGCTAAACTATAAAGGAGGAAATTTTTGGAAAAAAGAAAAAAATCGCCAAATATTTTCAAAGTTGACCTCCTTTACACCAAGGTTTAGCCAAACATAAGAAAGAAGGAGAGGAAAAATTCTTTCACTTTAGCCAAACGTTCGAAAGTTTTCCTATGCATTTAGGGATAGACTAGCCATACTTTTTAATAGCTAATGTAAAATATGAGATTATTCATGAGATTATGGAATAGAGGTTGCTAATACTATATTAGATGGACAGTTTTTTGTTCTCCAACTAGTAGATTTCTATTATTATCTTATCTTATCTTATTATTAATATGTTCGTACAATAAAAAGTTTGGCATAGCATAAATGTTTGGCTAAAGTTTATATAAAGGTTCAAACAAAAAATAGCCAAACATTCAAAACTAATAAAGGAAAATTATTCAACTTTAGCCAAACATTCGAATGTTTTCCTATGTATTTTGGGTTAAATTAGCCAAAGTTGTTCTAGCTAATCTAAAATATGACTTTAGTAATTTTTTCCCTGATTATGTCTATTCCAAAATCGCGCCGTATAAGCATTTTATTGACCATTATATTGAATTAACCACACTTTTGCACTGTGTTCATTTTCGGGCTAGGAAGATGCATTTTATGTTGAAATGCAAAGTCATTCAAATATTCCATGCAAATGACCCATATTATGACAGAATGTTGGCAATAGAAAAAACAAGAAATTACTTATTAATTCGCACATTCACGGACGACAACGAAATCTAAACATTGAAATTGTAATGCTTTACGAATAAATAACAGCAAGCAAGTTGCTACAAAACAGAGTTTTTCATGGTTCAAATCGCGCGTGGCGCGATTTGCTTGGCATAAATAACGCATTATAATAGAACATAAACTTAAAAAACTAATCCGATTCATCGTTAAATTCAGCGCCGCAGCGGTCCCGAGATCCCGTCGATCATGAACAAACCATGCTCGGATTCCATATAAGATGGATTACAACATCAAAGGGATCGGGATAGAAGCGGGCCGGGATTCAAAGCAACGACATCAAGCCCAGGTCCGGAAGTTCTATTTCTAGCTCGCGGCACTTCGAGAGGTCCGCATGGTTCATCGTCGCGGTAATAAAATGTGCCATAATAACAAGCGTATATGAGACCCGGCCGATGGTTTGCCAATTTCATGCATGCCTATTTATACACACCTAAATTATTGACGGTATATACATACAAATTATTGCAAGTATAGCAAACCATACACATAATATAAAAAAACAATACGTACACAGAACCAATAATGCTGATATAAGAACACAATATAAATTCTAAACCTTTCGTGTAAAGTATATTTCATATTCAAAACTTTTTGGAAAGTGTATTTCCTGTATACATATATATCAAAAAAGTTCTCTTTCTAGAACGATTTTCTCAAGGTCCCTGTCAATTTCCCCTGTCCGATCAAGTTGCGGGTATAGTGTTTGTATCTCTTCGACCGTTTTTCCTGAAGCTATTTCATGCAAGACACTAACAAAACGAAGCAGGAAGTCATCTTTGTCAAAATCTTGAGGATGATAGGGCGGCGGATTCAATGCCTGTGACTGATTGAAGCAACACTTTAAAGCGTCATCATCCACAATGATCATGCCTTCCTTATCCTCAACACCTAGGGCATCCATCATGTTGCGCAAGCATTTCACAAATATCTTTTTACCTGTCGGTTCTTTAGGGTTTGTGAATGAAGCACATTTGCTTTGATCCCAGATGGACGCCCAGTCTCTATTTAGCTCAGGCACTACTTTCAAAACATCCTGTATATTTCTATGCTCCATAGATGACCAAATTGCACAACGAAACATACTGAAGGCCTGGTCCAACATCTCCTTCAGATAAGGGCGCGGGTAAACATATTTGGTACGTGTCTCAAATGGTTGTTGCGCATACCATGACTTTTCGAACGTTGCTTTAGGTAACGTTCTACATAGCACACCATTCAAATCAAAGACCAGTACTTTTGGGGAAGCCAAATTATTTCTGTAAGGAGAACAATAACGTATGAGACAAAAGAAATGGTAAGCGAAAACGCGCCAGGCGCGATTTCATGAATGATGCATGTCAACATAATTTAAAAATATGATCTCTAGGAAAGTCTAAATCGCGCCTGGCGCGATTTCTATATGCTTGCAAAATGCATGGATATCAAAAAAAGGAATATTGTTACGATACCTTTCTTCTTCTTCTTCATTCCCCGTTGTGACTTCTTCCGTTGCATCCTTATTCTGAGTTGTCTCCGGTCTGATAGAAGCACCAACCACATCAGTTGAGATCTGTACAGTGGGAACTATGCTTGATAGTTCATTACTCTTTACGCTAACCTGGCTAGTGTTTTCAGATTTGGAGTCTGCTTCATCCTCATTATTGTTATTATCATCATCCTGCTTATCTTCAACATGTTCTAAATTTTTAGGGTCAAGGATGTTCACAGGCATGTCGATAGGTATTTGGTAATCTGGCTGATCTTCGGTTTCATCCATGAAGTTGCGGCCAACCAATAGCTTTCTCAATCCTTCCCGTTCCTTAAGCAAATCTGCAGGTATTTCGGTCTTAGAGGTAGAAGCTTTGCTTTTTGCACTGCCGATTGGTCCCCTAGTTGCTTCCTCTAGTACTTTCTCAAAGAAGAGGTCCAAGAAATTTTTGGCTCGATCATCTGAGACGACGCTCTGACATTTCCTTGCTAACTTCAAAGCTTCTCTACCGATGTAACCTCCAACGTGAAGTTCCCAGCAAGTTGTTCCCAACGGACAAAATGCTTCAATGAGATACTGGGAAAGGTCCATAGAGAACCCGTTCTTGTTTAGCTTACCCTTATGTGATGTTAGGAGCTCATACTTAATGTGGCCCACAAGAATTGGGTCGTCCTCGTTTTCATCCTCTTCTTCCTCATCTTCCTCTAACTCTTCCACGACCTTGACACCCTTCCCCTTGTCTTCTTGCTCCAGATAGAAGACGTTTCGTATTATGCGTTCATCTAACTGATAGCACTGCCATGCTAGTTTGTCTCCATCTGGTTTTCCCTTGAGCCTTTCATATTCCTTATCATCCATCATGGCTATCATAAATATAAGCACATGAAAAATTTTACTTTCTGTGCTGAAGTCACTGTCCCTGTTTTCATCTATGAGGATCGCCTGTCGTTATGACTTTCCGCGCATTCTAAGTCATTTGCAGCGGTTAGAGCATATGCATAGGACATGTCGGAGGGACATATAGTGACAATTGTGTAGTTCATCTCCGTTGTGAAACCATTGCATATGTTGAAGAACGTATTATAGTCATCATCAGCGACCATCCGGGTGCCTCGGCTATCAAGGGCGAAGAGTGTGATATCATGGGGACCAGCACCCACTTCGGCAAGGCACACTTGAAACCGGTTGACACTTGATAAAGAAAGTGGACTCCGTCTCCCGGTCCGCTTCCACCATCGCGACTTTTCGTTTCAAGTCGGATGCAACTTTAGTGTGAAGCCCACTGATCTTTGCAACGTTCTTCAACTTCTGCTGCTTGACAAAGTCCTTGGACCAAAATACATACTTCTTAAGGTCGTCGTTAGAGACGTTATACTTTTGCATGAGTCCTAACTCCGACAACGACCACTCTGATGTAAGCCTTTGTAATTCCTCACCAACTGCCTTCTTGAGCACTCTAATATTCTTCAGCTCGTCGCAGGCATCTTCAAATGATTCCAGAGCCTTTGCTGCCGAGGTTTTCTTGTAAAGAATTTCCTTTCTGATTAACCTGTCCAGAACTGACAGCAGCTCTTGATCGTCCAATCCCTGAGCCTTCCTCATCTCTGTTATATGTATATCAAAAATTGATGTGTCAACAGGAGGAAATCTTCCTTGTGAATCTGGCAACTTCTTCTCGACGTAGGCATCCCAGAATTCATTCCATTTCTCCCATACTGGATCTGAAGCAAATACTATCTTGCAGGCATCCTTGGGCACAGTTGGTTCCTCAGAAGCATCACCCTTTTCATCCCCTTTTTTTTTCTTTGACCTGGTGCTCTTGGTTTTGTCCTGTATTATCGTCTGACTAAGTGTCCTCTCCAGCAACTTGAATTCAGCGCTTTTAGACTGGCCCTGTCTGGTTGGCATTGGCTTCCCATATTCAATCCACTGGTTCCGAGCATGCCGAAGTTGCTCTATATAGGGACTGCAAGTAGTGACGTTGTAAGCTTCATAATCGTGAATGAAATAAATCCTTCTAGTTTAAAATCGCGCCTGGCGCGGTTTCATATCAGAAAGCAAATCGCGCCAGGCGCGATTTGCCTACTGTGAAGAGAAAACGCTTACTTGACTGGTAGCCGTTTATCGTCAAACAAGTAAATCGCGCCTGGCGCGATTTCATATTAGAATTTAAATCGCGTCACACGAAAATTGCCTAGCCTGAGGCGGCTTGGCTATTAGACGGATAGCCTTTTCTCCTGAGGGTAGGCAAATTCCGCGTGGGGCGTGTAACATTCTAATATGAAATCGCGCGAGGCGCGATTTACTTGTTTGACGAGAAACGACTATCAATCCAGGAAGCGTTTTCTCTTTACAGTAGTTTCTAATATGAAATCGCGCCTGGCGTGATTTGCAAATACGAAAACGAAACCTAAAGGAGGAAAATTACCTTTTGTATAAGAATGTTTTTCCCATGTCATTCAGGAGTGCGCTTATTTCGGCTAGCTCGGCAGGTGTGGTTGAGCCGCTCAGGAACCGGCAGTTTCTGACAGAATACAGCTTATAGAACAACTGATGCCCAGTATGCTGTGCCTTCTTGATCAGAACCTTCTGGGCCTCTATTGAATGCTGGCCATCTATTATCATGAAATGTATGTCAGGATTCTCGATGAAGTCCTCCAGCTTGCTCCACATGATTACCTTCCTCGTTCTGGTATCGTACGGCACTACATCTGCAGGCATTGGCACTTGCCCTGGATTTTCGATCATGCTGTTCA
The DNA here is from genome assembly GCA_021234155.1 of Isoetes taiwanensis. Taxonomy (NCBI): domain Eukaryota; kingdom Viridiplantae; phylum Streptophyta; class Lycopodiopsida; order Isoetales; family Isoetaceae; genus Isoetes; species Isoetes taiwanensis. The sequence goes on from JAJEKV010000002.1 coordinate 39,567,083, forward strand.
CTATCTCCATGGAGTGCTGCTTGTCATACCTTCTGCTGATGTAAATGGCTTTAGTGGACCTGAAAAGCCTATCCACGTGGACTGGATGGGTGAAGCTCAGGCCCAGTGGATACTTGTCAGCATATTTCTTGAGCTTGCTCATCGCCTCTAACTGCCTGGCCTTGTCATCGTCACTTGTAAGGCCTGCTGTCGCTTCTGTGGTTTCCCTGCCTTTAGAACTAGCTTCTTCCTTATCCTTCACTGCCTGTAAGTAGACACTGCCCGAGGGCCTCGTGCTAATGGCTCGTCGAACAGCTGTAAGCCCCTCGCATATTCTTGTAGGAGTCAATGGCTCGCCAACTGTCCAGCCAAATTTGAAGAGGTTATCGGCCATGTCGTCTGATCTTAATGCAGTCTCTTTAAAAGAGCTAGCACTGCATCGATTGATCTTCTTTAGGCTCTTCTTATGTTTTTGGCCCACTTCAACTAGCCGCGAACGAAAGAATCGTCCCATTGCCCATGTAATAAGAATTCTCTGCTTCTTCATTTGATCAGTCTCTCTCTTGCCCTTGACATGAAGATGAGGTCCGTCTTTCCCACCGGTTTTGAATATCTCCACATACCATTCTGACCCCTCTATAAGATCTTCTGGACATGGAGGTTCCACCTGAGCCTTTATTATTCCAGATGTATCTTCTAACATCAATACATCTTTGCAGTGCATAAAGTGACATCTTCATCCGCCCTTGCTTTTTCTCGGGTCAGAGGGTCTCGCCTTGCTTGTTTCTCCTTTTGATTGGCTTTTGTGATCCCGCGGAAATTACAAAGACATGGGTTAATTTTTTCATGCTAAAATATATCTTTGTCGAAAACATATGCAACAAAAACGCGCTTGGCGCGACTTGAAAAGAATAGAGAGCTAGTTCATTTACTTAATTGGAGCTAACAAAAACGCGCTTGGCGCGATTTGAAAAGAATACAGAGCAGGTTCATCTACTAAAAATGTTCAGGACATAACTAACTATAAAAAATAAAACTTAAATTGTCGAATCTACATCTCAAGATATAGAAACTAATGTAATGCCTTATTCAACTGTGGCTTTGACACAAATAACTATAAACGCCACAACTTACAGAGTTGAATCTTCATCGAGGGACACAACAAACTATAAAAACACAACTACCTACTTAATAATTGTTTAGCCACACATTAAGCATACATTTTTGGGACCTATGAACTCAAATATTAGAGGACACATGCTACTTATCGGAGAATTACTCTATTATTACAGAAAAACATCCTAAAAACCTAACAAAAAAGGGACACAGAAATCAATTACAGAACAAGAACTGATCAATTACCCGAGGCTTGTTGGATTTGTGCTTTCTACCTTGTTCACCTCCGGCTTGGGATTTGTGCTTTGGGCTGTCGCCCACCTCTACCAGCGCCTCGGCCGCGGCCAGATCCTCTAGACGCCATAGAACTGCAAGTGCGGATAATATGAGAGTGGGGTTTTGGTTTAAACTTATATGTATGCGTTCATAATCTAGGCCGTCAGATTTACAAATCAGAATTCAAATTCGCGTCCTTTTAAATTTATACCGCCTTAATTAGCCTGGCCGTCCGCTCATTTACAAATTTAAATTGTGTTTTTTTTTTTAGTGCAATTTCAAGATAACAATTAATTATTAATTTCAAGAAACGCATATGTGGCAATCTACTACCACCTAATCGGCCACCTACTATCAGAGCGCCCAAGAACAATCGACTATCAGAGTGCCCAAGATCCGTTCGATCGAGCCGCCTTCAATCCCATTCGATCGAGCCGCCTTCAATCCCATTCGATGTCTGCTGAACTATGGTGAGTGTGATTCCTCTATTGTTCTCTATGGTGTGCATTCTCTTGTTCTCTATTTTTCGTCCTCTATTTTTACAATGCATTACGGTTCTTTATCGATTAATCGGAGAAGAATGCTATCTTTTAACAGCAAACTTGAAGCGCCGAGTAGGATTGTGTAAAATCGAAGATCTGAATCCAAGTTCTATGTGTCATGGTGTTCCTCTGGGAAAAAGTTTCTGTAAGATTTCCATTATAAACTGCAATTATGAAGATGAGGCTCTTCCAAGAAGACATCCCCGTGGCGGCGTCTACAACTGGAAAGCGTGGGCACATTTGTAGCATGGCCAAAAGAACGTCCCGAAAAGGTATGTATATTTGGATATTCAAAAAAAAGAATATATCATAACATCTCGATGTTGTGAATTTTGAATTCTGTGATGGTCTTTAGCGGTCTTATCAACCCCATGAAACTACACATTAATGAAAATATGTAGTTTCTTGGGGTGGTCATACCGGGCGGAGGGCATCACGGTGATTCAATGTTTTCGACATTGCATATAAAAAAAAATAATAAACTAATGACAGAAAAGTATAGTGCAAAATTGCGCCAGGCGCGAGTTTGTATTCATATTCCAAAAAAGTATATGTACATTTCTTCTGCAAAAAATGCGCCAGGCGCGAATTCTTTCTATCTCTACAATATGTCACACATGCCTACTTCATCGGCCCAATTCCGCAAGAAGTCCCACCTGAACCACCCTGATATGACAGGATCCTCATCTTCCCTGCAGATGTCGAGTCTCCAAACCAGAGTGTTGTATCGATCCCTGATACTATAAATCAAATCCTCGTACTTATTTGTTGGCATGAGCCTTACTAAGAGCATGAGGAGTCGGATATGTCCATAGATGCGATGAAAGTGTTCCCATGGCCCCTGATACAGACTGTCTAATGGATTCTCCAACTCTCTTTGAATGTTTTGAACAGCACAATCAAGTAATATCTTGTACAGGGTCCAGAGTTGATGGTCGTCCAGGGGAAGTGTATTTGATCTAGAAGCAGCCAGTGTCCATGCATAAGGAAAATCCATGGCACTAGAACGAGAGAAATTAAGTAATTAGCAAATAATATATTACTCTCCCCATAAAACGATTCTGAACATACATAATTCAAAACGCGCCAGGCGCGCTTTGTGTTTTTCACATATCTATTTCAAACGCGCCTGGCGCGATTTGTATAGAGCCGTATGAAAAGAAAAGCCGAGCCGAGCTTTGATTAATCTAGTGGAAAAACGTAACCCAAAAATAGAAATGCGCCAAGCGCGATTTCTCCCATTCCAACATATTATTCTAACAGAATGCAGAATGCAGAATTCAAAATATGAAGCCAGTTAGAGCAGATATATAATAATAATAGTCCTTGTTTAGTTCAAAATTTAGTTCATTGTTTTAGTTCATTATTTAGAGCAGATAGAGGAAGAGCTAGTGAAATATAATAAGAGCAGATACAGGAGAATCAGCAGATAGATCATACAGCAGATAGATCATACAGCAGATAGATCATAGATCATAGAGCAGATAGATCATAGATCATAGAGCAGATAGATCATAGATCATTATTTACTTCATTATTTTAGATCATTAATTAGAACAGATAGAGGAAGACCTAGTGAAATAGAATAAGAGCAGATCATATAGGCAAGATCACAGAACCAATCCTGTGAGGAACTGCTTTATGTAAAATAACTACTTTATGTATATAACAGAAATACTAACCTATTTGTGTTCTCAGACTGAGAAATTGAGCCTTTGCCTTCTAGCCGAAACCAAAAGATCGAAAATCAAAGTTGATTTGATTCGAGAAGCCAATAGCAGATGATTTTAGCCTTAAGAAGCCGAGAAAAAGCCGAGAAGCCGAGAAGCCGAGAAGCCGAGAAGCTTTAACACAAAAAACCAAAGTTATTCAAAGTCAGAGAGATTGTAGAGAGCCGAAAACCCAAAAAAACCAAAGACATTGTATAGAGCCTACAAACCTTTGAGCCGAGAAGCAGATAGAAGTCGAGATTGATGCAGATAGAAGCCGAGAAGCAGATAGAAGTCGAGATTGCTGCAGATAGAAGCCGAGAAGCAGATAGAAGCCGAAAACCCAAAAGCAGAAACAGATAAAAACAGATAAAAGCTCGAAAGCGCTTAAAAACAGATAAAAGCTCGAAAGCTCGAAAACAGATAAAAGCTCGGAAGCAGATTGAAGCCGAGAAAGATAGATTGACGATTCCTTAGGTCATGCAGCAGATAGATTGATTCCTTAGGTCATGCAGCAGATAGATTGATGCCCAGAAAGCAGAGAAGATAGATTGAAGGTAGATTGATGATGCCGAGAAGCAGATAGAAGCCGAGAAAGCCGAAATTGGAATCAGAAGCGCCTGGAATGCCGAAATTGGAAGCAGAAGCGCTAATGTTCGAAAGTGTGAGAGAAAAGTTTGAAAAGGAAGGCTAACTTGAAATAATAACTGCTTTTAAAATTTCGTACCGCGCCATTATAACTTCCGCGAAAATTTATTACAAGGGTTAATTGTTTTAAGGACAATTGTTTTAAGGGTTATTAAGTTTAAAAGTTATGACTTATAAGTTTTTAAAATAGTTTTAAGTTAATAGTTAAGTTATAAGTTTAAAAGTTCATGAGTTAGACTTCTAACCTTAAAACTTTTAACCTACAATAACTTTCCAACCTTAAATTTTCTAACCTATAATAAACTTCTTAACCTTAAAACTGCAAACCTATAATAACCTTAAAAGTTGTTTCTAAGGTTATTATAGGATACAAGTTTGAAGGTTATAAGTAGAGGGTTTTATTTTTATATAATGTTGAGGAAAATAACTTGGGGAATCCCATTATATAAATAGAATGATCAAATAGAATAAGACATACGAGGCTTTCATTTATGAACATGTTAGTTAGAGGTTATTTGGATATGCTAACTTACTATATATTTTTATGCATTCTAGGTCAATGGCATGCAAAATGCTAAAAAAAAGGCCCCCAATGATGCTAATCAAGGCAAGGAGAAATTCCCAACTAATGAACATGATGTCCAAGGAAAGGAAAATACCTCAAATGATGTTGATGATGGCAAAGAAAAGGAAAAGACTCCAAATGATGTTGATGATGGCAAAGGAAAGGAAAAGACCTCAAATGAAAAGGATGATGGCAAAGGAAAGGAAATTGTACTTTATACTCGGGTCGATTGGAAAAACAAAAAGGTCAAGATCCTGCATGCATGCAAATGAGAGGCGAGGGGAGAAGGGATTATTGTTCTAGCAGATCCTATCAATGCAGTGAATGATGAAAGATTAGGGGAGGACAGGTTAGGTGTGGCAATCTCAAAATTATATGACAATTGGAAGGAAAAGGGTTCAGGCAAACAAGAATGCCTAGCTTGTGTGAAGCAACTAGAGGTTCCAACTATTGTTGCATGGCCTAGGGACGATATTCAACCTGAGGGGAACTACACGTTTCCTTTAGATGTAGAACCATTGTCAACAATGTTCACACAGTGTAGCAAGAGGCCACTTCCAACTTTCAAACATTATCCCACCAAAAGATGCAAGTCAGATTATGATTGTTCTCCTGAAGCTATGATGAAGGTTAGAGGAGGTGAATGTTGTTGGGCTTCTTGTGTTAGAATGTTCACAATAGAGGAGTTGGTGGGAGCTATATATCAGGAACATAAGTGTGATAGCAGGAGGAATTTCATGTACACCATATTTGGCTATGCAATCCAGGATGAAAGATCAAAGAAGAAAAGATTCCCATTGAATGGAAAGTGGATATGTTCAAAAGCATGGATGGCTATACATGGAATTCCAACCTCTTCTTGGCACAACTGGCAAAAGAGACATGAAAATGGTAGTAAAATTGCATTGCATGGGAACACTGGCCTGGTAAGGCCTACCTCAAGAACTATAGCTGCAAAGGAAATATTTGAAAGATATGTGGATTTCAATGCAGAAAACATGCCACATAAGAGTAAGAAGGATGAACAGGGTAGAGTTATTGTTGAAAAGAGATTGCCATCCCATTGTACCCAGAAGAGCATATTAGAGGAAATAAATGCATTGCTTCGGGAACTTGGAGTGGCCTCTATATCCCAGCCCAGTTTTAGTAGGCTATGGAATAAGCATTTCAAGCATGTGACCATAGCAACTTCAAACAACTTTGCCAAGTGCAATTTATGTGCTAAGCTGAAGGAGACACTAGATAAGACTGTGCAACCAAGTCTAAGGGCAAAGATAAGGGAACATATGAAGGACCATATGACAGATCAACTATCATGTAGATCAACTTATTGGATGTGGAGGACCTTATCTGCAATGGAACCTAATAACTATCTATGTATTATACATGATAAAATGGACCAACAGACTTGTCTTCCACAATTCAAGTACATTCCTAAGTCATGTGGAAGATCATACCCTTTGCAGATTTCAATGATCGGGGCAATATTGCATGGGCAGCCTCCGCACCTATTATGGCCATTTCAGGTTTAGAGTTGTGGAGTGATGGTCCAGATTTTCACATTGGGAGTATCATGAGGTGTTTAAGAAACTATGAGAAGGGTTACAATGGTCACCTACAGGATCCTACAGCTAGCCAGGCACTACATAGTGCATTGTTGGATGGAACCCCTAATAGTATTGAAAAGTTTAGCAAGGCAAGATTTAGGAGGAATGGACCTAATGAACATGTTGGAGCTTCAACATCTCGTGCTAAACCTCGAGATCTGCCCGAAAAGCTCCTCTTGCAACTAGATAATTGTGCTTGGTCAAAATAAGAACAGTGGATGTTTTCTTTCCTATCCTACTTAACAACGTTGTGGGTATTTTTGAAAGAGTCAATTTGGGGTTCCTAATGCCGGACATACTCATGAGGATGTGGATGCATTGTTTGGAAAATTTAGTCATGTATTGAGAGACAGACAGACAGCTACCAACTTTCCCGTGCTATTGGAAATATTTCATGGATGTACAAATCCATCTCCTATAGGATCTATCATAGAAGAAGTGCCTGATTGGAAGAGTTTTGTGGATGGTTATGCTCTCAACATGGAAGGTCATTCTAGACCTCTTCAATTCACTTTTTGGGTGAGAGAAGGGATTCCAATCATGCAATGGAAAATGAGACCTTCAAAGAAGAAGTGGAGAGGTGGGGCGAAATTTGGCGCAGGGATGCAAATGGCAAGCCTATGATACCTCCCCGTCAACCAAAAGCTCTAAAACCAACCGAAGAAGTCAAGCAATTGGGATTGACTAAGGATGGCATCAATGACTACATCAAGCATTGGCAAAGTAATTCAGATGACACTAATCGTGCATTGATAGATTATTAGAAGAAGGTGATCAACTTGTTGGATGAGGTAGACACATCCTCAGAAGAGCTGAAAGAAGGGTGGTTCCCTAAAAGTAAGTGGAAAACATTAGTCGGGTCGATTTAAGATGATGGTACCATTAGTAGCATTGTGAAGGCATATGCTCCTCCTCAATCTGATAAACACTATGTTGGTCCTAAGAAGGATAGGCCAAAATATCTAGGCATGGATTCTTATGAACCTTCTACTGACGTGGAGTGCCACCAATTTGTAGTAGTAAAACCAAAGCAGATCTAGAGACCTATCCAAAGGTGGTTGGGATGGACTATCTCGGATATTTGCAAAGAAGAAGGTGATGTTAACTTCAATAAGGTGCGATGGAATGGTGGTGTCCAAAGACATCAGGTTGAGTAATGTCACCGATAAAGAAAGATATTCAGATTGTTGGACAAAGAGGTGGAGGAGAAATCCTAGTGATCCTGATCTTTGGCTAGACATTGAAACTGTATTGTACTCGTGGACTCCAAAAACTATTCCTAGTAAAACAGCGAGAGTTACAATACCTCAGGATGTAAGGAATAAGGTTCTCATATCCTTGGGGATGTTGGTGGAAAAATGATAAACAGTTACTATGTATCAATCACTTTTAATAAAAGTTGTGTTGAACTTGAGTTTCATGATATATGAATTTGTAATTTGAAGTTAAGGTGTGAATTTATATTCCCGTGTATGATTATATGTTAACGTCTATTCTAGTCTAAGGGCAACAAAGATACTAAAAAGTGAATTTAACAAAGTTACTAAAAAAGTGCAATATAAAATTTATCCCAAAATTAAGACATAATCCCAATTTAATTGAATGATGGTTGAATGCATGTCAATAACATGCTCAAGGCTTTTTGGAAGTAGGCAAAGGATTTAAACAAATCATCTCTAAGCAAGCAAAAAGAATTCCTTGCAAATTAGATTACTAACTGTGGCTCTTGTCTGCTGGATAGAAGCTCCTAGAAGCTTCAGATTTGTACTTGAAAAAGCTCCCAGCAACTTCAAATCGAACCAGTCTGAGAAAAACTCAGAAAGGCCAGCACGGCCAGCACGGCCGGATACTGGATTTGCTGATCCGACCTCGGGCAATCCCATAGGGCCAAAATCGGCCATATTTGAATGTGATTGATGCATGTCGGCATCCACGGAATGCAAGCCACGAAATTTGCCTTCAAAAAATTTTTTGGCACTTCTTTTGGGAATATTCTTTAGGCCACGCTTAGGATATCCTATGAGCCATATTTGCCAAAAGCAAGATAAAAAATTATGACAAACTTTCTGATGCGCAAAACTGGCAGAAAACTAGCATGTACCCAGACGTCTCAACTGTATACGACAGAGGATATGCCTAGAAAACTTAGATCTCATGGGGAAATGTATTCAGCCAAATCTGGTCGCCATTGCCTTGCATTTTTTGTAGCCGGGATGGTTCACCTAATGGCGAGGCAACCTTTCTCCCGTAGGATTAGTACTAAATCCACCAGTAAAAAAATGTGGTTCTGGCTTACCATGGGAGGTTCATTTTTTATGACCATGCCATGTCCAGAAATGAGTGTTTTATTATTATCCCCATAGGTATTCATAAAGACGCATATATATTGAGGATAATTCGTGAAACTGCATGAGGACGTCATCACCTTACATTTTTGCCCGGGATGGTTCACCTAATGGCGAGGCAACCTTGTTTCCCGTAGGATTAGTGCAAAATCCACCAGCAAAAAATGTGGTTTTGACTTACCATGGGGGGTTCACTATTTCATGACCATGCCATGCCCGTAATGCAAGATATAACAAAGTTGTTTTTACCCCAAAGAATACATGTGTGTGTGTGTGTGTGTGTGTGTGTGTGTGTGTGTGTGTGTGTGTGTGTGTGTGTGTGTGTGTGTGTGTGTGTGTGTGTGTGTGTGTGTGTGTGTGTGTGTGTGTGTGTGTGGCCCACCACCAACCCACAGCAACACACAAACCCAATGGGTATATGGGAGTACGCTGAGCACCACTCCCTAAACGGGTTTGTGTGTGCCAGCTGCTCCACAAAATCCAGAATGAGGTGCATGCAAAGAACCATTTTGCATGAACACTTAAAGATACCTAGTTGCATGTAACAATGCCATAAAGAATAAAGAATGCCAGGTTAAACTCATACCTGTTTGTTCATGACAAATCAGATGTCTTCTTAGCATATTAGGATTACATTTGGCCTCGGGGAATTCATTAGTCTGCAACATGTTTATAATGACGCGCAAGAGCCTATCTTTCTTGAAGCCATTTTTATAGAAAGCATCAATAATGCACGCTATTTCTTTTAGACACAACTCCATATCATTGCAATAATATAGCAAAGGAGAAACTTGAGACAGAATCACTTTATATCACTTTATAACCCGTTGGGTTCCCGTGGACGTAAAAATTCATCTTATCTTATCTTATCTTATCTTATTAATAGATCTATTGGAAGCCAGACAAATATATTGTGCATATCTGAAATGGAGAGATCTTCGCTTGTCGAATTTGGATAGTAGAAAAAGACCGGTAGCCTGGTCCTTGATCTGTATGCTTAGACTTAAAAAGTGTGCTTTGGTACAATATGATTCGTCTTCGCGACGTATCACGTCCTCCATTTCCTGTATGCTAAATGTTCCCCATCTTGATAATTTTCAATTCCATTCTTAGCATGGATGTAATTTTAAGTTTCGTGAGCAATGTCTGGGTACCTTTCTTGTCCCTTACTCCTGGAATCTCTCCGTGGTGGTTCAAGTATTTCGCTACCTTCTCTAGCGGCCCTCTGTCTAGTGACCACATTTACTTCTACTGGATCAATTTTATCTTCCAAGATGATCATCCCTGTTTCCCTACTCTCTTTAGACGAATCATCCTTAGGTTTTACCACTGTATTTTTCATGGTTTTAGATCTACACTCTCTTGACTAATACCCTTTCTCCCCACACTTCCAACACTCGATCTCTTTAGTATTTCTTCTTGTTGAAGCTTCAGTAGACACCGCAAAGATGGAAGTGCTTGGTTTTACTCTGGTTTTGTTATTAAAATAACATTCTTTAATGCCATGTTATTTCTCTCACAAATATAACACCATGTTGTTGGCAAAAAAACTCTACGTTCATTAGTGTAATGGCCTGGCATTCTTTTAGGTTCGCTCATATTTTTTTTTAAAAAAATCCTCTTCTAAGTTGTGTTGCAACTTGTGTTGCAAATCCCGTACACCTTTAATTTCTTGATTTATTTTCTTCTGTACAAGAGATTCCAAATCGGGTTTGATATATCTCTTCATGCCAAAAATTGAGCTTATTTGTTGCAGCTCTTTTGACTGCTTGGTTTTCTTAGACTTCCATCACATCCTTCTATATAGTATAGCTTTTTGATCTGCTGCATTAGTACATCCAACTCAAGTTGCGAGGTTGAGCGGGCATTACTCTTAAGCCTACTCCAGAAAAGCTTTGGTTTTTGTACCATCATATCTATCAGCTCCTTTTGCTTAGCTGCCATGTATTTCCTCTTTTTCCTCCTTACCATCTCCATATAATCTTTTTTCTTTCGCATTTTATCACACGATGTAGCTTCTTTATAATGCAAGCGCGCCCTCTTGCATTCATCATCAAACCATCTATTACATGGTAGCCCCTGGGCTCTTCTGAAAGAGCTCAAGCATCCAGTTACACTCTCTAGCAAGAGATTTCTAAGTTTAAGATCAATCTTGTCGGCCTTCTCTAGCCATAAAGTATGTCCTGCTTTATGTTCACAAAGCTCTAAGTATTATTAAAGGATGCGAGAACTGTTCTTACCATTCACCATTTGTTTTGGTTGGGATGGTATATTCAAGTGGAAAATAAGTGGCATATGGTCTGAATCTGGGCAGTCTCCAATGAAGGATGGTATCAATCAAATGTTCTCTTGCAATGAGATATCTTTCCTGTGGACCCAATTGAGGTGTATATCTAGGTGTCTCATTGTAAATACCAAAGCCCAATCCTCCACACATTGTGCGTGTGTGTGTGTGGCGTAGGCAGAGGGTGGCGAGAGAGAGAGAGAGAGAGAGAGAGAGAGAGAGAGAGAGAGAGAGAGAGAGAGGGGAGAGGGGGGGGGGGGGAGGGGAGGGGGGGAGGGGGGGGGAGGGGGAGGCGCTGGCCACATGCTGACTTAGAGATGACGAGAGAGAATACGAGAGAATACGAGAGATGAGAGATGGGGGAGAGATGGGAGAGATGGGTGAGAGTGGGAAAACCCAACTCTCACCTCGATAGATGATTCGTCCCTAATAGCCGTTAGGGGCATTTTCATTGCCCACTAACCAAACAATTAGCCTTAATTTTTGCTGCCTGAAAAAACTGCCCGAAATGTTTCCCACACCGAAAACCAGGGGCGCCATTTCCCATGCTTCTTGATCTTCAAGGCCGCCTAATTCTTGCTCCAAGTATCCAATTCCTCGAAGCAAGCCGATTACGATCCAGGTATTCATCAGATCACGCAGGCATTTGCATTATGTTTTTTGTGCATTCGTTCATCAAGTTCTGATCGTCAATTTCGTTTTATCTCGTCCTTATTCCCAATCAATTATTTGGATTCAGATGTCTAAGGCCTCTCGATCTGCTTTGCCAACAACCAGCAAGCCTTTCGTGCCTCCTCGGGTTGAAAAAATGGCACCAAGAAGGACCCGGAAGATAGGCCAGATCTCCATGGATGTGCAATTGGAGACTAATTCTGAGCCAATTCCCTCTTCAAGACATTCAAAAGAAAAGAGATCCAAGCGTGTATTCAGCGAAATTCAGGCATCCTCTGATATTGTGAGTGAATCTTTAGAAACCGATTCTGCTTTGGCTATTGTTGTGCATGAGAAGGAAAATTCGAAAGTGATAGACATAAAGAATAGGAAGTCCCCTGTGCAATGGACAGATCACGGTGTCTCCACATTCAAGCAAGGTTTCATTAATTAGATAAAATAGCGGGATTTTGAGAATTTTGAATAGAGCCCTCCGGGTCCACCATAAGCAAAAAGTGCTTCGCTTTAATTTAAAATCTTGTCCCGCCCAACATGGGCGGGAATAGAGAATTAGGTGCATAATATCCAATTTCATTTAAATTTGAGTGCGGGTAGCGACCATGAGTGGTCGCGAGCGACCATGCCGACTTCCTCTTCTTCCGGATTTTCTCTTCCGTTTCCTTGCAGGATCTCATAGCAGGATCTCATCGCACTAGCCAAGGATCTCATCGCCATACTTGCAGGATCTATGGCCGGACTTGCAGGATCTCATCGCCATAGCCAAGGATTTCTTACAGGGCTTCCGGATCTCCAAAGTTTTTTGCAGCAGCCATAGCCAGGGCTTTTATTACAGGGTTTCGAATCTCAAAATTTCTGCAGCGGCCATAAAAGAAAGGTAAGATCTTAGGGCTTTTGTTACAGAACTTCCGATCTCCAAGTTTTATGTAGCGGCCATAGCGAGGGCTCAGGTTATAGGGCTTCTGGATCTCAATGCTGATATCTATCCTTGTTTTCTTGTTTCTACATTTACTGAGGCAAATCGGTTGCCTTTGCGCATGCAGAACAGAACTCTCAAATCTGTGATAAAGGAGCCTTCAAATACCCAGGTCTGCTATTCGCTTGCCACTCCATGGGTTAATCACAACAGCTCTGTAATCTCAATAAAATTTCTATAGCCAAGGTATTCCACAGACCAGAGAAATAGCAAAGATTATCCCTTCTTTAGTCTCCAGTTCTGTAAAATCATTCTGCTTAGCATTTGGGCTGTTAGTCGCTTAAAATCATTCTGTAAAATCATTCTGCCAAGCATTTGGGCTGGACTTGTTTCTGTACTGCATATCTAGCTATTATACACCTACACCGATGTATGGACTAGAGAAGATTAAGGCGTTCTATAGCAAAATATCAGAGAAACATCAGAGAAACAGGAGGTTTTCTCACTCAATTACCGGTAAGTTCTGATAATTCATTTGTCTTTTCGCTATGTAGATGATTCTTACCATCTGATTGCAAGCTTACCATCCGTACAGAATCAAGCAAGCTGTAATTTATGGAAGGTTAATGGTCCATGAAATCGCCATGGCGATTTGGATGAACACCAGGGGGACACAGCTATATTCTTGCTCAAGCAAATCGCGGCCGCGATTGTTTCGAGCCGAAAAAAAATTGTTATTTAATGTTTTTTTCAATATTGGATAAACAAAATCGCATTTAAGATGTATAAAATAAAATTGTTATATTGTCTTTGGGTGTCTAATATGCACCCATTTCTTGTTCTAAAAGATCGCAACGGCGATCTTTTCAAGCCCATCATGTGCAATATCTACGTCAATTACAATACCATATATTATAAAATTACCTTTAAAATTAAATATATTGGTCTTCCATGTGCAAAATGATCGCGACGTGATTTGACCAATCTTTTTTGCCTGTTTCTGAGTCACCAATGAGGTCCTCGTGAAGCTATTTCTGCGATTTATATGGCCACTGCGACCTATTTCAAGCTAAACGAGAATTCCAAATTTCTCAAACTAATGAATTCTTGCTTATTCCTCAATCTCCTGAACGAGATGAAATTGTTAACCGGAGGCACCCTCAACCTCTCCAACACACAATGGAGGGAAATTATGATGAAATTGCAGCCCTTTGTTGGGGGTTTAGTGGAGCTGAGACAACTCAAGAACAAATGGGATAAGCTGCAAGCTAAATTTAAGGATGAGAAGGAGGCTTGTAGCCATATAGGTTCTGAACCATCAACTTGGCAGTGGTATGACAGAATGGAAGAAGTTAAATATGGTGTTACCTCTGATAATCCAATAGCAGGTGCTGGTGATGATGGTGAATTTGGCAATGAAGCTTTCGAGGCTGCAGACTTGCATACTAATTACTCAGAATCTTTCATGAATGACAGTTACTTTGAAACTGTTGGAACAGATGCAGCATTTGAAGACCACTTTGCTGATCCACCCAATTCAAACAATGATGTGAACGCGGGAAATCCAAGCAGTCCAGTGATGCCAGAAATTCCAATCAATAGGACACCAACAGGAAACCAGACGAATTCTTCAAGTCCTAGATCAGCTGCATGTAATCAGCCTGGAGTTTGTGGTAAACCTACAAGTAGAAAGAAGTCCAAGTTGCAAATAGATGAGGACATTGCATTGGGAATATCACAAATGGCAAGCACATTTGGGGACACTGAGGTGAAGAAATTAGATTTCCTCAAAGAAGAAAGTGCAAGAAAAATTGAGTTGGTCAGGGAATTGGAAACAATAAGGTCTGCAAACAGTCTGAAAATTGCAGAGTCCATGGCTGCAATGACTCAAGAGACATTGCTCGAAATTGCCAAACTTGCTGCCAACAAGAAGGACTAAAGGTTCGTTTTCAGTTATTTGCTTTTTAGAAATTCTTTTTTGGAACTGTCTCAAAGCCCACCAGTATTCTTAAATATTAAAGAATTTGTACAGCCCTGTTTTTTAGTATTAAATATTGCTTGCTAGTCACGATCATCCAATTTCGTAAAGGCTACTTAAGCTTCTTCCAATTCTTGCATGCAAGCCAATTCGAAGACATGGAGAGAGTCGTGGGCGAAAAGCCAACGCTCAAAGCTAGTTCGAGCTCTTCGAGCTCGAAGTTCTTCGAGTCTTCGCCTTATCGAACTCCGCCAACAACTTCTTCCTCTTCCAGTGAAATACCCTATTATTCTGATCATGATTCTTGGCCCACTTCCAGTGAGGAGGTTCTTCCCGACAGCAGTGGGGATTCTAGGCAGTTCAGTGACATGCCTATCAGTTTGGAGAATGTGTTTCAAGAGAACCATGTTTCTGCTGAGGAGTCTTCGGCCGAAGAACAAGTTCAAGAAAGTCAGTTCTCCTCCCCTTCATCCAATTCGCAAAACCCGTAAGTGGAAGTCCTGAGCCACAAGCTGATCCATTGCCATTATTCCAAGGAGACAGGTCTGTACACATGGAGAGTGTTTACGTTAGGCACAACAAAAAATGGTGCCTTGAAGAGATACGAAACATTACCTTCCAGTGTCCCCTTTGTCCCAGGATGTAGAGAAAAAAAATTGTTATGTTTCATCTGTTTTTGTTTTTTTGTTTCATATTTTCAATTTGCCACAGGAATCTGTCATGTATAAAATGGCTTGCATGCCATTTTCTTTTTTGCTGAGTTTTGCTGACAGAAGAAACCTGTGCAGATACCCTATGCAGATACCCTATGCCATTTGGAAGGTGTGCCCTTTGGTCTTTGACAACCCTATGCTCTTAGATTGTAACCTGGCTGCTGAGATACTGCACTGTTTTGAACAGTGCAGTCTAAAAAAATGTACTGAATTTCCTATGAATACAAAATGTGTTTACCTTCATTTTCCACTGTTGTTGAAATGTTTTAGTATTTTATGTGTATCATTGTCAACTCATTTCACTCAAAAATGCATGTGAATTGTTGTTCAGTTCTGATAATGACAGGTTATCATAATGACTTTGTATCATTTTTGTAACAATCGATAAACAATACGGAATTAAAGAGATCAAATTATATACAGTTTAAAATGAATTTCATTTCATTGGTTACAAAAATCATTCATTCAAAGGATGACATGCCCATCCCAGGTGCCTCATTTGATCACCCTGTTTTTTTAAGGACCTGTTCATGGCTTCTGTCTCATAGTAATATATTGGTGGAGGGTCTTCTTCAATTGGCAACATATCCCAACCCTTGTCTTCCATTATACAAAAGTTCCAAAGAACACAACATGCATGTATGATCTTAGAAGCTTTGCCAACATGCACAGGCAAGTGTTTCAGAATTCTAAACTTTTCCTTGACAATACCAAAACCATTTTCTACACAGACTCTGCCCCTACATATCCTTTTGTTAAACTTACCATATGCACCCTGATTTTGAGGAAAGACTTTAAGGAGAAAGGGTCTGCTGGAATAAGCTGAATCACCTAATAGTAATGGTGGAATAGTTACCCAACTTCCCAGTGTCGGGGCTGCCTTTTCTTCACCACTTTACATCGAGGGTCACCACAGGTTCCTGTAAAATTTGTTTTGAGGCAATTTTATTGTAAATGGAACTTTTCTTGAACTGGTTGGAATCATGGACTGAACCTGTTCTTGTTACACCACAGTCTGCTATGTGTCACAATTCCTTGCATGAGACATGAGTGCCTCTTATGTCTGCTGTAATAGTCTTCCCCATTGTCCTTCTTTTTGGGTTTCCTCCATAAAAAAATATGGGAACCGTCAACTGCACCATATATATTGGGCAACCCAGTTGCATCATGGAATTCCTTAATACACTAAGTTAATCTTTCACCTGTAGGCATTGCAACAAAACGTTTGTACAAAGATTGTCTTGAAGCCAATACAAAGCGTGACTTTCTTGGTATATTTCTGACTTTGTTTTTCCCAACATAAAATCTCTCGTCCGACATGTAAGGCATATCCCCGTGTGTGCAAGAAAATACAGAACCATAGCAACTGCTTTCCTTGGATCAACAGGGGGCCTTACTTTATTCCCGGGCCTGACAAGATAAGGCACAATTAAACCTACCAATCTCTCAAATGTGGCTCTCTTCATCCTGTAAAATTGGTGCCACATATCATCTTCAAAAGAAGCTATACAATTCCATGCGTGGTTATCGATATTATCCCATTGGGTTCTTTGCCTTGGAGCAATCCAAAATCTTCTTGGTGGTCTTCTAACCCTCTTTGGAACCCGCGAACCATTAAAAAAAAAAAGATCGCAAAAAAACATACCATTGTTATCCTCTAAAACCTGATCATCGAATGTGGTCATTGGGTCTTCGAGCTCGTTGAGTTCCAATAGCCGCAAGCAAAGATATCTCTGTAATGCAAATCCGAGTGTCAAAGCCCGAAAAAGCATGGCAATCATACCAAGAATGACCGGATCCATGGTTTAGTGGCCGGAATCGAAAGAATGGGGAGGGAAAACTAGAAATGAATTATCCCACATAGCCCGCCCGAACCAAGAAATACAGCTTGAATATCCCACAATTTGGCTCCCGAATTGAACGTTACGATCGAATTATCCCACATTTTCTCTCGTCGGCCGGAATTGATGCATGATCGAAAATCCGGCAAACAGCAAAAATCCTGCCAATAACAGAGGCTGTTAAGCCTCGAGAGACAATCGTCTCTCCTCTCCTCCGAAAAAAATACGTACATTTCGGGGAGGAACCGTATGTGACGAGAGATGGATTTTTTTACGAGCATGTGGCCGACGCAAGAGAGAGAGAGAGAGAGAGAGAGAGAGAGAGAGAGAGAGAGAGAGAGAGAGAGAGAGAGAGAGAGAGAGAGAGAGAGAGAGAGAGAGAGAGAGAGAGAGAGAGAGAGAGAGAGAGAGAGTGAGTGAGTGAAGTATAGTGTATTATTTCGTCTTTTAGAGATCATCAAGTCTATGAGACGTCTATAAAAACAATTTCAAAATTAAACAAATTCTCTTGAGATGACCCCTCGTATACGAAAGGCTCATCACTAGGCTCTCCCTCTTCTTCACTAAGAATATATTTAGAAATTTTTACAAGTGCTTCTCTCATTTGCAACACATCTATTAGAGAGCTTGCCACACGAGTTGCTGGTTGGCGAAAAAAAGAGATAATATCCATACTCCCAAACCCAAACCTATCTCGTATAGCTTGGTACGCTGGACACCATACAATCACATGTTCTTCATCTTCAACCTCATTTGCCCCATATGCACAACAAAGCCTGTGCTCATGTGCAATTTTCATCCATCTACCTACCTCAGCATTGAGGTGATAAGCGCTCAACCTCATTCTACAGATCACGTCTTTTTTTAATGGAGAGATTGTCATTCAATTAGCCCATCTTCCTGTCCTAGACCACACTTCATCTTTTCCTGTCCTAGATCATCAATCTTTTCTTTTCTTGCCTGGCCTAGACCACATTCGGTTCATCACCACTTCTATAACCCACTCTCGAACCCTTTTCATATTCTGGCCTAGGTCCTCAATGTCGAGCCTCCACTTTTTCAACCATACTCTACCATCCGCGTACCATCGCTTATCAAATGACTCCTTTAGAGCCAGGTTGGGAAACTACTATCATTGAGACACCCTAATTTGCTCAATTAAGTTAAGAATTGGCACAAAGCCTCGCATTCCAATGGCAACATCCCACATTCTTCCAACATCATTTCATATGGCATTTGCATCTTAACACCAAGTTCAGCATGCAATAATTTCTTTCAATTTTTTGCCATAGTTCTAGAGATGAACTTGGCCCCCAGACCTCACAATCATATAGCAACACTGCTTGCATCAATGTCTTGAATAACATCCTCTTCAAGCTGAATTTCCAGATACCCGCTTTCACGCATTTTCTTTGCATTGCAAAAAAAGCCTTGAGCCTACCATTTATCCTCTGCTCCACTGTTTGGTTCCACCTAAAATTCTTATCCACCACAATTCCTAGATACTTGTACATTGCAGAGATCTCCACCGGATTATCCTTATAGAAGAAAGCATATTTTTATCAAGTGTTGTCCCAAAAATCACTACTTTGGTCTTGCTTAGATTCACTTGTAACCCTCTACTATCACAAAAAGAACCCAAGGTGTCCAAGTGTTTTTGCATCCCTTCCTTGCTTCCAGCAATCAATACAATGTCATATGCATATAAAAGCAGCAAAACGACGTACCCAGCTAGGACCGTTCCTTCTCCCCTAAGATTCCCTACCCATTCTTCCAATTCATAGATAAATATATCAAAAAGAGTCGGCGACAAAGGACACCCTGGCTTAACCCCAATATTACTAACCACTGCCCCATTGCATTTATCACTATATGGCATGGATAGTTTAACTAGCACTTGCTCATACAACAACCTCACCGTATCCTTATATTCTTGAGGCACTTTTATCCGCCCAAACTGATCCACAAGTTGTCCCTACTGACTGTATCGAAGGCCTTAGTGCAATCGACAAACGCGGCAAAAAGAGGTTTTCACATCCCTTTGACAGCATCTATCATAGCTCTGAAAGTAATAAGATGATCTATTGTGGATTTCTGTGGCCTAAAACCCGCTTGCCCCTTGGCTCTAACATTTTCTTCTTCTGCCCATGTGCTAATCTTATGTTCTACAATTGTAGCATAGAGTTTAGCAAACAAATTACTAACCATAATCATTCGGTAGTTGAATCTCCAGATTTGTGGATCGGTACCATCCTGTTGACTTGCCATGATGCAGGAAATCCTCCTTTTATAACTGCATTGAATAACCTTGTGAGTGCAGCCACCATATGGGGGCCTGCCCACTTCAAAAGCTCAGGTACTAGCCCCGCAGAATCTGGCGCCTTCCTGTTGGCGAGTTTACCAAGTCCTTTTCACCTATGTCCTGAAAATAAGCATTCATGTGCAACGTTAGTAATCATGGTGGTCAAGAGAGAGCTTATCTCATCCGCTCCCTCAGGCCAAACAACTTGCTCATATTGCTTTTTAAACATACTAAGGTATATGTCTTTCTTCCTATCCACTACGTATGTACACTCGGATCCCAAGTTCTCTGTCTGTTGCTTGATTAAGTCTGAGATTCTTACAGAAGCAATAACTGGAATATGATCGATTTCCCTCCTCTCGTCTAGAATACTCAAAGAAATGAATTTCTCGATAAAATGTGCAGCTCTAATAAAATAATCCATAATACTTTTACCTCGACATGTACATTTGGCAGTATCTGGAAATTTTCTCGTCCCATTATATATCAACAAATCTAATCTGCTACACATATGCAACAACGTTGTTTCCATGGGAGTGGGCCATTGATTTGTATCCATGGATAATCGGTTCCAGCCGATGTCATTCAACTCACTTTCATCCAATTGTTCCATCCATGTCGCATCTTCCTATGCGCATGTTATTACAGCCTATTTTCCCGCTGTTCTACCATTGAAATCTTCCAAAAGCACCACCTCTCCCTAGACATGAAATGCAATGGTTCTATGCTATTATACCATCATTCTTGGGAAGACGACATATCATTGGTCTATTTTTATCAGATTGTTTCTCGTTTTTTCTACTGTTTCTCTATATATTGTCATTGTTTTCTAGTTCATGCCCATCGGCCTTCTCTTTTAGCGTTCCCTTTCTTTCTTCTTCTTGTTTCTAGTTTTTCCCTACTTAGTTTGTTTATGGTGTTAGTGTCCTAGTTTTGTTTAGATAACGTAGTTCAAATTTGTTAGGTAATGTAATTTTGTTTAGGTAACATAGTTCAAATTGGGTTAGGTAACGTTGTTAAAATTTGGCGTGTCTCCTTGCTTTTTAGTTTTTTCTATGTTACGTCTGTGTAAAACCAATTCCGGATTTGGATATTCCCTTCAATATTTTTTCCAAGACCTTTTCAATTTCATACCTCTTGAGAATATCCTGCCTAAATTTCACGAGGGATTGCCTTTTTTGTTCTCCCACAATTTAAATGTTTCTCCCGCTTTTCGACAAGTTCTTGTTGTCCTACAACTCTAATTCGTACTATTTTCTTTTCTTCCCTTTTCTTTTTTATATATGGAATTTAATCTTACTATTCTGAGCCAAAACCTGTTTCCTAGGCAAAAAATTAGATGTGCCTTCAAATTTGTATCTAAATACGCCTATTTTTTTAAACTTTTTGGAGCCTCAGCTTCTTAAAATAGCTGGGTTTGGGTTTGGGATAGCATGGTCCAAGGGAAAAGCCTTTTTTCAGAGCATGGTCTCGGAGAATAGATTGTTCTCTTCATAATTTCTGACCTTCCAATTGTACTCGTCTCAAAAAAGCGGACCTTAATTTTAGCATGGTGATGTATGCATTGTTGAAGTCCAGAAAGCTTTTTTACTTCCTCTTCAAGGTCATGTACATACTTCTTCTAAGCAGCACACTCAATCTTTAGCTTCTCATTCTCCTCTCTGAGTATCTGATCCTGGACAAGCGCCTCTCCTGCATCCATTCGTGCAGCTATCATATCAGCCTGAATCTCCAATATGATAAGCATTGTTGTCTTAATTTGTCATCACGTAACTGTAACTGTGGATCTGTATGTGAATGTATGATTAAGGGTGTGAGACGGGATAGACCCTTAACATATGTTGGTCCCGTTGCCGGGACAACAACTGCATCCACTTGATTAAAGATCCATAAATTCTCCGATTCGTAAATGGAACAAGAGCCTTGATGAAGAGCGCAAAAAGAGGCAGGAAATTAGAGATAAACAAGAAAAGGAAAGATCAGAAAGACGTGAGAGAAGAGCAAAAAATAAACTTGCTGCAACAAGAGTTTCTGAAATTTTACTTGACCTTAAAGGCATTTTTGCCATGTCTACCTCCAGCATACCATTCGTTATCCCAAATATGGCTCTGATAAAACTCAAGAGACTAATCCTAAAACACATATCAAATAGTTCGAAAGTATTAGCGTTTTAAATAGAATAGAATAGAATAGAATAGTTTTTTTAACGTCCACGGAGACCAATAGGTCATGGGACCCATACAATGGGCTAGTACAATCATTACTACTAGGATTAAAAAACCCCTGCCTCGAAAGGTTTTCAAGGGAAAAACCTTTGCAGTAATGATGATACTAGACAAGCGGAGATAATAACTACTGAGGGCTCAGTAATTGCTGACGTTTATCTAGAACCTCAAGTATGTATAATGCCAAGTCATGCACAGATGGTGCTCTGAGAAGTTGTGGAAGCGTGGAATGGAATGCTAATGTCAAAAAATGATTCCGGACTATCTCAAAAGCGGGGGCAACTTCGGAAGAGTATGGCTTTCATCTTCAATAACCCGTAATCGCAACATGCACATAGTCTCGCTTCCGCGGCAATTGCGGCCGCCCCATCTACCTGTCTCAATCCGTACTGTGTGGGACCCCGTATGCGAATTGATGCAATAGCTACAAGCTTGTTCCCGGACATTGAAGCAAGCAAATAAGCTTGGGGCCCCGTGCCAAGGTGGGATTTATGTGTGCATGGTAATGACCGGTTTTCACTTGGGCCAAAGTAATCAAGGCCCCATATCTTTTGAGAAAAACAACCATTGAGATATTGTTGCAAAAGCTCGATCGAATCGGCAAGCATCAGGCAAGGTTTCGTTGCACCTGACCCAACGGCAAACCATGTAGTGCAATGCTCTTTCCAACATCGTTTCGTGACGCCGAGGAGATTCAGCCATGGCAAGTGCAAGAACAGGATACCTAACATCATCCATGTGGTGCACCTTGCGATATATAGTGGAGATGGCGCTTCATGGCGTAATGTTGAAGAGGCCAAAACCCGCCTCTTGTAAAAGAATAGCATAGGGCACCGTTGTTTTAACTCCGAGGCTATAAGTGAGAAAGGACTTTTGCACTCGCCCCAAGCTCTCCCAAGCACTAGTACTAATGGCGCCCCCACACTTCGAGCCATACAAGAAAACAGGGCTCTACCAAAGCCCAAAACAAGTGGGCTTTCCGTATTAATCATGAATTTCTCAATGCGAAAACAATTGTTTTGCATTGCATAGAGTGCTCTCCATCCAGGCAGCCCACCCGCTTGGTAATACATCGTTCCCCAAATTGTGTTCTTACGAGAATTCTACACCAAGATACTTTGTAGCTATCCACAACTTCAACTTCAAGGCTATCATAGTACATAGGGGAACATTGTGACGAGAAGATTGAACTACCAAAAGCTTGGTCTTTTGAGATTAACACGCAGACTGTGTTCTCACGTAAACCGTCAGAGCATGTAAATGTTGCAGTATACTAGCAAATGTATGTGCGAGAAGTGAAACCTCATCAGCATACATAAGTTGCCTAATGATATAGTGTGCCAAATGTGGACCTCCGCCGCCATGATTATCAAGCCATTCTTCCAAGTGATCAATGTACAAGCCAAAGAGTGTAGGAGATAAAGGGCAACCCTGACGAACTCCAATATTGCTAGTGATTTGAGTACCTGATGCTGGAAATTTAGCAAAAACCCTTTCATAGAGCCGATAAACTGCATTTTGAAGATCTTGAGGAACCCCAAGTGCCTGCAAGCGCTGCCAAAGAAGCTCGCGTGGTACTGTATCAAAAGCAGAAGTAAAATCCACAAAGCATATATAGAGGTCTTGTTTCAAACTTCGACTATGTTCAATAAGCATGCGCAATGTGAAAATATGGTCTATTGTAGAATGGCATGGACAAAAGCCTGCCTGTCCTACAGCACGTACACCAGTATGTTCTGCCCATGATGTCAACTGCTTCTCAGTAAGATTGGCTAAGAGCTTTGAAAATATGGAACTTACCATGATCATGCGATAATTAGAAGGGTCATGCTTATCACCTGCTTTGTAAATAGAGAAGATAGTGATGATCTGAGGTTAATACTTTTCCCAACCACTTTGGAAGGAAGTGCCACTAGAGAAGATAGTGATGATTTGAGGTTAATGCTTTTCCCAACCACTTTGGAAAAACTAGCTATATGAAAACATAGATAGAATCACTAAATGGAGAGATTTAAAAAAATTATTCTGAGACAAGTTCCACATTGTCCCAACTAATAGAGAATACGTTCAATCATAAGATTGAGCCCCCCACTTTCTTCGAAAAGAAAATGGTCCTGCACCCCTTCAATGACGTTCTACACAATGTCATATCTATTCTCTCCCCTTAAGAGGTTATACGCTTCTTACTTAGCGCATTAATTTACTAGCCTTAGCTAAGATATATAACCATCTAAGATGGATGCACATATTATGTTATCATTTATTTCAATATAGTTACGGGTTACCTACTTAGTTAGAACGATTCTAAACCACAAGGTTTTGTCATCATGACAATTCCTTTTGTCTCAAAAGACTATTTGATTACTATAATTCTTATTTTAGATGTACCTTGCATGTACTATTCTTTTATATTCTAGAGATTCCCCCTTTCTTAGTTATTTAAACTCTTGGAATATTCCTACCAATCGAATTGATGCCATCGTAACAAGTTGGCCGGACTTGTTAGATTACTTCTTTTCTTTCGGTTGGATTATTCTTTTGGAGGTACTAGATTTATACATGGTCAACAATTATCCTAGTAATGATTCTTTCTTAGCGAGGTGATCA
Organism: Isoetes taiwanensis; assembly: GCA_021234155.1. NCBI lineage: Eukaryota > Viridiplantae > Streptophyta > Lycopodiopsida > Isoetales > Isoetaceae > Isoetes > Isoetes taiwanensis. The sequence continues at coordinate 39,591,405 of JAJEKV010000002.1, forward strand.
ATCTCACCAAGTGGTTTCAATATGTTGGATGTCTGTTAATCAATCGTGTATAATTTTAGTCACTCCTATGCGTTTCCTTCCCAATCCTTGACGCTTAGCTCAATATTGGGGCAATCCTTTCAGCGAGAATATCTGGAAATGCCTTCTAATCCCAATATGGATGTTACCGTCCATACATTTAACCTACTAGGCCCCATGGCCTTAGATCCTTGAGCTTTCTAGAAGCTCATCCACTCGTTGCCTGCTTGAAGTAGCAAGGTAACATTCTTCCGAGTCTCTCGATACTTCAGTCTCCTTGACGGTGGGTCCTCTTTGATGTAGAGGTTGACATTGTTCGTTAGAAGCCTCTCATTGCTGGTGGCTTTGATGGCGTAGTTGGTCACTTGAAATCTTCCATGCCGCTTTTCAAAATCCTGAAGGTGGCGCCGTTGAAAAAGATCTTTCTATAACTACTACGTATAGATATAGACAAGGATGAATGAATGCTTCTCGGCATCTCCTTATAACTAAAACTGATACATTTGAAAGCAAGTTAGTGAAAGCATTATGGTTGGGATTAAAAACCCTCGCCCTTTCAGGTTTTCGAGGAAAAACCCTGACTATAATGAAATCACTAACGTATGCTACCATACAAATAGCATCTATACCCTCATGCTGACGAGCCTTGTTGGGTGCAAATACAATACAACAAAGAAATTGCACCATATGAACTCATATTTGAATATATCGATCTTCATTTTGTGCACGGAATCCCATATATCTCTGTGTGAAATGCCAAAAGTACGCTCCCTACTGCTCACCTGCACACACAAAAAAGTAACCAAAAGCCACTAGGGCTCATCCAGGCACGAAGGCCTCCAACCAGGCACGAGGGCCTCCATCCAGACACGAGGGCCTCTACCAGACACAAAGTCCTCCAACCAAGCACAAGGGTCTCAACCAGGTATGAAAACCTCCACTAGGCACAAGACCTCCTACAAAGTTGGTTACGCAAATAAAGTTCACAAATGGAAAGACAAGGGTGGGGGGGGGTGGGGTCCAACACCAAGAAGAGAAAGGAAGATGCACGAAAGCTGATGGGGAAAAGATGGACGAGAAAGAACTAAATAGGGAGTGGGAAGGAAAAGACAAAAATAACTAAACTGCTAACTAACTCCGTAGTTCTAGAACTTTGTTTTCCTTCTATTCGTTGAAACGAAGGAAAACGCCATTTCTAGAACTACTACGTATAGATATAGACAAGGATGCTGAAAAAGAGGCAGAGAGAAGCAAAGAACCAGTTAAGAAACGCAAAAGAAAAATTGAATGTTGAATATTGTAAAAAAGGCCTATCCTAGGGTCACTTCCAACCCAAAAACTGAAGGCAAGTAACAGTACAAGGAAAATACAAAGATGTGTTGAAACGGAAGGGAAGGGATTTATGGTTGAGGTTAAGGTGAAGATAGGCATTAACTTTATTATCTGGATATTAAGAACCTTATATAGAGCATTTGAGCTAATAACCGCGTATTGCTAGCAATATACCAACGACTCAAAATTATAATGGCCTTGCCCATTTAACATGACCTAGACAAATCAATGCTGCAAATAACCTCGCGGAAAATGAACTCATTACTGCAATACAAATTATAGAAGAAGCACAACCTAGATCGATACATCTATGCCTGTGTGCTACGATGGCACGATGGCGGTTACCTAGCTATGATCCGACTACAGGGAGAAGAACCAGTGGATGATCCGGCTACAGTTCGTCCTCCGCCATACTATCACGTCTTCGGCCGGCTGCAAACTTGGCTACAGTTCGGCACTCTAATTCGACCATGCTTCAGATCTGATTCGGCTTCAGTTCAGGGCTTTAGTTAAGATAGGGATCGCAACAAAAAACCGACACATACAGGTAAAGCAGTTCTGCTTCTGAAAGTCAAAGCTACTAAGCAAACACAGGTCTTGAAATCGATTGGCCCTTTCATGCAGTCGAGGTAGCCACAGACAAGTATTTGTCATTGGTATGAATTAACCAGATAAACAGTTTATGCAGCCAGGTAGACAGCTAGAAACACAAGCCAACAGAAAAGATTGCCTTGAGAAAATTTAGAGAAACAAAACAAACAAAGTTGCGTATTAAACGGGAGCAAATCATTGAAACGAGAGCAAAAGGAATATTCCGCAAAGATTCCCTTTTTTTTTACAAAAAAGGGGGTAAAATGAGGTTAAAAAAAAAAAAAAAAAAAGATGCATGAAATTCTATTTTGACCCCCGAATGACTAAATTTTTTTTTTTTACAACGAAGGAATTGACTTTTTTAAAGTGTCACTTTTCTTAGCAAAAGAATGTTCTTAAAGTATGTTTTAAGAGAGAAACTCTAATTTCAGAGGATAAAATATTTAACAAAAAATTGAAGTAAGTCCAGAATTGAAACTCAGAGTATTCTCAAAATTTGAAGATAGAATCTTCATATTCACATCAAAAATTTACAGTCTTTTTTCTAAGACTCGGTTATGTGCAAAAGTGTGAGGAGTGATGAGAGAGGGATCCAGACGCCCTCATGTTCATTTATGCCATCGCCATCACCTTCACTTCTTTCATCACTTTCGAGGAAGTGCTTGAGTTATCTTCCTCATCACTATCAACGACGGTGAAGCATTGTCACCACCTTCTTCATCATCTTCTTCATAATTACAAGCTTTTTAAGCAAATTGATAGTCTTCAAGTAGACGATTGTCGATTTCAATTTAAAATCATAGCACAATATAGTCACGCCATTAAGGTTCAGCTCGTCCCTATAACCCACCTTCTTGGACTTTCTCCCTTTTCCTTGGCTTCTCATTTCTAACTCATATCTACCTTCAAAAGCATTTTCTCGAGCGTTGCAAAGCCAATGAATCTTGAGTTTAGTGACTAAGCCTTCCTCCTTGAATGTGTCAAGCACTTTTGCTATCCGAATCCAAGCCGACCTTTGTCATCCTCCCCGCCTAAGAGCAATTAGCATACCTTTGGTAATTTCGCGGATATTACCTTTGGGGCTCATTCCCCGCCTTGGTCCGAGGTACATGACTCGGTCCTCCTCGCCTTCTATCGCAGGTGCAAATGTAGCAATGCCTTGGACCCGCTTGGTGTCGGGTTGATGGAAGGTGTTAGGCCATTGAAATGGTTCTTGCAACCTGCCTTAGAGCTATATTTTGTACAACAATTTTCTGTTCGAGAAAGAAATTACTCCACCACATCCCATCTTCTTCTAAGAAGTACTTAAAGCCCGAGAAAATTCCATTTTCAATGGCTTTTAAGGATGACTCGGGGTACTTTTCTTCCGCTTTGACTCCTTAGGATTTTTGAGAGGAAGTTGCTCAAAGACGCTCTATGAAGGAAGTGTCCGAATATATTTAAGGAAGCGTAATCCCTCCGGCGGACTCCAGTCCTTAGTTGTGGTATACTTCTTCCCCAGAAGAAGCTTTGGCCATCCTTCAAGTAGAACTTGATATGATGTTGAAAGGTGAGATCATTCAACTTGTTCACAGCCTTGTTCTCTGCTTGAACGTTGAGAGAAAACAAACTCTCTCCGAAATCAGCAGCCTCTTTAAGAAGATCGACCAATCGGAGTAGGAGTGTAAGAATCTTCAATAATTCGAACTAAAGAAGGAAGACAGTAAAGCCTTCTTCCTTCTAAGGCGCACGTAAAAATCTGCTAACATTTGGTCAATCTGATCATGAGTGTGGCCTACAAGTAAGAAACCGAGCTTCACTTTTCTAAAGATCCCTAGCTCCACTAACATGGCACAAAGACGCAAAAGAGTGTTTGATTCTTGTTCTCCCTTGTAGTATTGTCAAGTTGCGTATAAAGCAATCGGTGGTAATTGCTCTTGCTCGCATTGTGACCTTGTTAAGAATTGTAATTGTGAGGTTCGGGTCACCATGCAAGTTTGGATACGCCAAAAAAACTTTGCACCTTAGACTTCCTTTGAAGACCATAGCTCCTACAAGGTGGACCTTAACAAAACATTCCTCCGCACATCTTTAGGAATGTTCAAGAAATGTGGTAGAGTTTTTTTTTTTTTTGTCCATTCCATCAATCACAAAATGCATATGTATTGCGAAGGACGCTCAAGAGCTTTTTTTTTTCTATGCTTGGCAAGCTTTCTTCTCTCACGCTTGTTGTTCACGATGTCCGGCAAGGTTCTCATTGCACAATATCCAGAGAAGAAATCAGGTCAAAGCATTTTCTCTCAAAACAAGTGAGAGATTGAGAACATGAACTTACTTCTTTCGACCTCTCCTTTGCAGTTCGTTTGACTCTTTAATTTCGCACACCTCGAGCAAACAGACATTCTATGTTTTCTAGGAATTTTCACAAGAACGAATTCACTTTTCCACACCCGTGAAGTGTGAGTAAGAGATGTGTCAAGCCGAAAAGTCTCTCTTTGTACTCATTAAAAACATCTTTTGGTGATGTTATCGCTTAAATGATACATGTTGTCATTAGGTAGCTTCTCACATGTTTCTCTAAAATATTTCTCCATCCATGACACAAAGAAGAAGGGCATGCATGGTTACAACTCTTCTTGGTCCACAATGATCATCGATTGTCGGATTTTTGTCCAGTCTTTTGTGTATTCTAGACATTCTTGTGGACCCTAAACGGTGGACAACCATAAAACATTTCTGGCAAACTTCTTGACGGTTAATGTAGTGCAAGAAGGTGTTGCGGTCTGGTCTTACATGATAAGCTAAGTAGGCATTCCGGTCCGCCAATGTCATGGAACTCAGAGTTGTCTCTAACTCGCCAGAATTTAGCCATGTTAAATCTGTTGATGCAACCCAATGAGCAGCATTTAGTTCTCAAAAGTCTCCTCATTTTCTGTTCATCCATAAGATTTCTTCTTCTTGCAGAGGAGCAAGCCCTCAAACCAAAATCCACCTTGAATTTCTTTGAAGATTGGCTTGAGAACATGTAATCTCTTTGTTCCTCGCTTGGTGTCTTCATCTTCTCGATGAAACTTCTACTCGGGGTGACTTCCTCCTGCCCCGAGTGGTGTGCTTGTAGAGGAAAAACAGCACTTCACGGAAGTTGTTCCCCAATAGGCGGGGTACAAGAGTTAAAGGGTGGTGATGGCCCATAAGAGGTTGTGGCATCAGCGTTCTTGTACCATCTTGAAAAGGAGTTCTTGCAAACATCTCCTTTAGAGCCGACTGAATTCTCAAATCCATGTGTCACAACCGTTGTTGTGTGAAGAGGAGTGCATGCCGGAGCTTCGCCCTCATTTGTAGTGAAGTCCCGGTGAGAGAAATTGTAGTGAATCTCACGCCTCTCAGGTTTTTTCAGGTTCCTTGTATGTTTGCAACGGCGGAGGCTAAACTACAAAAGGGGGTAGCTTGTTCTTGAGCACCCTTTGTTGTGGAGCTTCCGCAGTCCCGGATGGAACAAAGGGTGGTGGCAGCCCGCCCAACTAGTGGTGATTCTTTGGAAGGAGATGCCGCAGGCCGCCTACGTGACTTGGTGACGGTTGGAAGGGTGGTGGAAGTCCGTTACGGCTTTGGACTCCGTGTGTCTTCGGTGAAAGCAAGAACGATGAAGCGAGGTAGGAGCCTGAGAATGCCGGTCTTCGAAGAACGACGTTGGTCCCAAGCGTGTCCTCGTAACCCGCACGAGCTTGAGACAACGAAAAGGTGGTGGAAGTTTGTTGACGGCGGTTTGTCATCTTAAGAACCGCAAAACAAAGTAGAGTTTAGATAATGTTTCTCTCATCGCAGAGCTTTTCTTATTCCGTAATACAAGCCCGCCTACTACAAGTAGAACTTCCCGCAACAATTAAGCTTAAAGGCAAACTAAAAGCTATTCCCCGAATACACTAGAGCGTAACAAGAAGGCCAAACGTATTCCACTTCACATAGAAAACGAGCAAGACGGAATGGACACCTTTAAAAGGAAATTTTGGCGCCTTCCGGGCCATGTATTCCATTCCATTCGAAATGAAGTCGCCAAATGCCAAATACTTCGAATATAATATTCGAGTGTATTCGATACTCATAGAGAAAACATGGAGAGGTGAGTAAGAAAGTACAAGGTACAATCATTTGTGTGTCCGCTTTTTATTCCTAATACACTTACGCTTTTCCTCGAAAAGGGTGTGTATTCCTGAATACACTTTCGCCTTTTCGAAGGCTTAATGTATTCCTAATACACTTTCGCCTGAGAAGGGGGTAATGTGTATTCCGAATACACTTTCGCTGAGGGAAAGCGAATATTTCCGAATACACTTTTTTGTAGGGAAGGCGGTGTATTCCGAATACACTTCGCCTTGAGGAAAGGGGAAAGTGTATTCGAATACACTTTCGCCTTCCTCAAAGGCTTAAAGTGTATTCCTAATACACATTCGTGTTCTTTTGTTTTGTAAGGTTGTTTTTCCGCGATTTTTGTAGTGACTTTAGGTGTTTTTTCTCGCTTTTAAAACTTGTTTAGACATGTTTTTTTGTCAAGATTGCAAAGTTGTTGCTTTGGCATTTTTGTCCTCTTTTGCCTTTTGTTTTTTCCTTTTCGCAAGACATTTTGTATTCGAATAGTTTTTGCCAACGCTTTCTAACAAGATCGTGTTTACACACAATTTGCAATGCATAAGAAGGCAAAGAAGAAACAACACAAGAGGACCGTTAAAATCCCAACGAAACCGCACCCCCACGAGAAGGGTTGAGGAGACATCATCATACCGCCATCTACGAAAAACTTACAAACTCAATGGTTTTTTACAAGGGGTACTTCTCCGAAAGTACAAAGACACTTACTTTCCTACATGTCCGCTTGAGGCCGGAGCAAAAAGGTAATGATGAGAGGGAATTTGTTTGCATGGGCACCATCCAAATCGTGAGTGAAGTAGAAGGGAGTCCGGCCAAAATGAGGGAGACCGCCTTTTCAGACATCCCAAGGCTTTATTCATGTTGATGAATCCTATTTTAGAGTGGTGAAAGTAAATCCTCGCCCTCCTATAAAGTATGTTTCTCACTACTCAAGAAGAGGTCGCCTGCGCCATCATCAACTATGTTCGGGGTTAATAACGAAATTAAGACTTCCCCAACAAATGAGTCATCACAAGGGGGAAGAGGATGAGCAAGCGAGCCCGAAAGCAGTTCCTCATCACAACTGGAGTCCATCACAACCGGGCGAAAAGGCCACCGCCACCACCACCAAAGAAGCGCCAAGGGACACAGCTTGTCGCTAAAGAGCCTAAAAAAGCGTGACGGCCTTAATTGCAAAGAGGGATATTTCCGAGGAACCTAAGAAGAAGAAGGGGAAGGGTAAAGCACCTGGTGTTGCAATTAAGGAAAAAAAAAAAGTTGACAAGACAAATTTAAAAGATGGAAGAGATTAACCCCGCACAAGTTTGTGCAAGGTGTAATTTATTTGCCACCCACTTCAATGAAGCTTCCAATCAAAAAAATGAAGCCGGTGAAAGGCCACTTCAGTTCGCAAAAATTTATGCCGATCACTTAAGGAACCCGAAAGATGTAATAAGGAGCAATCCAAATGCTCATGTGGCCCCAATAGTTGTCCTTGTTGACAGTGGACGAGAGTGCAAAACCCCCAGTGACTATGATGAGAAAACGCAGAGACCTACACTCACTACGCCTTGGGAGGCAATCACAGCCTTTAAGGCAAGAAGGCAACTTTATAAAGAGAAGAAGAACCCGAGGTACCTCTCCGCCCCTCTCAAGGCGCCTTCATCGTGGTCTTACCGATGAAGAAGCGAAAATCGCTGCCAACACCCACAATGCCGATAAATCTAATATAAACTAAAGATGAGCTTCACGACAAGATCCGGCTCATGCACAGTGGAGTAATGTAATATTCAAGGAAAAGTACGGTGAGGACTTGAAGAAGCCAAAGATTTTCCTTGGAGCTTAAGGAGGCGCGTGACGTTGAATGTCGCCTCGAAATATGACGAGGCCAACAAAAGGCGCCTCTCATTGGCCACGCATAACCGGTTCCAGCTTAGCTTTTAGAGATGGCAAGGTAAGCACAAAATGTATTCCGTAATAGCAAATCAACTATTTAACGTGAATCTTCTTGAACAGATTTGGGAACCCGTGACCGATATTTACAATGTTCGAGCGAGGGAGTTAAAGAGCAAGGGAAAGGAGACAAATAAGAAAAAAAAAGCTCGACGCACCCAAAAAAAAAAATGACCATTACCGTCAAGGAAATGCAGTGGCTTTCTCCGACACCTGAGCTTCTCGAAAGCAAAATTCTCCAAAAAGTTGTTGATAAGGAGTTTAGCCTAGAAGAAATGTCAAAGGAATTACACAAGTAAGTTCTCTGACACAAACATTAGTTATTGCATGTTAGATTCCCAAAAACATCGGCGTGGCTAGTGTATTCCAGAATACACATGCCTTCCTTTACATCGGCAATGTGTATTCCTAATACACATTGCTTGTCTCTAGAAAGGCATTGGTATTCCTAAATACACATTGCCCGTGAAAGGAAGGCATGTGTATTCTCGAATACACATTGCTCCTCCAATGTTGGCCTCGTGGTATTCGAATAATGATGCTCCTTTAGAGAAGCAATGTGTTTGTCCCGTAGTAGAACTATTTTCCATATTGTTTCGAGGTAGCATCACAAGTTAACCGGTTTGTATTCCGTATCACAAATAGCTTGACTTGTATTTGTTTTTTTCTTTTACGCTTGCCTTCATTCTTTCGCTTAAACTCATTGTTTCCTTAACGCCTTGCAGCCAAAAAACGCCATAACATGTCAAACATGTTTGATGGAGCAAATAAACGCCGACACATGGGAAAGGTGCAAGGAACTCTACCCAATTGCCACATCCGACGAAAAATTGTCCAATATTCACCAAATTTTGAGGGTTGGGTAATTACACTTAGAATTCCTTCTCTCTCGCACAAACGATCTCTTGACAGCTTGTTGTTTTGTTTTTCTTTAGAGCAAAAAGAAAAATAAAGACCTACCCGAGGGCTTTATGAATTTGGTTAGAACAAAGACGGAAGAGAGGTCGTTAGTCGAAGAAGAACTGTTGAGCCGTAACCATCCGACTACGAGATTCTCGCATGTTTGATCAAAACAATTTATATTCAATCATTCATGGTGATTGCACGAACCTTGTCCGAACGGTTAAGCCACGTGACTTTACTTTGGTTATTGCTGATCTTCCCTATGGGTTTAAGCTTAAAGACAGCAGATAATGCATCGACCAGCCCTTCAAATTTTCGTGAGTTTAATGCTTTTATTGAAGGAATCAAGCAGATCTCAACGGCCAAACATTGGCGCTTAGTTACGCTCCATTCGAAAGCATGCACCGGGCTTGGTGGAATCAGCTTTCAAAAATCACTTTGGTTCTCCGGGGCTCAGTGTGATATGAAAACCTTTGTTCAGTAAGTCTTATTCCGTAATACAATTACTTTTCTCTTTAATTACGTAGTGTGTATTCCTAATAGTATTTCCTCGCTTCGGTTTTCGGGTGTTTTCTTGTTTTTGCTAATATCACTTTAAATGCTTCACTAGGTACAAAACTAACATCAACTACCATGGTGGAGGACCAAGGTTGCTCAAAGAAGGTAGAGTACCTTCATGTAGCTTATTGGAGTTTTGATGGGAAGAGGACCATGGATCACTTTAACACCGCCGCACCACAAAACTTTTCAAACGCCCTAGAGTTTCCAGCAGCCTTTACGTAAATTGCGGACCCAAGTGCACAAGGCGGATTGTGAATCACTACCGTAAACCACAAAAGCTCATCAACCATCTCCCCGACATGTTCTCGGCCCGTGAGATTGGGTACTTGATGCTTTCTCCGGTTCCGTACTACTATCGCATGTGCACTTAAGAAGGGCCGCAACCGTGTAGCCGTGGATATTGATAAGGAGGTCAGTGCATTTTGTGAAGATGAGACCGGTCAGCCTTACCTACTTTACCGTGATGAAAATCGAGTTAGGGGCCAAGTCTTCATCCGATTATGCTAAACTAACGCCCTCGAGAGATACAAACCTCCATTCTCCAAATCACTAGACGATGAGGCAACCTTTGCAGAGCTTAAAGAAGTAGCTTTAGCTACCATTCCGAGAACAAGGAGGATACAAAACTCAAGTCTCCAAAGAAAGGAGCAGAGATAGAAACGTATGACGAGATGGCGAGAGAGCAAAGAAAAGAATGAGGAGGACTATGATGTAGATCTTTGACTACTGCATATTAAAATTATCATTATTTATTACAATGAATCTTCAATATTGATGTACAACAATTTATTAAAAACATAGTACTTTTTTTTCCTTTCTATTCTGGTGCTTGTTTTTTGTAATGCTTTCAGTCTCTTCAAGTCTATGCCTAAATTTTGCTATTTTTATGATTTGTGTTTCATAAGTACAAAGTTTTCGTCTAATAATGGGCCAAAATGGCATGAAAAAAAATGCAAACCTCTAGAAATTCTTAACAACTATCAAAAAAGGCTTATTTTAGAAACTTGGTGTTTTTTTAAAGGGAATCTTTGAAACGGGAGTGATGCAACACTCCCGTTTAATTTGCAATCGTGTTAACATTCCTTTCTTTGAAAACTCTGCTTCTTCCAAACCAAAAGCAACCTTACCAGAATGTATTAAATAAACCAGAGTCTATAAACATCTTTCAAGCATACTTGGCCTTCTGAACGAACTTACCACAGATGCAACAAAGCAAACTTACCACAGATGAACAGAGCAAATAAGAGCCAAAACCATCAGAAGGGTAATACCCCCATTTCAAGGCCATTTTTCACATGAGAAATGGCTAAATCCCCCATTTCGTAGAACTCTGCAACCCTGGGACCTTCCCTATCTCTGATATAAATTAAATTCTGCCTGTTACAAATTAAAGATTTACCTCTATCAATGATGGCCTCTGTTTCAGCGTCCAGAGCCTTGTGCAACCGCAAATGCTGAGCTAAATCTGCAAATGAATCTTCCAATTGATTCAAAAAATCAAACTCTTTGATGTTCTCATGAAACTTCAAGACAGGAGCTCTTGTTTTCCTGCTCCTCCGTTCGATCTCTTCTTGCAAAGAAGAAATTTTGGACTCTAATGCCACAACAATATCATTCTTAGAGCTGATCAGTGCCTGAAACTTGGCCTCAAAACTACTTTCCATGGCTTTCAGCCATGCTGGAACCTGCTCAGGATCGGCATGCTTCCTCCTAAGCTTAGCACTAGATTTTGGGGAGCATGCAACAGAAGCGACCAGAAGGGGTTCTGGCAGGGAAAAGATAGCCTTACGGAAAGCAAGAAAAGGGGACGCTTTAGAATGGCAGATCAACCACGAAACCAGAATTGATGGGCTGCTGTCACCACAAAAACTTAGACACACTAGATTGCCGGACCAAAATCGGCCCACACTATAGTAACAAACGGGAATCGTTCAACACCAAGAAGAGAAAGGAAGATGCACGAAAGCTGATGGGGAAAAGATGGACGAGAAAGAACTAAATAGGGAGTGGGAAGGAAAAGACAAAAATAACTAAACTGCTAACTAACTCCGTAGTTCTAGAACTTTGTTTTCCTTCTATTCGTTGAAACGAAGGAAAACGCCATTTCTAGAACTACTACGTATAGATATAGACAAGGATGCTGAAAAAGAGGCAGAGAGAAGCAAAGAACCAGTTAAGAAACGCAAAAGAAAAATTGAATGTTGAATATTGTAAAAAAGGCCTATCCTAGGGTCACTTCCAACCCAAAAACCAAGGCAAGTAACAAAGACAAGGAAAATACAAAGATGTGTTGAAACGGAAGGGAAGGGATTTATGGTTGAGGTTAAGGTGAAGATAGGCATTAACTTTATTATCTGGATATTAAGAACCTTATATAGAGCATTTGAGCTAATAACCGCGTATTGCTAGCAATATACCAACGACTCAAAATTATAATGGCCTTGCCCATTTAACATGACCTAGACAAATCAATGCTGCAAATAACCTCGCGGAAAATGAACTCATTACTGCAATACAAATTATAGAAGAAGCACAACCTAGATCGATACATCTATGCCTGTGTGCTACGATGGCACGATGGCGGTTACCTAGCTATGATCCGACTACAGGGAGAAGAACCAGTGGATGATCCGGCTACAGTTCGTCCTCCGCCATACTCACGTCTTCGGCCGGCTGCAAACTTGGCTACAGTTCGGCACTCTAATTCGACCATGCTTCAGATCTGATTCGGCTTCAGTTCAGGGCTTTAGTTAAGATAGGGATCGCAACAAAAAACCGACACATACAGGTAAAGCAGTTCTGCTTCTGAAAGTCAAAGCTACTAAGCAAACACAGGTCTTGAAATCGATTGGCCCTTTCATGCAGTCGAGGTAGCCACAGACAAGTATTTGTCATTGGTATGAATTAACCAGATAAACAGTTTATGCAGCCAGGTAGACAGCTAGAAACACAAGCCAACAGAAAAGATTGCCTTGAGAAAATTTAGAGAAACAAAACATTCCTTTCTTTGAAAACTCTGCTTCTTCCAAACCAAAAGCAACCTTACCAGAATGTATTAAATAAACCAGAGTCTATAAACATCTTTCAAGCATACTTGGCCTTCTGAACGAACTTACCACAGATGCAACAAAGCAAACTTACCACAGATGAACAGAGCAAATAAGAGCCAAAACCATCAGAAGGGTAATACCCCCATTTCAAGGCCATTTTTCACATGAGAAATGGCTAAATCCCCCATTTCGTAGAACTCTGCAACCCTGGGACCTTCCCTATCTCTGATATAAATTAAATTCTGCCTGTTAGAAATTAAAGATTTACCTCTATCAATGATGGCCTCTGTTTCAGCGTCCAGAGCCTTGTGCAACCGCAAATGCTGAGCTAAATCTGCAAATGAATCTTCCAATTGATTCAAAAAATCAAACTCTTTGATGTTCTCATGAAACTTCAAGACAGGAGCTCTTGTTTTCCTGCTCCTCCGTTCGATCTCTTCTTGCAAAGAAGAAATTTTGGACTCTAATGCCACAACAATATCATTCTTAGAGCTGATCAGTTCCTGAAACTTGGCCTCAAAACTACTTTCCATGGCTTTCAGCCATGCTGGAACCTGCTCAGGATCGGCATGCTTCCTCCTAAGCTTAGCACTAGATTTTGGGGAGCATGCAACAGAAGCGACCAGAAGGGGTTCTGGCAGGGAAAAGATAGCCTTACGGAAAGCAAGAAAAGGGGACGCTTTAGAATGGCAGACCAACCACGAAACCAGAATTGATGGGCTGCTGTCACCACAAAAACTTAGACACACTAGATTGCCGGACCAAAATCGGCCCACACTATAGTAACAAACGGGAATCGTCCAACACCAAGAAGAGAAAGGAAGATGCACGAAAGCTGATGGGGAAAAGATGGACGAGAAAGAACTAAATAGGGAGTGGGAAGGAAAAGACAAAAATAACTAAACTGCTAACTAACTCCGTAGTTCTAGAACTTTGTTTTCCTTCTATTCGTTGAAACGAAGGAAAACGCCATTTCATCTTGAACTCTTTGTCTTGGCAGCTAAAGGATGACTCTGTATCCGATATTGTTTCTTCGACTCCATCGACGTCTCATACGTCGAGTCCTCTTGTCGTTATCGTGTTGCCCGAGGAGTGTTGAGGATGTTGATTGCTTCACCCCTGCAATTGCGTGACATCTCTTCCTTTGATCTGTTACGCTATGGGAGGGAAGGAAATAACAAGGGAACTATATATGCAAAGCATATAGCTTACATAATTATAATTACTACTAGAGCTATTAGGTCCCCCTTGTGCCTCCCTTCGAGTTGCACACCTACTCCTTGGCAATGTCGTCGGTGTTCCTCCCGGTGCAATAGTGTTGACGATCTATATCCTCCTATTTGTACGTCGGCTCGTACTCCCATGTAACTTGTTGATATACTTGGGCCCTCCGGTGTTTTTCGGCTATGGCACAACGCGCTTTGCATCACATTCTAACTAAAGGTGTGCTGGTCATTGATGCTTCGATATTTCGGTCTGCTTCCTGATCCTGTTCTTGGGCGGTAATTGTTCCTCCTTCATGATACTTGAAGCTATTTGGAGGCGTCTTGAGGCTGTGCGCGATTCCTTTGGCTATACTCCTGGAGTTGTTCTTTGAATCGTCGATCCTTGGGTTCACCAAGTTGCATGCAAGTCCACGTGCAAGTCATCGGCTCGGCTCGCCTAGTTGAATCGTCATCGGCTCGGTTCGCCTAGTCGCTTCTCCATCGAGCTTCCGATCTTACTTGTTTGATCCCCTCGATCACATGGCTTGGACGTTGTCATGTTCTACAGTGCTATGCCGTCTTCTTGCCTTGAGGTACCTTCCGGTGACTTTGATTGTGCTCGTCAGTTTTGATCCTCCTGTTGCCTCTAGGGAGCTCGTGGAAGAAGCCGGTTGCTAGCACTTCTCCAGCTTTCAGTTCCTGACCTTTGTCCCTCTATGCATGTCGGCCTCTGTGACGTTCCAAGTATTTATATGGTATATGTATAAATATACTGACACGTCACCCAGTAAAGATACGCCACCATGGGGTATTTTAACCTAGGGGGTTAACCTAAAAGGGATTAATCTAGCTATGCTAAATTAATTATTAAAGGTTAATTACCTATAATTAAGGAATTAATCTCTAATTGGATTAATTAGGATAATGGATGGATTAGGAAGGCGCCACTTGGCCAAACTCGATTGGCCAGCATGGGGATGCTAACTTGGGGCATCAACATTGAACCTTTGTCCCATTTGACCCCAAAATCGAGCCAGGAGGAGGAGCAGCTGAGCGCCCGAGTTGCTGAAGCTGTTGCTGAGTGCCCAAGTTGCTAAACACCCAAGTCTCTGAAGATGGAAGCACCCCATGATAATGGATCAAGTCGAAACTCGGGTAAGTGGGTAGCCAAGCTTGAGATTTGTGGGATAGCGCTTCAATTAGTCCTCTCTGATTAACTTTGTTAGGACTAACCCTTCCTTGATAGATGGGATTATATTTCGATTATGGATTATGCTTTGATACGTATGGATGGATGAATCTATGATAGTTTCTCTGTTAGCCTTCTGTAAAGCAGGGATTAGAGGGGGGTAGAGACCTCTGTGCCTTATGCTTTAGTATGCTCCTAGTAGCTCCTTTAATTCCCAATTAGTGCGGCCTGTGCACAAGATACCACCGAGTCATGGATGCTATGGGATTGCTTAGCACCAAAGAAAGGACGCAATGGTGAAGTGGGGGTGGGGTCTTGCACGAACAAAAAAGGCTCCTGGAACTCCTACAGTGGGCTAGGCCTAATAGTCGGTCACGTAGAGGGCCGGGTATGGGTCTGACACTCCCTGGGTACGGAGGTGTGACCCGTATGGGGCACCTGGTACTTTGCGTAGATTTAGGGGAGTAAGTCGGGTACGGATGCGGGGGTCGCTGATGCGGCACGTATTCTTTAGCTCACCCATGGACCCGCTGTGATCCTGGAAGGGGACACTTCCCTGACCTGCCTCATCGGACCAGGGCTTCATGAACCCTGGAGTAGGCTCAAAGGGTGATACCTTGAGTCTGCGTCTCCGGAAGGCTATAGTGATGCCATAGCATGATTCGACTCATCTGCAAAGTGTGCACAGGAGGGGCGGATGGTGTGGACAACCCTATCCAATGTTCTATGCCAGCCAACGCCATGCCAAGATTCGGTCTGCTGATCTCTTGACACCTAGCCGTCAGTCGATCCTCACTGGAGTCTGAGCCGTGGTAGAACCATGGGTTTGGGGTGTTTTCTCTAGTATTGAATGTATCTTCTCTGTCATCATCAGTTGGATGGATGTACCGCCCTTCGTGGTGGTATTTATGATGTGAATATGTTGTATGCTAACCTTGTATTCACGCTTCCGCGACATAGGAGCCCCATTGAAGGCGTGGGCCGAATGACCCCTCTGTGTCCTTCACTCGAGCATCTTTCCATGGATGGCCCGAGTTAGACGGAGGGCCCTGCTCATGGCGAGATGGTTGCCATGGGAGGGGAAAGTCCCCGTATGTATACGGCCGAGTGCCATATATGTTCTGGGAGCGTCACAGTGGTATCAGAGCCGTGACTTTGGTTGCTCGAAATCATAGCACTGACCAAACCCTAACTCGTTAGTTCGGTAGTTAGGTGGGAGTTAAGCTAGTGTGATTGTTTAGCTCTTTGATGTTTGGTTCTGTGCTAGGTTGATGTAGTAGATTGTAAGTTTTAAAGAGGTTCAGGGCGACTGGAGGACCCAAGTTTGGAAGGGCTATAACTTTTTGTAGGTAGCTCGGATGTAGGCGAAAATGGCTCCAATGGATTGGGCACCTCCCAAATACCCTAGGGGGCATGTCTCCCGAGGGCGGAAAGTCAACAGCAGGCCGAAAAGTCGAAAGGGGCGCTGCTGTCGTCCGAGGTGTTTCTTTTGAAGAGTTAGGAGCGTATAACGCCGCCTTGGCATACCTGGTCCCGCGTATTTTTATCTGGCGTCCTTTTTTTTTTTTTTTAATTTTGAAAACTTTTTTTTTTTTTTTAAAAAAGGGTTAAAAGTTAAATTCAAATTAGTGTACTTTTTCAAAAGTGTGTTTCTTTGGACGACTTTCTTCCGCCATAGCCGCCAGACTAGAGCTCCTTTTCCGCCATAGCCGTCCTCCACTGATACCTTGCAACCACCCTAAACCCCTAGTGCCTTCGCCTACCCTCTAGCGGTACCTATTCAAACCTGAGCGCCCTACTTCTTCTCCTCTGTTATCCGTCGCCAGTGCCATGATGCCGCCCTTCAAGCTAACCGTGGACCTAAACAAGGCGACTATCTTCCAGCTGTTCAGTGTCCTAGTAGACTATCTCCTGGATGATAACCCTATGATTGACACTGTTCTAGACCTCCTTGTAACTCATTTCACTGAGGGCCGTAGAATCCCTTACTCCATTTCAATGACCGCTTCCTCATGAAGCAAAATGCTGCAAACCAACCCTACACCCTTGTAGAGCAGCCTGATCAAGCTTGGGCCCTTGTTAAGTTTTACCCACTAGCCAGCGAGGAGGAAGATCCCGTAGAACTTATCAGGACGGAGGCCCAACGGGTTCAGCACCTTGCTAGGGTAGAAGACCTTCAGCAAATAGCTAGTGCCCTACCAGAAGAGCGGGCTAGCAGTTTCTATTACCTTGGTAAAGGCCATGTACTTATGTACAGAGACCATTACACTCTTCCCACTTTCTTTTGGAACGAGGAACTTTATAGCTTTGTTTTTGAAAATGTTCCCCCTACCTTCACACAAGATCGCATGGACCTTGTGCAAGCGGACATGCGAGCTCACCCGGCCCGGTACCATACGGAGATTGCCAGGCGGATACAAGTGCGTTTGGATAAAGAGGCCCGGGATGCTGAGAGAGAGAGGCTCCGTAAGGAAGAGGAAGATGCCCAAAACCAGCAGGGCGGGGACCAGCATGTTGATCAGCAGGGGGATCAGAATGTTGACCAGCAGGGGGATCAAAACGTCGACCAAAATATAGATCAACATGTAGATCAGGACGGAGGCCAGAATACTGTTGTCCCGGATAAGGAAGATCGGTGGAGAAACAGGAAGAGGAAGCATACGGAGCCCACACATGGAGGCGTCAATTACAAGACCCGGCTTCAGAAGGATGCCCAAATTGGGAAGGACGCGTCGGCTCAGCGCCGGGAGCAGATTGTGCAGCGGGCAAAACATCCCTTGACCGGCGGGAAGTTCTTGTGATTGCTCCAGGCAATTATCAAGCCTAGGAAGCCCCATAGGTTCCGACCGGGCACAGTAGCTCTTCGCGAGATACGTAAGTATCAGAAGACTACCGAGCCATTGATACGCCGGCTACCTTTTCAGCGACTTGTCCGGGAGATTGCCCAAGAATTTAAGACCGACCTGAGGTTTCAGGCCTTTGCTATCCTCGCACTCCAGGAGGCTGCCGAGGCTTACCTCATAGAGATTTTGAGTGACGCTAACCTTTGCGCCATCCATGCAAAGAGGGTTACCATAATGCCCAAGGACATCCAACTCGCAAGGAGGATCCGAGGGGAGTTTCAGTGACTATGGGACCTTCTTTGTTTTGTTGTAAAATTTTGTAGATCTATCTATGTAACATACTCTTTTTGTGAAGATATAAATATAAGAGTGTTTTTTTTCCGCCACTTGGTCTAAATTTAAATGTAAATTATTAAGTACATAATATTTTTTTAATAACCTAGGGAAACGTGCCGAAAAGTATAAAGTCACTTTTCGACCCATTAGGGGTTTATTTTCGTTTCTGCCTTTAGAGTTTGTCTTCGCCTCCCTTGCGCCTTCTTTCTCATGGCTCGCCCGACTCTACAGCAGTGGTACTTGGATGGAGAGCACTGGGACCCCGCGGTTCCCTTTGATGTTCTTCATCCTTATCTGCTCAGCAAGTGGACCTCGTCTCTAACATGCAGGCGCACCCCGATTATGCTGCTTTCCTTCGGTTCTATTGTGAGGAGATTGTGCCTGCATGCGTCTTCAATGAAGACGACTCACAGCTCTACCTCGACTTCCACACTTTGCTCGAGATGTTAGGAGGTGATGAGCATGCCCGGAATGTCATCAAGGGCATAAGGAGAAGAGGAACCGACCTCCCCATCGTTACTATAGGTCGGGAAGTCTGTTTTGAGGCCCGGTTTGCACTGGCCATTATCATGGACCAGTATATTGAAGATGAGCAGATACCTGCCGAGCAATCTTCTACACCAGTACCTCCTGACTCGGAAGACGATGAAGTCGTCGACGAGCAGGACTTTGCACGGTGGAAGGAGTTAGCCACCGAGGCACCGGCAGGACGAGAGAAAGCCCTCAAGCTCGAAGGGCTAAACCTTCTTCCTACTGTACTCTTGAACAACCAGGAGTACCTGATTCTAGAGGACATTATGTGGGCCTACCGCGTTATTGCTGATATGCGGGGCCGCAAAAAGATAGAGGTCCTCTATGATCTTGTCGAGTAGTGCCAGGATGACTTCCTCGACTTTACCACACCGGTTGTGCATCCCCCACAAGTCGAGAACTTGTTGGTATATCGACCAGAAGAGCTAGAGCCCGTTGAGACCCTTTTGTCCCTTCGGCAGTTCTTACTGACTGATACCTCCCAACCTCCAGAGGAGCTGTTTGCGGCTCACGTGAGGCCTCCTCCTACAGACCAGCCATTGCAGATCACCATGGGAGGGGTAGCTCAAGAGGTGGAAGACCTTTGGGACACCAAGGTAAGTTTTAGGGATGATAAAGAAGAAGCAGAGCAGGAGAAGATCCCCGTTAACTTGGAAAAGGAAGCGGAGACCTCCAGGGATCCCCAAATTAGGGCAATGGGCAACCATTTGACCCGATTCTTCCTTTCAGCTTTCCGGCAAGGAGAGGTCTTGTTCTTCTCCAAGAACTTGGGGCCTTCTTCTGAAGCATCTTGGTGGGCACTTCGTGCGATATCCACCTTGGCGGGCCATAAGAAGATTGACTATCACGCCACCACCATTACCTTGGTCCGACGAGATTTGGCTATCGTAGCGTTGGGGGACGTAGCGGGCTGCGCAAGTATGCGACTCCTTGTGGCGGCACCTTTGGCCACTTGCTTGCCACCAGAGGCAGCAGCTCGAGCCGCCCTCTCTGCTAGCCCCAGCACCACTTTGATGCGCTACCGACCACCTCCTCATCCTATGGACGAAGAGGAGGAACCTAGTTCTTAGATATTTTTCTTGTTACAGTTACGCATCTTGTATCGCGTATAGTTGTAAATTTTGATTGGCATTTTTTTATATATATGCTATTTTCTTATGCTTTATGATTAGTGTATCGTTGAGTACCACTAAATTGTGTCCCTATGATACTTGTTATCTCCTTTAAAGTTGGAGTATAAGGAATTGTTCAATGTCATATATTCATTCTTACCGTCTTGCAGACGAGGAACTCGAAGAACTTGAGGAAAGAATCACCAACGAAATACGAAGGGACGATCAGGGACCTCCCGACCAAGACTACGGTCAACGGTATGGGGAGTATCCAGACCGGAATGATGATTACGAAGCAGAGGAGCCTCTGGAACAAGGAGAGCCCTATGACTCAACTAAAGGCCTGGAAATAGTCAATATTCTTCGAGAACGTGCCTTTGAGAATCTACAACAAACTCTTCGACGTACCTGGGATTACTGGGAAATGACAAGGCACGAAGCTTTTGCGGACGCCAACGACCACTTATGGCAGATCTTTTATGCGCTAAGAAACCTTTTTAACTTGCTCATTATTAGCCCCACGTTAGACTACCAGCACGTTATCATCCAGGCATGGGCTCGCTACAAGGTGGTCAGGGTCGTACGGGAGAGATTTCGCTATTCTATCCTCTACCCTTTTGCGCAGCCTTAGGCCTAATCTCTTCAGTTTTCTTTTATGGCTAAGTATGTGTGGACTAAAAGTTGTCTAATGTACAGCCTTATGGCTAAATATGTGTGTAATCACTACTTTTGTACTGTATGATCTTAAGTTTTTGTTAAAGATACATCTCCCATGTAACTGCTACTTTGACCTTATAATAAAGATCTTTTCTTTCATTCTCTTGAACTGTCTTTATTATTATTCCCTAGCATTACTTAAAATGATCTTCTTTGTGACACGTGCTATCACCATAATTCTCCTTATACTTTCTTATGGTCAATATAGACGGTGCACGTAACGCCTCATGGCAAACACCCTCGAATGCTAGCAGATTAACACCAGAGCAAGAACTCATGTTGATGAAGCAGCAGTTAGTGGAACTCCAGGCTTATGTGTTAAATGCCAACCCACCGCAGCATATGCAAGAGGACGGACCGGAGTTACCTCCGTTACCGCCAAGCCCACCACCACAGCAGCCACCTGCACCAGAACCAGGCCCTGCACCCACACAAAGGAGGCACCATTCCAAACGTCGTCGAAGCTCGTCTGCGGATAGTGCCACATCCTCACCATTAGCCACTTCTCTGTCCTCGGAGTCATCTATGTCATCTGGTGACCATGCAAAGCGCCGGGACAAGGAGTACCGTAAGACGGTTGATACGGCCATAACCAGTATATGGAAAAATAGGAAATTGGCCCAGTTTGATGGGAAATCTAGAGGCGGTCTGAATGCAGAGTCCTGGTTGGACGAGATGAAGGAGTTTGGGAAATCCTATGGCATGACGAAGAAAGATACAGGAAAAGTTGCCACCACAAACCTTACCGAGGCCGCTCGTATTTGGTGGAAGGGCTATGCTAGAGCCAAGCATCTGGACAGAAGCAGATGCAAGTTCAAAAAGTTTGCCAAAGCTTTTAAGTCGCATTACGTGCCCCGTGCGCACAAATGCCAGCAGATTCAGACTTTTTATAGGTTAGAGCAGAAGTGTGTGTCAGTTCAGGCCTACACAGATGAATTCATGCGCTTGAGGCTGTATGTACCAGGTATGAATGAAAAGAGGGCGGTGGAGGGCTATATTGAAGGGTTGGCCCCCTCAATTAAACGGATGGTTAAGGCCATAGATCCGAAGTCAATTGCAGAGGCTGAGGCTAAGGCATTGAGCCTTGAAGAGGAGACACCAAGAAACCAGTACCAGTGTCCTGTCTCTTATTCCCAACCCCGTCCGTACACACCTTACAAGCCCCGCTCACCAAGTCCTGGGCCCTCTCAGCATAACTCTTTCGGCCGCCAGGAAAAGAAAGTCACCTTCAACATGCCCGACAAACCGAACAATGTCGGTAAGGAAGTTCGGAACCTCTTACAGTCTATTCCCAAAGAGGCCCGAGAGCAGCTCCGCAGAGATAAGGCATGTTACAGGTGTATGCGGCCCGGGCACTTCATGCAGAATTGCCCTTATGTCACACAGACTGCCCAGCTGGCCATGGCCGACCTCGATTGGGATGATCTCGAGTCTACACCACCTGTCGAGGAGGAGGCTCCCGAGTATATTCACGGTGCGTCCCATATCCTTGCAGCCATAGAAACCGGCAATGCTGAAAGTCAGCCTGCCGTTATTTCCACTATAGGTCAAGTAGACAGTAAGCCTTTCATAATTCTTATGGATACGGGAAGTACACATAATTTTGCATCTCCTAGAATGGCCCAGGTATTGCCGCTTGAGACCTTGAGGTCCCGACCGAAACCTGTCACTTTAGCCAGTGGTAAAATCAGACATACTCATGGCCGTCGCATTAACCTTAAAATGCAGCTGCCAGGTGCACCAGTTGCATTGGGTGCCGAGTTAATGGATATTGGCAAATATGATCTCATTGTGGGCATGGAATTCTTAGCATCTGCAAAGGCCAATATCGACTGCGAGAAATGGGAGGTTACCTTCAACGCAGCTAATGGAGCCCACGTAACTATAAAAGGTGATCCTTTAAACCCCATTATGCAGTCTATGTCCATCAGACAGTTAAATAAGGCTATACGCAAGGATACACTACTTTGCGTCATCAGACTTGCCTCCATTCAGTCAGATGCTAAGCAGGAACAAGTAGTTGATGCCTTGCCAAAGGGCATTGCTGATCTTCTCAAAGAATTTAGCGATCTCTTTCCTGACGAGATCCAGAAACTTCCTCCGTTCAGAGGGGTAGAATGTGAGATAGCTTTGGAACCAGGTACTAAGCCTACCAGTAAGGCCCCGTACCGTATGCGTCCCCCTGAATTGGCAGAGCTTAAGAAGCAACTTCAGGAGTTACTAAACCTAGGTTTCATTCGGCCTAGTGTTTCGTCTTTTGGCGCTCCTATCCTTTTTTTAAGAAGAAGGATGGCTCCTTGAGGATGTGTATTGATTATCGCCAGCTCAATAAACATACCATCAAGAATCGCTATGCTTTGCCTAGAGCAGACGATCTTATGGACCAGTTGCAAGGGGCCAAGTACTTCTCAAAGATTGACTTACGCTCCGGATATCACCAAATCAGAATTAAAGAGGAGGACATCCATAAGTCTGCTTTTCGCACTCGATACGGGCATTATGAGTTTACCGTTATGCCTTTTGGATTAACTAATGCCCCCGCAAATTTTATGCGGTTAATGAATGATGTCTTCCGTCAATACTTGGATGATTTTGTTGTTATTTTCTTTGATGACATTCTCATCTATAGTAAGACCTTGGAGGAGCATGAGAAACATCTTCACTTGGCCCTACAAAAACTAAGACGTCACCAGCTCTTTGCCAAGTTCTCTAAGTGCAACTTTGCCACTCCGAAGGTGGACTATTTGGGACATGTCATTTTAGCAGACGGAATTGCTACAGACCCAGCAAATATTGGCAGGGTATTACCGTAAGTTTGTTAAGGATTTTGCAAAGATTGCAGCACCTCTTACCGATCTTACAAAGCACGAGAAAGTGAAGGATTGGATTGAGCATTGGAAAGCAAAAGTCCAGGGAAGTTTTCAGAAGCTTAAGGATGCTTTAACGTCCGCACCAGTCCTCACATTGCCCGACCCCAAAAAGGATAAACTAGTAGCAACGGATGCCAGTAAGATTGCTACCGGGGGAGTCCTAATGCAGGAGGGGAGGGTTATTGCCTGTGATTCAAAGAAAATGAATGAGACTGAACAGCGATACCCTACCCATGATCAGGAGTTGTTGGCTGTTGTCCGCGCTCTGCGTATATGGAGACACTACCTTCTTGGTAGAAGATTTCAGCTTGATACAGATCATCAGAGTCTCCGTTATCTATCAACCTAGCCGAATCTCAACCTCCGTCAAAGGAGATGGATGGAGTTTCTCGAGGAGTATGATTTTGAGATTATGTATAAGCCTGGAAAAAACAATGTGGTTGCGGATGCGTTGTCATGCCATCCCTTGGTAACCCGAACCCATTGTAACGCAATTTCCACACTCACCAGTGAGTTCGGAAAATAGCTAGAGCAGACCTTGGCCACGGATCCAGAGTTGTATAAGAAAGAGGGCAAATTGTTATATCACAAAGACAAGTTGTGTGTACCTGAGACTTCAGGAGTGCGTAAGCTTATTCTCCATGATACACACAACAGCTCTATAGCTGGACATGCAGGTTTTTTGAAGACCTACTTTAAGATCCGCTCTAGTTATTTTTGGCCTTCTATGAAGAAGGACATTGCCAGGTATATTAAGCAGTGTCAGGTCTGTCAACAAACCAAGGCTGAGCAACTAAGGATTTCAGGAGAGTTGCAACCCCTAGATGTGCCCAATGCCAAATGGGAAGTGATAACCATGGATTTCATTGTGGGTCTTCCACGTACTCTCCGTGGATATGATGCATTAATGGTAGTGGTCGATAAATTATCGAAAATGGCTCATTTCTTGCCATGTCGTACCACGGATACAGCTTTCGATACCGCTTTGCTGTTTACAAAGGAGATCTTTAGATTGCATGGAATGCCACGAGTTATTGTATCCGACAGGGATCCCATGTTCGTAAGTGCATTCTGGAAAGATTTCTTTGCCACCATTCAAACCAAGCTTGCTATGAGTACGGCATATCATCCTCAGACGGATGGTCAGACAGAGCGTACCAATCGCATTATAGAGGATATGCTACGAAGTTATGTGTGGAGTAAGCAATCACAATGGGCTGACTATATTTATTTGGTTGAATTTGCCTACAACAGCATGAAACAGGAGTCTTCTAGAATGTCTCCCTTCATGATAAATTATGGTTATCAATGTCTTACTCCAGACACATGGCATAATCCCATTTCTAACTCTTGGAAATGCAATCTTTGGTTGAAGAAGTTCGTGGTTACCTACTGGCTGCACGCAGTCGTCAGAAGAGTGTTGCAGATAAGCACTGAACCCCACGGGTCTTTCAGGTAGGTGAGTCAGTTTGGCTTAAGATTAAGGTTAAACAAGCCAAGCTTAAGATTTGTAATTGCAAAAAGCTGGCACCCAGATGGGCTGGGCCGTTCAACATCATTGAACGTGTTGGAGAACAGGCATATAACTTGGATTTGCCACCCCGCTTGAAGATTCACAAGGTCTTTCACGTGAGTCTTCTGAAACAACACACCCCAGATCCAGAGGAGATCTTGGATACACCCACCCTACTTGAAATGACAGAAGAGCATTTAGATATAGTGCCTGAAGCTCTTCTTGATCGAGCATATAAACAGACCAGAAGGACTCAAATGTTGCAATACTTGGTTAAGTGGAAACACTTGCCAGTTGAGGATGCTACGTGGGTGATGAAGATTGATCTTGAGAAGCACTATCCGGACTTCATGCGCGAATCTCAGGGCCGCACCATCAACGATGCTATCAACCCCGCACCTGGCGGTAAGCTTGAAGGCTTGATTCGCCGAGAATCATGCGGTAGAGGGGTAGATGCATCGTGCGTAATAATAGTTACCGATGATGAGATCACTTTCGTGTTCTCTAGGACGTGGTGTATTGTCAATGTGGGCATGACCGTGAATTGCTTGGAAAGCATGTAGTTGATAGGCCGCGTTCATCCCGGCTATAATGGGAACTTGGCCATTCCTTACGCCGCAATGAATTGCGAACCATAGGCATGATAGGGTTCCTTGTACATAAATTTTTCCTTTATTCTTCTAGGGGGTGGTCCCTTCAACCATAACCTATTTATATTATCTATATATACTGATGTATTCACATGTGCATGCCAGTGAGCAGTACGTGACCTGCCCATGTATAGAGGGTTGCTGATGGCCCGACTTCTCCAGTTTTATCTTGTCTGCATGTGTTATCTTTTTGTCACTATAATCTTTCATATCGGACTTTGGTCCTTAAACCTTGTTACGATAAGTATGTGAAATGCACCTTGGTGCTTAAACTATTATATGTTTAAACTTTGATATTATTACCCTTGCAAATAAGGAATTATCTCCCTTCTTTTATGTATAGTTTCTTATGGTTTAACTAACCCTAATGCTGAGGACAACATTATTTCTAAGGAGGGGAGAATGTGACGTTCCAAGTATTTATACGATATACGTATAAATATACTGACACGTCACCCAGTAAAGATACGCCACCATGGGGTATTTTAACCTAGGGGGTTAACCTAAAAGGGATTAATCTAGCTATGCTAAATTAATTATTAAAGGTTAATTACCTATAATTAAGGAATTAATCTCTAATTGGATTAATTAGGATAATGGATGGATTAGGAAGGCGCCACTTGGCCAAACTCGATTGGCCAGCATGGGGATGCTAACTTAGGGCATCAACATTGAACCTTTGTCCCATTTGACCCCAAAATCGAGCCAGGAGGAGGAGCAGCTGAGCGCCCAAGTTGCTGAAGCTGTTGCTGAGTGCCCAAGTTGCTAAACACCCAAGTCTCTGAAGATGGAAGCACCCCATGATAATGGATCAAGTCGAAACTCGGGTAAGTGGGTAGCCAAGCTTGAGATTTGTAGGACAGCGCTTCAGTTAGTCCTCTCTGATTAACTTTGTTAGGACTAACCCTTCTTTAATAGATGGGATTATATTTCGATTATGGATTATGCTTTGATACGTATGGATGGATGAATCTATGATAGTTTCTCTATTAGCCTTCTGTAAAGCAGGGATTAGAGGGGGGTAGAGACCTCTGTGCCTTATGCTTTAGTATGCTCCTAGTAGCTCCTTTAATTCCCAATTAGTGCGGCCTGTGCACAAGAGACCACCGAGTCATGGATGCTATGGGATTGCTTAGCACCAGAGAAAGGACGCAGTGGTGAAGTGGGGGTGGGGTCTTGCACGAACAAAAAAGGCTCCTGGGACTCCTACAGTGGGCTAGGCCTAATAGTCGGTCACGTAGAGGGCCGGGTATGGGTCTGACACTCCCTGGGTACGGAGGTGTGACCCGTATGGGGCACCTGGTACTTTGCGTAGATTTAGGGGAGTAAGTCGGGTACGGATGCGGGGGTCGCTGATGCGGCACGTATTCTTTAGCTCACCCATGGACCCGCTGTGATCCTGGAAGGGGACACTTCCCTGACCTGCCTCATCGGACCAGGGCTTCATGAACCCTGGAGTAGGCTCAAAGGGTGATACCTTGAGTCTGCGTCTCTGGAAGGCTATAGTGATGCCATAGCATGATTCGACTCATCTGCAAAGTGTGCACAGGAGGGGCGGATGGAGTGGACAACCCTAGCCAATGTTCTATGCCAGCCAACGCCATGCCAAGATTCGGTCTGCTGATCTCTTGAGACCTAGCCGTCAGTCGATCCTCACTGGAGTCTGAGCCGGGGTAGAACCATGGGTTTGGGGTGTTTTCTCTAGTATGATGTATCTTCTCTGTCATCATCAGTTGGATGGATGTACCGCCCTTCGTGGTGGTATTTATGATGTGAATATGTTGTATGTTAACCTTGTATTCACGCTTCCGCGACATAGGAGCCCCATTGAAGGCGTGGGCCGAATGACCCCTCTGTGTCCTTCACTCGAGCATCTTTCCATGGATGGCCCGAGTTAGACGGAGGGCCCTGCTCATGGCGAGATGGTTGCCATGGGAGGGGAAAGTCCCCGTATATATACGGTCGAGTGCCGTATATGTTCTGGGAGCGTCACAGCCTCTCTGGCAAGTAAAGCATCATGGCTCTCCTCCATGCTGGCTATGTTGTCGGGATGATGGATCCTTGTATCTGCGCAGCTTGACCCTTGAGTTGAAAAAGTACTTGTCTTAGATATACTCTTGTCGTTGAATAGCCTGGCTATTATCTTGAACTCTCTTTTCTTTTTCTTTTTTCTTTTTTTTTTTTGCCGAAGGTGCTTCAGTTGCTATCCTTGTCGTTACGGTATCGAATGCTTCTACCTTGGGCATTTGATGCGCCACATGTCGGAGATACGATCGGCTTCTTCTCTTCTAATTACTAGTAGGGGTACCTGACGAAGCCATCACCTAGTTGTTGAAGGCATATCTTCTCATCGCGATGCCTTTCGTAAGTGTATCTCCATCTAATACGCGTGTCATAGCGCATCACCCTATATTACCACAAGGTGGAATTATGGTCGTCGAGATGTTGCCTTCTTAGTTGGCTCGTTGATCTCGAGTCATTCCTCCTTCTATTGTTGAGGCCACTCGTGTCATAAGTTTGTCAAGTGTTGTCGCTGCCACAAGAGGTGGTGTTGTGCCCTGACGATGTCCTGGTGCAGCGCTGATGATCTTGACATGACCGGTGTTGTCTCTTGTTCTGACATTGGGTGGACAAGCGGTCTTCTACTTGAGGGCACTTCCGGAAGTGTTTGGAGTCTAAGGTTTGCTTGGTCTCTTGTCGTTCTCCCTCGTACTTGCTCTTCCATTTTGATCTTGGGCTATAGTTGCTTCCTCATTTGGTAGTCGAAGTGAAGGAGCTGCCTGATCTAAGTGCTAAATCCGTAAAACATGACTCTAAACTCATGTTTCTCCACTATATATGTGAACGCCCGAGATATACATAAACATATACGCATTTACATTGGGATTTTAATTCATCCACTTTTTCCAAAACAACTACGAAGATCTACTTAAATGTTTATACTCCTTTAGGGTTTCCCCTCCTCCTATCGCGTTTGATTATTCGGTGTTGCTGCATCTTCTTCGTTCTGGTTGGCTCCGGGATTTCTTGAGATGCTGCTACTATTGTTGAGCTTCATGTCTGATCCGAGCTCGTCACGCCGTTGCGAAGAGTTTTCGTCGATGTGATCCCTTGAAAAAGATACTCCTCCTTAATGTGTATGTCCGTCGTAAGGAATGCGGTGACCGCTCAACGTCCCTACATGCGGTGTGTCGTTGCAAGGTTGCCGATGTGCAGTGCCATTGATCGCTTGAGTAGGATCATCTGGCTGTTGTAGTTGGGCATTCTTGAATGTCTTCGAAGCTCTGAGATCGGTAGGTAGGCAGGCATTGTCATTCCTCTGCAGGTTGAATTTCTGAGTGGGACTCCTGTTGCTTGGGCTTTGCTTCATTCCGAGGTGCCTCTCTTGTGCCTGGAAGTGTGATCATCTCCATTGCACCTAGCATAGCTCCTTCTGGTCGCCTTTGCGTGATTTGTACCTGCTGGCTAGGTCGTCTCCTCCGTCCTTTGGGTCCTATCCATTCGAGTCTCGCACTCCTTGGCTGACGTAGTAAAGTCGTCCTTCCTTTGGTTTCTAGGTGTTTCTGGGTCCAGAATTCTTGTTCGAGCAGAATATTCTCCTCCTTGATCTTGCCCCTAATGCTGATATAGGCCTTCAAGTCGGAGATGTTCCTTCCCTGATATGGGTCTCCTCCCCCTCATGGTCTCCTACTTTTTGGAACCGATGAAAGTTCTCCTGCTGGTGCAAGGGAGCTGGAAGCTCGTCCTGGTCAGCCTTAGGTGCTTTGTGGTTGCCTAGCTTGGTTGCTCCTTTTGTTGACGTTGCATGACATTCGCTTGAGCTGCTGGGCTGCAAGGTCGTGGTGGTCTTCTCTCCGGTTTCTATACGCTCCTGTGTCGCCATGACTTCTCTTCTCGACGGAAGATTATGCTCTCTAGCCTTAGCTCGTGATGCTAACGTGGCATCGATGTCTAACGTCTTCCTGCACCTGTATTTTGCTGTCTTGCGTTCTTCCATTTGAAACTCATGTGCGTCGAGTTGGTGAAGGCGTCGAGATCCTCTTTCTGATGTGAGTTCGTGGACGTGGTAGCCGGGAGGTTGACATCTAGAAATATTCTTGATGCCGTTGGTTACCAAATATTCTTCCCATTTGATGAAGATTGATGATAGGCCGGTGGCGTCCTGTTCTACTCGTTTGTCGGTTGAGGTGTTTGTCGTTGTGCTTCTCTCTTTTGGGTCTGTCTTTTCGGTCTCTTCTCCTTATCTGTCTGTAGATCGGCTGGGTCCTCGATGTCTTCAAGAAGTTGCGCCTCTAGCTCTTCTTTGGCTTTGGCCCTGTACTTCGAAAGCGATGCTCGTATATTCTAAAGTCTAAGGGTCTACTTGAAGGGCTCTCCTACAACATTCTGGGCTCTATAAGCAAACAAGATGGCTTGAGCAGCATTACTAGAGACATATCTATAATCTACAAGTCTATGGACATTAGGACGTGTGGTATGGCATGAAATGAGGTTTGTTTTGCAAAGCCTTCATGATGTTTGAGGCATACTCTACGGTCCTAGCAAAGTTGGTTTGGGGGATTCCAATCTCTATGCATGGAGTGACTTGGGCAGCTCTAGACTCTAGCTCCTTTCTATGTATCCTGGCAATAGGGAGTGTCAATGTGGCGGCTATATAAGTCAAACTCTATTAGAAGGACACAGAATTAGGTCAAGGTTTATGCCTTTGGCATGAGCAGAGGTGATGTAGGAACAGTTGAATTTGGGCTGCTATGCTGAGGTCTAGATGACTATGACAAAGGGGTGTTCTTGAGCACTTCTATCTAGGAGTGAGACATCAGCTTCGAGCCGAGAGCAATACTTGCGAGGTACTAATGGGATATGCTTCTATTTACAAACAAACCACAGTTTGAAAAAAAAATTCAAGGGTTTGAGCAATTTTGGTCATTTTGAGCTGGGGCTTGATATTTCTAGCCTAATTTGAGATCATAAATGGATTCTAGACTGTCTAACGGTCCTATTGCAACACATTTTGGGCGATTTGGAGCTCTGTAGCTCAAGTTATGGAGGTTCAAATTTTGGATGTCTCACATGATGCGCCCAGGTCAAGATCTAGAGTCTTGGTTTTGCTTCTGGCGCGACGTGTGAGACATTTGGCCTATCTTGGTCAAAACTTGTCCAATCTGGGTGATCTAAGGGTCAAATCATGCTAGTCTCATCGAGTTAGGCAAGATTGAATCCTTACTTGGTCGATTTGGAGGTATTTTGGTCTAGTTTAGGACTAGTTTAGGTATGAAGGTCTCACACGATGCACCCAGATCAAGACCTAGAGTCTTGATTTTGCTCCTGGTGCGACGTGTGAGACATCCTCACTACTTGCTCTAAAAATGTCCAATTTGACTGAAACAAAAGCCATTACTTGCTAATTCAACTTAGTTAAGTACATTTATACACATAATCTACTCGAAAACACTTTGTATTAAACAAATTTTTTTTCATTTACAAAATTAATAAGGCTCTCCTTTGATATGACTGGCCAAGTGCATATCTTTCTTCATTATGGTTACCCTTTTTGCGTGTACCGTGCATGCTGTTGCGTCTTCAAAATTTTGAACCAGCTTCTGCTCTACTGCTTCTTGAACCTTGGTCTCCTGCTCTCGTTCTGTCCTCTCCTCTTCTTGTATCTCTCGCTCTATCTGCTCGTACACTTCTTGGGTCTAATATACAAATCTAACTAATTCTTACCTTAAAACTCGATCTAGCGTCTTACCTTTTTAAAATTCATCAAGTATTAAGGTGTTTATGGCCTAATGTCTCGCCGCGTTAAGCCCGTGGCAAAACACAGAGTCTTGGTTTTGCTCAAGCGGCGGCGTGTGAGACTTTCTTGCCTTAGAAAGATTGGGCTCACTATTTTTAGTCTTTTTTATGTTCCAATTAAACTTAATCATGTTACTAGCTTAGCATATACTACAAAATGAAAAAATTTTTTTCCACTTTTCGAGGTTTGAGGATCCTATCAAGTTAGTACTATCGAGCATGGCCGGTGCTTTGCTCTTGGTCTCCAAGAACATTGCTCGATACCACCGTGGCGTCCCCTACTCATATCTGATTGCACTCACCGTATACAAACAGAGTTCATCCCCATACCAGCTCCATGCTAATATAGGGCCCTCCACGTATCACAACCTTGAAGAGTTCCAAAGGGAAGAATGAAGGGGTCATTTACCCTGTCTCCCTCGGGGCCTACCTAGTCATGAGCGCAATATACATGTCGATGTACATACATCAACATCATATGACCATCACGAAGGATGGTTCACCATATATCTGCATAGACAAAGATCAAAGACATCACATAGGGAATCCTACCCAAGGCTCGCATTACGGGGATGGACCGACAAGCTTGGGTCTCCGAGGTCATTGCGCATGCAATTCATGGCAATGGATTTGGGGGCATAAGAACATGGCTCGTGGTAGTCCACTCCATCCGCCCCTCCCCGTGCACACTTTGCGTAGTAGGTTGAAGAGTGTTGGGACCCACCAGAGCCCGCCAGATGCATAGCCAAAGGGGCTATTCCTGGGTTACATCTCCCCAGTTCCGATGGGGCAAGTAGGGATCACTCCCTCCAGAGAGATCTACATGCTGACTCAAGGTGACTAGAGGGCCACTGCCCTTATTCGACTTGAACCCAATGGAGAGTGACGCATCACTCCACGGGTGTCGAGCCCATGCTTTGCCCACACTCAGTGGCAAGCCATTAGACCTAGTCCACAGTGATCCCCGGTAGACTTTACACACCAGGGGGATCGTTCAAGGGTCAGAACACGAACCTCTTTATCAGCCAGTCTGGCCCCTTCACCCACAACTAGGCGTGGCTCTTGTACACAGGCCGAATTTACAGTGTGCTAAAGAGGCTAGCTAGGAGCATCAACTACCAGGCTTTAGGGTCTCTACCCCCCTTCCCAATACAATGAGTTCACAGAGATACATCATCATACACATCACATAAGAACTAAAGAACAAGATCTAATCTATATCATAGAGTTAGGTTCTTTAGTTAGAGCTTGGTATCTAGAGATCTAGATGGCTGCTATGGGCAATTTAATAGGCTAAACCTACTGATTCGATGACTAGAAGATGGTTTAGGCTATTAAATTGACAAAATACCTAATCCTTGGCTCGCTCCTCCTGCTCTGAACTCGACCATCCTGCTGAACTGCTAGAAGGTGAAGCTAGAAAGGGAAACTAATGAGCTAGATTGCTCAGACAGAGTCTGGGAGGCGGGTTTGACTCCTGGAGCAAGTAAAACAGAGCCCTAAAATGGCATAAACGAAAATAGCAAGTTAGGGTTTCCTTTACCTAAATAGACAAGGGGTTAGGGCTAGGGTTTCTAATTACCCCTTTTAGCATGTGGGATAATTGGTGTGGCCCACTTGCCTTTATTAAGTGGCATAAAGTGTCCACATGGGAAAATGTGTACACTTGGAATATGTGCACATGGGTAAATGTGCACATAATTAAATGCACACACCTTGCAAGTTGCCCCCTAGGGAGCTACCTGCTTGGCTACACGTCGGCGTACACGTCAGTCGAGATGGCGTGTACGCGTGACGAGGCAGTACAGTATACGTCCTGGGGCCGTATACTCTGCTGGAACGTCACAGTAAACGTGCACTTCGAGGCAGGAGAATTGACTGGTTGCTCTACATTCTCACTAACAATGTGGAGACACACACGGCTTACATGAGGTAACATTTATATACCACTACCTAGTCTAATTTACCTTGCAAATGATTGATATATAGCTATGTTCTAGGTCTATGAAGGAACATGGATTTGTAGTAAACACCTCACAGGAACAAATAGTAGAGTGCGCAATTACAGGCGCTCGAAATATTGCCGACGAACAAGTCACATTTACCAACTTCGAGGAGGGCGAGACTGAAGTGAAAAGCGAGCGCACTCTTGGACAGGGCCCATATTTTGTTGCTGGAGCACACAAGAATTGGGCATGTTGTGATTGCCCTGGGGGAGCCAAGGGTAATCTATATAAGCATCAGGTAAAAGTTATGCAAATGCTTGGCAATTACAGGGATCAAGATCTCTTACAGGTGTTGGGTTTCCAATATGGGACAATAGGTGGGGGCATGGACCACCTGAAGCCATACGAAGCCGTGCAAGAGAGTTGTGGAGACCAGGGATCCGAGGTGCTTGAGGTAGTATGCCTAGGAGAAGAGTCTCCCTTGCAAACAAGCAGTCAAGTGGACTTGAAGAAGACTCAGGCCTCCTTGAAGGCGGTAATTGCTAGAGTGATGTCTAGGGCTCGAAAAGATCCTAACATTTTAGTTGCAACTGATTCTCTCATGAGGAAGCTCGACTTTAGACTCGAGAAGATGGATGACATAGCCGGCACGAGCACTAATATATCAAGTCTACCTGAGCTTACCTTGAAGGTGAACTGTGGTACTAGCTTGTCAAGGCTCAAGCCTGTGATAGAACTTGGAAAACATAAGGTGAAGAAAGCAAGGAAGAGTTGGAAGGAAGTTGAGATGGAGGCTTCATGCAAGTCGCCACGATTCCCAAATTTTGGGGGCTGAAACATGAGTTTCAGAACTTGTATTTCTCAATCTTTCAATGCATATCACTAAATGTAATGTTTAAATGTAATGTAATGTAATGGTAAAGTGTCTATCCGGTGATCTCGGAGAATCATATACCGTCGACAATTAAGGGTCCAAGGTTGGGTTTTCAAATTTGCCCCGTCCGCGAGCTGGGGATCCCGGAGGACGGCATCTCCGGCATGGTGATCCCCGCCTCCGGGATCACCATGCGAGCGATGCCGTCTTTCGGGATCACCCTCAGGCGGACGAAATCTTTTATTATTATTTTTTTTATCCAAGGTCGAAGGTCGGGTTTTCAAATTCGTCCTGTCCGCGAGCTGGGGATCCCGGAGAACGGCATCGCCTACATGGTGATCCCCGCCTCCGGGATCACCATGAGGACGATCCCGTCCTCCGGGATCACCCTCGGGCGGACGGAATCTTTTTTTTTTTTTTAATCCAAGGGCGAAGGTCGGGTTTTCAAATTCGTCCCGTCCGCGACCTGGGGATTCCGGAGGACGGCATCTCCGGCATGGTGATCCCCGCCTCCGGGATCACCATGCGGGTGATGCCATCCTCCGGGATCACCCTCGGGCGGACGGAATCTTTTATTATTTGTTTTTTATCCAAGGTCGAAGGTCGGGTTTTCAAATTAAGTCCGTCTGCGGCCGGGATCCTGGAGGACGCCATCGCTGCATGGTGATCCCTCACTCGAGATCACCGGATCACCCTCGAGTGGGCCGGAATCTTTTATTATTATTTTTTATCCAAGGTCGGTCGGGTTTTCAAATTAGCCCCGCCTCATGGCCGATCACGGAGGGCGGGATCGCCCGCATGGTGATCCCGGACCATGCGGGCGATCCCGTCCTCCGGGATCCCCCTCGGGCAGACAAAATCTTTGATTTTTTTTTTTTTTAAATCCAAGGTCGAAGGTCGGGTTTTCAAATTCGTCCCGTCCGCGAGCTGGGGATCCCGGAGGACGACATCGCCTACATGGTGATCCCCCGGGATCACCATGCGGGCGATGCCGTCCTCAGGGATCACAATCTTTTTTTTTTTTTTTTTTTAAATTCAAGGTCGAAGGCCGAAGGTTTTATTTTAAATTTCTCTCCTCCGCGAACTGGGGATCCCGGAGGTCTTCAAATTTGGGGATCCCGAAGGGGTTCAAATTCAGAGCGCCTGTTTCAATGGTTGTGAAAGGATTGAATGGTTTCATTGTTTTGCAATGACTAACAGTGGATCCAAATTGAAAACTGTAGAGTACGCAAGGAGAGAAGGCAAAGGGAAGCAAATTACCACTTCAATTAATTACAATTTCAAACATAGGGGACAATTTACATGTTCTGTACAATGAACCATTCAAATCAGGGACCATTCAGCATCAACCGGGTCACCACCCGAGAAAACTGGTTGCTACCTTCGGGCAAGTAGAAAGTTGATTTTCCAGCAGTGACACAGTCACTTAACTTCTGCAGCATCAACTTAAAGCCAGCCCTCAAATTGTCCATGTCTTCTTTGGCAAACCAGTCCCGGTTATTCACCATCTAGAGTCAGTAGATTGTAAGTGGAGAATCCATAATAATATCACTAAACAAAAACAAGACTATTATCACTCACATCATTCTCCTTGCTGTACATCTCTCTGATGAATTTCTGAACATAACCAATAACATAGATGCCACAGTCCTGGTTGTTGTGTTGTTGTGGAGCTTCCATCGAAATACAAGGTGCATTATGCAATGCTGATGCCTCATGCTTCCACTTCATGAATACATCACTTAAGAACCTGCAAGTCAAGTCATTAGAATACAGCATTGAAAACATAGATTGAATAGATTGAAACTGGCAAAAGGCACACTCACAAAGTGATGAACCCTCAGACTGAAGCATGGAGGGGTTCATAGGAATCGAAATGCAGTATGCAAGGGCAAGGCTTCTTCAGCTTCTGGCATGCCAAAGGATCAGCTATCAAAATGAACAGGCTCCAATGGCCACTGCAAAACACTAGCTGCAATAAGTTTAAACTATAACTAGCAATGCAATAAAGAATTCGGAGTTCCAATCCCAAATTACCTTGCGTTAACCAGGATGTAGTAGAACTGTGTATACTGGATTTTCCAATGCACCTTACCAAACGGGGACCCTGGAATTAGCTTCACAAACTGCTCGTAGGCAGCACACAGCCCTGGTTTCGAACCATTTAGGAACAGACCAAAAGCAGCAGGATGCAGGAGGATATGGTGACAGCGTTTTTGGGCCGGAATTGAGTGTGCAAGAACCCTGAGCCGTTGAATTTAGCTTACCATGCAAGAAATAAAAACAAGGACAACATACTTACAGTAAATAAGCTCCTAAGCAGTCGGCATCGATCTCAGAATCCTCACAACTGAGGGCACCTGGAATAGTGGAGAACTTGAGGGCCTCTGCCTCAGAGATGTGGAATTCAACATCAGATGATTTGCTGCCCACCTTCAACAGAGGACTTTAGACCACAATTGGATAATTTCGAGAAAATTTAAACTGCCAAAGCTCCCTTCTGATCCCTCTGTCATATGATATTAGAGCTTCAAAGAAGTAGGGGTCCAGCACATACAAATACCACATTTTTATCTTGCTCGGGGTCGGGGGAGCCAATTCATCTGCAGTTGCAAGCTTATCCTCTGATTCTTCATGCACAATCTGGTTTGGAGCCATCTGATTTGCATCCCTCCGGGCCTGCACAAAAGTCCGCTTCCTTGGGGTACCCTGCCGAGTTGGGGCGTTCGAATTTGGGGTTTTGGGAGGAGGGGAACTAAATTCACGTGTCGTCGCAGCCTCTACCCCACACTCACATCATCATCGTCCAATTGGTGCTGTTCAGAGCTCAAATCACCAAACAAATCCTTATCTTCCAAATTGCCATGCCGGCTTCTAATCCTTGCCTTGATCTCCCTTATCCGCGCTTCCTGCAATTCAAGTTCTGTGGCCTCCTTTCTCCGCACTTGCAGGTTTATAAACTCGTTTCGGGCCGTGTCATCAAGAAGGCCGAGGGCGATTTGGTCATCTGCCATACGCTCTGCTGCTGTCCTTGCCCTCTGAAGTTTTCTGGTCAGATTGTGGCTGAATTTGAAGTCGGAATCAAGAGATCTCTGAATCCTAATCTTCCCATAATCTCTAACCCTCACCTCAGCCTTATTCTTCGGAATTCGACCCCTTGGCGCATCTAGAACCCTGAAAGTTTTCCATAACTCATGCACCCTGAACCTGTGATTCTCCAGTTCCACCTTCTTGCTGTAGGTTTTGCTGCAGTCACCGACTTGGCAACGCCATTTTCGACCGAGCTGATCATACCTGTAATCCTTCAAAAAATCTTGAGTTGCCAGTTCCTCACTTGGATTCACGTTGAAGCATTCAACATTACTTTTCGGGCCCTCATCCTCATCTGCATTTTGGGCATTTTGTTTCACATCTACATTTCCTTTCCATTGACCATCGACTGAACCCTCAGGCCTGACAGCAGGGTTAACCTTCTGTGGCGAAGCTCCTTTAGCTCTTGCTTCTGCCCTTAATCTCTTCTTGTTCGGGGATTGAACCTCTTGGTCGGATTCAATCCCAGCGATATCTTTGAAGCAGTCGGGCAATTTCCAAGCCGAGTTTTCTTCTATTCCCCCATTCCAGTTCTCGTTAATCGACGTATTTAGGCTGATTTCGAGGTTGATCGACTCCTCCACCATCTGTAAAATAACATAACGGGTTAAAATAAGCTTTTAATACGATAAAAACAGACATGTCGATGGCGCTTGCGAAGATTCTTACCTTTAAATAGTTGCCAGATGGAACAGCAGCGACAGCGCCGGTGGATTCGGCAGCAATCGGGCCCTTTCCACTCAGAGACGATCGGAAAGGGCAATCGTTCTTGGCGCACAGAGTTCGGACATAGCCATCGCCAGACTGTGTTCCCTTCCTCCGGAATCCCCACCGCAAACGTGGCGACACCCTATCGGGGCCGGTACGAATAACTGGCAGTTTTCCCACCCTCCGGTAACACCATGAGTGGATGGCGTACGACACTGACCCTGGTGTTTACTCGCCGTCAGGCATTAATTCAAACCAGTGGCTTCGATTGCACCACGTGGATGGTCCAGGGTCTCAGCCACGCAGTGGTGATCCCAGAGGACGTTTTCCCCGAAAAGTCCTCGCGGGGATCCCGGAGGACAGCATATTCCCGGGCCCCCGATTTCGGCCATGGTGGTGATCCCGGAGGCTGGGATAACCTGGCGTATATCGGGCGGCCGATATCGGCCGAGCGATGGTGATCCCGGAGGAGGGGATCACACCCGTCGGATTCGGGGATCCTGGAGGAGGGATTCACCACGGCTGATATTGGGGCGCAGTTATCGGCCACGGCATGGGGATCCCGGAGGCCGGGATCACGTGTTGGTGATTCCGAACGGCGGGATCACCGCGTGCTTTTTATGGTGATACCGGAGGCGGGGAACACCACGGACGGCCTGGATGTGGCGCGGAAGCGGACGGCCGAGATTGGTGCAAGGCCCCTCACGTGCGCCAGTACGGTGAAACGGAGGGCCTGGAACGGGTTCCGTCGAGGGTGATACCGGAGGACGGTATTTTTACCTCCGGGATCCCCGAAACCATATCCTGAAAAAAAGAACGACCTAACCCTAATAACATTAACCCTAAGCCCGTTTGCATTGCTTGCGTGGGGGGGCTGCCGAACGATCTGCAAGAATGGGAAGAGTGATCCGAGCCCAGCGTAAGGGTCGAGGATCTGTGTTCAAATCTCATACCCATCGCCGGAAGGGCCCTGCCCGTTTCCGCTCTCTCGACTATGCAGAGCGAAATGGTTACATAAAGGGTGTAGTTTCAGAGGTTATCCATGATTCCGGCAGAGGAGCACCGCTATGTAAAGTCACCTTCAGGCACCCTTTCAGATTCAAACACCAAAAAGAACTGTTTGTTGCAGCTGAAGGTATGTATTCGGGACAATTTGTATACTGTGGTAAGAAGGCAGCTTTGGCCATTGGAAATGTTCTGCCTTTAAGGTCTGTTCCCGAGGGAGCTGTTGTTTGTAATGTGGAACAGAGAGTTGGTGACCGAGGATCCTTTGCTAGGGCCTCTGGAGATTATGCCATTGTTGTTAGCCATAATCCTGATAACAACACTTCACGGTATGTTATATCTCTGCATATTTATTTTAGCACTTTATTTAGGTTGTGTCGATAATTGTATTATGTGGTAGGTTAAAATAACTGCTGTATACTTTCTGTAAGCCTGTAACAATAGTTACTTGCTGCGTAGATTATTTTTGCTTTTGCAAAGCTGCAACTCTAGTAGTCTGTCGTAAATTATTCTTGTTCATAGTACAAAATACTAACAGTAGATGCATGAATTACTCGCTCATATGCAATAAAGTAACAGTAGTCACTATTCTCTTATATCTAGAAATATCAGAGGTTCTTTTCCTCTAGATACTCTTTGTTTCATGAAAAAGTATACTGTTTATATTTTTTAGTCATACTAGTTTGGATAATTTATGTTTTGCAGTATCAAGCTTCCTTCTGGCGCCAAGAAGGTTGTCCCTAGTGGTTGCAGAGCCATGGTTGGACAAGTTGCTGGTGGTGGAAGAACAGAGAAGCCCATGTTAAAGGCAGGTAATGCTTATCATAAATATAAGGTAAAGCGCAACTCATGGCCCAAGGTGCGTGGTGTGGCAATGAATCCAGTGGAGCATCCTCATGGAGGTGGTAATCACCAACATATTGGTCATGCAAGTACAGTTAGGCGTGATGCTCCCCCTGGACAGAAAGTTGGTCTTATTGCTGCTAGAAGAACTGGAAGATTGAGAGGGCAAGCAGCTACTGCTGCAGCCAAGACAGACAAAGCCACTTAGGATTTTTGTAAGGCGTTGCTATGAATTATATCCTATCCTGTTTCTGATGTACCTTTTCTATTTCTTCTGCATTTGAATGATCAACTCCAGTTTTAGAAGAGTAAGCAGTATTGGCTATATTTGTTGTTGATGCGTATGAAACTGCTATCTTCTGCAGAATAATCCCCAATAATCCCCGTAACCCC
Organism: Isoetes taiwanensis; assembly: GCA_021234155.1. NCBI lineage: Eukaryota > Viridiplantae > Streptophyta > Lycopodiopsida > Isoetales > Isoetaceae > Isoetes > Isoetes taiwanensis. Next base: position 39,631,538 of record JAJEKV010000002.1, read on the forward strand.
CAAAAAAAAGGTCACAAAGAACACGATTTGCCCTTACATGTGGTCATTGGTGATGCATCGAATAATTTGCAAAACCACGGTGAAGGAGAGGGAAAAAAATGTTAAGGAAAAAGGTATGACATGGCAGGCATGTTAGATACATGTGGTGCACACGTGGATAGGCTAGAATTGCACGAAATCGTGCACCTCGGGTTAACCTTGCTAATAAAAAGTCTATATTGTAGAATTGCACGAAATCGTGCACCTCGGGTTAACCTTGCTAATAAAAAGTCTACCTTGCTAATAAAAAGTCTATATCCTATATTTATATTATAATGTTTTAGGTTTTAGGGTGTGTCGTGAACCACGCCCTAAAACTAGATGGTTCGGATTTGATTAGAAAGTTAGGTTGGACGCTCCAGATAACCTACGATTTCTTGCCTTTTTTCTCGCTCTACCCATTCAGGCTCTTCTCAAAGCACAAAAGTGGCTGTCGGAACTTGAATTTCGATCTGGCTTTTGCAGGACTTTGCATATGCTCAGGTATTTTGATTCATATATTATTTTCTATTATAGTCAATTATGCGGTTTGTGTTGCAGACATTTTGATCAGAATGTGCTCTGCTTCAAGATAATCTGGCAAAGAAAAGTCCCATTCCATGTCGTTGTTGCAGATGGCCTCTATTCCCTGTCCCATATCCCAATCCGAGATATTTCCACCCCCTTAAAACATTTGTTTAGCCTCTCACCAAGTCATTTGATATTTCGAGAGGATTGATTGTTTGCAAAAATCCCTTACCATTTAGGTTCAGATCATCGTCTGCTTTTCTTTGTTTGCCTAGGTGTTTTAAACGAAAGATAGCAAAGTCTGGCACTGGATATAGAGCAGGAACCGGAGTTGCTATCTGCTGCAAAATCCATGGCACAAAAGATGGGCATCACTATGAAAGAAATAGAGGTTTGCAAAAATCTTTATTGGCTCAAAGGAAGTGCTCTTTTTCTTCTCAAAGCTGCAAAGTTCAGTGTTCATTATCGAGTTAGAAAGGGTTATAACGTACAATCCATTTATCTGTAGGAGTTTGTATTGTATACTTGGGTGGCAAATGACAGAAGCTACTCACAGGATAGTATACATCGCATTTGATAATCTTAGGGTGTGTTAAGAATGACGAAGATGACCATGCCATGCTCTTGCCCTTCGCCTTTTTGAACTTGAAGGCATGCATTAGAACTAGAAGAATAGAACATGCAGACTCACTCATGAGAGTATAATAGTGAGTAGAGAACTGAAAATCGATGAAGGAATACCTTGCATGATGTTCCATCAACTCCAAGAGCTGGAAATGATGGTTGTGATGCCTGTGACAACATGCTGGGTGAAGGAGGCTTTGGCAGAATTTTTAAAGGTTGGATGAATGGATGCGATGTTTTTAGTTTCCTGGAGAAAATTTAAGCTTTCTAATAAATTGAAGAACTTACTGCGATGCAAATTAAGCCAGAAGCAGTAGACAAATGAGAGGACGTTCCACTGAAGTATGTTACTCTAGTGTTATTTCACTGAAGTTGAGGCTATTACTACAGTGAAAGTTGTAGCAAAATCTGAGAAGTTAAAAACTAAGAAGCTAACATCTTCTCTTTTTAAAAAAACATGTGCTCTTTCGGCCGAGCATGGTGGAAAAAGAACATGCTTTTGGAAAAATTTTAATTTGTAATTTGTGATGCAAGTTATATGAGGGGTTTAAAAGGACACATTCATCAACTAGGGAGTAGTATTACCGATTCAACAATCTATCCAACCCCTTTTATAAAAACCAATTCAAAACCAATGTAAAAGTCAATTCAAAAACAAGGTAAAAATCAACTGTTAATAGCAATTCAAAGCCCAAGTTGGAGGGAATGTTATTTCCGTTAGGGGAGGGTGCCCCTATATCCCATGCTTAATCTTAACCTCCATAACTCTAAATGCCTGCTTCTCAATCCGGTGAAAGAGTTGCATAGAAATAAGAAAATAAAGTGCTTGATGACAGCAAGGGATGGACAGGGGTGAGTTCCTTGAAAAATTCTTCGCATGATGCACCAAGTAATTATGCAAGGGACATTCTTTACTACGGCATGTTTTCTTACTGTTGTAAGTCTGAAGTTTGCAGGTATCTTCATTTGAAGCGGGCTGCATTGCCAGGTTGTCTAGAGACGTGTTAAATGTGGTCATGGTGAGGCATCTATGATGTTAGAAATTAAATCTGGTGCCTTGGGTGCCTTTGTCTATCATTGCTTCAAAAGCTCAATATGAATCCGGCAAACATCTTAGTTCAAGTTTTGGTTTTGTGGGTATTTCATGTGGGTTTCTGCACATTGTTTAGGTTTTGGAGCTTGCCAAGATGGGGCAGCAATTACTGGAATTTGGTAAAACAAGTAGAAATATGAGAAATCGGAATTGGAAATGACCGTGAGCTGCCATATTCGACATGACTTATCCTAGAATGTGTATGCCTTCTCTGTCTCTATTCTATGTTCAAATGTCTGCTAATTTTGCAGTGATCCCAGAGCACCATCTCACATGTAGTTGTTGATCATCACGGAAAATTGTGTGACTGTTTTGCAGATTTGAAGGGTGGAATAAGCTTTGCCTGGAAACATTCTGAAGGTAACATGCATGGAGAAAATAGGGAAGATTAGAATAATCTTAGCTAAATGTTTGTCCTTCTGTTTGCTAGGTTTCTAAAAGATTGAAAATATGATGAACGTGTTGGAGCCAGAGCTCCTGACTACCTTGCTGCAGTTTTGGAGTACCTCTCTGCTGAGGTAGGTTGTACTTTCTGAAGCAGTCAGTATGGTGCATAAAGACATGAGCAATACAGGCAATCTTATCTGTAATAACTATGTATATGTTATGACCACTAGAATGCAATAGATTTTTGTACATATTAAAAGTGATACATTGAGTCAATACTCCTTTTGATTGCAGGAACAACTGGCTTGAGACAAAAGAATACATGGTTGTTGATATGTACTAAATTGCCAGCCATGATATATTCATATCCCATGGTAAGGAAGTCCACGTGATATCAAATGAAAGCTCAATATCCAATTCTTTGAAACCCAATGATATGATGTAGACCATCATGATTGGGGAATCCATAAACATAAAAACTGTAATTGCAAAATCGTGTGTGCATCTTTTCTTCGAAGCTTTGTTGCACCAACAGGAAAACGAATCTTCAAACAACGTATGGCATCCCTCTATTTATAACAAATTTCTGCATAGGAACAGACCCCTAACTTTCTATAGTGCAGAGTTGCGAAGGTAGCAAAATTCCAGAGACAAACGTTCCATGCACTTGGAATGGTGTAGCCTGCGCAAGCAAGGAAATTAGCTTTGCCGAAAAGTAAAAATTATAGACTTATAATAAGCAGGATTCCCATGATGAAGCAGAACATGAAATTATTGTCCAATACTAGGAAATGGGATTTGCCTCAGCAGTGGCCGGTCAGGATGGCGGATCTCCCAAAGTTAATCATGATGATAACCGTGATGTCTGTGATGGAACAAAGGCTCCTGAAAATAAAGGCACAGTAGGGCACAAAAGAAGATTAGCTGCAAAGGGATTAATGCACAGAAAAGCAGTTGCAATTGCAGTCCACCTAAGAATGAGAAACAATATGGTCAAGCCAGCTTTAAAGCACATCCTGCATGGTGAAATAACAAAATTGAGTGTCATTATAAATAAGTTGTCTGCACAGGTAACAAGGTTGCATTGTGTTCTATATATCATTTCTGCAGCTCAAGCAATAGCTAACGGTGATATGTGATCCATAAAACTCTGATGTTGAAAATGTCGAAACTGTAAATTACTTAATGAGCAGGGACGTACATGCATAAATGTGCATATCGTAAATTAAAAGAGAGTGATGTAGAGATTACTGAAGAAAGATATGGACGCTTATGTTCCAGAAATCTGCTTCAAATTATCTTAATGGCAGCATTTGTCCCAATTATCTTGCAATTATCTTGATGCTATTCGCACTCATGTTGGATGTGAAAGCAATGAAAAGTACAAGAAGCTCCAAGACTGTACAAAATGCAAAGAATCATTTTAAAAGAAATTATTGTCCTTAATCTCTATAACATCCAGCAAGTACAAAAATAAAGCAAGAACAAAAACAAAATGTATATCGTGATTCGAAGATATATGACAAGTATTCTAAAGGAAGGACAAACTTTTAGAGTGTTTTTGGGTCCTAAGCATGCTGCCATGCCACGGCATGAAGTAGACCAGAAAGAAATGAAGTATGCCATGTTTTCATGCTTTAAGAATAACATGATGGTCTTTTTCTCAGAGTTTAGGGTTTTCTTTTGGAAAGTTTATCAACTACCCACCTACAATAGAAACAATGTCAAAAAAGAAAGGCATTACAATAATGACCTTGGCAAGCATTACAATAATGACCTTAGCAAGCGGATTGCTGAGGAACCATCTTTTGTATTGGGTCCCATAACCCGATTGGGTTTTCGTGGACGCTAAAATTTCTATCTTATCTTATATAAACGCTATATAGAAATTCCTATTGGCTCAATCCAGTCATTAATTCTAACAATTAAAGGTTTTAAGTCATAATGTCAATATGTCCCATCCTCACTATGTCTCAACCCAGTCACATGTTCTAAGTCATAATGTCAATATGTCTCAACCCTCAGTATGTGTCAATCCAATCAGTAATGCTAACACAAGTGTAAAATATAACATGTACTAAGTCAATAAGTGGGAGATAAGTGTGGCAGCTTTGACCTCTTACAGTCTGGAGGAACTAACAATAGGTAGGTTCATTGACATGTTAGAAAGCCAGTTGCAAAATATTAGTATGTCTGGAAAAAGGCACCACGGATTACAATTAAGTCAACTTGTTACATGTGTGAATTTGTGGATTTTGTAATTGTGTTACTCAGTGCAACTTAACAATAGGTATGTTGCTTTATAAACAATATCACAAATGGGTCGCATTTTGTTCTGGTGATGCATTTTGGACGCAACTACGTCATCTGCTCCAATTTTAGGGAATGATAATCTACCAAAACTGCCTGTGAAAACCATCTCGATAAGTCAAGAACAACTCAAAGATTTCAAATTTCAGCAGGTCAAGAACAACTCAAAGATCTCAAAGCACTCTCCACTTATGATATTGTAAGGTAAATGCAATCGGTCCAGGATTCCTTTTCCAATTGACCTAGAATGTAATTCAAGTGCATGATATTGTCAACCGTTAACCTTCGAGCATTTAGATATACACTATTACAAAACATGAGTTCACAAGCGCACAAAACATTGACTTGGTTTTATCATTAACAGGTTCCCATCTTTGCCTAGGTAAACAGGGGTAGAAAAGTTTGAACCATAATATCCAAATGTAAGGTGACGTTACATTTTGCTAAAGTGATGTCACAATAGTAGCAGCACTACAATATTGACATTATTAGTGTTCAACTTCATAACAATCCCAAAAATTCACATATTATATTTCATTATCGGTGTTTCACCACAAAATTTTTAACATGTAGTTATGATCTTTATGTATATCGAGGATGATGATTGCAATATATCATTTACAATTACAGACTTTGACTATGGTTATAGACTTTGACTATAGCGTTACCTCAGAACCTAATCAGATTAACACTTTATTGACTCAGACCTACTATGAATAAGATCCACTCAAAGCTCTGAAAAGATACCGATGCAACAATATCTACTAACATGAAGAAGACAGGTTTCTATTAAAACATTGTTAAAGCTTTGGAGAGTTTTTGTTATAATAAAAAGTTACAAAAGCTAGATTTGTTTTTCTCATTGCGGCCAGATTATTTACAGTCGAACTTATGCCCAGCAACGCTGGGCACCATTACTAGTTGTGTGATAAAGTTTGCCTCGAATGGCGAGTCCAAAAAATCAAGAATACCTCAAATGGTAATTGAGAAGTCCAAAAAGCAAGAATACCTCAAAAATCAAGGAAATTGTTCATTTAATCAAAACAAAGTCCTTGTCTTGTATTTATATATTTATAAATAAGATCATTACAACAAGAATACCTCAAAAATCAAGGAAGCAACTCTCTGACCCTTTTTGGGGCACCCTCTGACCTTTTCCAAGATCTGGAAGCAACTTGAAGATATGCAAAGCCTCACGAGGAGATGCTTCCTAGGCCATGCGTTGAACCGCCCAACTGATTTTGCCATCCTCTTGCCGCATCCTTTCTTCAATGTCTGGGTAAAAAATACTTCCTCCCAAACCTCCATGAATCTCATGCAATAAAAATGATCTTCATTTCCCCAGGATCCCTTGCAGCTCTATAAAAACTTCGAAGACGGGAGAGCATATCCCAAAGCCCCGTTGAGAGTGTACTTTGAGCGGGAACTGTGCCGGGATCCCTGCCATCTAGAAGATAGATAGATAGTATTTTTATGTCATACCACAGAGGAATTTCATAATTAACCATTAGAATGCCACTAGCCAGAAATAATAAAGAACAGTTGCAAAGCTGGAACAGTTGGGAGATTCTTCATTTCATGCAGGTGCTTCACATTACACACATATAGCATTTGGTTCACATATTTCATGTTTTGAGCAAGTGCTGCCTTTCTTGCCCTAGAACACATTATACATTTTCTTTTTCTACACAGAAAAGATTATATAGTATACATAAAGAAGATTCTCGCCATGTTTCTTATATTTTCTTTGCAACAGTCAACTTTTTTTTATCAATATTTCACGTCCATTGCTCTCGTGATCTCGCCTCATGATCTTGCTGCTCTCCTCATGAACCTCCTTGAACTTTAGATAGTTCCTCAATACATCTGCCACAAAAATGGAAAATAGGGACTCAGTGAACATGGGAACATAAAGTATAAGACAACTGCTTATCTATTTCAAACTCATCAGGTGAATAGGCTTTGGAAATAATCGCATTATCCGCGTTATGATAACACTCGTAGGCATTGTCGTCCCGGGGACTTCACCATGTTGAACCAGTATGGACCAACATCGTGACTGGTAGGGGGGTTTTTTATTGCCTAGGGGGTCCGTAGACGTATGGGTTGGCTGTACGGAAAACCAAGAATTTGGAGTACTCCAAACGGAAGGGGGGGGTGGGCGGGAAATGGCGCTCCCGCATGGATCCGGGTAGGGGTATAGGGCTTCAGGAAGCTTCAGGGGTATAAGGAAGTTTCAGCCGAAAGCCTAGTAATGGCGGAGCTATGCAAAGTATGGCTGGACGTGGATCTCCTAATCAGGTCTGTGAAATTATATGTTTTAATCTTAATCTTTGGTAAAACCCAAAGTATGGCGGATCAGATTACGTAAGATAAGTTATATGAATACACGAATAATATAGCTCGCTTTTTTAATTGGGCTTCAATATATGGTTCCTATGACTTATTTCTGTAATCTTTTCCCTTTGCGGATGAAATCCAGCTTATGATTTTGTCCTTTGTTACATGAGTTTGTTTGTATATCTTAGCCTCTGTGGCCAATAGTTGCCAAAAGGTGCCAGCCGTTTCATTTCATGTTCTATATTACTTGTTTTAGTTGTGTTTGAAACCATGTTGGCAAGCGACTTGCTTCATGTCTTCTGTTATTCATTAAGTAATATCATATGTGTTTTTTTGGAAGGCCCTTGCTACACCAATATTGCGCCACATCCGGACATGGATGGGTTACGTTCTCTGCGTCAAGGAAAGTCTTTACACAACTCCCGAACGATGGTTGTTCCCGTGTTGTTGTTCCCGTGGTGTTCAAGAAATCTTTTATATGGAATCGGATATGAGGTCGATAATGAGAAACCTACATTAGCTATTATTGTGCTAACTATTCTTCTAAGACTTTCTGAATTCATCCTTCATGTAGCATTTTTGAAACAACGATATGGGTTTGTTCGGGTTGCTATTGAAACTGGAGCACCGTTGGTACCTGTCTTCTATTTTGGCCAGGTATTCTATTGCTAGTTATTTCAGGGGCTCTAGTCAAAAGCAAGGAAAAGAACAAGTGAGTAATTTAGTATGCAATAAATGTTTGAAATTATTATGGGACTTTTTTCATATTGTATTAAGTTGTGATGAGTTCTGGGAGCTATGCCAAAACAATGGATTTCAATGTTGTTTTCTAGACTGATGTATACAGCTGGTGGAAGCCAAGAGGAAAATTCTATTTATGGGTCTCAAGAGCACTTAAATTTACTCCCTTGATATTTTGGAGAAGATATGGGTATGTAACATCATATTGCCATTATTCATCCTCCATGTTGTTTAAGTAGGAATTTCCACTTCAAAGTAGTTAAAGACATGTGTAAATTTGTTTTCAGATCTCCTGTTCCATATAGGCGACCATTATACATTGCTGTTGGGAGCCCCATTGAAGTGACAAAAAATCCTCAGCCCAAAGAAAGATGAGGTAATTTAATTTGTCTTAGCTTTTGTAGATTTCATTCACAAGTAATTTTCTTATCATTTTGCTTGAGGTTCTTTAACATTGTGCTTTCAAAGTTTATACAAGCTATTGAGGAGTCAGATCACAAGCACAAGGCAAATTTGCAGGATTCAAAGATACAATACTTCATGTATATTAACTCTGCTGGGGGTTATTCCATAACATTGTTTCACTTTATCTAGCTTGTCAAGAGAATCACTTTCTTTGTATTCCCCTGAATCAAGTCATGATGTTCAACTATTTGTTTGGGGTAGTGCTGACATAAGACTGTTAGTTTATGTACAGGTCTGGACAAGATCATATGCTTAGTGAACTATTTTCAGAAAATGGTTGAAATGCCTACAATTTATACTCCTCTACATATTGATAAAAACTTTTGTTTGTGCATGCTGTGTTAGATTCTTCTGTTATGGTTCGGGAGGATAAATGTTCTTGTGATGTATTTATTCTTTGTAAAGGTTGTGTCCATTGTGGTGTTTAGCTTAACAGGCTTGCCTAACTCGAGGGTGAAACTTTTCTCATCCACGTGTCCCTCCACTTTATCTGGCACAGCATCTGTTGTGTGGATCAAAAATTTAATCCAACCAGCACCCTTCTCTGGTCGAACTAGCTTAGCTAGCCCTTGTAATGACTAAAAAAATATTCAAAAAATGATGTGTTACCATATGTGCTACAAGGGCTAGGACTTTTCTTATGGTATCCAGTATATGTATGGGAAAGGGTATATGGATTGCTAGTTGGGACTGGAGTACATGTACGGATAAGGGGCCAAAAATTAAAATTCATATGTACGTATGGTTGGGGGGTTTCGCCCGCAAAAAGCCGTATACAGGGGGATTTCAGTCGACCCCTTGCACGCACATGCCATATGCTCTATATAAAGGGGTGAAGCCCCCGGGATTGTCGTCTTTGATAATAGTGTTGCGCTTGTTAAGTTCCTGGTACACTTTATAAACTCTTTCGAGCTTCTTCACCATAATAGGATTGCCTTTTGTGATGGCCAGATTGAGGCCCCTTACATGTCATATCGTTCATTGCCCAATACAAACTTAAACTTCATTACCGGCAGCCCGAGTATGGCGAGCACATTAACAATATTTCTCTTTGCCATCGACGACCAGATGACCACTTCGAATCCCTGCTTAATGCACTTATCATCTTCATCCTGACTCTATCTATTTCTCTTTCTATTTTGAAAATGGAATAAAGTGCATCCAAGTACAACTTGATCGGTTCAGCCAAGGCCTTGTCATCAACTATAAATATTGACTTCATTTCATATGATATCATAGTTACGAAACACGGCTACGGGAAACGCAACGGCTCCCCAAATTTTAGAAAATGGAAACGGCAACAGAACACGGAAATGAATAACACGTGAATATTCTTTAAAATACTTAAAACTTTTAAAATATATAAAAAAATTGAAAATTTCTTTATCTGCCCTGTAGAATCGATTTTCATTTATCTCCAGCTAGACATCTCAATTTTCATCGATCAGGGCATTTATCGATCAGGGAAAATGCCAGGATAGATATCTCAATATCGATTTTCATTTATCTCCAGTTAGACATCTCAATCCGGCATCTCAATTCGGCCAGATATCTCAATCCCGACATCTCAATCCGGCCAGACACAAAGCAGGGCTCTAGCCCGACACAACACCCTGCAAGCCCGAGTCTCTGTCTCTAAATGAGACAAACCGTATGGAAGCAAAGGCGTGTCTCCGGAGCTTCCGGAAGAATAGTCCGTGCGAAAAAAAAGAAGAACAGGGAAACGTATATGAAACTTGCTGGTTCTGTGGAAAATCTCTGACAGAGGCATCGAAATCTGAGAACCACGGCCATTGCTCTGCCACAATACGTCATTTCAACTATAACACAACGTTTTTTGCAGGTCAAAATCCAACTCTCTGAAAAAAAAGTGGGCATAACCAGGGCCGAAAGGCAACTCTTTGGAAAAAAATTTGTTACAGTTGCACAAAAAATAGATAACCACGACCGTTGTTTTCCAAAAACACGGCGTTTCTAAGCTAAACCACGCCGTGGTTCGCATCAGCCCAGAAGCCACGGTCGTTGCCGTGTTCGACACGAAGTCTTTCCAAAAACCGTGGTAGCCGTGGGCCACGGCCGAAACGGCCGTGTTTCGTAACTATGTATGATATAGCCCTTTGGGGCTGACCCGTTCATATACTACTCGCACACAATTTAATCATATTTGCCCAAACTTGTGACAAAGTACTTGATAACCCTTAGTTGTATAGGAATCCTGTGGATTGGACCTGTAGTACCATCAGTGCTAGCCTTATCAAAGGATGGCACATCCTAAGAAACCTCATGCCCCTCCAAGTTTCCATATCTTCTTAGAGACCAGGAAATTATTCACATAATGATATTCACTTGGCCATCACTTGTTGAAGTCTACAAGTGGTCGAGAAATCGAAATAAAAATAAAAATAAAAATAAAAATAAAAATAAAAATAAAAATAAAAATAAAAATAAAAATAAAAATAAAAATAAAAATAAAAATAAAAATAAAAATAAAAATAAAAATAAAAATAAAAATAAAAATAAAAGTGAAAATAGAAATAATGTTGGCATAACTCAATGACTTTGGACGACCAACTCTCATTCATGTTCCAACTCATATATAGAATACATGATCTTCTTGTTGAAGTTCATATCTGTTGCCCACTGTCACATGGCAGTTGTCTGATTGCCAAACATGCAGAAAATAAGGGAACTAAAAGTATTATGATCGTTGATGTCTAGATATATCTTGTACTACTGTTCTAGATCAACCTTGTATGAAAATAAGGTGAGGTTGTCAATCATATTCATGGCAAATAAAGAGATAGGGTCAGACGCTAGCTCCAGACCATTGAAACCCTTATAATGCGAGGTCACTACCTAAGGTGAAGAGCTATCATCTATATTAAAAGGCACAACCTAAAATCCAAGTTTGCATTTGAGAAGTGTCTGAGCACGTTCTAGAAAGGGTTCGATTTTGATGTTTCTCTTTCGCATGGTGTTGATGGAGGATTGCCATAGTCGTTTTAGATGTCATCAATTTTTTTTCCTTGAAAGTAAGAGTAGATTTTTTCATTAATTAGAAAACCAGATTCAATGTCAGATAAAATTCAGCAAAATCCTTATTAAAATCTACAATCAGAAGAAGAAAACAGTTAAACTTAAAAGGAATATCAAGGAGGTCTTTATCTGATAATATCCAAAATCTTAGCTCTCGTTGCAGGAAATATTGCAGAATCTTGTGATGCTCTCCTCCAATGCACATCTCTTCAGGACCGTTGCATAATCCTTTGCATCTTGCATTTTTCGACCCCTTGATTTTCTTAGCAAAATTGTACCATCCATATATTTCGCTCTATAAGTTGAGCATTTTCTTATCCATTAACCTGTATCCTCTTCGTAAATGTTTTCTCAAACATTTTTGGATCTTGCCTTGTTGACAACTCTCCATTATTGTCTTCAAATATACTCCTCTGCCATAAGGCCCAGGTCTCTGTCCATTTTGCCCAGATATCATCAGTGCACAATATCAGACTTCAAAAGTGCTCTTCCTTTGTGAGATTTTTGTGACCCCAGAATTACATGTAAAGAAAGACTCCAATGTGTTCTTAAATTTGAAATTAAGAACAAATACTCATTGAAAGCTAAAGATCCGAGATTTTGATATGTTTATAGATTTGATTGATGCCGAAGGAACCAAGATAGAAGTAGGAGATGAGCTCAAGGCACAAGCCTCGTTCATTGCAAAGTGATACACAAGAATCGCATTGGTATAAGTTATTCAACAAGATGCCTTATTCATGAAATCGATGTAAGAAGCAAAGACCTTAGAGAGGCGTCGGAATCTATGATACAATGGCACAGAGAATATTTGCGAACAGAGGTGAGCTTTTCCATTGTCTTTTCTCTTATTTGGATGCTGCGGATGGGTAGAATTATTTGAATACTTAATATATAGAACTCGTTTGAACGCTAGATGGATCATGGTTTGAAGCTGAATAGATATAAATATTTGAGTGTTGAATAGATAGAAATGGTTGAATGCTAACTGCTTGTTTCCTTGTCCAGCTTATTTCAATATCGAGAATCTCTCTACATTGAGAGATGCTGAATGAGGAAGCAAGATATCAAAGGGGATGTATTAAGTTTGGTATGTTTACGTCAATGCAATATATTTAGCGAATTCGTATGTTTATTTCTATGCATTGTGCTTAGTTGAGCCAGGGGCATTTTAGTAATCCAAAACATTGTGGAGGTAACGATAATGATGAAAAATTTTAAGGGTATATTGGGAGTTTTCACTAGAAAACGACAACCATTTGACAATATTTGCAATTTATTATTGAGAACATAGCATAGTATGGACATTCAATATAATCTCATATAGAAAAAACAAGTTTCATATTCTGAATGGGATGAAATATGAGGAAAAACAATCAAAAGTTGTAGAACGAGGTGGAAGGCATAAGGCAGGGATTGAAATTTCACTATTGAAAAATATATACATGCTCTAGGGCTTTTTTTTGCAAGTTCATACCATGCGCATTACCTTGCTTCATCTACTCCCCAACTCCGTCTGCATAGCCTATCTTCTTTCTGAATGCAGCCGATGTAGCATCGAGGAGACTCTGGTCTTCTTCCAGATTCGTGGAATTAGGCTCCGGAGCTTCATTTCACATATGGCGGGCGTTGGAATTCTTTTATTTAAGTACTTTGCCTTTGCCCTTACAGATCGATTTATGTCCATCGCTTACCTATCTAAAGAACTACACCATATATGCGGTGAGTGTTGAGTGGATTTTCCCATTTCCACCCAGCATTCAAACACAAGAGGGTGTGGCAATCCAAATTTGAACCAAGTAAAGAGAAGAAGAACACTGAAGCTTTTTAAACAGAAAGAGAACAAGAATGGCCATCAAAACATAGATTTTATAAAAAAAGGATGATATAACTACAAAGAGTTCTGGCAGATTCGAATGTGGAGGAGGCTCTCACCCTCCTCCTTGAGCTTTGCCACTAAGCCCATATGAGGAGCAATCTGCCACGAACCAAAGAGGAGGAGCTTCTGCTCCTCAATCATATTTATACAAACGTGACCAAACCACCACTTCATCCTCACCCTTAATTCCACCAGTTCATCACAGCCCTTCATCTCACCACTTAATCCAAACCATTTATCTCCACCACTTAATCCTAGCCCTTAATTTTTAACCTTACAATATTTGGGCTTTTTAAATTTGACCCCCTCCCTTAGACCTTTAAAATGTTTTGCCCCTTTGCCTTTAAAGGAAAAATTCTACCATGTTGGCGGGAGTTCCAAAAATCCCGCCAACATCTCGCCCAAACAAAAAGTGTGGCCGGTCCCCTCGGCCTCCAATTTCAATACTTCTCATATTTGAAATACAATAAGTTAGCCTTCTTTGGCACCAAGAAGAACTAACTGGGGGTTTTACGGATCCCACCAAACCGTAAAAAGATAATATTTGTGGGGGTTTTAACGGACCCTCCAAACCTATTAAAAAGATAATAATTTAGAGTTTTTAAGGTGTACTCCAACACCAAAATATCATATTGATGTGCCATGAGAAAGATGTAGAAAAGTAATGATGATGTTGGCCTTAGGGTAGGGCATAAATGCATAGGGCAATGGTATAGAATATATTGGGGCATGGTCATGGGGTACGCCCAAACAAAAAATTGTGCATCATGATATATTATGGGCTAAGGAATTGGAGGCATAAATATCCAACAATATAGGCTCAAGGCATTAATAAAGATATGAATGGCAAGGGCAAGAGACAAAAATAGGTACTCAACATATATTAGTGGCCAACGAAGATAAGAGGAGCAAGAATGTAAGTGCGTAGCAAGGTAAGTGTAAAGGGGAAAAATGAAATAAGTGGTGGATGGCAAGAAAGTAAACGGTGAAAGGATATATGATGGAAAAATAAATAGGCATAAAAAAATAGGCATAAAAAGAAACGGATATGAAAGGAATATCAAATTCAAGAAAGGAAAAAAGTCAATTTCATGTGTGAAGGCGTCCGAATGGCGGAAACGACTTCTTGGGCGGCTATGGCGGCGCTCCTCTTCTTCTTTTTTCTCTCTCGCTTTTTGATCTTCTGCGGTTTTGATTGAAAAGCACAAAAAATACATGGTTATGGCTTTCCGGAAAATCCGGCTTTTGTTTTGTTTACAGGTAAACACAGAGAACAAGATTCAAGATAATGCACAGAGCAAAAATGGAGACGAGATTGGCGAGAGACAAGGCCTGGCGATGGAGGAGAGCTATCCTTTTGTGTATTCTTGTGCTTGCAAGCGAGATATAAAGGTATCGATATTTTTCTTTTGCGGATGCTTTCATTTCTATGTTCCCTTCCGCAGATAACAAGGTAAACAGAGGAGCAATCCTCACCAAACAGGGCTTTGCGGTGTGCAGAGCAAGGAATAGACAAGGCTGCATGATTTTCAACAGAGGCAAAGGGAAGTTTCGGGGCAAAAGGTATGAACAGATTTCTTGGAGGGCGAGCATTGCTGGCTCTTCCAAAATAAATCTAAATAGCATAAATGTCTCGCACCACCAGAACACAAAGATCAAGAAGTATTTCAATGTGAGCTTTCTTGATTTTCTTCTTTCCTAAGAAAGCTTAGATATCTTCACTCAAAGAACCCAAGCATGGGAAACAACACCACGCTCGAAAGTATCTCCGAGATATGAAGATCGAGAGACAAACCGAAGTCCCAAGAATCGGAACCAAAATGTTGAGTGGATTTTCCCATTTCCACCCAAATTCAAACACAAGAGGGTGTGGCAATCCAAATTTGAACCAAGTAAAGAGAAGAAGAACACCAAGCTTTTTAAACAGAAAGAGAACAAGAATGGCCATCAAAACATAGATTTTATAAAAAAAGGATGATATAACTACAAAGAGTTCTGGCAGATTCGAATGTGGAGGAGGCTCTCACCCTCCTCCTTGAGCTTTGCCACTAAGCCCATATGAGGAGCAATCTGCCACGAACCAAAGAGGAGGAGCTTCTGCTCCTCAATCATATTTATACAAACGTGACCAAACCACCACTTCATCCTCACCCTTAATTCCACCAGTTCATCACAGCCCTTCATCTCACCACTTAATCCAAACCATTTATCTCCACCACTTAATCCTAGCCCTTAATTTTTAACCTTACAATATTTGGGCTTTTTAAATTTGACCCCCTCCCTTAGACCTTTAAAATGTTTTGCCCCTTTGCCTTTAAAGGAAAAATTCTACCATGTTGGCGGGAGTTCCAAAAATCCCGCCAACAGTGAGCTTCTTACAATTTACATGAGAATCTTCTTACGAATTTTTGAAAACATTTATAGATCATAGAACATTCATATTGAATATGTTAAGGTGTAGTAAAACAAAGGATTTAACAACCAAAAACTATGGATCCATCTTCTTATCAGTTCCTCATCACTATTCATTTATTATGTCTTGATGTTTACAATAGATCGAACAATAAACATTGTTCACATTTCTTCTACAACGGTCACAACCTATATTCGTTACCTGGCTCTATCTCACTTTCGCTCTCACATTTTCACATTTCGTAGATCAACTTCTTTTGCCACGTTAAATTTATTCAGCATTAAAAATCCTTCAAACTTTTAATAATGGTAACTATTTCAATCCTACTATTGGCAGCATGGAAAATACGAAGATGGTCTAAAAATATATTATACTCCGTGCAAAATATTTCTTCTTTAAAATTGCCATCGATGATGTTGTCATATTTGAACTTGTGGACTCGAATGTAGAAAATTTAAGGTCCTAATTGGACAAAGGGCCGAAAGGCAAATTCTTTCTACATAGATGATTCAAATCCTTTCCAATGTGTCAACCGACCTACTGATTTATGAATGCTAAAAGACATCAACAGAGGTTTCCTACTGAAACATTAAACCAAACCGAATGTGTTTCTACTGAGCATTGCTATTGATACTAAAGAATCGGGCTGCGGGTGTTGATACTAATTGGACTGTCGGTGAACCATACATATGCACATGATTTGATCCTTTGATTTGATCTTTTTTGGCCGCACATAGAGCTCAAAACTGAAAAGGACTTCTTCTTGGTTAGTTTTTCTTTACCGTAAATGGATTTATTTCAGGAAGATGCAGACATTGATCAGTTGTTGGACGAGATCCCTAGGGCCATCTCTGCCCCAGTCCCACATGTAGATGAGCTCCAGCGCGTATATGGGATGCCATCAGATAATTGTTACTCTGGTTCATTAGCACAGATTGTCTCAAAACCCTATCTTAAGAACAGTGATGTTTATGAGAACTTTTATAAAGCGAATCCATAGTACAAAAAAATCCCAGCACTATCTTTTGGGAGCTCTATGAGATGTTTCAGCCACCAAGTCTATATTACCATTATCACCATCTAGCCATTCATATCTCATATGCATCTTTTAATTTGCAAAGGACAAAAGAGGAATGAGTTCCAACAATCAAAAGTTCAAAAATAAAAATCAAATGAAACATAAATGTATGTAAAATGAAGACAATGAAACATAAATGAAAGCTCTCTTAGCATCATGGCGTAAATGACACAAATGACATAAATAAAGACATAAAGGAAACATAAATGAAGACATAAATGACATAAATTAAGATAGAAATGAAACATAAATGTAATGACATAAATGAAACATAAATGACATAAATGAAATGAGGTTAATGTAATGACATAAATATAATGACATAAAAGAAACATAATTGAATATAATTAAATGAATAGTTTCTAGGATACTGATAAGAAAAAAGATCTGTAGTTTTTTGTTGTTAAGGCCTTTATTTTACTACAGCTAACATATTCAATTTACTACTACATCCAAAATATTCAACTTTAAATAAGAGAGCTATTTTTTACTCTTGTGGAAGAGGATCAGATAAATATATATAAACATACTCTACTCATTTCCATCCTTGTGGAGTGGATTTTCACATTTTTTAAATCAACTTTTTTTGCCACTTCAAATGTATTCAACATTGAAAATCCTTCCAAACCTTTGAAAATAGTGACTATTTCAATTCCACTATTGGTATCATGGGGAATATGAAAGTGGCTAAAAATACTTTGCACTTCGTGCAAAATATTTCTTCGGCATTGCCTTGTGAAAGCTCCATTGGATCTTTAATCCATCAATGCCATCTATTAGCAAGAGCTAGCCATGCAGGTCTCGGAGGCATTTTTTTTAACCTGGCAAAACTGGAAGAGATAAATAGGAAAAACTTGTTTAAGTCTAAAATTAAAAAGTTAAAAATTAAAGATCAAATGAAACACGAAGAGAAAAATGGACCGAAGATGGTGAAGGTAAAAAGCATAATGCTGCGGCTTTGGTTAAGAGGAATGAGTTCCAAAAATCAAAAGTTCAAAAATAAAAATTAAAATGAAACATAAATGAAAGTAAAATGAAGACAATGAAACATAAATGAAAGCTCTCTTAGCATCAAGGCATAAATGACACAAATGACATAAAGAAAGACACAAGGAAAACATAAATGAAGACATAAATGGCATAAATTAAGATATAAATGAAACATAAATGTAATGACATAAATGAAACATAAGTGACATAAATGAAATGAGGTAAATGTAATGACATAAATATAATGATATAAAAGAAACATAATGGAATATAACTAAATGAAAAGTTTCAAGGATACTGATAAGAAGAAGGATCTGTAGTTTTTTGTTATTAAGGCCTTTATTTTACTACAACTAACATATTCAATTTACTACTACATCCAAAATATTCATCTTTAATAATTAAGCTATTTTCTGCTCTTGTGGAAGAGGATCAGGTAAACATATATAAACATACTCTACTCACTTCCACCCTTGTGGAGTGGATTTTCACATTTTTTAAATCAACTTCTTTTGCCACTTCAAATGTATTCAGCATTGAAAATCCTTTCAAACTTTTAAAAATAGTGACTATTTCAATCCCACTATTGGTAGCATGGGGAATATGAGGGTGGCTAAAAATACTTTACACTTCGTGCAAAATATTTCTTCAGCATTGCCTTGTGGAAGCTCCAATAGATCTTTAATCCATCAATGCCATCTATTAGCAAGAGCTGGCTATGCATTTCTCGGAGGGATTTTTTTTTTTAACCTGGAAAAGGAAGGAAGGAAGGAAGTTTATTTTAACGTCCACGGAGGCCAGAGGCCTATGAGACGGTACATGCAGAGACAGACAAAAAGCCAAAAACCCCAACACCAAAAACAAACAATGTAACTGTACAGTAGATCCCTACTACCGGGATGAAAAAACCCCCACTTGGGAGGAAAAACCCTAACAGTAGGCTCTCAAATACCATGCCCCCGAAGAGCAAGTCTGACGGTCGAAATCTGCAGGATGTAAGCTCCCAGTCGCGCTACCATAGGTGATGCGAGTAACTGATGTAGCGGTGTGTCAGAGCATCTAAGATCAGTGTGCACTACTCGAACATGGGCATATGCTGGGCACCGCTGGAGGGCATGGTGCTCATCCTCTATCACGTGCATCTCACAACACTGACATATCCTCTCCTCCCTGGGGATCCCGTGCCCGCCATTCACCCCCCAACGACCTGTTTCAATTCTGAGGTAATGGGATCCCGTCCTTATGGCAGCAATAGCTCTCCCTTTCTTCACAGAGATGAAAGGGATGAATAAGAAAGACTTGTTTAAGTCCAAAATTAAAAAGTTCAAAATTAAAGATCAAATGAAATACGAAGAGAACACCATCAACAGAATTGCCTCAATCTGTTGCCACATGTGCTTGGAGATACCTGGCCCCCAAATGGGGACACCATATAGAGCCACTGTTTGGACCAGAGTTTTAAATAGTATTCTTTTCAGTCCCCAATCCGTGAGAGAAGCCCGGCCACATCTCGATAGCATGCTAAACAATGCTGCCTTTCCTCCAGATGCTCTTCTATTCACACAGGTTTTCCAACTATAGCTGGAAGTGATATCTATTCCAAGATATTTATAACTCTCTACAATTTCCATTACCTGTCCTTTGTACATGAAGTCTGGTCTATCTTTTGTACCAAAAATCATTATTTTTTATTTGGCCAGATTAACACTCATATGTTTTGCTGCACAAAAGGCCTCCAAACTGTTTAAATGCTCCTGCAATGCCTTTGGTTTGCTTGCTAGCAAAACCACATCATCTGCATAAAGAAGCAGTTGAACCACAAATGCGCCCAATTTGGTGCCTGCCAATGATTTTGCTCTTAACCAGCTGTCTAGCTCATCTATGAAGATCCCAAACAAGGTCGGGGACAATGGACAGCCCTGACACACACTAACTGTGCTTTTGACACATTCCCATGAAACCCGGATTAAGACTTCTGCATATAACTGTGATACTGCCTCTCTTATTTCCTGTGGCACGCCCAGCTAAATCATTCTGTCACTTAACTCCTTGCGTGGAACCGTGTCAAATGCCTTTGTGAAGTCTATGTATGCGACATAGAGTGCTGCATTTGGAGTTTTTGCATTTTCTATTGAGGTTCTGAGAGTAAGCACATGGTCAAGTGTATTATGGTTCCCCCTAAAACCCGCCTGACATGGTGAGTGTACTTTTGCTTGCTCTGCCCAGCACTCAGTCTGCCTTCCAAGAGGCTGCCAAGTATTTTGGTAAACACACTGCCAATCAGGATTGTTCTATAATTGCATGCTACTGTTTTATCTCCTCCCTTATGAATTGGGTGGACTCGGTTGGTTCTCCAATTTTCTGGCATTCCTTGCATGAGACTCTTGTTTAACAGATCTGTTAAAATAGACAACATATTTCCTCCTCCCCATTTGAAGAGCTCCACACAGAGATTGTCTGCATCATGTGCTTTATTATTCGCGAGTTTGGACAGGCAATTTTGGACCTCTACTTCTATGAAAAGTTCTGTGGTAGGCGCTATTACTGGCATGCAAGTTGCGCCACCCTTTTCATAAAGGGACTTGACTAAATTAGCCAATTTGCCTATATCTAGATTTTGTGGTCTGATTTTCCCTTTAGCGTGTCCCAAAAACTTTTGGGATGTTTCCTGAAATTTTCACTTAGCTGTTTTTGCCCTTGCTCATAGTAAGCCCTTTTCTTACTTCTAATCAAGTGTCTGTACCATTTTGGTTTGCAGATACAATTCTGTGGCAGTTGGCTTCTTGCTTCTTGGCATTCTGTATCCCACCAGGAGTTGCAGGGCCTGCCTGGTTTATGCTTCTTTGTGACCCCGAAGATCATTTTCGCAGTTGCCAAAATGATTTCTTGGAACTGCTGCGCGTCTTCATCAAATATCCCTGACCATGTGGCACCTGCCAGCGCCTCTTCTACACTTGTTTTGTATTCTTGATTCAGCTCATAGTTTACCTTAATCTTTGGATGGAATTCTGAGGGCAATTCCCCTATATTGGCCTGGATTTTCAACACCATATGCAGCGGAGTATGATCTGACTCCGGCAGTTTGGAGCCTACTTGAAAATCTGCTATTAGGTCTTTATCTCTTGTGATGAGATAATCTATTGTGCTGGCCCCTGCATGGTTCTGGTAAGTAAGCTTCCCAGAGTGTGGAAATGCTCTTACTCCGTTCATTATTTTCAGCTTACATACTGTGCATAATTCAAGCAACCGGTTACCCATCTCATTTGATATAACATCATCTGAAACTCTGTTGTACATTGGATCGTCAATCTCATCTAGGTAGATATTTGCAAGATCATCATATACTTTTGCTTGCTGACAACCCATGCTGATAACCGGTTAGAATTATCTTACCAAGTGCTGAGTACTCCAAGATATCCGAGCAGAGATTGCCATATGGATTTTCTTTGTCAAGACCATGCCGATTGTATGTTTTAGAGTTTTCTGGAGCAAAATAACATACTGCAAAATACAAATTTTGATGTGTGTTCTCCTTAACCTGTAACCAAATATATTGGTTGTTTGCATCCGATTTTAACAGTGTATCTCATGTCTTACATCTACTCCCTTGTATGCTGCAACTCCCCCAAAGCCTCTTCCTGCTCCTGTCATTTTCTCATTCCATACTTGGCCAAGAAGCACAAACCCATGACAAGGAGTGCAAAAGACTGCTATTCCACCACTTTACACCAAGCACTCCCTGTAAAATAACATGCATCCAAAATCAAGACTTGGTAACAGAAAAATGAAAGCAACTCAAAGACAAAATAATCCAGGAGTTTATAAACTCTAAAATCAATCCGACCTTTCTGAAGACTACATCCAAAACAAATGGATACAAGAAAGCATTGCCGGACTTGGAAGGCGCACATGGAGGTAAGCCCTATTAGGGTTTAAACACCTCCTCGTTATTCACCGTATCCTCATTCTGAACATTGTATGTATTGTACGTATTGTGCACGCATGTTTACGACATGAACCAAGGGCAGGATTTCAGATGCGCATAGGACTTAAAGTCCCAATCACCAGGTGAGTGCTTCTCTTTATTCGATTTGTTGATTCAGAGCCATCAATCGGTGGTATATTCCTGGTATTGTGCCAGATTGATGGCCATTAACACTTTCATGGAAAATTAGAAAGCCATTTTCTATGGTGCGTAAGCCACTTCCTATGGTGTGGATCGAACACATGGTATTGTGCATCGAACATATGGCTCGAAAACACATGGATTTTCCTGCCAGAATAGCCGCTGCCGAAACTCCCTGATTCTTTGGCGTCTCTTTCAAGCCACCTAACACTGAAGGAAAACAAATAGAAACAGAAGAGGGCTTGGAGGATTCGAACCTTCAGGTCAAGCCGGCCTCACCCGAGCCCAGACCCACTTCTCTCCTTACAAGAAACCTTCCCATGCCTTCCAAGAATCTGCGTCAAACAAACCGACAATCGACAATCATCAGAAGTTGATTCAAAAATAAAACTAAGCAAAAATAGTTCCATCATTACCCTTAAATCTGGCACCAATCCTCCCTAAACAGGCTTGTATATCCGTCTCCTCAACTCCCTGGTTCTCATAATTCAGATGCCTCCATAATGGTAACATGGAGCTCTGTCTCCAGAAAAGAAAAGGCAGCCCTGGCAAATAAATAGAGGGAATGGAAGATTTGAACCTCCAGGCCAAGTCGGCCTCACCAGAACACTACAAATCACACCTAAGTATAGCCATGCCAGAGTGCCATCAAACATTCAATTGAGCAAAAAGCACTAAATCGTTAGTTCAACGGCTTCCATGATGTGCAAAAGAGGCCAATTTTTCAAACTCTTAATGGAGTGGAGCAGGGGTTCGGCCTTAGAGCAGGGCCAACCCTTTCGACATGATAGCACAACTGTCTATCCTTATCTAGGCCCCTTCTTTTTTGGAACCATTGAAAAAAACCCATCCAAACCCATCAAGAACCCATCCTATAGTGCAAGTTCGGGTCGGTGCATTGTTCAAAATCTTCTTCTTGGTTCTTACAAGGTTTATGTTCGAGAGCATTATGTTTGGGTGTTTCTCCATTAGGAACTAGGACATTTTCTTGCAAGTTGTTTGAAAAGTTTCTATTTTGGGTTTGAGATCACCCTCTTTGGAATATTTGTGAATTGGATTGAGGTTTTAATCATGAGCATCTAGAGCATTATATTTTTTTATTGAACATTCTCTTTGAAATATTTTTAAGGACTTTCTTTTTTTGGATGGAGATGCTTACCTGTGGACTTCTAGAACATTCTAATCTATTCTGCGGCATTTTCTATTTTGATTACAACACTTTCTTTGCAAAAATTTAAAAGCTTTCTATATTTGAATCGAATTGTTTATTAGTGAGCATCTAGAACATTCTACAACATTCTATTTCGACCAGAGCAAGCTCTTTGCAACATCTTTGAAACTCTCTATTTTTAGTTGACATGCTTATCTATAGGCTTCTAGAACATTCTCCAACATTCTAATTTGATGTGATTATCTTTGCAAAACTTTTGAAAACTTCCTTTTCTTGGATTGAGTTGCTTACCCGTGGGCTTCTAGAACATGCTAGAAAAAACATCATAGAACATTCCTAGGATGGGTCCTATGATAGGCATATACTGGCCAAGTGAAGTGGTGTTCTCATTGAGCTTTGTAAATATCGTTGAGTACAAATTGTTTCCCCAATGGGGTAAAATTTCTGAAAAATACGTGAAAATCTGCAAGCTCCGAAACTAGACAATCATCGAGAGCGTGAGAAACTAGGGATACAAGATAAAAAATGATATATCCACCGCATTGTCCATACAAAATGTGGGAAATGTGACGACTGCTTCTCATCGGGATGAAAAACCCCGCCCTTTCGGGTTTTCGAGGAAAACCCTAATGAGAAACAATCGTCAACACTCTTGAAGAATGCCGCTAGCATGCGTTCGCCGAGATGATGACGCTGACAACCGAAAGAACTGCAAGAAAATGACCTACAATGGAATTTGAAAAGGAGAATAACCCGCTAGAAAGTTAGAAGCTTCGTGCATAAGCCCGTGCCAAAGTGCAAAAATCAAGAATATAATAGCACTCGGAGGCTCCGTGGCCATGCCGAGGAAGAAAGAAACAACAAATGTACCACCAATCGAACCGTCCGCGGAATGACCATCGCGAAAAAACAACCGATTAGTGCTTTTTCGAGGCTACAACGCCACGCCGAAAAAAAATAATAAATATGATCTCGAGGCAACAAATACCACGCCGAGAGAAAACATGAATAATAAAGATTGACTCAGAGGCTACAATGCCACACCGAGAGAAACCATGAATGAATAAATAAAATACGGTCTTGAAGGCTACAATGCGACTGGTTTGAAGGCTACAATGCGGCATTGAAAAAGAGAGATGTCACAAGAACAGAAGGCCACTAAGCCACACCATTGACTGAACACGAACCCACAAAAAATTATATGAAAACCTTTGATATGACAACAAGCTGAAGAAGGAAGAGGCGGGCAGAAAATTGTCACTTGACATGTATTGACACGCACACGGAGTAAACTAATAAGTACGCCTCAGAGGCTACAAAGCCACGCTGAGGACACAAAGACTGCACATCTCAGAGAAAAGAAAAAGAAATAACGAACACGATCAAATGCAAATAACCAACACGGGAGGGAGGGTGAGGGAAACTGATAGGATAGAGAAGAAGGAGAAACTAGCTCAAGAGAACGCCGATGATAGAACAATGAAGAGAGGCTGAATAAATAGGAGGAGTGACAAAGGGACGTCCCCATCCAAGGAATGTCGGTTCTATTGTTTGCCGCAATAGAACCGAACCGCGGGCATTCCTAGGATGGGTCCTATGATAGGCATATACTGGCCGATAGAAGAGGAACAAACTCAAAAAACAACTCAGCATGGAGACTGAAAAGAAGAGAAGCTAAAGAGAAAAGAAGAGGAGAAACGAGTAAACCTAAGAATGCAAAAATAACAGGACGTAAAAAGGAGCAAAGAAGGAACACAAAAATACCCGTAGACAAGCTCTCGTCAAGATACAAAAAATAACTGGAAATCTAATGCATGAACATGGAAGCAGTGAAAACACTAGAAACATAGAAGCAAGAGCAACACGGGGCAAAGAGAACCTAAGTGACAATCACCTAGAATCGTCAAAATCTATAGACAAACTGAAACCACGGACTCGAAAGCACAAACTACTGGGGAAACTAGGAATGATGGAATGAGCGAACGGGGCAAACCGGGACTAATGAAGCAATGGCGAATGGATGGACCAATATAACAAGCAAATTCAAAGAAAGACGAAAAACTAGAACAAGAATACTAAGCAGCTTAGTGGAGAAACCTAGAGAAAAAGCAGCCGAGCCGAGGTCAAGATGGTAAAGTAAGGGGCAGCGCGAATAAGATACGGAGTCTAAAAGGCCAGAAGGACACAAAAGGTTATGGAAAAGGAGGTGACACGAAGCACATGAAATGTAGAAGCCAAAAGGAGAAACAAGCCTACAAAGGTCAAAGCAACAAAATGAAACAGTGTATGATAAGAAGCTGAACGAAATGTGGAGCAAATAAAAGAACGAGAAGAGAGGAGCAAGTAAGGAATTGCCAGAGCAGCAAAACAATATAGTGCAGAAAATGATAAATGGAGAAAAGGGACAACTAAGGTAATAGAAAATTGGAACGAACAAACGTATAAGCGAGGGAGGGCGCGGGAAGAGGAGGAGGCCGTGAGTACTGGAACAAGGAACGAGACCAAGGAATCAACGACCTCAAAGGACACTAGGGAGAAGGCGAACAAACATGATTGAAAGACCTAGAGCATAACACTAAAGAAACTACTGGAAAAATGTCCAACAAAGGAAAAACGAAGAACGAAAGAAACGGGACAAGAGGAGCAAAAAAAAATCTTCGCAATGCAAAAATGGATAACACTAAAAATACAAAGTAGAAAAAGAGAAACCAAACAAATGACATGCCACAGAAAATGATATGCAATGCGTAAGTTTAAATAAAATAGTAAGAGCACACAAGAGAAAGCAAACAAAGCAACAATGTAGCGAAAATGGGAGCCTAAGAAAAATAAAACGACCAAAATATTAAAGGAAGAACTAGACATTAGAGTACCAGATACTAGAAGACCCTCGAAAATTCCACGAGGGTGTCAAAACTGGATGAGGGACGAGGCAAACAAGACAGCTAGAGCGAGTTGAGGAATTCTAACAAAAGAAGAAAATAGAGCAAAGGTGCACATAAATGCCAAAAGATGCACATGAATGATAAATTATATCAAGTCGACCAATGTAAAGAACATAGAAACATAGAAACCGGAGTAAAAGAGCAAAGAATGCTCAGGTGATAATTCTACGGAGCACTTAAAAATATAAAAATCACTCACAAAGTACTAACGAAGCAGAACAAAGGAATTAAAGGCACAAAGTACATGGGCAAAATAAAACTAATAGAATTAAAAGAGCAAGCAAACTAAAAAACAAATTGAAACTATTGAAGCGACTGGAAAAATCACATCGAGAAACAAAAGGACAGACCAATATAACTAAATAAGTTCATAGGAATACAAAGTAACTGGAATAATGACATTAAGAGGCAAATAGTACACTGTAGAGCAAAAGGGCATCCGTAAAGGGATAGCTGCAGCAATGGGATGCAAAAAGATGTCTATGCCGAGTGAATCAACTAGAACAAAGAGCTACCAACATGGGACAAATGGGCAAAGGCACAAAGGAATAACCTACCTGCATGAAGCAAAAATTGACACGAAGCAAAATACTAAATGAATTACAAGAGCCAATAGAACAAATGGCTTAACGAAGTGAAAGGAACAAATCAAGCAAAAGGACCAAAAAAGAAACAAAGACATTGAAACAAACCTACGACAAAAAAAGAAACCATGTAATACAAACATCATCACCCAGATGTATATGACCAAAAAAATGGAACAAACATACCATGTTGAAGACCAAAAAGAGACTAAACGAAACTATAGAGAGCCCAAGAATTGACGAGATGAAAATATCGAATGCGAACGTCATTCATGACGAACCTGGGGTATGATCAAACTCAAGAGGAGTACGAGTCAACGAATAGAGGACAATCATATAGCCAAAAAATCTAAATCAAAATTAAAACATGATCGAGATTGTTTGTGCTGAAAAGTGGATGATTGGTCATGAACCAACGGTTGACAAAAATGTAGAACAGGACATTCATCAAAAATACAAGTAACTAACTATAGCAAGAATGATGGCATAGAGATCCCAAACCCCATACAAGCATGTGCAATGCCACTTGTAATAATGCCTAAGCACTCTCTTAGCACTTTGTGGATCAACACCCTAAGCTAAAAGCACAAACTCGATAAGAATTCTAGAGAAGATGAAAACCTATCCTATACTACGATCTAGTCAAAATGAGATTAAACATACCAAACCTCAGTCTAAATTTATCCACAAAAAATGACAAGGAAAGAAAGTGCGGAATCTAACAAAGACACAAGGGAACTAGATGAAAAATGTCAGAAAATCGCCTCATTATGCATACACACATATATGGGACCCATGCATAGATTCGGAAATGAATAAATAGACAAAGTAAATAGGAGAGACTAACTTATGGAAAGGAAAATATGCATGTGTGTGTACCCAACATAAATGCATTAACATGAGCATGAAAATTGGAAATAAACATGCACAGGGACCAACTAGATAGGAGAAAGTGAGCCTACAAGAAATGAAAGCATGCATATGCACGTATAATGACGATGGGACCCATGGGGCAAATGTACTTACTTGGTATAACATGACTCACGAGTCCAGAATAATCTCTGACAATGTTCGTGGTATAAGGTGTAAAACAATGTAAAACAGATGGAGCTAAAAACAAGATTGTAGGAGCAACCCAGAACAAAGGGAATAAGCATGACAATCAAAAAAGAAGCTAACATGACTAAAAAAAAAAAATGGATGAATATACAAAATTTTGAATCATTGCCAGGATGCATGCCACATTGCAAAGAGCATACATGCACCACCCCTCGCTAGGCATCTAGCCAATTAGAACAAGCGCCACACAAGCATCAAGATGCCTACTAACATGCAAAGTGCATAGCCATAAACACCCATGCTGATGACAAGGGGACAAAAAACCCATGCATAATGATCCAATGCAATGTCAATTGTACAAAATCTACATATAACGGCTTTGCATAAGGAGATGATGAAAGCACATTTAAGGGATATATAAGCCTATGAATTTCCAAGAGAAAAGGAAAATGTCTGCATGTCATGTTTAATGCGACAAGGACAAACAAGGATCTATGGAAAAACAAAACTCGATTTCATTCTCATGAGAGAAAGAACATGCATAAAAGAAACAATCTAATGGAAATGCAGATCCATACGAGCGACCCGAGAGAAGAAGAAAAAATGTTTAAACAAACAAAAAGGGGGCAAATGCATGGATTGAACAACCAAAAACGGCAACCACAACGATTCTTAAACGTACAAAAGGACAAAAATAAGGATTTGAACAAAATGGCAATGTCTTTGGAAGCAACGAGCAAAAAAAGCAAGTGCAAGGATTCGAACTTCTAACACAATGGGAGCAAAAAAGCAAGTGCAAGGATTTGAACTTCTAACACAATGGGAAAAAACCATGCATCTCTACCAACAAGTCAGCAGCATTACTACGAAAGAAATACTCAAATCTGTTATCTAAAAGCCAATTCCGGAACACTATTTATGCTCTGCATGCTGTGCAGGGAGAGAACGAACCTGTGGTAGAAGACGAAACTCAGAGCCGGCCTTTGTAGGATTAGAACCAGAGCTCCAGGTCCACATAATTAGAACCCGAGCTCCAGACTTACACAAGAGATGATTGTATGGCTGCAGCCACCGAAAAAACAGCCAGAAGAAAGAAGAGTCCAAGAATGAAGAGCCATGACCAGAAATTAACATCGCAAGTCTGTACACGGGCTGCCATGTGTTGGATATTGGGCATCAAATACTGACTAGAAATAAAATGGCAGAAGAATATAGACTTCCGATGGCAAAGATCTAGATGAGGCTTCTTGGATGATGTCGGATGAATGAACTGGCATGGGGCGAATCCTGAGCCCAAGGGGCCACCGTCAGAGTGAAATCTGCAATTAGAAACTAGTAGAATAGAACTGCAGGAGGCCACGTTACACCGTGGAAGGCAAAATCATAACAACGATGAAGCATCTACCAATTGCACAAAATATAGCAAGACCAGAGACAACTCAAATTCAATGCAAGCTTCCATATCTATCCTGCCAAGCCGAATAAGACTATTCTATTGACCCAAGCTCTGAAATCAGAGGCGGAAGAAGAAAACATAAAAATTTTAATCGATAAAAGACAAACCTTCCCTGTGTGTATGGCAGATCTCCAACCATCATGTCATGCCATCGCATCGACATCATAGCTCCATCATGCAGCCTGCATCAAAACTATGAACAGGCCGGAACCCCGTTATTTTGAAACCATCTGATGCATGCATTCTTAAGCGAATACTGGCATAGGCTCTGATCTGAAGACAGCCACAGACAAAAAACAAAGGATGGAATCAACCCAAGCCAAAGAAGACCTACCGAAAATCAGAGGATTTAGTTGCTTTGCAAGAAACAGGGCATACAGAACAAAGGGTTTATCTATCAATCCGTTCAATCACTCTAAACCAGTAGGTAGGCGGTCGGGCAGGAAAGGAAAAGGCAAAAAGGGGTTTCAGGCAGCAACGGAATGGCCACAGCCAAGAAAAAATCAATCGACGAAAACTAAAGCCCCAAAACGTTTCAAAAATCCATGCCACAAAGATAAAGAAGAGAATAGCAACTTATCTAGAAAAATCGCTCCATATTGTTGAAGAACAGTCGCCTGTCGAATCTTGGCAACAAGATCAGACGAGTTTCCTCTGCACATTCTTAATCCGCCTAGGCTGCCTAGCGCCAAGATTGTAACAACAGATTAGATGCTCAACAGAATAGGTAGACACGACAGGGAGAAGCTAACAGAAACAAAATAGAATAGGAATAGGGTAGAGAAACTGATAGGATAGAGAAGAAGGAGAAACTAGCTCAAGAGAACGCCGATGATAGAACAATGAAGAGAGGCTGAATAAATAGGAGGAGTGACAAAGGGACGTCCCCATCCAAGGAATGTCGGTTCTATTGCTGTCGCAATAGAACCGTGGCATTCTATTTTCTCTATTTGCTCTTCGGTCTAGCTCAGCTTGGTCAGACCTTTGAGCCCGGTCTTTGAGCTCTGATTTCAGGGCAAAGCCATAGCTCTGCCAAGCCCGCCCATAGTGAATCCAGCTTGCTCAACCATACCAGATGCTTTAAAAGAGGAGATTCATAAAAAAAAAGGAACGCGACATCAAAATGCAAAACTAGATTGTGGCACAGAACCCAAAAAAAAAGAAAAAAGAAAATCACACACTCGATTATATATGTTTAGAAAATCACAAGTGCAATGTTTTCGTATGCTAGGGTTTTTCATATGTTGAACGTTCTTTGGCAACCCATCATTTTCAAAGTACTCATTTACTATGATATAGCAAGGATGTGTGAAACGTATACATATAGTATAAGACATCTCACATGCCAACCTTTTGGTAGGATATTCTAGCTCAAATCTGAACTTACTAATTTCTTAAATAGCAACTCCAATGCAAACTTCATGTTTGATCACTTTTAAGAAAAGGCCACAAATCATCTTAACCCTTATTATGCTAGAAAAGGCCACATGTCATGTTCTTGATAAATGTTGGATATAAACCAGCCTCCAAAACCATGTTATGGTTCATGATGGTTTTATTCAGACATTACAAATTTTAATGAACCACTATTATATGCATGAAACTGACTCATAAACCATATTAGTTTGAAGAAGCCATTGTAGTATTCATAGCCACTATTGATAACCATGTCATGAACCACTATCAATTTTGACAAACCACTAAGGCATGCAATTTTCTTCTTTCAAAAAACTTCATGCATAAAAAACCATATCTATCATGGTTTTTAGATGATATATTAGTGATTTAACATATTAATTCATTTTTGGGGGCCTTGTGATAGTGACTATTCCAATCCCAATTTGGTAGCATGGGAAATATGAAGGTGCCCTAAAGCTTTTATTTTTTTGCAGGTTCGTACCCTGCGCATTACCTTGCAGCCTTTCCCCCATTCCCCAACTCCATTGGCATAGCCTATCTTCCTTCTGAATGCAACCCCTGTAATATCGAGGAGACTCTGATCTTTTTCCAGATTCGTGAAGTTAGGCTTCAGAGGTTTACTTTACATATGGGTTTGGCTGAACTTGGTGAAGCAAATGGGGTGTTGCGATTCTTTTATTTAAGTACTTTGCCTTTCCCTTTACAGATCTATTTATGTCCATCGCTTATCTAAACAACTGCACCAGGCATGCGGTGAGCTCCATACAATTTATAGGAAGGAAGGAAGGAAGGTATTTTTATCGTCCACGGAGACCAATCGGTCTATGGAACCCAATACAAAAGCGCAGCAAGCAGATTGCTACCCGGATTAAAAAACCCCCGCCCCGAAGGGTTTTCGAGGGAAAAACCGTGGCAGCAATCAGCCTGCTGACAAACTGTTCCAATATACGAAATGCAAAAACACACAAATATATACACTCATGTACTGTACCCATAGTGCCTGATCAGCGAGCAGCCAGGCGGGGGCAAAGGTGGGCTTGCAGATCCAGTATCTCCTGAATGTACGGCCCTAGGGCACGTACTGACGGTGTGTTCATCAGCAAATGTAGGGGCAAGTCCGACCGTACTAAGGGAACGTATCTGGCCCGGATGTGACTGAATCCTGGGCAACTCTGGAAAGTGTGAGACTCATCCTCAATGGCACCCGTTTGACAGCACTGACAGAGCATGTCCTGGCGGGGCTCCCCAATCCTGGCGGGGCTCGATGCGGAGATGGTGGGCACCTGTGCGAATGGAGGCAATGAGTCTGCGCTTTTTTAGGGGCAGCTGGGAACGCAGGTAGAGCTGCGGGCCCCGGGCCAACGCGGGGTTGATGTGCTCCTTGTAATGGGCCGTTTTGACCTGCTCTAGAGCGCCGGGGTCCCAGAGCTTGCCAAGGAAGCAAGCGTCCAGGTATTCTCGTAAGCTGTCAAGATCGGCCTCTGTGGTCCACCGCGACGCATCGTGCTCCCGCATCGTTCCATCCGGCGAACCAGCGATCTCTCTTACCCCTCCAACAAAGGCCACGAGCAGCATTTGTGGGCCCATTGCCACAGCCAGAAGCCCGATCGGGAGCCGAGCATCACCCATATTAACCACTTTCTAAAAATAGACGATGTGATCAAGGGCTGCC
This sequence comes from Isoetes taiwanensis, assembly GCA_021234155.1. Lineage (NCBI taxonomy): Eukaryota > Viridiplantae > Streptophyta > Lycopodiopsida > Isoetales > Isoetaceae > Isoetes > Isoetes taiwanensis. The sequence goes on from JAJEKV010000002.1 coordinate 39,663,872, forward strand.
ACCGGCGCAAGAATCCGGTTTCTACGCAGCTGAACCGATAGGGGATCAAGGCTTCACCCCAAGTGTCCGGTGCCAAAAATGCCTTACGACTGCTCCAAGTCATTCCAGTGTCGCCAAAGAGACGACAGGGCCCCAAACCTCGACCCGTCTGAAGGACAGGGCTCGACCGGCCTGCAAATAGATGTGACCGATGGCCCCAATCATAGAGCTCGCACGGTGATTTGTTGTTCTGCATGGCATAAAGCGCTTTCCGGCCTTTGTCACCCATAGCGGATGGGCGCCTCCCAACGAGGCGAGGAGGGGAACTCCACCCCTAGATACTTGTAGGTGGGCTGACCTCCACAGTCGCCCTCGATATGTGAGTGCGAGGAGGCATGGGGTAGCGTGAAGAGGATATGAGAACCACCACGGTCTTGGCGATTCACGCCAGAGAATGTGTCTAGGGCATCCGTGATGAGATCGCATAGCTTCGGGTGTGGGCCGAAAGGTCAACATCGTCTGCATAAATGAGCCGGGCGGATGACCTGGTGCAAAAGCCGTATGCCATCCCCCTATGCTCGGTAACCCGTGGCTCTAACCGGGTCAATGTAGAGGCCAAAAAGTGTTGGTGAGGGGGCAGCCTGCCGGACCCGATACTACCGGTGAATGCTTGGCCCGCCGGTACGCATCCCCGCCAAAACAACTCTCATACAACTCAGTATATAGCATTCCGCATTGCAAATGCGGCAGCCCCAGCTGACGCTAGCCTAGCCTACGCCTTTTCCCCGGGGCCGTATCGAAAGCCTTCGAAGTCCACAAAGCAAAGAATACAAGTCCCGCCGATGGTTTCTACCGGTCTTCAATCGCCCGCAGCAGTAAAGATATGGTCAATCGTTGAGTGGCGGGGTCTAAAGCCTACTTGTGTGTGAGGGCTCATGACATCTGCGCCTCCCCCGGCCGGTCAATCTGCCGCCGAGAATGCCGATAACAGTTTGGCAAATACTTGAACCGACCATGATCGTCCGGTAATTGGCCTGGACGATTAAGGTCGCCCGCCTTGTGAATGGGGACAACCCCGCGCTTGTGGTCCATTGTCGGGGAAACCTTCCCTGCAATGCTTCGTTGAACAGGGTAGTGAGGATCGGAACCAGCGGCTGCCCTTCCCATTTGAGTAACTCGGTCTGCATACCGTCGAGGTCAGCTGCCTTCCCATTAGCCAGCCGTTGCAGGCCCTCCACAACATCCTCCTCTGCGAGAACCAATGGGGAGCCATCATGTGGAGGTATATGCGTCTGGCCCCCACGGTGGGTCATAGAGCCGCCGCAAGCAAATCGCTCCCACCGCCTCGTGTGATGTCCCCTCAGGTCAAGAAATTTGGCCTTGAAGCACTCTGCGCCAAAAGGTTCGAGGATGAGTGTCCAGCAGACCGAACATCTCCCCCTGGTGCATGGCAAGGTACCGCGCCTTTGCCTCCTTCAGATGGGCGCAGTACTGTGTGGTGGCCTGCAAGCGGGTACCTGGATCTAGAATGTGACGGAGCTGGTGCTTGCATTCTTTACACTCCGCATCAAACCACCGGTTACACGGAAAGGTTGCTGTCCCCCCGAGCAGCTACGCTGGGAGGGATCTCCCAAAACACCTGTCTGCTGCATCCCGTAATAGCTCAGTCAACTGGTCTGTGTGACGTTCCACATATTTATACAGTGTACGTATAAATATATTGACACGTCACGAGCCGAGGATACGCCATCATGGGGGTATGTAACCTAACCACAAAGGATTAATTTAGCTATGCTAAATGAATAAGGGTTTAATTAAAGGTTAATTACCTATAATTAAGGGATAATTATCTAATTAACTTAATTAAGCTAATTAAGTTAAGCTAATTAATTAATTAGGAAGAGGACACTTGGCCAAACTCGATTGGCCAGTAGGAGAATGCTAATTTGGGGCAGCAAATTGGATCCCTATCCCAATTTGGCCCAAATCGAACCCAGGAAGAGGAGCTGCTGGGCGCCCAGGCTACTTGAAGATGGAGATCCCACATGACAACGGTTCCAGCCGGAATTCGGGTTAGTGGATAGATTAATTTGGTATTCCTAGGGCCAGCGCCTCTGTCAGGCTTCTTTGCTTGTCTCTGATGATGATTAACCCTTGTTTGATCATAGTTAGAACTGTTCTCAACTATTGATTATGCTCTGTGATGGATGGATGGATGTATCTTTGGTAGTATCTCTGTTAGTTCTTCCAGAAAGCAGGGATTAAGGGGGGTAGAGACCTCTGTAACCTATGTTCATTAGTATGCTCCTAGTAGCTCCCGTAGTGCCCAGTAATTGCGGCCTGTGCGCAAGATCCCACCGAGCTGTGGAATCTATGGCATGATTGAAGCACCAGATAAGGGGACGTAGTGATGAAGTGTGGGGTGGGGTCTCGCCTGAGCATAAAAGGCTACGGGGACTCCTTCAGTGAGTAGGCTTAATAGCCGGTCACGTAGAGGGCCGGGTATGGGTTTGACACTCCCTGGGTACAGTGGTGTGATCATCCTGTACTTTGAAGATAAAGTTAGGGGGGTAGGTCGGGTACAGATGCGGGGGTCGCTGATGCGGCACGTATTCTCTAGCTCACCCATGGAATCACTGCGACTCTGGAAAGGGACACTTCCCTGACCTGCCTCATCGGACCGGGGAGATGTAACCCGGAGTAGTCCCGAAGGGTGATGCCTTGGGATTGCGTCTCCGGAAGGCTACAATGATGCCATAGCTTGATTCAGCTCATCTGCAAAGTGTGCACATGAGGGGCGGATGGAGTGGACAACCCTAGCCGATGTTCTATGCCAGCCAATGCCATGCTAAGATTCTGTCTGCTGATCTCCTGAGACCTAGCCGTCAGTCGATCCCCATTGGAGTCTGAGCCGGGGTAGAACCTTGGGTTTGGGGTGTTTTCCTTAGCATTAGATGTATCTTCTCTGTTATCATCAGTTGGATGGATGTGCCACCCTTCGTGGTGGTTATTTATGATATGATTATGCTGTATGCTAACTTGTACTCACGCTTTCGCGACATAGGAGTCCCATCGAAGGCGTGGGCCGAACGACACCTCCGTGTCCTTCATCCGGGCATCTTCCTATAGATGGTCCGAGTTAGACGGAGGGCCCTGCTCATGGTGAGCTGATCGCCATGGGAGGGGAAAGTCCCCGTATGTATATGTCCGGAGCGCCGTATATGTTCAGGGAGCGTCACAGTGATATCAGAGCCGTGATTTTGGCTGACCGAAATCATAGCACTGACCAAATCTTTAACCCGTTAGTTCGGTAGTTGAGTGGGAGTTTAAGCTAGTTGGACTGCCTAACTTTTCGGTGATTTAGTCTTGTGCTAGGTTGATGTTATAAATTGCTTGAGATTTAGGATGTTTAGGGTGATTTTGGAGGGAAAAAGGTGTAGTTGGAGGACCCAGGTTTAGATGGGCCATAACTTTTTATAGGTAGCTCGGATGAAGGCGAAAATGGCTCCAACGGCTCGGGCACATCCCAAATACCCTAGGGGGCACGTTTCCCGAGGTTAAAATGGCGACCCCAAGGCTAGAACCCAAAAGGGGCGCTGCCTGCGGATTGGGTGTTTAAAATCAAAAGTTATGAGCATATTTTGCAGTCAGCACCCTTATACGGTCCGCCGTATAAAAATATGCGTCCGTTAAAAAAAAAAAAAAAATGTAAAAGTTAAAAAAAAAAAAGTTAGTTTCGAATTTGTGTTTTCTCTTTTAGAAAGTGTGTTTCTTTAGCCGACTTCCTTCCGCCATAGCCGCCGGACCTGAGCTTTTCTGCCGCCATAGTTGACCTCGACCAGTGCCTTGCTTTTGTCCTAAGAGCCTAGCGCCTCCATCTAGGAAATAGCGCCACCTATTTTACCCCAAGTGCTCTTCTTTTTGCTAACCGCATACCGTCTGTCGCCATGCCGCGCTTCAAGCTTACTATTGACCTGAAGAAGATGAATCTGTAACCAGCTTTATAGTGTTTTGGTAGACCATCTCTCAGATGATAGCGACATGGTCGACACTGTTTTAGACCTTCTTGCTACCCATTTTGCAGAGAACCGTAGGATTCCATATCCTATTTTCCATTTCAATGAACAGTTTCTCATGAAATTGAATGCGGCCAATGAGGCCTATACTTTGGTACAGCAGCCTGATCAAGCTTATGCCATAGTTAAGTTTTATCCGCTAGCGAGCCCAGAAGAGGATCCTGTAGAGCTCACACGAGAGGAAGCCCAGAGGATTATGCACCTTGCGGGATAGAGGACCTGCAGCAGATTGCTAGTGGCCTCCAGAAGAGAGAGCTGCCCGTTTTTATTATCTATGGAAAGGCCATGTGCTCATGTATTTGGATCATTATAATCTTCCCCCTTTCTATTGGATTGAAGAATTACATAGCTTTATCTTCGACAATCTTCCACCGGACTTCACACAGGACCGTATGGAACTCATAGAAGCCGACATGCAAGCTCAACCAGCCCGATATCATGCAGAGATTGCACGGCGAACTCAGGTGCGCCAGGACAAGGAGGCCCGGGATGCTGAGAGACAGCGTATTCGTAGAGCGGAGGAAGTTGCCCAAACGGAGCAGAATGTAGATCAGAATGTAGTTCCAGATGTGGAAGAGCGGGTGCCTAGACGCAAGAGGAAGTACACAAAGCCCAACAGGGGAGGCGTCCATTACAAGACCAGGCTGCAAAAGGATGCTGAGATTGGGAAGAATACGTCTGCACAACGTCGAGAACAGATGGTACAGAGGGCAAAACACCCCTCGACTGCTGGTAAGACTCTACCATTGCCCACGCCGGCTGCCAAGCCGAGGAAGCCCCACAGGTTCCGACCAGGCACAGTAGCCCTACGCAAAATACATAAGTATCAGAAGACTACTGAGCCCTTGATACGTCGGCTACCCTTCCAGCGGCTTGTTCGCGAAATTACCCAAGAATTCAAAACCAACATGAGATTTCAAGCCTTTGCTTTACTTGCTCTTCAGGAGGCTGCTGAAGCCTACCTTATTGAGATTTTGAGCGATGCAAACTTGTGTGCTATTCACGCCAAGCGCGTGACCATAATGCCTAAGGACCTTAAACTGGCGCGAAGAATCCGAGGCGACTTTCACTAGCTGCTGAAGATTTGCCATTTTTCCGTTGACATTGTATAAACTTCATGTAGTATATTTATGTAAATACTCTTTTTTGGAAAATATGGAATTAGAAGGTGTCTTTTAATGACTTTCTGTATATATAAATGTAAATTATTAAATAAATAATATTTTTTTTTTCTTACCTAGGAAAACGTATCAAAAAGGTATAAAGTCACTTTTTGGACATTAGGGTTTCATTTCTCTCTTTGCCTTTAGCGCCTTCCTCCTCCTCCCTTGTTCCTTGTCCATGATGGACCGCCCTACTCTACAACAGTGGTACCTGGACGGTGAGCATTGGGACCCTGCGGTTCCCTTTGATGTACTGCACCCCTATCTGCTCCAGCAAGTGGATATTATCCACAATATGCAAGCACATCCTGACTACGCACGTTTCCTTCAGTTCTTCTACGAAGAGATTGTGCCTGCGTGTGTGCTCAACGAGGCAGATTCCCAGCTGTACCTCGACTCCAACACCTTGATAGAGATGTTGGGAGGTGATGATCATGCATATAATGTTCTTAGGGGCATCAGGAGAAGAGGGACCGACCTCCCTATTGTCATCATAGACCGCCAGCTTTGTTTTGAAGCCCGTTTTGCACTGGCAATAGTCATGGACCAGTACATAGAGGATGTACAGATACCTGCAGAGCAGTCTACCATGCCATTACCTTCTGACCCAGAGGATGATGAAGTCGTCGAAGAGCATGATTTTGTACGGTGGAAGCAAGTAGCGACCGAGGCACCGACATCCCGTGACAAAGCCCTAAAGCTTGAAGAGTTAGATCTTCTTCCCACTATACTCTTGAACAATCAAGAGTATCTTCTCTTAGAAGATATCATGTGGGCCTACCGGGTCATCGCCGACATGCGCGGCCGGCGAAAGCCTGAAGTCCTTTATGAGCTTGCAGAGTTCTGCCAGGACGACTTCGTCGATTTCACAACACCTGTTGTGCATCCGCCACAAGTCCAAGAATTATTTACATTCTGGCCAGAAGAGATAGAGCCCGTTGAGACTCTCTTGTCTCTTCGTCAGCTCATACTGACCGATGACACACAGCCTCCTGAAGAGCAGTTTGCTGGTATCATGCTACCTCCTCCTACAAGTCAGACCTTGGAGATCACTATGGGAGAGGTAGAGGAGGCCCACTATCGTCTCCACCACCTGCAGACGACTATTGAAACCGGCAATGCTGAAAGTCAGCCTGCCGTTATTTCTGCTATAGGCCAGGTAGACAGTAAGCCCTTTATTATTCTTATGGATACGGGTAGTACCCATAATTTTGCTTCTCCCAGAATGGCCCAGGTGTTGAAACTTGAGACTTTAAGATCCAAACCGCGACCGGTAACCTTAGCCAGTGGTAAGATCAGACATACAAATGGCCGTCGCATTAACCTCAATATGCAGTTGCCAGGTGCACCAGTTGCCTTAGGTGCCGAGCTAATGGATATCGGCAAATATGACCTTATTGTCGGCATGGAATTCTTGGCATCTGCTAAAGCCAATATAGACTGCGAGAAACGGGAAGTGACCTTCAACGCGGCTAATGGAGCCCGAGTAACTATTAAAGGTGATCCATTAGACCCAATTATGCAGTCCATGTCTATCAGGCAGTTAGATAAGGCTATACGCAAGGATAAGATACTTTGCGTTATCAGACTTGCCTCCATTGGGTCGGATGCTAAACAGAAGGAAGTAGTGGATGCATTGCCAGAGAACATTGCCAATCTTCTCAGAGAATTTAAGGATCTTTTCCCAGATGAGATCCAGAAGCTTCCTCCTTTCAGAGGCGTGGAATGTGAGATAGCTTTGGAACCCGGTACTAAGCCTACCAGTAAGGCGCCGTACCGCATGAGTCCTCCTGAGTTGGCGGAGCTTAAGAAGCAACTGCAGGAGATCGACTTACTTCTCGAAGATCGACTTACGCTCCGGGTATCATCAAATAAGAATAAAGGAGGATGACATCCATAAATCTGCCTTTCGTACTAGATACGGACATTATGAATTCACAGTTATGCCTTTTGGCTTAACTAACGCTCCCGCTACTTTTATGCGGTTGATGAATGATGTCTTCCGAGAATACTTGGATGATTTCATTGTTATTTTCTTTGATGACATTCTCATCTACAGTAAAACTCTTGAGGAGCATGAGAATCACCTTAGATTGGCCTTGCAGAAACTGAGGCGTCACCAGCTCTTTGCAAAGTTCTCTAAGTGTAAGTTTGCCACACCAAAGGTGGATTACTTGGGACATGTGATTTCAGCCGAGGGAATTGCTACAGATCCAGCAAAGATAGAGGCAGTAAAGGACTGGCCTATTCCGGGTAATGTTTCAGAGGTGAGGAGGTTTTTGGGCTTGGCAGGATATTACAGGAAATTTGTCAAGTATTTTGCCAAGGTTAACCTTACAAAACATGAGAAAGTGAAGGATTGGGTGGAACACTGGAAGACGAAGGTTTAGGCAAGCTTTCAGAAGCTCAAGGGTGCTTTGACTTCAGCACCAGTCCTCACATTGCCAGACCCGGAGAAAGATAAGTTAGTGGCAACAGATGCCAGTAAAATTGCTACCGAGGGAGTCCTAATGCAGGAAGGTAGGGTTATTGCGTATGATTCTAAGAAGGTGAATGAAACCGAACAGCGATACCTTACCCATGATCAGGAATTGTTAGCAGTTGTACGCGCTTTGCGTATATAGAGACACTACCTTCTTGGTAGGAGATTCCAGCTAGATACGGATCACCAGAGTCTCCGTTATCTTTCTACCCAGCCAAATCTCAATCTCCGTCAGAGAAGATGGATGGAGTTTCTTGAGGAGTATGATTTTGAGATTATGTATAAGCCAGGTAAGCACAATGTGGTTGCAGATGCTTTGTCACGCCATTCCTTGGTAAACCGAACCCATTGTAATGCGATTTCCATGCTCACCAGTGAGTTCGGAAAGCAAATAGAGCAGACCTTGGCCACGGATCCAGAATTCCGTGAAGTGTGGAACAGTTTGGCCAAGGAGGCACGGACAGATAAAGAGCGTGAGGCTTTCCGCTCTTATAAGAAGGAGGGCAATTTGCTTTATTACAAAGATAAGTTGTATGTACCCGAGACTTCAGGAGTACGTAAGCTTATTCTCCATGATACACACAACAGCCCTATAGCTGGACATGCGGGTTTCATGAAGACCTACTTTAAGATTCGCTCCAGCTATTATTGGCCGCGTATGAAGAAGGACATTGCCAGATACATTAAGCAATGTCAAGTCTGTCAGCAAACCAAGGCCGAGCAATTAAGGATTCCAGGAGAATTGCAACCTCTGGATGTGCCCAACGCCAAATGGGAAGTGATAACCATGGATTTCATAGTGGGCCTTCCATGTACCCTCCGTGAATATGATTCTTTAATTGCAGTGGTCGACAAGTTGTCGAAGATGGCTCATTTCTTGCCATGTCGAACCACAGATACAGCCTTGGACACAGCTTTGCTGTTTGCAAAGGAAATCTTCAGATTACACGGGATGCCACAAGTGATAGTATCCGACAGGGATCCCAAGTTTGTAAGTGCATTCTGGAAAGATTTCTTTGCCACCATCCAAGCTTGCTATAAGTACAGCATACCATCCTCAGACAGATGGACAGACAGAGCGCACCAACCGCATTATAGAGGATATGTTGCGAAGTTATGTGTGGAGTAAGCAATCTCAGTGGGCTGACTATATTTATTTAGTGGAGTTTGCCTATAACAGCATGAAACAGGAGTCTTCTAGAATGTCTCCCTTCATGATAAATTATGGTTATCAATGCCTTACTCCAGACACATGGCATAATCCTGTTTCTAAGGTGGAGGTGTGGCAGATAAGCACAGGACCCCACGAGTGTTCCAAGTGGGCGATTCAGTTTGGCTCAAGATTAAAGTTAAGCAAGCCAAGCTTAAAATTGGTAACTGCAAAAAGTTGGCACCCAGATGGGCTGGGCCATTCAAGATCATTGAATGTGTTGGAGACCGGGCTTATCGGTTGGATTTGCCACCCCGCTTGACGATCCACACGGTCTTTCACGTGAGTCTTCTGAAGCGACACACTCCTGATCCAGAAGAGATGTTGGATACACCCACCCTCCTTGAAATGACAGAAGAGCATCTAGAGAGATAGTGCCTGAAGCTCTTCTTGATCGTGCCTTAAACAGACCAGAAGGACTCAAATGCTACAATATTTGGTCAAGTGGAAGCACTTGCCAGTTGAGGATGCTACGTGGATGATGAAGATAGACCTTAAAAAACATTATCCGGACTTCATGCGGGAATCTCAAGGCCGAACCATCAACGATGACATCAACCTCGCACCCGGCGGTAAGCTTGGAAGGCTTGATTCGGCACGGATCATGCAGTAGGCTGTGGGGGTAGATGCATCGTAAATAAAAGTAGTTACCGATGATGAGATCACCTTGGTGTTCTCTAGGACGTGGTCTATTGTCAATGTCGGCATGACCGCGGATTGCTTGAAAAGCATGTAGTTGATAGGCCGTGTTCATCTCGGCTATAATGGGAACTTGACCATTCCTTATGCCGCAATGAATTGCGAACCATAGGCATGATAGGTTCCCTTGTAGATAGGTCTTTCTTTTATTTTCTTATAGGGGGTGGTCCCTTCAACCACAACTTAATTATTATGTGTAAATACTGACGTATTGACATGTGCAGGCCAGTGAGCGGTACGTGACCTGCCCATGTATAGAGGGTTGCTTATGGCCCCAAGCTTTTGTGTTTACACGTTGTTTCATGAGTTTCATGTTATCTTCATAGTGTTGCTATTGGACTCTGGTCCTTGAAACTTTTATTGTCATAATCATGTGAAATGCACGTTGGTGCTTAAACAGTTCTGTGTTCTTAAACTTTATTTGTTTTACCTTCAGGAATAAGAAATTATTCTCCTATCTTTGTGTGTAACTTATTACATTTCATACTGCTTACATCGTAGAACATGTTAGCAAATTCTAACAAACCCCAATGTTGAGGACAACATTATTCTAAGGGGGGGAGAATGTGACGTTCCACATATTTATACGATGTACGTATAAATATACTGACACGTCATGAGCCGAGGATACGCCATCATGGGGGTATGTAACCTAACCACAAAGGATTAATTTAGCTATGCTAAATTAATAAGGGTTTAATTAAAGGTTAATTACCTATAATTAGGGGATAATTATCTAATTAACTTAATTAAGCTAATTAAGTTAAGCTAATTAATTAATTAGGAAGAGGACACCTGGCCAAACTCGATTGGCCAGGAGGAGAATGCTAATTTGGGGCAGCAAATTGGATCCCTATCCCAATTTGGCCCAAATCGAACCCAGGAAGAGGAGCTGCTGGGCGCCCAGGCTACTTGAAGATGGAGATCCCACATGACAATGGTTCCAGCCGGAATTCGGGTTAGTGGATAGATTAATTTGGTATTCCTAGCAGGGTAGCCCTTAAGCCCAAATTTTTATAGGTGTAATTTAGAATGTGAGGCGAATCTTAGCTTTTTTCGATTAGTTATGTTGGCGATTTTATTTCGGGCTTCAATTTGAGTTGTAGCAACCTTGGCGAATCTTTCATCCATCAAGTGATGGAATATATACTTTTTCTATAATGTATATTCGTTGTCCGTATACAGTTGTAAGCGTAATGCTCACATAATGAATGTCATCGATTCGCGTAGCGAATCGGCATTCTTGCTCAAGACGAGCATGCATGCATTGCATGCGTCGCAGTGCAAGAATATACATGTTACCAGACATTGGCATATGATTGTAAATCTCAATAGCTCCACACTAAGGGCTAAACAACAAGTACACAGACTTAGCCGAGGCATGATTGCATATTATGGTGGGCAAGCACAAACCGATTTGATTTCAGTCATCTTTTTAAGATTGGATAAACAACAGACCAAAAGCAAAAATACTCCAGGATTGCATACCTGGATGTTGGAACCAGATCATGAAATCCATATAACATGCATGGTTTTTTCCCTTTCCTTTTTTTTTCTTGGAGGTAAACGACAATTCTAAAAAACTCACCAAGAATAGAATTCGCATTAATTTTACATGATTTTAGGGGGTTAAGGGGCGATTTTAGAATAATTACCAAGAATAAAATTCACATGGGGGCGAATCCAAGAATCCATCATTTAGTGATGTAGGCTAACTTATGAGTGGAGGGAGAAAATTTCGTAGACAAGGTGGCGATATTTTATTGGCACCACTCCTAATTGATCCTACTCAACAATAGTGAAAAAAAAATGCAAATGTCCAAAAAAATAGCCTTTTGGCGATATTTCGAGCTTAAGGGCTACCCTGATTCCTAGGGCCAGCACCTCTGTCAGGCTTCTTTGCTTGTCTCTGATGATGATTAACCCTTGTTTGATAGTTAGAACTGTTCTCAACTATTGATTATGCTCTGTGATGGATGGATGGATGTATCTTTGGTAGTATCTCTGTTAGTTCTTCCAGAAAGCAGGAATTAAGGGGGGTAGAGACCTCTGTAACCTATGTTCATTAGTATGCTCCTAGTAGCTCTCGTAGTGTCCAGTAATTGCGGCCTGTGCACCAAGCTGTGGAATCTATGGCATGATTGAAGCACCAGATAAGGGGCCGTAGTGATGAAGTGTGGGGTGGGGTCTCGCCTGAACATAAAAGGCTACGGGAACTCCTTCAGTGAGCTAGGCCTAATAGCCGGTCACGTAGAGGGCCGGGTATGGGTCTGACACTCCCTGGGTACAGTGGTGTGTTCATCCTGTACTTTGAAGATAAAGTTAGGGGAGTAGGTCGGGTACGGATGCGGGGGTCGCTGATGCGGCACGTATTCTCTAGCTCACCCATGGAATCACTGCGACTCTAGGAAGGGACACTTCCCTGACCTGTCTCATCGGACCGGGGAGATGTAACCCGGAGTAGTCCCGAAGGGTGATGCCTTGGGATTGCGTCTCCGGAAGGCTACAATGACGCCATAGCTTGATTCAGCTTATCTGCAAAGTGCGCACAGGAGGGGCGGATGGAGTGGACAACCCTAGCCGATGTTCTATGCCAGCCAACGCCATGCTAAGATTCTGTCTGCTGATCTCCTGAGACCTAGCCGTCAGTCGATCCCCATTGGAGTCTGAGCCGGGGTAGAACCTTGGGTTTGGGGTGTTTTCCTTAGCATTAGATGTATCTTCTCTGTTATCATCGGTTGGATGGATGTGCCACCCTCCGTGGTGGTTATTTATGATATGATTATGTTGTATGCTAACTTGTATTCACGCTTCCGCGACATAGGAGTCCCATTGAAGGCGTGGGCCGAATGACACCTCCGTGTCCTTCACCCGGGCATCTTCCTATAGATGGTCCGAGTTATATGGAGGGCCCTGCTCATGGTGAGCTGATCGCCATGAGAGGGGAAAGTCCCCGTATGTATACGTCTGGAGCACTGTATATGTTCAGGGAGCGTCACAGTCTGTCTGCTGCTCTAGTGTGTGGCAGGGCGTCCATGAGCATCTCGGCGTAGTCCTCTGCCTGCTCATAATCCAGTCGCAACTGAGGATGGCGAGGGGCTGCATAGTGGGGGTTCTGGCGGCTTGCCAAGCCATGTCCAAATAAAGTGGGAGGTGATCTGAGTCGACCTCCTCATTCCGACTGTCGGTGCCCACCCGGAAACGACTGATGAGATGCATATCTTGCGCAACTACGAGCACATAGTCCACCACACTAGACCCTCCCCCCATTGTCCCACCTCGGTCACAGTGCACTTGTGAGAAGCGAGCCACCGTGGGATGTGCCATTGCAAATTATCAAGTCAAAAATACCGCATAGCAGAGCAACCGCCTCACAAAGCGAAAGTGACTGGCTGCCATCCGATCCTCGTGGCCAGGTTTCCCTCTGGTGGGCGTAGCCGCAGGACATCGTCGGCCGAGGGGTCAAGTCTCATGGCTGCTCTACTCCTCGTCCGCATTGAAATCCCCAAGAAGGACGACCCTACCCAACCGCTAGGCCGGCCAGATCATCATATAGATCGACATAAGGGTCCATCCTATCCGCATCGAGTGGCTGCGATAGAAGGTGCTCTCTCCGGTGAGGGAAATAACAGCGCCGTAAAAAGAGGGTTGCCACCGGTATTATGCACACGAACCCACAAGTACCGGTTGTGTCCGGCTCTGCGTCTTCGAGGGTAACCCAATGTGCCAAGGTTGACCGGTAGTAGCAAGCAACCCCACCATGACCCTCCGTCCCGCACGTATTGAAGACCGAGAAATGTTGGTAACCCTACAGATCGTAGCCTGTGTTCGCATGCTCTCATGTCTCCATGAGAAAGATGAGATCCATATCGGCCGCCACGGAAGTTGAGATCGCCCCCTTCGCCAAGGGAAGCCTCGACAATTCCATGAGACCACCCGGAGGCACAATTCCTATTTGTCGGCAGAAGCGGGTATGCGCAGCCCTGAAGTCAGGGGAGGACGGGAAGCAGAGGCTGAGTGAGAAGTAGATGGAGCGGAGGCAAAGATGTGGCCGAGGGCGTGGGTCATGAGGGAGCGGAGTAGGAGCAGGAGAAGGGGGTGGTAGGAGAAGCGTAAGGTGGCCACGCTCACCAGCTGCGATTGGGGCTGCGGGGTCTGCAGCAGTAGCAGGCTGGCGAAAAATGTGCATCCTGCCCCGAACCAATCCTGCGGCACCCCTTGGTGGCGGATGCCTCCACCGACAAGCTCCTCGCCTCGTGCCTCCTGTTGTATGCAGTGTGAGGTCCCGGTCCACGTCATGTGGACGCCCCTTTAGCATCTTGCCCCGGGCGCAATATGGCAACACGCACTCGCGCATCCGCAACCGCGAATATGACAATGCGGTTACGACCCGGGCGCTGAGCCCCATGGCGGGCTGCTCGGGAAATGTGAACTGGCCCAGGGAATGTCATCCGATCGAGAATGTGTGTTCGGATGTTGTGGGCGAGACTCTCCCCCTCCTCTTCTGGCATGCCTCGAACTACCGTGATTGTGGCCTCTCCGCTTAGCTTTGGAGTTCTCCCGCCCCGGGGTCAAAGGTGGGCGAGGGCCGGGGTCTGTGTTGGGGTGGTGGTGGTGGTGGCTGGGGTGGCGTGGGGTGGCTTGAGTGCGGGGCAGCAGTGCGTGGTCCTGGCTGCCGGCGTGCAGGCTGTGCATACTGGGGGGGTTGCGGGGTAGCGGTCTGAGCTGCGTCCTCGGCCCTGTGAAGTCGGGAGCAGCTTCTTAAGAATTTTTGAGAACATTTATAGGTCATAGAATATTCATATTGAATATGTTAAGCTGTAGTAAAACAAAGGACTTAGGGTAGTTTCCCACTTGCAATTAGGTTAGGTTAACTTAACTAGTTGGTTATATCTTAACTTAACAGAAAGTATGTTGTGATTTCCCATTAAAGTCATTAAGTTAAGATTAAGTTAAAGGATTGTGAAGATATTGCATTCGCACTATACCAATTATGGACCACTTAGGTTAAGCTCATGAAATCAACGTAACATAACCTTTACAATGAGCTGGTGCTTCACACTAGCAGTTAAGAAGTTTTGTTAGGTTAGAGATAAATGTGTTCGTTTCTCTTTTTTTTTTAATTGAAGGCTTATTAGTATATTTATAGAAGTATAATTACAAAACTACTTTTTACAGGGAAGTATAACCCGTATAGTTATTCGGCTTAAAAAGATAATCAGAGAAAAAAGCCTGGGACATATACATAAGTTCACAACAGCTTTTAGGAGACTGTCCAGAGGTGAGATATAAAAAAGCTAGAAATGGGATTTAAGGTTCAGATTCTCCATTTTACGACCTCTGCCTCTAACCAGAAAATGCAGATGCAGGATTCCGCCATCGTCATGTTAAAACGCCCCTTGCTATCCTTGGCCTCACAAATCATGCCTCTGCGAGCATCATAGTTTTAATCGCAGCAACATCCACAGAAGCATGGCATATCGTGCTCTTCCGGGTTCGGAGGTCCAAAAACTTTCACCCATTCATTATTCGCTTGCTCGTCCATTCTTTTCCACTTGAGTTTACGCAGCAACATGAATATAATCCCTGCAGAGCACCAAAACTTAATAAGGATCATTATATGAAGAGTTAACCTGCTGCAATTATCCATCTAATGTCGTATTCAATTTGTTTTATAACAGCTTCCGGGTGGATGATGTCATCATTGAAGATGAATTCATTCCTTCCTTTCCATATTCTCCATAGGATGATATAAACCCTCCAGTCCGTAGGTTGCTCGGGCATAAAGAAATCTGCAGAACTTAAGGAAATAAGGTCAGTGCCTATCATGTTTGAAGCAAGCTCCAAAACCCATTCTGACCACAGGCAAGTCTTAAAGAGATGGTCCTCATCTTCCTTATGAGATAAACATCTAGGACAAATATCCGAGTCTGTCATCTGAATCCTATATCTTTTGTTGTTCATAGCTAGGGCCTTGTGCCACAGCTGCCACATGAATGATTTAATCTTGGGAGGGATAGGGCTGGACCACAAAAATTTAAGATTCTTAGCACACCTTTCCTTCCCAATTTGCCATTTGATGTGCATGGTCATAGGCTGATCCTTCATCAGAAATCTGTATGCATTTTTAACTTTGAAATCAGCTTTCCCCTTATGTTGCCAATTATTAGCCTCATCTGTCCAAATGCCCTGAGTAAGCATTGAGCATATGTTATTGTACAGCATTTCGGAATCCTCTTCACCTGAGAGCACCGAGTCCCTGTAGGGTATAATTCCTTGATCATTGAACATGTCTCTGATCATACATATGCCTTTGGATATCCAGATCCTGGCCTGTTCAGGGAAGTGGCAGGCAAGGCATAAAGAAGAATTGTTAGTTAGAAGGGCAGGATTCCAAAATATAGATTGATTCATAGACAGCCCTTCTTTCCATGTATACATCCCTTTAACCTGATCCCAAGCCTTGATCCACTTCTTAAGCAGGCCAGGGGTGGAGTTGGGAACCGAGAAGGGAAAATAGATAGAATGGGGTAGATTAATTCTGAAATTCCTCCACCCATAAGAGGTGCATTTACCCAGATAATGCCTGATAATAGTAGAGACAGGGTGGTTAATCTGGTTGTAGGCTGCCTTGTAAAAATATTTGGCTGCAAGAGCTATACCCTGCTTCTCTATATTGATCACACCTAACCCCCCATTTTTCTTGGTTTTACAGCATTCCTTCATAGCAACAGGGATCCAGCATCTCTTGTTTTGGCCAGAGGAGATAAATCTGCCTATAATACTCTGAAGCTTGGAGGAGACTTTTTTTGGTGCTAAAATAACAGAGGACTGGTAAACATGAGATGAGGAAATCACAAAATTGGCTATAATTGCTCTGCCCTGCTTGGAAATATACTTAGAATTAAGACTATCCACTTTCCTCTGAAACTTCTCAACTATATCATTCCAAATATCTGATGGGCTACCCTTCATGACCATAGGAATGCCCAAGATTTTAGAGGAATTGGTAGGTAGAATATACTTACAACCCATGAGAGCAGCCGTTTGCTCCCCTTTTACCTGATCCTTAGCTACAATTTTCGACTTCATAGGATTTATCTTGCAGCCTGAGACTTCCCCAAACTCCTCCAGGATTGCTTGAGTATTGATTAGAGATCTATTATCCATCGAAACCAGCAAGAACGTGTCGTCTGCAAAATGTCCATTCAAAATCTGATCCAATTGCCTACTGCCTGGCAGGGTTAGCCCTTGAATCAGGTTAGTAGTCTTGGCTTCCTCCAACTTACTATGGAGGCTTTCCATGATAATAAGAAAAAGAAAGGGGGCTAGAGGGCACCCTTGCTTTACCCCCCTTTCAAGGGGAAAGAATGGGCCACACTCCCCATTAATCAAAACCGAGGACCTGGAGTTAGACAGAATAGCTTTGAAGAGAAGGATAACCTCATTAGAGAAGCCTAAGGCATAGCAACATTTAAAAAGAAAATTCCAGCTAACCGAGTCGAATGCCTTGGTGATATCCAATTTGATGAGGGATACATCCTGGTTAGATTCTTTGGCCCAATGAAGACCCAATATAGCAGTGACAACATTATCCAAAATGAATCTGTCCTTCAGGTATGCTGCTTGGGAAGTACTAATAATCCTTTCCAGAATTATCTTCAGTCTCCTGGCTATTGTACCTGATATTAGCTTGTAAATCACATTTGACAAAGAGATGGGCCTGTAGTCCGAAAAGGTTGCAGGAACATCTATTTTAGGAATGAGGGTGATAAGACTGGTGTTTATTCTTGCATCCAGGCATTTAGAGACCCTGAATTCATTGGCCAGGCATGTAATATCTTCCCCAATCAAAGGCCACACCTTAATAAAAAATTCCACAGGAAGCCCATCAGGCCCCGGGCTTTTGCCTTTTTCCATTTCCTTTGCAAAAGAGTAGAGCTCTTCGCTGGAGAAAGGTTTCTCAATGCTCAAATTCTCCTCCTGGGTTACCCTCCTTTGCATATTAATGAACCTGTCCATACCCTCGGGCTGACAATCTTTGTTGGTTCCCATGATATTTTTAAAATGATCCTTTGCTACAATTTTAATCTGGTTCTCATCAGTCATGTCCTCCTCTCCAGCTCTAATTTCGAAAATGTGGTTTCTTTTCACCCAACCCTTGGCTTTGGCAAAGAAAAATTTGGAACTCCCCCTTTCATCTTCCTTAATTTCCCTAACCTTTGCCTTAAGTCTCCAACCCTCTGCAATCCTAATCTCTTCCTTCTCAATTTCTGCACGAATTTCTTCCTTGTCTTCTTCCGAGGCATTTATAAGACTCTCTCTCAGGTTCTGAAGATGAATAGTTTTCTCTAGGTGCACTGCCTTACCCCAGACCTTAAGCCAATTTTTGGTAGCCTTAGCCACCTTAACCCACCAGTACATCCAGCCAGTACCTCCCAAGGGTCTGGGATATTTAGCCAGGATCTGCTGAAATCTAGTACTGAACTCCTCATGATCCAAAAGGCTAGTGTTGAGTTTAAAATATGTCTTCCTTCTTTTGATGGAGTCCTTAGCTATGATCCTGAGCTGCTGGGGAAGGTGGTCAGACATGGTATACCCCTCTAGGTTGTTCACTCTATTACTATGATTCCATAAGTTCTCAGAAAGATAAAATCTGTCATGTAAACATAGAGTGGGATCCACCCTTTTATCCGTCCAGCTGTAGGAGTCTGCCTTGGTTCTAGCAAGAGTGAGATTGTTTCCCTCAATCAGATTCGACCACGCCTCTTTTTCCTTCTTACCTAAAGGTCTGTAATTCTTATTTTTCATAAAACTATTAGTAACCATATTAATATCACCGCCTAAAATACATTCATCAAACTCTAAATTATCTAAGCTATTCTTGATCCTGTTCCAAATCTCCACTCTTTCCCCTGGATCATTATATGCATAAATGTTAACCAAAGCTACTCTAATTTTAAATAAAGTACATAAAAGAATCTGCCATCTGCCATTTCTCCCATTCACCATATAAGTATTGGACAAATTCAAGTGATTATTCCAAGCAATAGCAATCCCAGCTGAGGAATCATTGGCTGGAATTGACCATAAACTGAAATTAGGAGGAAGAGTCCTACTGATAATATCACTATGGTTAAGGTCGTGAATCTTGTGCTCCTGTATAAACAGAAAATCTGGTTTGAGGGAATGAAGACATACCTTAAGCCTTTCCCTTTTGATAATACTATTCAACCCCTGGAGATTCCAGGTGATACAGCTTAGGTCTCTATCCATTAGATTTTGTACTTACCTACAGCCTCACGGGCTAGTATGGATTGTTTCCTGGGGCTCGCACGGCTGGGACCCATATAAAACTTTTTCTTACCCCTGCCCCTTCTTTTGTCAACCATCTTCCAGCAATTGTCCTCTAAATCCGTGACTTCTTCAAGAGTGTGCTGAACCTCTTCCTCTTCCTTATTACGGTCTTCTTGCAGGGTGAACACCAGGTTCCCTGTATCAATCTTCACCGACAAGTTAGCATTTTTAAACAAAAAGACCATATTATTGTTGAGCTCGATCTTAGGAAGCTCTTGATTGTATCGATGGTCCTTAATTCTGGAAAGAGTAAATTGTTCCATATTATGGTTCTGATCAATAATCTTAGGCTCAAATTCCTGTACTTCCTGCCTGTCCTCACTAATTGTAGCTTTAGGGACCCAGATCTGCTTAGTATTCTTGTGAGAATTGTTCTCCTTAGCTGTAGTAGTCAGGACCGGCCATTTAGAATAAGATATCATGATATCTAAAAACTCATTCTCCTTGACTCTTGTTTTTATACTCTTACTCCAGTCAGAATTAATTCTTTTGGAAACACAGACTGACGGGTAATTAGTTTGAGGAATATTGATCTCAATCACATCCCCCAAGGGTTCAGACAGAGCCAGCAGATGAGATTTGGTCCAGAAAACAGGGGGCAAATTAGAGAAGGATATCCAGGTGGTCGTCCTGATATCTTTATCCATTCCCGGAATGAAATCGGAATTCCATCTCATCAAATAGAAGGGAGCATTGGCTATCATATCTAACTTCCTTCTGAGAATATAGCCAACACATACTTCATCTCTGCAAACAATCTGGAAGGTTTTATTGTCAAGCTTGAGGATCGAGAGAATAGGCATATGTTGAGATTTAGTGATCCAAGTCTTGACTTCCTCCTGAGAGGGGCACTTCCGCGGGAAATGGACTAAAATAGCCTTCTTAGAAAAGATGTCAGCTGCAGAGTTGTCTGGTACTCCAAATAAATCAATGAACCCCTTTCCAGAATCGTGTCTGACAGTGTTAGTTGAA
This sequence comes from Isoetes taiwanensis, assembly GCA_021234155.1. Lineage (NCBI taxonomy): Eukaryota > Viridiplantae > Streptophyta > Lycopodiopsida > Isoetales > Isoetaceae > Isoetes > Isoetes taiwanensis. The sequence continues at coordinate 39,683,810 of JAJEKV010000002.1, forward strand.
ACAGAAGGAACATCTTTCATTAAAATATTTTTATAGGAGGGGAGAGAATCCAGACCTTTAACCTTGTCGTTCTTGCCCACCACTGGAATGGTATTCGTGATCTTATTTTCCCCCACCTTCGTTTTGGTGATGTTCAAAGCTGCCAGTTTTACCTCCTCACAATTTTCGCAATCGCAAGAGCTCACCTCCGCCGGGTTAAAGAATCCATTGGAATCCTTGATCTTGCAAGCTTTGGCCATTTTTTTCCTTCTAAGCTGGTAGACCTCCAGAGATGTTGAAACTCCCTCAAGGGGCTGATCCAAGGTAAGCCCTTGTCTGAAAGTTTTCCTGTGCCTCTCGATAACATTATCCTCTGCCTCTTCCCATCTCTTGATTAACCTGATACTAGCGTTAGAGCTTTCCCTCAATCCGTCCCATTTGATTATCAGATTTTTCACTTTAGCCAGCATTTCGTCCATGAAGGATCTGAAGATACTATTTTTCAAACTGCAGCAATCCGTTTCAGTGTGACCCTGTTTCACGGTTATGAGTTTATACAGAGTATTGTCCATTTTCTGAACATAGCCAAAGGTATTCCAGACCCAGTCTCTGTCATTCGCTCTGCCTTCCATGTAGTCCTTATCTATGCCACTTAGCCTTTCTTTGCATGCCAAGATCCCGACCTCCTCATGAACCCCCATGCAAAATGCAGCTGCTTTCTGCTGGTCCCGGATAATCTCTAAGCCGATGTATAATTCTTTCAAAACGCTCCATGCTTTATCTCGTCTGTCGTCCAACCAGAAGATTTGGTTCCATTCATCATCTTCTCTACTAAACTGATTTTTGGATGTGCTTGCCTTGGTTCTCATCTTGAGCGGATGCCGAACGGAAGGGAGCACACTGAACTGCGTCTCAAAAAATTGCAAAGAACCTAAAGGAGCTGCCGTTACCCAATTCTGAAAGCTGCCCCTTCAATTCTCCTTACGCCTCAGGAAATAACTGCCAATGATAGATTTTCCCTCCGCCCAAGAAGAACATCCAGAGAATGACCGGGGATCTGACACCCCGTACCCTCGAGAATCCCAGAGGAACAAAATCTAAAAGACCCTACCAGACCCTGACTCTTGAAAAGAAAGACCCCACCCGACCCAAGGACCTCTATCCTAATTTGCTACTAGGAACCTCCACACCTGGGAGGGATGCAAATCGAAGAAGGCTGCCCAATAATAAATTGGTTCAACTCCAAATTCCAAGGGAGCACTCATCGTGAATAAGTTGCGTTCGAATCTGTTGCCAAGACCAAGATAGGGCCTGGAATTGTGAGCAGCCACTCTCAAAGATCCAGGTCTGTCAAAGCAAACAATGCACAAGAAGAAGGAATTGAACCCGAATCTGCAAAAACCAACCCTGGATCTAGACTCGATTGCCCATCTAATCAAATTCTCTATAATTCCTAAATAATCTTGGTTTTCCTCCAGGATGTTAGTGATCCCCAGCCCCTGGAGAACAGCTTCATACAAAGCCTCATCCATCGGGGTATGGGAGAACACCAAGAAGCAAGGCGCCCTCCTGAAGGCGCTCAACGTTCATTTTTTCCCTTTTCAATGTGTTCGTTTCTCACTTCAATTAAGAGATACGGTTAAGTTAAATGGAGGATATGACTTTTTTGTCAAGTTACTATTTTTGTGAATCGTTTGACTACCTAGTAAAATCTAGTAAAGTGGTTGACTCTCTAGTCAATGAATTGACTTTTGGTTAACTTAGACACTATCTTGCCAATCAATCGACTTGTAGTCAACTCTCTCTATTTTAATACTTTCTAATCACGTACTACGTGACAAGTCAATCAATCATAAAAATCTTAAAATCCACCTCATATTTCAATGTTTTTTATTCAATCTATCAAACTAATAAGACACTTAGTCAACTAGTTGGCCTCCTTGTCAAAATTATGATTTAAGAGTCTAACCTAATTGAAACCATTTCTCACTCGTAGTTAAGTTAGCTTAATGCTTAACTAAAAAGTTAGAAGTTAAGTGGACCTTCTTTTGCACTAATTGGTTAAAATTTTTTAAATTTGGTTAAAACAATAATTTAACTTTTTCTAGTGAGAAAGATGCTCTGTTAAGTTAATGAACGATTAGAAATTAACTGGAATTTACTTAACAGATATTAACAAGCAAGTTCTAGATAGTTGCCCTATTTAACTTAACTTAACGACAAGTGGGAAATGACCCTTAACAACAAAAAACTATGGATCCTCTCCTTATCAGTGTCCTCTTAATTAACTTATTATGTATTGATGTGTACAATAGATAGAACAATAAATATTGTTCACATTTCTCCTACAACGGTCACAACCTGTATTTCTTACTTGCTCTTGTGGAAGAGGATCAATTAAACATATATAAACATACTCTATTTCACTTTCGCCCTCATAGTTTCACATTTTTTAGATCAACTTCTCTTGCCACGTTAAATGCATTCAACATTGGAAATCATTTCAATCCCATTACTAGCAGCATGGGAAATATGAAGGTGGTCTAAAAATATTTTACACTCCGTGCAAAATATTTCTTCAGCACTACCATTTGGGAGCTCTACGAGATCTTTCAGCCTCCAAGTCCATCTATTACCATTATCACTATCTAGCCATTCATGTCTTGGAGGCATCTTTCAATCTGCAAAGAATAAAAGAGGAACGAGTTCCAAAAACCAAAAGTTCAAAAATAAAAAACAAATGAAACATAAATGAAACTAAAATGAAGATAAACAAATAAACATATAAATGACATTAAGTAAGATATAAATGAAACATAAATATAATGACATAAATGAAGCATAAATGACATAAAGGAAACGAAATAAATGTAATAACATAAATATAATGACATAAATAAACCATAATGGAATATAAATAAATGAATAGTTACGAGGACACTGATAAGAAAAAAGATCCATAGTTTTTTTGTTGTTAAGTCCTTTATTTTACTATAGCTAATATTTTCAATTTACTATTACATCCAAATATTCAACTTTAAATAATTAAGCTATTTTACATAACTTTGATCCTTTTTTATATAGATGTCCTGATGTTTACAATAGATAGAACAATAAATATTGTTTATATTTCTTTTACACAGTCACAACCTACATTCGTTACCTACTCTTGTGGAAGAGGATCAGGTAAGCATATATAAACATACTCTATCTCACTTCCACACTCGCGAGGTGGATGTTTTTTCACATTTTCTAAATCAACTTCTTTTGCCACTTCAGATATATTCAGCATTGAAAATCCTTCCAAACTTTTGAAAACAGTGACTATTCCAATCCCACTATTAGTAATATGGGGAATATAAAGGTGGCCTAAAAATACTTTACACTTCATGCAAAATATTTCTTTAGCATTGCCTTGTGGAAGCTCCATTAGATCTTTAACCCATCAATGCCATCTATTAGCAATGCTGGCCATGCATGTCTCGGAGGCATTTTTTTTAACCTGGAAAAGATGGAAGAGGTAAATAAGAAAGACTTGTTTAAGTCCAAAATTAAAAAGATCGAAATTAAAGATAAAATGAAACACAAAGGTGACATTGAAAGAGGCTCTGTTAGCATCATGGCATCACGATTGATCATCATCGTCATCTATGACGATTGAAAATAACGATTGAATAGAACGAAGAAAGATTTTATTCCATTGACGATTGAAAAGATCGTACATCATGAGGATTAAAAATGAAACAGACAAAGATTTTATTCTATTGCAGGATTTATCTTTTATTTTTTGTCATTGTTTGTGTTTTATGTTAAAGAGAGATCTTGATTTTTTGTCCATTCCTTCGTAATGCCCTAAAGCTTTTATTTTTTTTTGCAGGTTCGTATCCTACGCATTACCTTGCGGCCTTTCACCCACTCCCCAACTCCGTTGGCATAGCCTATCTTCCTTCTGAATGCAGCCGCTATAGCATCGAGGAGACTCTGGTCTTCTTCCAAATTCGTGAAGTTAGTCTCCGGAGGTTCATTTTACATATGGCTTTGGTTGTATTTGGTGAAGTAAATAGGGCGTTGGGATTCTTTTGTTTAAGTACTTTGCCTTTGCCTTTATAGATCAATTTATGTCCATCGCTTATCTATTTAAACAACTACACTATGTATGCAGTGAGGCTTCATACAATTTATAGGAGTAGCTTGTTACGAATTTTTGAGAACATTTATAGGTCATAGAACATTCATATTGAATATGTTAAGCTGTAGTAAAATAATGGACTTAACAACAAAAAACTATGGATCCTCTTCTTATCAGCGTCCTCATCACTATTCATTTATTATGTATTGATATTTACAATAGATAGAACAATAAACATTGTTCACATTTCTTCTACAATGGACATAACTTATATTCGTTACCTGCTCTTATGGAAGAGGATCAGGTAAACATATATGAACATACTCTATTTCACTTTTGCCCTCATAGTTTCACATTTTGTAGATCAGCTTCTCTTGCCATGTTAAATGCATCTAACTTTTAATAATGGTAACTATTTCAATCCCACTACTAGCAGCATAGAAAATATGAAGGTGGTCTAAAAATATTTTACACTCCGTGCAAAATATTTCTTCGGCACTACCTCTTGGAAGCTCTATAAGATCTTTCACCAAGTCCATCTATTGCCATTATCACCATCTAGCCATTCATGTCTCGGACGCATCTTTCAATCTGCAAAGAACAAAAGAGGAACAAGTTCCAAAAATCAAAAGTTCAAAAATGTAAATCAAATGAAACATAAATGAAAGCTCTCTTAACATCGTGGCATAAATAACATAAATGACATAAATAAAAACATAAAGGAAACATAAATGAGATAAATGAAGATATAAATTAAACATAAATGTAATGACATAAATGGAACATAAATGAAGCGAAATAAATGTAATGACATAAATATAATGACATAAATGAAGCGAAATAAATGTAATGACATAAATATAATGACATAAATGAAACATAACATAAATAAATGCATAATTACAAGAACAATGATAAGAAAAAGGATCCATAGTTATTTTTTTTTTTGTTAAGTCCTTATTTTACTACAACTAACATATTCAATTTATTACTATATTCTACTACATCCAAAATATTCAACTTAAAATAATTAAGTTATTTTACATAATTTTGATCCTTTTTAGTATAGATGTCCTGTTGTTTATAGTAGATAGAACAATAAATATTGTTTACATTTCTTCTACAAGAGTCACAACCTGCATTCATTACTTGCTCTTGTGGAAGAGGATTAGGTAAACATATATAAAAACATACTCTATCTCACTTCCACCCTTGCGGAATGGATGTTTTTTCTCATTTTCTAAATCAACTTCTTTTGCCACTTCAGATGCATTCGGCATTGAAAATCGTTCCAAACTTTTGATGACCTTTTTGGGGTGGCGAGATGGTGGGATTGCCTTTTTTTTTGGAGGGGGGAAGGGGGGGGGGGATTGGGGAGGGGGGTCATTAGGGACCATTTCATGTCGGGATAGGTTCTATACGTAGAAATTTTTTTTCCAGACGTATAAAATCCAAAAATACGTATTTTTCGTATTTTTAACCTGCCGGCCGGAAAAAAAAAAAATTTCGTGTAAGCGAAACCTTCATGTTCGCTTACGCGAAAATATTTTCGCTTAAGCGAAAGCTTAAGTTTTGCTTACGCGAAAGTCTTTAAAAGGTTTTGAGTGGAAAAACTTCGATTCGCTTTTACTGAAACTATTTTCGCTGTAAGTTTAACCGAAGGTTTTCGCTTTACGAAATTTTTTTAGTTCGTGAACGACCAAGGTTTAAACTTTACGCCGAAAGGGTTTTTGCGAAAGCGAAATAGTAGTTTTTGCTTACGCGAATTTTTTTTATATATATATAGAGGCGCTGTTTCAGTTTTTTTGTGCAGAACAAGGTAATCCTTCTGCGCCCTGCTCCACAACCTGTGCCCCTTTTCTTTTTTTTACCTTTTTCTTAGTTTGTAGGCAAATTTAGTTAGTTTTTTTTTTGTTGTTTCTTTACTGTAGGTCTAGGGTTCTTCCATAGTGAGGCCCTTGCATGTTGCCGCCCTCCATCGAGGGGCGTGACGATGATGAGCGTCTTGTTCTATGGACGAATCCAGACTAATTTTCATAGATAGTTGAAATTATGAAAATAATGAGAAAAAAAAAACAAGAAAACAAAAACAAAAGAAAAAAATAAGAATTAGAAGTTTTGTTGCCTACCCTTTTCCTTGATAACAGTAGCAGTTAGGGAGTTGATCAAGAGAGATTAGGTTTTAGAGTTTTGGCAATTCCTTGGCTGAGGCAGTGATCCTCGCCTGGTGTGCCACATTAAATTGTGCCATGCCGAGGATGGGTGTCATTGCTGATGTCGAGGATTGCTAGGGTCAACCTTCCATCGAGGTGTATAGCCCTCTCCTGGTGCCGCTTGTTGGCTTCGGTCACGCGGTTTCGAAAGGTGGGTGTTGTACTCTTATGGAAGGTCAGGAGGATATTTTAATGAGATATACCCTATTTTCTGACAGTGTTGTTGAGGAAAGTCCAACACTAATATAGGGATTGGCGTATATTTTATTAAATATTCGTGAGTTTGCCAGGTGGTCAAATGCAATATGTTCAGTTGAATGCCAACCTCTATGAGGGAGTTTCCTCATGGAGTCAGTAGCTGGGTCAGATCATAAGTTAAACTTGTTGAAGAGAATGAGAAAAATGCATTTCCTATAACCGTCAACCGTGAAACTCAGTACTTTAACCATAGGGTGCCTATAACCGTCAACTTTAAACTCAGTAGGGTGCCTATAACCGTTAAACTTAAAACTCAGTAGTTTACTAGAATCTTAATGAACTATTTCACGGCTTATTGACACTCACTAAAGTGGGTTTTTTTTTTCCCCAGACTTTTAGGTATTGTTGCTGCTTTGCTACTGTTGGCATATTGCTAGCTACACAGTTTCTTCTAAAACTGCTATGAATCCAGGAGAGTTAGAAGGACGTAGATTAGAAGAAGAGCCTCACATGAGCCCTAAAGAAGGACCTAGGCTAGAAGCAGAGCCTCACATGAACCCAAAAGCCGAGTCCTCTACTCAGATGCACAGGAAAAGATGAAGACCCTAATAGCCATGGTCTTCCTTAAGACCCGCTTTGATGAATTGACTCTGTGAGCGAATATGTGCCGCCACCCCATCTGAATTAGAGTTGATTACTACAACAGACGAAGGATGGCTAGACTTCCACTCATCTCTCATGAAAGATGCTGAGAGAGCTTTTGGGCCTTGAATGATAGAGCTAGAACATGGAAAGATTGATTCTGAAAGGTATGCTTGGATAGATGGCAATGTATCTCGTACAACTGGAAATATGATTCATGCGGTAGCAAATTTAACTAGTCCGCGCTTGAGAGAGGCTCTAAAAGATAAGGCTGTGGAATGGAATACAGCTTGGATGAATCGAAAGCTTAGAAAGGAAACTCATCAACCCCCCCACCTAGTTAAGAAAGTGTTGGCACAGACTATTAGAGCCAAACGTCCTGGTGAGACTGATAAAGAATGGGAAAAAAGAAAAAGGGCAGATGCTAAGACTATATGGTTTGCAATGGTAGATTCCTCTCAGATAATCAACAGGACTAGAATTGATTCAGGAACATATGGAACGGTGTACAAATGCAATATCTTAAAGACAAAACCTATTGTGTTAAATTTCAGAATGATGATGTGGGGTTAGGAACTGCGAGGCTTGATGTGATAGTAAAGGCCATAATGAAAAATATGAGGAAGTCGCAAATGCAGGTTAGACATGGCTCTATCATATGTTGCATTGGTCGTACAACTGGATTGGAAAGAACATGGTTGATATTTCCTTATTGGAATGGGGGTTCTTGTGCATCTCTTTTTGTGCATCATGGAGATAATGAGTTTGCGAGGCATGCATTTAAAAGATTAGGGTATAAGCCTAGTGTGGAGGTCGACGTCCATAAGCTTGAGCAACGGAGGAAGCAAGAGTTATATGTTGCTCAAAGAGTGGGTAATCTAACTATGTCGTTTTTAAGTGTGCTTAAGCTTCATAAAGAGCACCATTTACACATGGACTTGCACCCGGGCAATGTCTTGCTTCATTTTGACTTTGGGAAAGAGAGAGGATGCACGGACCCTCAGGCTATTTATATTGGTATCTGTGATTGGGGAGAAGAAAGGCTAATAGGGGAGCCAGTGGAAGTGAAGTGGTGGGCATACAAAGGCATGGATGGTGCTGCCAAAAAGACGATTGAGAATGAAAGATTTGCCTATCCATACATGCATGATGATTTGTATTGGGGTCCAAAAAGAGATGGAACTAAGATGGTGGCTGCAAGGGTGGACTTCGACCTCTTAGGGGCAGCCTACTTTATCTATTACCTTGCTGATTTTGCACGCAAGCATTCCTTCTTGGAGGCTATGGGTACCACTGAACAAAGCCAGAGGTTTCGAAACATGTGCGATTATTTGAAGCACTATGTCGAATCCCCAATACGAGACAAGGCACACAAGTTTGATCTGAAATAGCTACTGAACACCATGCGGAGCACTTGGAATTGCTCTCTAACACATTGCACAAGACCCCAAATGGAATCAGATTGGATTTCCCAAGTTGGGTTAGGTGCAGATGATGCTGACCAAGCTGGACCAAGTCACGCTTAGCGTGCCATTTATGAGCTCTCTTGTATGCTATAAAAAAAATTTATTGGTCGAACAATTGCTTTAGACACATTTAATAAAACATCTTTGGCATTTTATGTATTTATTTTTGTTGCACTTGATTTCTTTTATAATTTATAAGTCATATTGAGTTGTTTTTTATTTTGCGCAGTTAACATAAAGTGTATCCGCAAGAAAACGAACAAACAACTTAGTGCCAAACAAAAAGTATGTCTCAACAACTGAGTTCGTCTCATCATTTCTCGTCAGACGAGAGAAGGGGCTGATGAAACTGGGCAAGGAGCCAACTTCTCCTTCCCGTCCTCTTTGAGAACTCCAGATGGCTTTGTATTCCCTTCTCTACCTACATTATCGGAGGTTAGGGCACAACAGCTACAGAGAGCAGAGGAACATGCTAGAACAAATGAAGCGCGTCCAAAAGAGCTGGTGAGGCTGAGGGCAATGGCAGAAGTGGCCAAGAAAGAAGGTGTCACAATTACAGAGGTGCGTGGAGTTGCATGTGACATGGGCCCAGGTTGTTGCCCGCATGGAGCGGATTATGAGGATATCGAGGCCAATATAGACGCCAAACAGTTTGACGTCGACTGTATACGACTGCAAGATCCCTGAAGTCCGAGCTAAAGCTTTGGAGAGGTGGGTCCAAGTGAAAGGAACGATGATAAAAAACCATGAATTCAGCAAGATGTTTGCCAAGCAAGTGTACTATGAGATTGTGAAAGGGGAGCCCGTAAATTATACTAGCAGAAAATGGAAACAAGGAAGTGGTAGTGGTAGCAGCAAGAGAGTGAAGCTCGTGAACGATTCTGAAAGCGCTCTTGGTGATGAACCCGTGACTATAACTTATTTGCTTCAAGATGCCATAAAACTTTTAGATCTGGCGGGGGTTGCGGCAGCAGGTGCAGTGACAGAAGAGGTAGATCTGAAGGCTCAGCTAGAGAATGAAAGAAGTCAAAATCTTATTCTGTCAGAGGAAAACTTGCGCTTAAAAGACCTGCAAATGCTCACGACAAGATGGCTGCGGAATTACTAGACACGAAGAATCAACTTGCAGCTTTGGGTAGGGAAAACACGGTGTTGAGAGTAGACAATGAGCATATGCGCAGTTTGACCAGAGCCTTAGATTCTGATCCCCTTAGAGTCTCGAAGGAGCAGGGTATTGCATACCTCCCTCCCGAATACCTATATGAGAACCAATGGGAGGATGTAAAGAATGGGGACTACAGATATTGTCAAGGTTGTGGGGACAATTTGACCCAAGTTGGTTGGTATGCCTTGGCATGTGGACATCGTCTACATTTGAGGTGTTTGTTGGATTGGATGATGGGCAGTAGGTTCTGTCCAGCAGAGGATGGATATATTATACCAGAGCGGCAGTATGTCGTGCTTAACATGCAATCATGCATGCCCTCCTTGCCACCTCTAATTGCTCGCAGGAGGGACGAAATGGCTCATGCGTTCCAAAGCCAACGTGAGATGGACCTTTGGAGGGGGGTGGAAGAACCGCGTGAAGGTGAGGATGTATCAGATATTAACCAGTACCTGCCTCCCGCTCCTGGGCCAACAGGTGATTGGGTGAACCCTGGTCCAGACGTGGTGGTGGAGGATCAGGACGATTACTTAAACCCATGAGCTTCGAAGACACTACTGTCTACATTATTTTTTTGATATTTTTTTCTAAAATCTCAGATGCACATGAACCAACGTTTGTTGACGAGGATTTGTTTGTCTTAATAGAATTTTGGGGGTTGCGTTGCCGCATTGAGTTGTTTGTGTAATAGTTAAGTATGTAAGTGAGTCAAAACATCTGCACATGCAATATATTTGACATCTGGACCTCTAGTCAGGCCTTCTTTTCTTTGAACATCATAGTAGATAAAACCATGGTGATCACTGAAAAGAAGGGCCTGATGTAGAGGGACAGATGCCAATTAGGATTAGTGGACTAACTGTCATCTCATTCACCCTGGCTTAGTCTCTTTTTTTTTTTGTCCTGTTTGATGTATCTAAAGTGCCCCCCAGGATGAGGCCGCTCACTCATTTTATGTGGCACTTTAGATATATTCAAATAGGAAAATCGAAAAGGGTGTAAGCCTGGAGCGCGACCCTCTTGAATGGTTGTCAACTCACCAGGCTTGATATTGTCCGTGGCAAACAATATAGATTTCTCGAAATTCTTGTTACCTCCTTTAGAAAGAGCGAGCTTTGCTCTCGTTCTCTTTTGGGGCCTCTCTGTGTCAATGTAGCTTAGTTACTTTGCTAGGTTATATTACACAAAGAGGCTCCAAATGGGAGGTGGAGCAGAAATCGTTCGTTCTAGAGGTAAAAGTTATCATATGCGAGTTGCTATGACGTCAAAGATGAGAGCGTACCCTAATTTCAAGCCAAAGTGGTGCCTAGGCTTTGTCCATCTATATAGCGGCTGTTAGGCACCAAATCATGGAATATCCTAACTCCTGCTATTGATGGAGAACCTCGAGCAGCACGGTGACTTGAAATTAGAGGACGTGTCCCCTTCGGCGTGGTGGATTGTACAAGGATGGAGGTAACAAGGTTTTTGAGTACTCTATTTTTATTAAGGCCACGGATGATAAACCTGATGGTTGCTTGCGATTCTGTGGGTTCCTTAGAGATTAGTGATTGATGAATGAAAGCATCGAAACTTCCCAATCTTTCTTTCCTTTCCTCTTTGGGCAATGTAGCTTAGTTTATATTCTAAATTCCATTGTTCAAAGAGGCATGAAAGCAAGATTTGGGAAGTCTCGATGCTTGCACTCAGGTCGAATGTCGAACCCGAATATCACTTGTGGATCGTCCCATCCACTGGATAGGTAAGGCGTAACTCCGATATGCCAAATTGACGTTTGAATGCCATCGGGACCTATAATCTGTACCTCCATTCCTTTGGGCGGCACCTGCCATGTAAACCCATTAGGTATTTAGAGCATGTGCCACCCAAAGGAATGGAGTATATATTATAGGGTCCTGATGGCATTCAAATGCCAATTTGGCGTACCGTAGATATGCCTTACCTATCTAGTGGATGGGACGATGTGGATCATGTACCTTATGAACCCTCTTCAGGATCAGATTCGTCCCAACTGGTCCGTGGCTGTTTGGCCCCTTGGCACGCGTAGATTACTTCTCATCACCAAGATTCTGTGGCATGCGAAGAGGCAAGCAGCAACGGAAGTCGAGACAAATCTGATCCGAGGAAGGTTCTCAAGACACTATGGTCGACGGAGGTAATGGAACACGGTGACACATAATCATCAACAGTGGATCGTGTATCTTGTGAAATCTCGTCTCCATCAAGATTGGCGCGATTGATCCGTGGCTCCCCTTGGCATGCGTAGATTACTTCTCATCAGCAAGATTCTGTGGCATGCGAAGGGGTAAGCAGCAACAGAAGTCGAGCCGGTCTTGATGGGGGGGAGGTTTCTCAAGGCACTTAGGTCGATTGAGGTGATGGTGACGGCCACGATGTGTCAACGCAGTAAATTTGTTATACATGAAACATGGAACGAGGTGACAAATTGTTAAAACGACAAGAACCATTATACATGAATGAAACATAAAATACGGTAACAAAATATATAGAAGACAAAAACTTATAACAAAAAACTTTACTTTTTATTGATAGTGCCAGAACGGTTACAATAGTTTGAAAATTCTCATGCACGGTTACAATAGATTGAAGATACTCATCACATCATCTTTCTAGGCAGCAACATCTTCATCAGTTTCATCATTCGGGGTTCCATCCTCTTCTGCCTGCTGGCCTAGGTTCAACATCCTCTGGCCCTTTCCCTTACTGCAATGTCCTCGAGATGTGTTTCTTTTGACACGTTGCCTGTTTGTCAGGGTAATTGGCATTGAAGAGTCCGCTGGATCACGCACAGTTAAGTCCTCAAGCAGATCTCCTGTATTACTTGCACCTGGCCTTTCTGTATCAGACTCCTCTTCTGTATCTTTGCTGTCGTCTGAGTCGTCCAAGAACATGTTCTCATCTAAATCATCTTCGGCATCGACAAAATGGGTACGTTGAATGTCCTCATCAACATGGTTAGCGGCATTTACAGCAAGCAGCTCGTCCTCACTGTCTTCGAAGGTGTCCTCTTCCACTTCGGAATCTGCATCCATGAAAGGAAACTGTAGCTTATCGACTACGGCTGCACCACTGTTGCGATTCAAAAGCCGCCAGTTTGAGAAGTTATATACAAGTTTGTCAGCCTTCTTATGCAACATGCGATTTTGTGTGACACTGTGTATGTACTTATAAGCACTCCAATTCCTCTCACTTGCACTATTGGAGGATACCAAGAAGAGGATCGTCATTGCAAGGGCCTGTAATGTATCAGTAACTTGTCCATGGGCTTGCCACCATGCATAAGATTCCATATTTGGTTCCTTCTTATGACTCTCCAGTGCATCGTGAACCTCTTCATCTGTCCACCTTCCACTCAAGTTCTGGTATTCGGTTAACTCGGCAATGAAAAGCTTATAGTCCGAGCTGTTAGGATAATACATTTTTGCAACCTTCTTCAACGAACCCATAACCTTTTTATCTGTATGCTGATCCATATCGTGGTTGTGTGGATCTAAGGCATGTGCGGCGCCATGAAGATCATTGTACGACTTCTTCCATCGTACAATGAAGTCCCTGAGCAATGCTGCACGCTTGGCATTGTCAAAGGGTGCGTTTGTCCCGTCACGTTCTAGGAATGATTGTATCGAGTGCCAACACCTCAAGACCTTGCCAGTACTTGCCTTCGAAGATTCAAGGGTTTTGATGGCATGATAAACAGGTTACATGCACCTGACAACATTCTTTACGTCTTTCCAAAATGTCTCCAGCCCAAGCATTTCTCGAAGGGCAGCAGCTTGCTGCCAAGCTGCTGCCAGTGTTTTGATGCATTTTTTGCCCTTCTGCCTCCTCTCCCATTCAAAGAATTCTGTATGGTTGAAGGTCGAGATAATCGGGTCGCGACACCTAAGCACTCTTTCAAGACAAATGTAATTGGAACCAAACCGTGTTTGCCCAGGATTCATGAGTGCTAGGGCCTTCTGACGCAATGACTTATATATGGCATAAATTGCCGGCTTCTTTGTGATGAATTTCACAAGACGACGGGCCTTCTGAATGGGATCTTTGAACCAAATGTGCTGTGAAGACCAGTCCTTGAGCAATAAGTTTAGGCAATGGCATTGGTAGCTGGTCGCTGCAATCATGGAGATTCAGACTCCAACAATTCACCCGCTGACTTACAATTAGACGCGTTATCCATTACAATCTAAAATATTCTCTTCGGTCCAAAACTCTCTATCACAGCCTTTGTTTTCTGAAAAATCCAATCTCCTGTCACCTGATCAGTTTTAGTTTCCACGGTCTTCAAAAATACTTCGTCCCCTAGATAGACGATCATGAAGAAGGTGGTCCTTATTTACATTGCTCCAACCATCAGTCATTAGTGAAGCCGGTCTGGCTTCAGTAACACGACACAACTTCATCTCCACCCTTTCGACCATTTTGCCGTGTATTTCATCCACCATTTTGTTATTGGCATGCTTGTATGAAGGCATCCTGAAAGTCGACCCCGCTTTGGCAACTTCTTGGAAGGCTTCTTTCATTGCTTTGTGTTCTAAGACATGTGGAGATAATCCGGCATATAAAAATGCCTTTACAACCTTCAATTGCGTCTTCTTCAGTTGCTCTGATGTTAAACACTGGTCAACTCTCTGTGGCTTAGTCTATCTTTCCACTATTTCAATTGTCTCTGCTATTATTTTTTCGCCCGTACTTAACCCTCCTATCAACCTTAGTCCACCCTCTGGTTGGTACATTGGCGCTGCAGGAGGGGTGGTGTAATTGATCTCTTCTGCTTGGCACGATGACGGTCCTTGACTATCCCTTTGCTGTGGTTTTCTGCTGATGTTCTTTTTTCAACCCAACACTTCAATTGCATCTTGTTGTATGTCAGCAGATGCCGTACAAGTTTGCACCCCAATTTTAGAGTCCCGTAAAATATGAGCTCGAATTCTTGTCGCAGATCCATTTATTGGTGTGTACCCACAAAACATACATTGCCACTCATTCTGACCAAATTCCTTCACAAATCCCCACTCAGGGCCTCTCTTTCGATTACCAGTATTTCGACATACAATTCTTCCACGTGCTGCTGCAACCTCTGTGGCCCTGCCATGACTGCGCAATGGCCGCGCACCCCTAGATGATGATGCATGACCGCCGGCGGTGCCGGATGTAGATGCATGGCGACCAGCGCCGCCTGATGTAGATGCATGACCAGCTGCCATCCCTACTGCTATATAAAATTACTGTCACTGCTATCTAAAATTACTGTCTCTGCTCTGCTATTCTAAAGAGTAAAGACTCCGTAATCGTCCGAACTAAAAGCCGACGTGTATATATACGAAGGAGCAAACTCACTACGCATACGTTACATCGACGTCTCGTTCGAGCATAAGGAGGGAAGGACAGGAACCTATAGGTCTCTAAGGAACAGGGTAGGAACCCAAGGTCGAAAAACTCTGGGAAGGAGTAATCTCACTTCACATATTCCGGTGTCAGGCCCCGAATGCAAAACCCACACCTCAAAGGCTGACCCTTTCTCAAGGGGTATGTTGACTCGACCTGGTAGTCAATGTTCGAGGTGAATTATAGGGCTAAACACGTTTTTCTTATATATAATAATTCACCTGCTCAAAACAGACCAAACAATGGCGCAAAAACTTTTTTTCCCTTAACAGAATGCCCTAAAATGCTTTGCAAACTTTCGCGTAAGCGAAAATAACTGTTTCGCTTACGCGAAGATCTTTTCGCGTAAGCGAAACTGTTGGTTTCGCTTACGCGAAAGTTTCTGTGCTTCGCGTAAGCGAAAACAACTGTTTCGCTTACGCGAAAAGATCGCGTAAGCGAAACAGTTGTTTTCGCTTACGCGAAATTTTCTCGATGCCGGAAATGTTTTTGGACGTATTTTTGACGTATTATACTTCAAATTTGTGCCGTATCTTTTAAAAATATGCATTACGTATAAAACGTATAGAGTATTGAACCTATCCCTGTTTCATGTAGACTAATTGACCTATGGGACCCAAAAGGGAGGCACAACAAGCATATTACTGTCTGGGTTAAAAAACCCCACCCAAAGGGTTTTTTGGGGAACAGATGTCAAATACATGTTCATGATTTGGACTATCTTTTCAGATGTTTGATTCAACTAGAGCTATTCTTAAAGATTAGCATCCATTTGCAATTGTACATCTGAATCTTGATTCATCTAATCCATTACAGATAAAAGCATGTTAGAATGCGCCTTAAAAATATCATTTTAGAAACTATAAAAGTACCCAGAAAGCACTGGGTACTGGATACTTGGGTAATATCTCAATAAAAAATACTAGATACTTGCATAATATCTCAATATAAAGTTGAACTTTTCGAATTGATATATTTATTTGGCTTCCGATAACATTGTCTTTATCTTAACTTTGAATATTCACATCTTTGACTTTTATTTTGAAATTGAATTATTTTTTATTGAAAGAATAATGTGCTTTCGCACTATGGGTTGCTGTGCGAGATCAAGGAGGTGTAGTTGGTTATCACCTGTTAGTCTTAGACAACTAAAGTTCTCGAATTCTAACTCGGATGAAAGTATTCAAGCACATTTCTTTTTTTCCTACTTGTCAGTTATTCCCAAAATGCATCAACTTTCTAACGTCCATCTGCCAGGTCAATTCAATGGTCGCAGGAGTAAAAAACCTAATAATATATGAAGCCAAAAAGTTGAGATCGATGGCTCAAAAATAGTGCGTACACCATATGACCTGCCCTTGATCGGCGAATCTATGGAATATTTATAGTCCCCATATATTACACCATCAAACAAGGGTTTGCCTTCGGGCAATGCAAAAGAAAGAAAGTACTAAATTCTGAAGTACCTAGTGTAGGCATTTTGGCAGGTGGCGAGATTGTTTTACCCTGAACTGGTACAATCTCAAAGGGATTTCAATCGGGGGATTCCATGCTCATGGATCCCACATTAAACTATGCCGTTAATGGCTTATTGCATGATTTTGGATCAAAAGTTCCACTGTTTGATGCAGATTCAATCTAAAGATGCTCCAAATGATTTTTTGGTGGGTGCTATCTGTAGAGATTGTCCCCCAGAATCCTCCACAGTACCCCTCTAGAATCATAGTGAGTTCAGCGTAAAACTATCGTGCACCCTTTGGCAGTTTCTAAAAGTGGTACACCTTAGCATGCTTTCACCCTTATTTAAACAAGCTAGAATGGGAAGCAAAGAAAATTATGCAAGATACATCAGAATTTGCAGCTGGCCTTGCCATATAAGACCACTCTTTGTACAAAAGCTGATTCAAGAAATCCACAAAATGTGTGAATGCATAAACTTCGAGTTGAATGGGAACATCAAATTAAAATTAGCATGCACAGGCATTTTTGTAATTAAGTTTGGTATGTTTATTTCTATGCAATGTTTTTAAGAGAAGTGTACCTTTATTCTATGCAATGCATTTAGTTGAGGTTGGGGCATTTTGGTAATTCAAGGTAAAATATTAAGGGTAATATGATAATAATGATAAAAACTTGTAGTGGCATTTATGGAGTTTCCTCTAAAAAAAAAATAACAATTTGATGATATATTTGCAATTTATTATCGAGAACTTCACAGCATGGACATTCATTGCAAAATATTTCTTTAGCACCACCCTTTGGGAGCTCTATGAGATTTTTCACCAAGTCCATCTATTACCATTATCACCATTTGGTCATTCATGTCTCAGAGGCATCTTTCAATCTGCAAAGGACAAAAGAGGAATGAGTTCCAGAAACCAAAAGTTCAAAATAAAGATCAAATGAAACATAAATGAAAGCTCTCTTACCATCGTGGCATAAATGACATAAATAACATACATAAAGACATAAAGAAAATATAAACGACATAAATGAAGATATAAATTAAACATAAATGTAATGACATAAATGAAACATAAATGATATAAATGAAGCGAGGTAAATGTAATGACATAAATATAATGACATAAATGAAACATAATGGAACATATATAAATGTGTAGTTACGAGAACAATGGTAAGAAAAAGGATCCATAGTTTTTTTTTGTTAAGTCCTTTACTTTACTACAGCTAATATATTCAATTTGTTACTACATTCTACTACATCCAAAATTTTCAACTTTAAATAATTAAATTATTTTACATAACTTTGATCCTCTTTTGTATAGATGTCCCGATGCTTACAATAAATAGAACAATAAACATTGTTTACGTTTCTTCTGCAACAGTCACAACCTGCATTCATTACTTGCTCTTGTGGAAGAGGATCTGGTAAACATGTATAAAAACATACTCTATCTCACTTCCACCCTCGTGGAGTGGATGTTTTTTCTAATTTTCTAAATCAACTTCTTTTGCCACTTCAGATGCATTCAACATTGAAAATCCTTCCAAACTTTTGATGAGCTTTTTGGGGTGGGGAGATGGTGGGATTCCTTTTTTTTTTTTTTTGAGGGGGAGGGGGGAGAAGAGGGGGTCATTAGGGACCATTTCATGTAGACCAATTGACCTATGGGACCCAAAAGGAAGGCACAAAAAGCATATTACTGTCCGGGTTAAAAAAATCCCGCTCAAAGGGTTTTTTGGGGAACAGACGTTAAATACATATTCATGATTTGGACCATCTTTTCAGATGTCCGATTCAACTAGAGCCATTCTTAAAGATTAGCATCCATTTGCGATTGTGCATCTGAACCTTGATTCGTTTAATCTATTACAGATAAAAGCATGTTAGAGTGCACCTTAAAAATATCATTTTAGAAACTATAAAAGTACCCAGAAAGCGCTGGTACTGGATACTTGGTAATATCTCAATAAAAAATACTAGATACTTGTGTAATATCTCAATATAAAGTTAACTTTTCGAATTGATATATTTATTTTGGCTTCCGACAATATTGTCCTTATCTTAACTTCGAATGTTCACATGTCTTTGACTTTTATTTTGAATTTTTGAATTATTTTATATTGAAAGAACAATATGCTTTCACACTATGGGTTGCTGTGCGAGATCAAGGTGGTGTAGTTGGTTATCACCCGTTAGTCTTACACACTAAAGTTCTCGAATTCTAACTCGAATGAAAGTATTCAAGCACATTTCTTTTTTTTTCTACTTGTCAATAACCTAATAATATATGAAGCCAAAAAATTGAGATCGATGGCTCAAAAATAGTGTATACACCATATGACCTGCCCTTGATCGGCAAATCTATGGAATATTTCTTGTCCCCATATATTACACCATCAAACAATGGTTTGCCTTCGGGCAACGCAAAAGAATGAAAATACTAAATTATGAAGTACCTAGTGTGGGTACTTTGGCAGGTGGCGAGATTGTTTTACCTTGAACTGGTACAATCTCAGAGGGATTTCAATCGGGGGATTCCATGCTTCGGGATCCCACATTAAACTATGCCGTTAATGGCTTACTGCATGATTTTGGATTAAAAGTTCCACTGTTTGATGCAGATTCAATCCAAAGATGCTCCAAATGATTTTTTGGTGAGTGCTATTGGATCAGCTAGCCCCACCCATTCAGGCAAGATCAGTGGCAGAATGAATCGATTTGGTGCAAGATTTGCACTGTTACTGTAGAGATTGTCCCCCAAAATCCTCCACAGTACCCCTCTCGAATCATAGTGAGTTCAAGGTAAAACTATCGTGCACCCTATGGCAGTTTCTAAAAGTGGTACACCTTAGCATGCTTTCACCCTTACTTAAACAAGCTAGAATGGGAAGCAAAGCAAAATGATGCAAGATACATCAGAATTTGCAGCCAGCCTTGCCGTATAAGATCACTCTTTGTACAAAAGCTGATTCAAGAAATCCACAAAATTAACTTCAAGTTGAATGGGAACATTAAATTAAGATTGGCATGCACAGGCATTTTCGTAATTAAGTTTGGTATGTTTATTTCTATGCAATGTTTTTAAGAGAATTGTACCTTTATTTCTATGCAATGCATTTAGTTGAGGTTGGGGCATTTTGGTCATTCAAGGTAAAGCATGTAGGGGTAAGGCCCTTTTTCCACTACATTGATGTCTTAAATTTATTAAAAGATGATTGGGCCACATAAGCAAATAAGACATCGTAGTTTTTCCACTGAAACTTTTTAGACATGTCTTATATGGATGCCGTACAACTTCGGTGTCTCATTTTCTTCCGGGGGAAACACCCTGCCATAAAATAAGACATCCAAAAATATCCAATGAGAGGCCTTCTCTGCCGTAATTCATGGATGTCGCAAATAAAGAAGAAATGGAAGCATCGAAGCACTGTAACCGCTGCAATTGCAACCAGACCTGTAATCCATTGATGGCGAATCAATTTCCTGGCAAATATGAAAAGCCAAAAGCCCATGTTTAGTAGACAAAGGCAAAAGCTGTTTGGTAGAGGAAGGTGGATCTCCAGTGCTTTTGCAGATCGGATTTTCAACAGGTTGAATTTGCTAGACCTATTTTCAGGTCGAAATTGCTGCAGATCGAATCTGATGAGGCCGAAATTGAAGCAGGGCTTGTCGAAAAAGGAAGAGCAGACCAGATCAAGTTTGCCGAGGTCATTGAAGCAGGTCAAAATTGAAGCAAAAAGACAGGTCGAAAGCATGAGAGGTATATCCTGAAATAGCAGGGCAGGTCGAAGTTAAATTTTTCTTTTCGTTCTTTGAAATTTTAGTTTTCATAGCTTTCAGTTACGTCCAATTTTGCATAGTGGAAAACTCTGATTATAAGACATGTCTTATGATAATATTGCATGCCTTATTTTAATGCAATGGAAAACTGATTTTTTAAAGACATGTCTTATGTATGACATGGAGCCCAAAACGATGTCTTATAACAATGTGACAGTCATAAAATAAGACTGTTGTGGAAAAAGGGCGTAATATGATAATGATGAAAACTTGTAGGGGCAGTTAAGGAGTTTCCTCTAGAAAAAAAAAGATAACAAATTGATGATATTTGCAATTTATTATCGAGAACTTCACAGCATGGACATTCAGTATAATCTCTCAATTAATAAAAAACAATCCTTTCAAATTCTAAGGGGATGAAATGAGGAGAAACAATTAGAAGTTGCAGAATGAGGTGGAAGACATAAGGTAGGGAGAGAAATTTTACAATTGGAAAACATATACACGACAGAAACATCATGCAGATACAGGCAATGATCCTGGTGGAAGAAGCAACGAGGGAGGAGTTAAGAGGCAATGATTCTCTTAGAAGAAGCATATTTTTTGAGTTTTGGGGGTGGAGGGGTAGTGGGATTTGGGAGTGGAGGTATAGTAGAGGGGGGGTCAGATAGGACCATGTCAAAAAGTCTATCCATTCTAGTGGCAATAGTCCTCATGCTTGGCTTTTCTTTCACACATTTCACACCAAGTTGTAGGGCCTCCACTAATACATCCCTATGTGGAGTATCTGCACCAAAACACTGCTTTGGATCAGCAGGGGCCCTTTGCTTTCCACTTACAATCCAAATCACTAGCCTCCCAAAAGCACACACATCTGCATCAAACTTTTCTGCCCTGCAGCATTTTCCAAAACAGCTTACCTTTGCATTCATCTCTGCATCCACCATCACATTTTCTGCCTTCAGATCCCCATGCATCATCCTGTTGCTGTGTAAATAATCTAACCCTTTTGCTATCTCACATATTGTTTTCATCTTTGCCTTCCCATTTGCATTTAATCCATATTGGGAATCTTGCAAAGACCCTTTTTCCATGTATTCTTCCACTGTTACCCTTTCTTCATTGCAGTGCCCCAGTATATTCACCAAACTCGGATGATTTATCTTCTCAAATAAACCCAGATTTTGCTCGTAATTTATGCTTGGATCCCATCTCTTAATTGCCACAGTTTTTCCATCTGATAACACCCCTTTGTACATCACGTAATCGGAATTCTGACCCAGAATCATCTTCTCGTTGTAATTTGCAGTTGCATTTCTAAGCTGAAACGGTAAAAATGCCTTCAATCCTGGAAGAATCTGGGCTGTAACAGTTGAATTTGTTGTCGCCGTATTGATTCTGTGGCTTGGTTGCATCGATAATTCAATGCAAATTCTAGATTTGATTGAGGAATATAGAAATTCGATCAGTTTTCTCTCATCCATCAAAGCAAGAGAATGATCCTCTTTTAGAAAATATGCGGAATCGGAATTGAGTGCTCTGGAGCTTATGATGAAAAAACACGCACTTCGATGCCGGATTTGCTGTTCAAAGCTTTTCGAAATTTGTTTTCTGACCTGATTTGCAGCCTCTGCCATATTCAATTTACTCTGCTCTGCAAAAGCTTTAATCTCTGCATCTGCCTTTGTGCGGATCATGGCACAATTCTTGCCCCATTTTCTGGCATGCTCTGCAATTTGGATTTCCATTTCTAAAAATCTGCCGTTGCTCAAAATGAGTATGCAATCGAATGAATACAGGCGATTATCCATGAAAAAGGATTTGGGATTTCTGGATGTGCTTGCCGCAGGGATATCCCAGAGGATCAAATAGGGAAGAGTTTCATTTTTGTACCTTCTTATTCGATGGGTCGATTCTTCCACAGCTTCTTGCCCAGTTCCTGCGAATCAGATTAAATTATTTCTAATAGATCGAATTTTTAATCTGTAAATTCAACTATGCTTGCAAAATTTATGTAAAGAACAAAATGTGAGAAAGTCTGGATCCCAAATCTTGGCAAGATCCAAATTTGATCATGTGGGTTGCTAAATTTCTGGATCTAAGGACACAAAATACAGCGAATTGGACTCACCGTTTCCTTTGAGATCAAGAAATCTGCTGATAAAGGTGGATTTAGCAGCGCCATTCAATCCGCAAACTGCAAAATTGAAAAAATTGTCGGAATCAATGCCCAGTTCAGCCTTTGCTCGGCAGAGCAGATCTTTGGGATCGGCATCATCGGCAGGTTCATTGGGGATGAGAGAAACGGATTGGAGAGGCTTGCCGGAGAAGAATTTGGTGATATCCATAGCCAAACTGCGTGGCGGTTGCCCCATTTTGGAGCAGATCCAAGAGGATTGTCAAATCCGGCAGCTTTTGTAATGTGCTCCCACGTCTAGCACATTTAGGTACGTTAAAAATAAATAGATCCAAGGTAAAGGCACAAATGTTACAATTTCTTTCAAGAAAACAACAGGTTGCTCACCAACTAAGGGTCTCCGTGGACGATAAAAGTACCTTCCTTTCTTCCTTCTAAGACCAATTGTAGGCAGGCATTCATCCTCAAAAGGGCAGTTATATAAATAGTGCACATGTACGCTCACACTATATCCCCCCGATTGGGGTTACTAAAAAAAAAATTGGAAACCCTTCCGATTTTCACATATGGAAACCCTTCCAAATTTCCGTGAAAACCGGTAGGGTTTCCGCCAAAATATTATATTTTTAGATAGATTGCGACAGCCACCATTCATTAATGCATGTAATTAAGTGTGTGCGGCTCTGATTAAAGAGCTTTTCAAGAAAAGCAAAGATTTTTTCGTTCTTCCTCTTCCTCCGGCGCCAAATTTTTTTCGTTCCTCTTCCTCCGACGCTTTGCAAATGAAGATTGAGTCGGATTGAGGTCTGTGTTGAAAAGTGCTTCTCTCTTCAATCTTTAGATCTTCACACAGCTACCTCTTCTTCACACACCGCAGTATCGAATTGAGAGGCGATCCTCCTCGATTTTTTTGAAAAATTTCATCGTGGCAGTCTGCGTCTCCAAAAATCTCCTCACGGCATAGATTTGGGCTCGAAGCAATTGGTAAGGCCGAGTCCTTCCTAAAAAATTTATTGCCCCCAGCCTGCTTTTTTGCTCACATGCCTCTGTTTTTTTTTTTCAATAGGTTGAGATTGCCGGAAGGCATTTTTTTGGCTGGAAAAATTTCATCAGGCAATCAAAGCTCAGAGTGCAGGTCTCCAAAATCTCCGCTGGCATAGATTTGGGCTCAGGATAGCGCTCATGGTGATGTTTGCAACAAAAAAATTCAATTCGAACAGTTTGTAAGCCTGTTAAATTTTTGGCGATAGGCTTTTGATTTAAAAACTTCAATCTAGCTTTTAATTTGGGGCTAGGATGCTTTTAATTTCGGCCTGGATGGATAAATCGCCTGTTGCTTCCCATCGGTTTTGCAGGAAGTGTAGTGTGGGAAGGCAATCCACTTCCGACTCAGATTAAGGTCAAATCGCCCACTGTAAGGTAAGAAATTTGTACATATTTGATCCGAGCTTTAGTACTATGAGTCCAGTACTTCAAAAATTTGATGCAGAGCATAAATTTAAGATATGCTTGAGAGAGAAAAAATGCTTGAGAGTTGCTCGTCTAGCTATTTTCTGTTCTTCTACAGAATGAAATAGATTTTTTTGACACAAATCAGTAGTGCAAATCGAGATAATGAAGCCAAATATCACGGCAGAAGCAACAGACCTGTAATCTCAGCCTTCGCAGCAGAATTTAAGCCTAAAATGGATGCAACGACAAGACCCAGTACTGCCCTTCTTGTTGCCCCTTCAAAGGGGCTTGTTTGCCTGGGAGCAGGATTTGAAATGGCAGAAACAAGCCACTCCCTCCCACGGGATTGATGGGCATTATAGGCTAGCCGAAATTTCTGAAGAGAGTAGAATGTGGAAAGATTACTAGATACGGATTTGCTTTTGAGAACCTGTATGCTGATTTGAGTAAACAACTCAAATATTCTATGTGCAAAATTCTAATTGCTTCAATTTTTTTGTGTTTTGCATTGTGCTTTTTGTGCTTTGTTTTTGCATAAAGGATTTGGATTCTTGTCTGAATCCCAAATCCTTGTTTCTGCACTAGAGAAATCATAGGCTTTACACAGATTTAGTCAATTTGAGTCAATTTTGAGGCAATTTGATCTATAAAAGTTTGATGAATGTTTTTTTAAAATTTGATATTGGCAGAGGGCGGATTTTGAATCTCATGGGGGCCTGTTTTTGAGCTGCAGCTTGGAGCACAGAAGGAGGTTAGAATAATGTTCCCATCTTGTCCATTATAGCTATGCAATTAGGAGATAAACAATTGCATGCAATTCTTTGAAGAGTAGCTTAATTCCAGTGAAAAATTTTTGAATCTTTTTTCATCTTGAATGCTTGAAGGTTGGAGTGCATTTATCAATTGGGCACCTCATCAGTCCTCTTCGAAGTTCTTATTTCCATTGGAAAATATTAGAAACGCTTGGGGTTTTGAGCAATCAAACCCAAACTTCTACATGTAACTTGTTTAAATGTTAATACAAAAGCACTTGAAGTGCAATTTTCTTGCATCTCTATTTCTTGTCATATGTAAATGGTCATGGCAATAAGAAAAGCCTGGGGCTGTTCTCTAGCAAAATAGAAAAGGGCTGAATGAAATGTGAACCCAAATATAAAACGAATAGAAACCAAATGTGAACTAGCCAATTCATTCACAATTATGAATTGTTTGATGGGAAGTTCTTGTTTGTTCTCATTGTGCTCAAAATTTGCCAGGTAATTTTTTTGTTCGCAGTTTTTCTCATATGTTTCAAATAAATTACATGCTTATGGTTCTTTTGTAATGTTTTCATACGAGATATGGCGGGAGGGGGGGGGGCAGGACGCCTTGAGGGCGCCGATACCGCCAGCCAGCCCACGTACCGATTAGGACCTTCTACCGACCGGTTAGTCCCTAGTATAAGCTTAGGGTTTAGGGTATAAGTTTAGGTTAATCCCGTAGTATGAGCTTATCTGTTGTTCTCTTACTTCTATTGGTACATTGAGGAAACGTAGTGTTAATCCCTTACGTCCAGAAAATTTTTTTTGGTCCATCGCTTTTTTCTTTAGGGACGAGCTCCATGGGCATTGGAGAATACGTCGAGTATTGATCACCATCCCTGGGGCTCCTACAAGGTCCCGGAGATGGTTTTGTGAGCACGGGGTGCACACACACGCTTCCTCCGGACCAGGGTGGTTGGGGTTTAGGCATGGATGGTGCGAAGAAGCACCACATGAGCTGGCATGGGGAGGTACCATGGGTGCCTCGGCCTCGTGGTGCACGCAGAGTGCGTCCGAGGGACGAGGAGGATGATGCGGCACACGAGAGAGAGAGGGAGAGGAGCCGCCTTCGTGGTCAGGGTAGATGTGCCAGGGCAGAGTTTCTAGTGTCCCAGCAGGAGACACACTTTACCCACCCCTGAGGCGGGTTGTGGCAGAGTGGGAGGTCATTGAGAGGTCCTTCTCACAGGAGGAGTTAGCTACGAGATACCCACAGGGGGGACCACGGTGGATAGCAGATAGAGTGCAGGACTACCTCCGGTTGCGTGATGAGGGCCGAGGGTCCGGGCTCCACGGCATACTGTGCTAGGTTGGGTGGAGGCAGAGGTATTGTTGAGGAGGAGAGAGACCGCCCTATTGAGGATGAGGCAGCTGACACAGGGTTGGTAGGGAAGGAGGATGAGAGGTAGCCGAGGCGCATGGATTAGGGTTTACTGCAGACTTGACAGCCCAGTTAGGGTTGCCTGGTTCATCTAGCAGCTGTTTTGCCTCTAGCACGTCACTCATGCCATCCACATCTTGCGATGTGGACCTCAGCCTGGGGAGGGTGCCCATCCATGATGCATTAGCATCGACCACTCAGCCTGCTACACCTCTTTCTCCCACCACCCGTTCTTTTTCCCATACTCCTAGTTCTCTCCCCATGCGGTGTGGTCTTGTCACATCACTCCCATATGTGTCACCATCATTCCCATCTCCGAAGTCTCGACCATTCTTTCCTCGCTTGTTTTCCAGCCCCTACTCTTCTAGTGTAGCATCCGTGCCACCACCCCCCTTCACGTTGCCATGTGGACCATCCCCCTTCCTACCATGTGGACCACCCCCCTCCCCACCAGTGCCACCACCATCTGTTAGCACCTTGCCTGTCACGTGTGCCGCCTCACCTCCTTTTCGCACACTTACTCCCCTTTCCCCCCACGTACCTCCACTTCCTCCCACTTCCTTTTCCCATGCCCCGTCACTGCCCGATGCACTACCTTGTTCTGTACCTCGGACATCGCTTTCCTTGGGCGACGTTGGTCGATTGTTGAAGGAAGTGCATACGGACCTAGCGACCGCGTGGGCTTCTTTCCATGAGCCATCACCTTCGACGAGCTCCACTTCATTGGACCATGCACCAGGTCCTTCTACTGTACCAGTGCCCACCATGCTCGACACTCTTGAGCCATTTATAGGTCTACGGACGAGCTTTCACGAGGCACAGAGTCGGATAGCTGCAGAGACACCGATTGAGCTCACACGCCCATTTCGCAGAGATGTACAGGATGGACACGAGGGCGACGATGGTGGGGCAGAGGTAGAGGCAGGCAGAGGGAGAGGCAGAGGTAGAGGCAGGCCACCAGGTAGAGGCAGAGGTAGAGGTAGAGGCAGGCCACCGGGCAGAGGTAGAGGCAGGGGCAGAGGTAGGCCTGGTCAGGATGTAGAGGCAGAGGTCAGAGGTGTCCAGGAGACAGTGGCAGTGGACCCCATTAGTGTGGAGGATCACATGGGGAGACATGGGCTTGTCACGCCTTATGCCCCATCGGCCCGGGATTGGGCAGCGATCAGTCATGAGGCATGGACATTTGATAGGACCGCAGGCGGTCATGGCATTATGTACCAGAACGTGCGCGGGACTTTCTATCTAGCACAGGTCTTTGTCCCTTTGAGAGGATGGGCTTCGGAGCGAGGGCGAGAAGCGAGGGCCCCCATCTGGTTGAGGCTAGACACTGGCTTTAGGCCTCGACCTTGGTTCCGGGCGATTATGAGGGAGATTGCCACAAAGATAATGAAAGTGGCGTGCACATGGTTTTTTGTACTATGTTGTGCAGAGAGGCCAGCAGGAGGGGTCAGGTGTTCAGATCTTGTCGAGCCTTTGTCCACAGGGTTCTATTGAGCTGACAAGTGAGTTCCTAGACGCAGCATACGATGGTTGGTTGGGAGACCCGCACATGAGGTTCTACATCATGTAAGTGCAGCGTCATGTCTTTGTGTGGTATGCAATGCTTGATTCTTCTCTGACACATGCTTTGCATACATGCAGGACTATTAGACACTTGTTGTCTGATGAGGATCGTGGGCGTGTGTTGTTTGTGGACCCCACGTTCTACACGCGGGCACACCCCTTTCGTGGTGGATCCGCCACCCATGACGGGGGTGTGCCATCCTTGGATCCTTTATTCCGTGATACATATGGTCCAGCAGTAGATTGGAGTAGACTACGAGTAGTGTTTTGGCCCGTCGTGCATGGGTGAGTGTTAGTTGAATGCTATGCCTTATTCTATGCATGTTTATATGTTTAGGCTCTTTGTATCATGCTAGTTCCCATTGGTGGTTGTACGTCCTCGCTCGAGACCTTGGCGATTACTCCACCCTTGGGGACATTGAGGATGTGCAAACATCCTGGTTGTGTTTTGATTCTCAGGGCGTGGATAAATGTGGCGAGCATTGTACCATTGTCCAGCTGAACAGGTATATAAATTGCTTGTAGAATGTTTGCTAATGCTAGATCCATGTACAAGATGTTTAGGATTTACCTACAGATTAGAGGTGCATCTGAGGAGGTACGGGATGAGCTTACACCTCTCGTTATCCAGGACATGGACGTGCCCAGCCAGGTTGATGCAACCAGTTGCGGCGTCCACGTGGCTTTGACCATGCGCTTGTTGGCAAATAGTTTCTTCGTCAAGGATTACATTGATGGAGCCTCGTCTAGTGCTGCTCAGGTACTTCCCTCCTACCCTTGAATTTTTCTTCTTTTTGCACACGACTTGGAAAGTATCCATACTAACCACTTCATATGATTTTCTTTTATAGGCCGGATGGAATTGGTTTAACCCTTCCTCGCAGATCCGAGGAGAGCGACAAGTCCTCTCCTCTGCTATTGCGTTATTGTATGCATTGTGGCTTTCTCATAACAAGGCCAAGGGTTTATGACTCATATGTATCACAACACTTGTCACATTTATCAAGTACTTGAGTTTGTTCTTCTTTTTACGTTTACCATTTACTTGGGTTAGTTTCTTCTTTTCTTTTGGTCTCTTGCAAGGGTTAAGCAACACAAATTAGTATATCATAGTGTCATGATGCGGCATAGTAGAGTACAACATAAAATCTGCAGACTAATTTTCTTCGTCCCCGGGAAACTTCAAACGTCTGCTTGTTCCACCCCTTGGCCTACCTCCGGCGTGGAGAGGTGGTTCTTGTCGTAGTGGGCCAGGCGATCTAGATGGATCTAGATGGCGGAGAGCAAAGCGCAAGAAGAGCCCTTAAAATGTTTTTGAAGAAACATGGAAACCCTTCCTATTTTCCCCCATTTGTGGAAACCCTTCCTATTTTCCCATGGGTTTGGAAAATAGGAAGGGTTTCCATTTGAATTAAAATTTAAATTCTTGATTGTCGTGCATATTTATGAGCGTGCATAAGCGTGCACCATTAATGGCGGCGTCCGTGTTGGGCGTCGTGCGCGTGCGCCTCAAAAAAAAAAAAAAAAAAATGGAAACCCTACCCATTTTCCGGGGAAACCCTTCCGATTTTCAAATTGGAAACCTTTCCAATTTTCCATTAAAATCAGGAAGGGTTTCCATGGAAAATAGGAAGGGTTTCCATGGAAACCCTTCCTGGTTTTAATGAAAGCCGGAAGGGTTTCCATGGAAACCCTTCCTATTTTCCATGGAAAATTGGAAGGGTTTCCATGGAAAATAGGAAGGGTTTCCATGGGAGCCCAACCCAAATAGGGAGCACTTAGAACCATCGGCACATGTATGTTGAAAATGGAAGCATAAATAAACATCATTCTACTCAAAAGCAACAACAAACATGTAGTATGAAACTAGAGATAGGCCACGACGTCGTGCAAAGTAAAGATAGGCAGTGATTCATTAGACAGTTGTTGTAAACTTACAGATGGGCTATCAAATTGATAGAAGATGGTTGAAGTTCAAATTTTTTCCTTTCACAATCCCTAGAAACTAAGAAAGTAAACTAGAAAAACAAAACTAAGAAATGGGAAGAATTGTTTCTAAGAACATCCCGGGTACAAAAATGCTAAATGCTCTTGTGTTGATGTATCTGTTAAGTTTGGTTAAAGATGAACCGCCAGGTTTTGATGCAGTTAGCTTTGAACAACCCCAGGACCTTGCCAGCCATCAGGCATGCCTTCTTAAGTATGTTAACATTGTAAATGGACAACTTTCAAGTTTGTAAAAGATGCAAGATCTATTATTGAAAGTGCATCATTTAAATGTCATGTATATGTAAATTCCTTCAGCACAAATAAGGAAAGAAAACATGTTATTAGACATATTTCTTTTGCAGTTTACTGCTGCAAAAGAATGGTAGATATCTTCTTTCGAAATAGAACATAACTTATGGAATCCTATGTGATAAGAGCATCCGACCAAATAGGTATTTTCTTTTTCAAATAGAAGAGAACTTATGAATCCTTTATGATATGAGCATCCCAACCAGTAGGTACCTTCTTTTCCAAGTAGAAGATAAATTATGGATCCTATTGTGATGATCATACGGGTATTCATACCATAAAAGTATTCCCAGACCTTGGTAGAGCCTGGTCTCTGATATGGGATTGAGGTTTGGAGCCCGCTAATATCGCCCATCGCCTTGAAAAGCACAATTTTATTATAATGGGAAGATTTTTAGAAAATTGGAATTTTTTTATTGTAGATCTTATGCAGGGGTTGTATACACGTGTACAGTACTTGTGTATCATACATATGTTGTGTACACTACATGAATATTTAGAAAACGTATTAACATAGTATCATACATCCACTTTGAAATACAATATGTATGATAGATAGCAAAGGTTACTGGATACCGTGGTAGTATGGTCAGCCCTTTCCCCTGCGAGGTCTAACCTACCTAGCTGGGTTAGGAAACCAGAGCTCACGCTCATCCCAGCCTGTTGTATCCCACCAGATGGGGTACCTAGATAGTATAAAAAGTAATTCCACATAATCAATGTCACGGAAGAAGAGCGGACCCAACTCCACAAAGTTGTTGTACTCGTGACAGTATTTGTTAATAAGGCCATACATCTGTCCCTTACTAGTTTCAGGAATGATCTCTGGTATGTATTGATCCAGAGAGTGTGCAATAATAACCAGAAGAAAGCACAGCCCTCAACTGGTATAGCCTTTCATCCAGATCAGGAGGGGGTTCAAGAATTCCCACTAATGTAAGTCTCCCCCAACATTCAGATGGATTAATTTCCGTCAATAGTTCATGACCACAAGGATATCGCTCAAGAATCCAATTGATCAACTGCCTTGCAAGCTCCTTGGTGGGACTATGGCGCAACCTTCACTCCAAGAAATGGTCAAACAACTCATCTTGAGTCGGCTGCAAAGAATGCCTGGGGCATGCTTGCAGGCTTTCTGGAGAAGCCTAGAGAGGATATTGTTCGAGATTAATCATTTGCAAAAGCAAACAAGGAGCAAGGAACATCGAACACAAAGCAAGGAGCAAGGAACACGGAGCAAGGAGCAAGTAACACGGAGCAAGGAGCAAGGAGCAAGGAGCAAGGATCAAGGAGCAAGGAACAAGGAACAAGGAGCACACCAAGGAGCGGACAAGGGTGAGAAGAGAAGAATTTATAGCTGCGGATTCAATAATGCTGAAGTATTATACCAATAATGCTAAAGTATTATACGAAGTATTATGTCAATAATGCTAAAGTATTATACCAATAATGCTGATAATGCTGAAAGTATACCTATAATGCAAATAATGCTGAAAGTATACCAATAATGCCAATAATGCTAGTTATTGATGTATTACCATAGTCACTAAAAAAATTATATACAATATGATTCATGACTTTGATTGAGAGCCTTTAGCTGATGCTATGTCTCCCCACGTGTCAACAATGTATTTCAAAATCTGAACAGTCTTTGGTCTTTTGCAATTTGCATCCCAAGCATAATGTATAGCATCTAACTTCTCATACCTTGAAGGATCTGATGGATTGGGTCGTCAACGTTTAATTAAGCAACTTGTATAGTCATGACCAACATGCATCCACCATGATACATAAATATGACTATAATTGGTAGACTCTGGATCCAAGATGGCATCTTCTTCTGTATAGCCCAACCACGTTGGAGTTTCATCATCTCCAGGTCGGACTAAAACAAACATACCTTTCATGACATCTGCATGAGGACCGGTCTCATCCATAGGCAACACTAGATGCCCATCTGCTGGCCCACAATAAAAGGGCAAAGTTCTTACAAGCACGGCGGCTTCATCGACCTCCGGAGTAAAGGCAGCTTGTAGAGGTTCTTGCCTTGTACACAACCAAAAGTTATCATTTTGAGGTCGCCCTGGAAAGACATCTTCTAAACATAAAAGAATCGCGGTCCAGTAATCCATAGTTGCTTTGTTAATGCTATGTACTTGCTGATGCTATCTGCCAAGCCAGGGAGATCTTTTAATGTCTTCCTTGGAGGGATATTTTTAGGCACCCCTATTGGTAACGTTGGCTCATCATTTTCATCCTCCTTCCACCTTCTGACATACATGATTCATAGATTATAGACATTGATGATTTTATCAATCTCATAAGCGTCGCGCTCTGGAACCCAAACAATATTCATAACAACATGGTACTCGCCGGGGGAATCTCTCTCTCGACCCTCTGCTATACCAGTCTGCCAGGGATCAAGGGTGATCCCTTTTAGCAGGCATGCATGAAGATCTTTGAAGCTCATAGAGCAAGTAATGGTGTCGAGATGTTCAGGAGGAGGAGGCAATTGCGACCTCTGAAGAACTCTAGCAGGGCGTCGAGACATAGCAGATGAATGCATTATGCAGTGGACTGTAGATATACTTATACCCACGAAATTATTGATGTCCCATGCAGTGAAATTATTGGGTTTCATATGTAGTATATATATGCAATAATGTCGACGTATATACCATCAATAATTTTGGTGGGTATATCTATGCATCAATTCGTGGAGTCCATCAACATTTGCCTCCATCTAGCCATGGCATATTCTGGTCTTCAACATGATTCCATTACGTGGAAGATGAACCATGAGGACCTCCGACAGTGTTGCTATCAATCCTGCATGCCATTATCCTGATCCCTTTGATGTTATCATCCATCTTATATGGAATAGAGAGCATCAGTTGTTCATGATCGAAAGGATCTCTGGAGCGCCTGGTGACGATGATTCAGAAGAGTAATAATAGTTGCAATCTTGTTGTAATCTGGTTATATTAATACTGCTAAAATTCAAATTGGGCACCCGCCCAATTTCCCTGCAAAGGTAAGACTACCAAAATTGATAGCGCCTTTTCCGGGGTTCAAATTGGACGCCCGCCCAATTACTCTGGGGGGGCATAGGGTTGTGTTAAGCTGGCGCTTCCAGCATAGGCAAATTGGGTGCCCAATTTCAATAACTCTCCTAAGCTCCAACCTTGGTTCAGGGGTCTGGGGGGTTCTCGATAGGGTTGTCGATGTCATTTTGTTGATCTTGCTCCTGCTGAGCAGCTTGCTTTATGGCTTCCATCCTGTTAATGGATTCTTCGTTGCTCAATGAGCCACCTTCTTCATTCTCTACCTCACCTGTCTCTTTCTCCTCATCTGATATTCTGTCCGGATTAACCACTTGCCTTTGCTCTTCCTCATGCTCTCGCTCTTGCTCGTGCTCTTCATATTATTGACTTTGAGCTGTGTCCTTGACGAACGATTCCTCTCGATCATTGTCCACTAGCTCATGGAATTTTGAGCTGCCGTCCATCACATCCTGAGTGTTCACCACGTGCCTGCCAACATATTAATTTTTTCTTTTTTCTTTCGGAAGATAGATAGATCCTTACTTCCTATTCCTGCAACCTTCTTTAATTGTTCTGCAAGGGATTCCTTACTTAGACGGAGCATAGACTGCAATTCTTGAATTGTCTGAGCAGAGAATGGAATTGCTGATGGAGCAGGGTTTCGTAACTGCAAAGCCTTGGAACCAATTTTTTTCTTCTTGCCCTCTACGTTTCCAATTTCGATGCACCACATGTACTTGTCAGCAACAGATGTAATTTCATCTGGAACTACATCAATCCCCTGAAACTGCACATCCTGATCTATCTCTTTCGCAGCAGCAATGGCCTACGGTATTCCAGGTCCATAGCCAGGCATGCGGGCAGTCTGTTTTGTCCTTGCCATTAGTCCTGCATTGCATCAAACAAAAATTTAAATACGGGGAGACACTTGTTAGGGAAATTGGGCGGGCGCCCAATTTACTAAGTGTGAAGCAAGGTGGAATGGTTCAACTGTCAAGTACATGACCTGCACAGAGCTGCACTTAATAGAGAAATAGGGCGGGCGCTCGATTTGCCAAGTGTGAACTGCTGTAAAATGGTTCGGGACATCGGGTCAAAATGTGTGGGCTCCCAATTTTTCGAAGTTTCACTACGACAAGAGAAGGTACTTGTGAGAGAGGTAGTTCAAGGAAAACAACGGGGATTCACTCATGTATAAGAGGGATATGCCATCTGCGTGGATGGGGTGGCAAAAAACCCCCCTGTATACGGATCTTTAAAAGCAAATTTTGACCCCTTTCGAATAAAAATTACCTAGGATAGTGCAAAAAATACCAGAAAAAGGACCCCCTGCCGACCGTATATGTACGAAAATGGGTCCAAAAAACCCCCTCCCCGTGCATGCAGATGGGTTATACGCCCAAAACTGTGAACCCCCCTTGAAGGAAAAGCAGTAGATTATTGCAGCAACTTCAGGACAAACTCAGAATCAGGAGGTGCAGGCTTCTTTTAAAGCAAATGGGAGAATAGTTATAGGATAGAGTAGATGCCATGTTGTGAGAGAGGTAGTTCAAGGAAAAGCAGTAGATTATTGCAGCAACTTCAGGACAGACTCAGAATCAGGAGGTGCAAGCTTCTTTTAAAACAAATGGAGGAATAGTTATAGGATGCGAATAAGGTTCCCAGGGTGTTAGGGCCAGGAAAAGAGGTCTAGGGTTAGGGTTTATGTTAATATAGGTTAGGGTCCACATGGGATGACACGTGGCTCCACATGGCTCCAATGGGGCATGGCCATGTGACGGTTGCCCAATAGGATAAGGCCATGTGGAACATGGGCCTTATCCTAAGGTTATCTAAGTTATATACTTAACTTAGATGTGCACCCATGCCACTTCCTAAGGTATACAAGGCTACGAAGTAGACTTGTATAGTGATGGACCCAAAAATATACGTATTTATAGCATATATTTCCCTGAAACGTCACATTCTCCACCCCTTAGGATAATGCTGTCCTCAGCATTACGCTAAGGTGACGAACCTACACTATCTCTGCAAAACAACATAAGTATACAACTTCAATTTAACTGAAATAATCAACTTCCTACTAAACAGTTAACGTGTAATATAGACTATATTTGTACTTATACAAAATTATATAGCCTTAACAAGGTTACTCCTTATAATGAGTCAAAACATTATCACAGAAGTTATTAGGGTTCATAATTTAAGTCTGAATCATGGCTCCCCATCTCCACGTAATGCGCTCCTCCTCGATGCTCCCCTATCACTAGCCTGCACGAGTAGCACATTACATTAGTTTAGTTAATAAGTTTGTGGTTTTAGAAGACCACCCCCCTAATTACCTCCTTGAGCCGAACTACTAGCTCAAGGTTACCCTACTACCTTGCACTCGATCATGGCCCCATAAGGATTTGAGCTTAAGAACCATTTAAGATGATCCTATCATTGCCCATGATCAAGTGTTACTTTGTATACGATCCCCTAGATCGAGTACACCCCAGTGCCTCATGCCCCCGAGGGTTTTAAGCTAGGGAACGTCTCACGATCTCATCATCGCGCATGATCACTCAAACCTCACCATGATCTCCCTATGGTCAGGTGCGCGTGCCCCGCATCGTGGCAGAGAGATCATCATGTCCCATCATCGCCCACCATACCTAACTTCCTCTCTCACATGACCCTCCTGGTCATGCGCACCCTTGGTGCGTGTTGGCCTAGAGAATGCCTTTGGGGCGTATCCCATCATCGCCCACACATCCAAGATCCTGGCACATGCACCTTACTGGCTAGAATGCATGTGCCT
This sequence comes from Isoetes taiwanensis, assembly GCA_021234155.1. Taxonomy (NCBI): domain Eukaryota; kingdom Viridiplantae; phylum Streptophyta; class Lycopodiopsida; order Isoetales; family Isoetaceae; genus Isoetes; species Isoetes taiwanensis. The sequence goes on from JAJEKV010000002.1 coordinate 39,719,734, forward strand.
TACTCAAGTTAACTAAGGCACACTAAGCTAAGCACCTGGTAAGTCGGCGTCGACAAGCTCGTAGACGACTCGCCCATCAAACTCCCTCATGAAGTCCGGGTATTGCTTCTCTAAATCCTGCTTCAATACCCACGTTGCATCTTCCACGGGCAAGTGCTTCCACTTGACCAAATATTGGAGGAACTGAGACCTCCTAGTCTTCTTGAATGCCTTATCAAGAAGCGATTCAGGTACAATTTCAACTTGTTCCTCCATCATTTCCAACAGGGTTGGAGTTTCCAAAACCTCATCAGGATTTGGGTTGTGCGTTTTTAAGAGGCGCACATGGAAGACCTTATGGACTTTGAGGTGCGCCGGGAGATCTAGCTTGTAGGCCTGCTCCAAGATCTTAAAGGGTCCTGCCCACCTAGGAGCAAGCTTCTTGCAGTTCCCTATACGAAGCTTGGCTTGCTTCACCTTAATATTTAGCCACACATTGTCGCCTACCTTAAATTCCTTTACGGTCCTGTGCCTGTCGGCTACACTCTTTTGCCGACTTCTTGCTGCTAATAGATATCCCCTTACCTCTTCAACCAGCTGCTACATATCTGATAGCATTTGTTGAGAGACTTCTACCTTTGACACTGGGTTGTGCCATGTATCAGGGGTCAGGCACTGGTACCCATCATGAAAGGAGACATCTGCGATGATTTCTGCTTCGTGCTGTTGTAGGCGAACTCCACTAAGTGGATGAAATCATCCCACTTAGACTGCTTATTCCAAACATAATTCCTTAGCATGTCTTCAATGATTCAGTTGGTGCGTTCTGTCTGACCATCCGTCTGAGGATGATAGGACGTGCTCATGGAGAGCTTGGTCTGGATGGTGCTAAATAAATCCTGCCAGAATGCAAGCATAAATTTTGAGTCTCTATCCGAGGTTATCTCACGAGGCATGCCATGGAGTCTAAAAATCTCCCTTGTGAATAAGACGGCGGTGTCTAGCACCGTATCTGTGGTTCTAACTTATCCACAACCACCATTAATGCATCCTTGCCTCTTACAGTTCTTGGGAGTCCCGTAATGAAATCCATACTTATGACTTCCCATTTTGCATTTGGCGGGCAATGGCTCTAAGGCTCCTGGAATTCGGAGTTGCTCTGCTTTGGTCTCCTGGCATAACTGACACTCCCGAATATATTTGGCTATCTGTTTCTTCATGCCTGGCCAGAAATAACTACTTCTTATCTTGAAATATATCTTCATGAACCCTGCATGCCGGCTATGGGACTGTTGTGTGTATCGTGGAGTATCAGCTTCCTTACTCCCGAAGATGCTGATACACACAACTTGTTCTTATGATATAGCAGGCTGGCTACCTTCCTTCTTATAATGCTTGAAGGTCTCCCTTTCCTTATCTGGTCTTGCCTCTTTGGAGAGGCTTGCCCATACTTCCTTCAAGTCGTCGTCTGATAGCAACGTTTCTTCAATCCTCTTGCCATACTCATTTGAGAGAGTATGGCCTCCTCGAGAGGACGTCTGCGACTACATTCAACTTGCCAGGCTTGTGGACTATTTTGAAGTCGTAATCTTCGAGAAACTCCATCCACCTCCTTTGCCTTAGATTTAGGAGTGGTTGCGTGAAGATCTACTGAAGACTTTGGTGATCTGTATCTAATTGAAACTTTCTTCCCAACAAATAGTGTCTCCAGATTCTCAAGGCCCTCACAATGGTCAAAAGCTCTTGGTCATGAGTCGGGTAGCATTGCTCTGCATCATTCATCTTCTTGGAGTCGTATGCGACTACCCTTCCCTCCGTGCCTTAATATGTCATGTGACTCCGGGCATCGAGAGCTGTCGGATTGGCATATTCGCCCCTTATTCCTTAATCTACACCATACGTAAAGTTCCTCATTTGTGGGGTATAAAAGTACAAGATTTGCTATACTGTATAACAAGATTTGCAAAATACTATAAGATTTCAACCGGAATACTATATGGTGTTGATTTCGTACGTGCAAAATACAATTATGAGGGCTCTCGCTGCCCTACGTCACCCCCCGTGTGAATATGCACCCAAACCAAAGGGGGTTTAAGGGGGATTTTAATTTAATTGTGTTGGATTCAATGGTTATATTAATTAATGTCAATGGTAGTTATGTGTTGGTTATTATACTAAAAAAATTTTTTGGCCCTTCGGGCCATAAAAAAAAAAACGGACGTGAGAATATAAAAGACATCTAAAACATGTAGCAATATGTGTTATGTAATATGCAGCATTAAGAAAAAAAAGGGAATATAGTAAAATGAAACATGACTAACTATAATATCAAAGCATAATGTAATATAATTATATATGCTATAAAAGCATTTTATTTAGAAATTTATTGAGTTATTGAAAATAGCCAAGGTACCGTGACCTTACATGTGATGCTATGCTTTGGTCTTCATTTAGCTAAATTGAATAATAGAATCCTTGATGGAAACCATCACATAAACTTGCAGAAGTTGCATAGTATGCATTGCTCCAATAATACCAATCACTTATCACTTATGTAGAAATAAATGGCAGTGTTCTTACAAGCACTACAACCAAGAATTTCATCTGTACGAGAATAAGAATTCTTATTGATATTAGAATGCATTTTCAGCAAGAATTCAAAATCAGCAACTTTTGCTTACCATTTATGAAAACTCCATCTATAGAAACTGGATACCAATCTAGGTTTTTGGATATGACAACTCTAGATTCTTCATGTCCTTAGAGATTCAACTCTCTGTACAATTAAGTCCCTCATAGTCCCGATATCATCGTACAATTGTCTCTCCATTGTATACTCCAAAATCTGAGGCCTAACTACCTGTGTCTCCTATTTTGACCTCAATCAAAGGACGTCGGCACTGTTCTGGTATTCTTATGCTATCTCGGCAAACCACAGTCACATAAAAATTTCGACACAATTCTTCCAAGTTGGTGCGATTCCTAAAGCTAGATGGACTTACAAGGCTACCTAACGTCATCATGATACACGCTTGGCTGTGAGGTCATATTGGCATCAACAGAGGTTTAACCGAGGTAAGACAAGTAAAATTAACAGGAATTTCTTTGAAAGCAAAATAAGAAGAAAAGCGAGAAGTTTAGTGCGGCAAACATCGCATTAAGCGAGAAAAAATGATTGTTCAAAACCATGAATGGGACTAGTATTCAAAAGGAGGAGAATCTAAACGAGCTAGCCATTTGAGGCTTGTAGCGTATAAGAAAAACCAAGGCTTTCAACCCAAAACTCATCATCAATCTTCTTACAAATTGCTGCGAAAGCTATGGACCGACATCAATAGAGCCCGAGTAAGTGTATCTAACAAAGGGCTTCGCCATCGCCTTATTAGCAAAAAGCGGTTCAATCGAAAAAATTTGAGCTTAAGCCATTAGAAGAGTTCTCTGTTGTAGAGCTCTTTTGGCAGCCCCTGACGAAAAGAAAAGCCCCAAGAGCAAGAGCTTAAGTCACATCTGAAGCACAGATATGGCAGCCAAAGTTCAATCTTCAGCCCCATTTCAAATGAAGAAAATCAAGAATCGATGTTTCAAGACCGGAAAAGATCTGCATGGCCAATCTGTAATCTGCACCATTATTCTCTGTTAAAAACGCCACAAATCCATGGCTGGTTTCTTCCGATCTGAACTCATTAACCTTTTCTGCCCCTGCTTCTTCGTCCTTCAACCCCAAATTCATGTCGGAAGAGGAAACTTCGCCTTCACCGCAAAAATTTCCTTAAAAATCCGACTGGCAGCTGCGAACACGTACTTCTTCTCCTCCCGGATCTACCGGATGGGTAGAGGTTTTGTCACTCATTTTGGACTCAGTATATCCGTTTCCTTCAAAATGAGCCAGGTTTTGCATGTTTTCAACAGCTGCGAAGCCTTTAAAATCAATAAAACGTTGACGAATCTGACCTCCTCCACGTAGCTGCAGATTTAGCTTAGCCATGGTTTCATTCTTCATTCTGGTAGAGTAAATATCTACCCAAACCAAGACCTGGATTATGGCCCTAATCCACACAACCCTAAAAAAAACCCTAAAAATAATGGGAGGATATTGACACCCACCACAAAAAAGCCTCCACCACAGGATTTGCCCCCTTTTCTAAAATCAACGGCTAACAAAAGGGTGCACTCTAGAAATACTATTTAGTACACCTAGATGAATACGGCCACCAAATCATATGAAAACCTTAGAGAAAACAGTACAAAAACAGGAAAAAAAACCCCTGTTATAATGCTACATATTAATATGAGGTTTGTTCATAATCGACCCGAATCTAAGTACAACATAAGCACATCACATGTGCTATGCTTCATAAACTGTGTATATACAAATGTTCAAACAACACTACCATGACTCAGGGCGCTCCATTCCCATCTCACATCAACAACTAAACACAATTGTGCTACATTACAATAGCTGCATATTATATGTGATGTGCTGCCCACAAACAGTAGACCAAGAAAAACCTTTGTACATCAACAAATGCTCAAACAGCCCTGCCATAACTCAAGGCACACATCACATGATGTGCTGCCTACAAACGTCTACATATCAACAACTACAAAACAACTGTGGCGCATTACAACAGCAGTATATTATATGTGATGTGCTGCCCACAAACAGTAGACCAACAAGAACCTCTGTACATCAACAAATGCTCAAACAACCCTGCTATAACTCAGGGCGCTCCATTACCAGGTCACCCACATTCTCAACATAGCTTCCGGCATATGAAAACATAGGTAAATCTGGGCGCTCCGTATTCGACTTGTATGCCTAAAATCGGGATAAGGCCACCTCTGCCACAGTAAGAATAAGAATAAGAAGAACGTGTTGTCACAATAAGAAAAAAGCTCAGCACAAGATCATGCCAGCTCTGGCACAGTAAGAGAAGCCACAGTAAGAAAAAGGGATGGTACATAGAAAAGGACTGTCGGAACAACTCCGCCATGGCCAGGCAGTCAGCCATGAACTATCGGAAAAATGCCGCCATGGCCACGCCGCCCTGCCCTGCCGCACAAAATTGCCGCGAATCCTACCTTCCAAAGAAAGAAACTCGGATCGTGCTCCACAATAAGAAACCCTGCCCATAAAAAAAACCAAGACCATGTAATTCCCAAACCCCATATGCTGACATCAGCATTCTACGGATTTCACATACCAATATGCCCTCCAACCTTACTAAATATTCTTATGTAATAAACTACCCCTGCAACATTTTTGGAACTTACTAGCTTTGTCTCTCTTTTTTCCTTGATCATGTCCCCATTATAACGTAACAATGGTAGTATTGTAATATTAATATTCCTGGCCCTTATATCATTGGGCTACCTTGGAATATCTGCATAGCCTTGCCAATTCTGTATCACTCCCCCGTGCTTGTACTATAACAGCACACTAGTAGCAAATCAATCATATACTCACGTGAGGACCACAATGCTACCTCCGTACATATTTGCCCATGAAGAAGTGCAGAGTGATAGCTTCCATTTGCATCGGTGTGCATCGCCTCCGCATCGAGACAGGCAGATGGACTCAAGAAGCACACGGGGACAAGATCTGTCAGTGTTGCCAACATGGAGTCATTGAGAATGAATGTCATGCACTTTAGCCTTATTCAGGATTCGATCATATGAGGGCATGGTATGTTCAGTTAGTGCCGCCTAACTAGTCGATGCGTATGCTATTAGACATACCCTTGGTGAGCTTACTAGGATCAAATCTTCAAGAGGTCTGCATACACACACTTAGATATATCCTCCAGGACACTAATTTCTCATTGTACAGTTTGTCAGTATACTTATTACTGCTAAAGCTTTTCCCTTGAAAAACCTTCAGCGCGAGGTTTTTTTAATTCTGACAGTAATACGCTTGTTGTTCTCTTTGTTTGGGTCCCATAGACCAATTGATCTGAGTGAACGATAAAAATATATTCTGTTCTATTCTCTAATTCACAATGCTCTCATGGACGATAAAGCAACGATAAAACCCTATTTAATTCAATTCAATTCAAACCTACATGTAATGTTGTTCCTTGCTAAGCCTTGAGTCACTTTGCACCTTTTGAAAGCAACAAAGGAAAAAAAAAAGATTGAGACGAAATCAACACTCACTTCTTGAAGAAGAATCAATGGAACTTGCATTGCCCATGAACATGGACGAATAGGAACGTTTTGGCATATTCCTAAACCAATCATCACTATTAAAACAGCCCAGTTCTCCCCAAAATACATGGTCTAAGCCCAAGGAACTTGGCATACGAGATTGACCATTCTAAATTACAAGATATCTTAGGAATCCAAAAAATGTTGATTGATTCATAGACTAAGGAAGGTTGCTTCATAGACTATATAAAGTTGCACAATGCTATGTACTAGGGAGCTAGCACCAGAAATTTGAAATCTTATATGCTTTCTGAAGTTTACAAATAATGGACTTTGTCAACTTGGCTGCCTCCTCCTCAAATTTACCATATCAGGCAACCAAAGCTAGTGTACATCTTACATGAAAGAAATAGGGAAAGCAAAAATGATTTACAAGCCTTCCCTGCCAATTTCAATAATCCCATCCATCTTTGCGACTGTTAAACTCCCATGTCTTCAAAGGAAGCCCACCATAAAGCTGTGTGAATCTCATGAGACAGTTTGTTCTTTTCTCATAATGAGATTTTGTATTTCTGCTTATTGCGGCACTTGAAAATCTGGATGTATCAATCGCCCACATTGGATGGACATACTCGACTTTCCTCATCGAGGTCCCATTAGCCATAATAAAATTCAACAAGATATCTTCACAGTTAAAAAGCTCATTCACAAGATTTCGTCCTTTCTCAGCATCTTTGTTCCAATATGACTGGAATGCCAGATCCCTATCAACAAATGCTGCACCAGTCAAAATCATGTTATATCCTTTCTTGCTTCGTGCATATCTCTCATTCCGGTACTCAAGTGGAACCCCATCAACTAAACGAGGATAGAAACCAACAATTCTGTCAGGATTTTCCCTCCATGCTCTAAATCCCCTTTCTAGATCATCACAAGTCATCATGATGTCATCATCCAATTCAAGAACAGCACGAGTTTTTATAAGGTCATCTGGCTTGAAGCGATTGTTCAAGGAATTTTCTGCTTCTACACGGATACGAACCGGAACAACAGTGTCAAACTCTGTATCTGGATTAGGTGGTTTGCCTTTATTCCAAACAACTACAATTTCTCGCACTGAAGCACAGCGAGAATAATGCTTTATATACATTTTCAAATTCCAAATCCTGGCATCATATGTCATTGTAAGTAATGTGAACTGCGAGAAAACCCCATGCATAGGATATGGTTCTTCTGCTCCATTTCCTCCAAATAAACATTTGACAGCAATACAGACAGAGATTGATCCCAGGATAAAGCATATAAAGAGGAAAGAAAACCCTATACAAGACTTGTGCCGAACTCTAGCACCTTCCCTGTTAATCCTCAATGCTGTCCTGTAGAGCTTTGATGTCCACTGAGAATGTGCCCAGGGCAAAGTTGTATCCATTTTCTTTCCTAACTTCAGGTACCTGCTCGATTGAAAGATGCATCTGAAGAATCCATACAACCACCCGATGAAAATATTGAGCAGAACCAAAAAGAAAATAGCTCCAATGCCAAAGAAGAAGCTCATTGAGACATCTCCAGAAGGGACTCTATCACCATCCATGAGGGCAATCCAGTCACCAGATGGCAACTTCTGTACATCCAGATGGTGCGAACGTACACCATTCCATATGTTTCGTCCCTTCTGTACTACTTCAATTCCCAACGGAACTTCAACTTCTTGGAACTTGGTTTTTGTTAAGACATCAATACGAAATACACGTACTTTGTGCCCATACGTCTCTCCACAATCTTGCCCTGGACGATAAAGTTGTCCTTCATACATAAAAGGTCTTCCTGCACTCCTAGCGCCAAGACTCCTGTTCCCATTATGTACAGGGTTTCCCTTGTGCTGCCTCCAGTGACCAAAAGGAGTTTGTGCATACCAAATCTCAAGCTCACCATTCTTTCTTGAACCAAAACGTTGGTGGTCTGAGGCAAATATCCAAAATATGCCATCACGTTCCAGCATAGTGGCATCAACTAGAGGTCTTTTTATAATCACTTTTTCAAAGGTCCATTGCAATGGAAAATTAACCGCTCGATATAGACGAAGATCTCCATTCTTACTACCCTCCGGCATCATGTATATCTGAAAAGATGCATAAATGAGGAAAATTTAGAATATGTATAAGTTATGAAAAAAAAATATCCCTTTTTCCTCCTCTCTTCCTAAACCAGGTCAGTAGGATATCTTGGGCTTGGATCTCAATTTGAGATGGCATGGAAGGTAAAGTGATCAGATAGGATATGTGAACCATATCAGTATGGCCTCCAGTAATTAAAATATCGCATTCATTCACCTCATTTGCATATAAATTTTTAAGTCACAAAGGTCTCACAAACCTGCCCGTTGTGATCAAAGACAAATGGATATGATAAATGCCATTCTTCATCCAATGCAATTCCCAGATTCTTCCATGTGGCACCACCATCAGCACTCTCTGCAACCCCAATATCACCTTGCATTGTTAAGGTATTTTTTGTCTCAAAAAACGCATATAGCTTTTCTCCCTGCGTAGAAATTTAACACCAGCAGGAACATGTCAAAAAGTTATGAACAGGAAATTTTCAGCAAAGAAAATTCTGAAAAAGTCTTCAAATAGAGGATCAATTGAACCCATAGTGGTTGGGCCTACCATTATCCTACTAATTACCTTAATATATAAAAATGGATCTGCAACAAAGTTGCTAGCGTGGCTACCACCAGATACAGAGGCACAGCTTAACACAGGGTTTGCAACAGGCCAGGCGGATGCACCATCATTCTGCATATTTGCCTGTAATAGAAAAAGAAATTAACAGTATGCAAGTGAATTAAGAACCACGTGATTTCTCACTCAAGTAATCTTATAAGCTTCCCAATTCTAGAATGGGATTCTATCCAATGCATAACACCTACTTCAATAAACTTAACTAGTGAGAAAAAGTTATTACCTTCTCAATCGCCTGCAAAGAGAATGGCGTTTTGCCTCGAAAAAGGCCAATTGACCAGGAACCCTCATCATCGGGCCGGCAGCCAGCCCCAGCCAGTGATCCCCAGTTCTGAAACTGATAAGGCGAAACGGTAAGCCATGCGAAGAGCATAGCAACACTGGCACAGAGTGCAAAAGAGCACAGAAAGAACATAAATGCAGAAGACAGAATGCAGGTTCCCGGTCTGAGCTTCTCATGGCACCTAGAACATAATCCCGATGATTCCCACTTCCATCTACATCTACACCTGATGCTATTTATTTCTTTAGATGCATCTGGTAAAGTCGATCCAGCCCCAGTGTTTTTGAAGCCCATGTCCTTTACAAAAACACGCATATAAAAATCATCCGGCGGACCCTCTTCTTCTGTTCAAGACCTAGGACGATCGCAAGGGAAAAGCCTCCCACACATTCTGGAACCGGAAAAGGAGGATAAAAAGGAAAAAGGCCAATGGTGAATGATCGAGTGGTACTGGAACTGATGATGTGTATAAAAAGCAAAGGGTAAGAATTAAAAGGAGGGATAAAAGGATCGGCGGCAGAAGGAACGAGGATGAAGGTTCGTTCGCCATAGCCAGAGCGGCCTACAGGCAAGCATTTACGTTGGAGGGGTTGAAGCGTGGCAAGAAGGGCAGCGATGGGGCCACGGAGGCGGGACGGTGTGGTTCGTGGATGACACGTGCGGGTGACACGGGGTGACGCGGAGTGCTTAAATGGGGACCAGCTATGGTCGAATAAGGTTGCAAAGAAAGGAATAATGCTGAAAAAAAAAGAATACAAGGGCCCCCTTGTTGAAAAAAAAAGAATATTAGACCCCCCATGTATGACCATTTTGTTGGGGCCTTCTTGGATGCACTACAATTTCATCATGTCATCTATGCCCTTATCAATTTCGTGCCTAGGTCCCATCTTACCGTCTTAGGATTGAGATAAAACCCCAAAATGTGGAGATTAGGTGCCGGTGTCATCCTCACACTAGACCCCAGTATCATCGTATCGTTTTATTGCTCAGGCCCCATCTTCCTCACCTTCTGTATTGCATCTCATATAGGATTCTTGCATTCTAAATTATGCTTCTACCACTGCTACACTACAACTGGCCTGGCCTGGATTATGACATCTTGCCACATAATTCAATGCCTCCTAGTATCAGCTAAAGGAAGAAAAAGTCCTGCTTCTCATAGAAAAGTCCTTCGTGGGAAAAAGTAAAGCATCATGCTTGGTAAAGAGAGAAAGAAACTACGCTTTCATGAACTTGGGCTGAAAATATGCTAGAGTATTCTTTAAACAATATAATAGCAACATCTTTGTAACTTTCTTTTCATGAATTTGAGCTGAAGAAAGGTAGAGAATCCTTTAAACACTTTATCCACATGCATCAAACTCATTTCAAGTCGTGTAACCATTAAAATACATGGGATGCGTTCAATGATATGAACACATTCTACCCGTGGTTGTGTATATTTCTTATTCTCTTGTTGTCCAGTATTCATTTCCAAATTGCGAATTTACTATGTAAAAATGAAAGATTGCATGTGGCCCTCAAGAACGTGACTATATTTAATGGCAAATGGAAAAGGTGAATGATTGTGATGCTTACATGAATGTCAATTGCATGACTTTTGGGGTGCATCCAGTCTAGGTACACGTGGTGGGTACATCTAGTTAGGGTACACATAATAATTATTCTTGGAGGAAGTTGTCGCTTGGTACCGGCTTCATCTCTTTTGTGGTATATATCACGTATAAAATTAAAAGACGTGTGTCGTTCAGGTTATATCCAGAGGAGGGTGGTTCAACCGCAACTTAAAAATACAAGAAATGCCGCTGGTCGCTACGAACATTTCTTTTTCCCAATCCTCTTGTCCTCATCGCTTACAGCTTACAAACATTTCTTTTTCCCAATCCTCTTGTCCTCATCGCTTACAGCTTACAGGCTAGAACTGCTAGAGTTGCATGTATTAATTTAAGAACAGAATTATAGAACATGTGGAGTTGAGTTGACCCCGTATTACTGCCCTGTGTTTCTGTGCCCATAAGATAGATGGGTATCATGTTCGATGACCATGAGATTCCCACTATTACAGTGTTATAATTTGGACTTCCTCCTTTATCTTCAATCATCCAATGATAATCAGTTGGTTTTGGGCCTAGGTCGGGGTCGCCCATAACTAATGGCTTGACCACTAGACTGTCACTGCAATAGACTTTTTTTTTTTTTTTTTTTTATGTCGATGGCTGTCAGTGGGTTTTGAGCGTGGATGGGGGTCACGCAAAACCAATTGCTTGATCACTAGGCTCCCATCGCAATAGACATTTGTTTTCTTTCAACGTCATAGAAAAATGGATGAAGGGGACCCCATGGTAATTGAATAGCAGGCCATCTATCATATGGGCAAGCAAGAGAGGGTTTCTTTTTTTCTTTTTCTTTTTTTGGAGGAAACACATTAGTAGAAAACGTACCTTATCTAAACTCCAGCCCTTATAAATGTAGTGTTTTGCATAGAAAAGGGTTGAGGAAAAACATATCTTTCATTTCTAGTGGTTGTGGTGAAAATTTGAATTACATTGGCAAATGCTTTAAAAAAAAATTGGTTGGGGGAACAAAATTTAATCAAAATTTTATTTTTATTTTTATTAGCACACCAGCCCTACCGGGCCTACAGCCTTTCTTGCAATTCTAGCCTATCCACGTGTAATTTCCATGTCATCAAAATCTGATGTGCCTTATTTTGCACCATCAGATCTTGGCTTTTGCAAATCTAAGGCCAGGGAAATTAGAAAATCTGCCAAAAATGGGCACGGAGATGGAAAGGGTCACGGAGTAACTTCCTTTTCTTTTTTTCAAGCCTCCTTTGAAGCTCTGCCGAAGAGCTTTTCGCTCGGCGTTCAACGTTCGTTCCTTTATTTGAAGCCTCCGATTCGAGCTTGCAATGCTTGAGGAGTTTAACAAGAAAAAAACACCTTTGTCTTCTTTACATGCCTTGGCACCCCTCCTCATCGGTTTGCACTTTCCGGGTGCATACTGCCCCTAAAACAAACTTCAAAATTTCTTCATTTAGATCTGTTACTTCATAGCCCATCTCCGAAATTTCTTCATTTCTTGCATGGTTTTTATGCTTATGGCTTTCCATTGGAAGAGAAATATAATTCGAAGTTGAGAGAATGGGTTCTTTTGGCACAAGATGTTCCATGAACTCCATATGGCTAGATTAGCTACTCTCTTATTCTCCGGTGAAATCCACGACCACCGCAGGTCGTAACTTTCTCTATCTCATGTTGCATCTAATTGCGGTTTATGAACATTTATGAGCGGTTTGGGTAATGGACACTAGAAGGTGCGGAGTAATTCATTCTTCTATTCCTTTCCTCAAAATGAAACAGTTGTATCCTAGATGCAATTTTACGCTATATAAGTTGTCAACAAGTGTCTAGTTAGTTATGCTTGGGTTCAAACATCCGCCAATGGACTTTTTGTGGCATGCGTTGTTGTAGCGATAATACTCATTTTTTGTTTTGCGATTGAAGCCGATAGTCCTTTAGTCTTGCCTCCTTCCATGGCGACAATGCATCAAGAGAGCATATCTATGTTTTACGGATGCGGGGCTGCCTAACAAGGTAATTCTTGCAAAGCAATCTTTGTCTTTCAGTAGAAGTTCCTCGGCCTATTTTTAATTCTTTTTTCAGTCCATTAGATTCCACGAGAATGTCCCAAGAACTCAGTTTCAAACATCTCGAGCACCATTGAGGCCTTGGATTCTTTTCTTTGTTTCCCCATTCTATATGCTTTTGTCACTTACGGTTGTTAGAACACATTAGCATACGTGACATACCACGAAAGGGCCAAAGTCTTGATAATCATTTAGATTTCTTAAAGTCCCAAAGGACAACATAGAAATAGCCTTGTACAAAATGCCAAAGAACCAAATAGGCCAACACGGGTTTTACATTTTTGGATTTATATTTACGCTAGTAGCTATATACGTTCTGAAAAGATTGCCACTTTTGCTCTCCTGTCGACATTGATTATTCATAGGCTTGTGGTCCATGTTCTAGACCTTCATCACATATTGTATCTGGTAGAGTTTGAGAATTATTATCACCTTGAGTTGAGAGCATGAAAATAACACGGTCGGGTTACATAACATGCTAAGAACAGGTCTCCTAGAGGATCGCTTTCCAATCCATGGTATGTAGCCCAATCCGGACCATTGTTTGCATTAAGCAATCTTGGAGGACAAGGGAGGACATGAGCAAGTATTGAAGGATCTTGGCGGAAGCTATGCAAAAAGCCTAGGCCGCTTCATATGATTTGTGCAATCCCCGAAGCAAGCACGGAACAAGGCATGTCATCCACAGCTTGGGCTTCAAAGGAGGCAACTTAGAAATGTTGTGATGGCTTAGCATGTCCCTGAATTCATCCAATTTGAAGATACTCCTTCCAATAAGTGTAGCTCCTTTGGTACACGCAATACTCTTCTTCCAAATTGTTACTTAATCTTTGTTCTTCCAGTTGTAAACGTGTGCACGCGTGAGTGTTCATAACTCTTCCTTACGAAAAGGTCTTATTACGAAAAGAATGAAATATCTTTGACTTATGGCATGCTTGCTTAAATGCAAAGCTAGCAAAAACGTTCCATTAAGTATGATTTCTTTTATATGTCTTTGTAGACTATCATCTCATCTTAGAAATATCTATTCATAGGGGGTGGTTCCATTTATAAAATTTAATCAGGGCTTTCCATGGCCAACTTTAAGGTGTGATCAAGAACCGGCAAGCTCTATCCGGATGTCAACTGGCACGCTAGACTTTGAAAAATAGCGGTTTTATTGAAGATGTAACCTGATTGTTTATTTGCTAGAGTCATACGTAATATCCAAAATGCCATTTTGAGCCTTGTGCATGTGAGAAGAAGTTGCAATCGCACTTCATCCTCCAAGTTGCCCAAACTTTGCGCCTTATATCTCGGTCTCCATCCTTCACCCTTGAAGATAATTTTGCACGAAAAAAATTATTACGTGTACATGTGTCTTTCATCTTGCAAGACCTTTTGCTTTCCGGATGCTTAATCCATTTAGTTGATGTCGGACATCAAGTTTGGAGAAGTTAACTGGCCGAAATTATTAATCTGTTGAGTTTTAGTATCTTTTTAAGCTCAAATCCCTTATCAAACACCGAAATATGCCAAGAGTGTCATCAACGATTTCTAACAGACCTGAATGTACATAACATATGAAATATTCACAGATCTAATGGCTAGTTCTTTTGTGTTATGATGCTAAGAGGAAACGATCCGTCCGGATGTTATGGAGTCAATCGACTTGTGTTGATCTTTGTATTTAATGGTGTCTCTATCTTTACTAGAGTAGATCGAATAGCCCCATCATAGCCGTAGATGCGAGCAAGAAGAAAACCGAGCTATCTTTGTGGTAGAGCCAAATTAGGTTTCCTAGCAATGATTGAAATGCCACCGCATGCGATCTAATATCTAGTCTGCTTGAGCAACTTTGCAAATATGGTAGCCACTTCTCAAATCTTTGTGGTTGTCTTTTTTTGGTTCTAAGAACTTTGCTGGTCGAAACTATCCGATAGCAAAGTTGTGGTATAAAAGCATTTTTTTCTTATATGTCTAGTGGCGAGCTATAGGCGATCTTAGTCTTAGTTTCTAGTTTCATCTTTGAGGTGTTGAACCTCATTTAACGGAGTTAGTTATGCTTGTAGGCCAAAACAAACTTTCAAGAATCTGATGTGCTTTTGCAAGAGGTCACAAAAGATGATGGCTTAGATACCTTATACCGTTTTTGCAACTAAGTTGCAGTTCCTATGCTAAAACGACCTTGTATAGTGCTTGTGATGGAGTACTAACCCAAAATGAAAGACTGTGTCTTATTATTCTAAGGAGATCGATTCTTTCATCATGAATTCGTGGTTGCTTTGATTCAAAGAAAAGCATAATCACTTGTTTAGAGCTAGTTCAACCTTAGCGCCAAATGGAAACTTGAGGTATTAGAGTAGACCCATATGCTCTAAGTAGGTGTTTCCTACTTATTTGACAGAATTTCCATGATTCTTAACTGATTTCCATAAGAGAACATATGCATTGCATGCAGATGTCGAATATATCTGCTGCAAGATCATGGAGAATTCAAGAGCCGATATGACTAATTTGATTCCGATAGGAGCTCACAAATGTAATGTCTTTTCATTGTCAGAGTTGTGATTTTCAAGTTCCGCTTAAATGCAGCATGTTGTACCATCTTGCTTTTGCTCCAGATCTGTTATATAGCTAGAGTAGTTCTTTCCATTGGGTTTATTTAGATGAGAATTGCTCCCAATCATCAACTCTATAATGGATAATGGACAGGCCTTTCTAGTTCATTTTTGTCCAAGATATCAGAGGCAGAAGTATCTAAGCATACAGGTCAGTTTGTTATGATATTCTTGTGGTTTCATTGTGCCAGGCAATGCCATCTAAACTATTCAAGACATGGTAGCAATATGCAGCAAATATCCTGTGGAGCAACTTCTTTATTCCCTACCGTTGCAAAGCCTTGTGAATATGTGAGTTTCAACCTTAAGAGTATATCTGTTGTAGATAGAATTAACAGATAGGCAATGATCACATCTTTCTTGCAGGAAGTGCACTAGCAAATATGTATGGCAACCACTCAGATTTAAAGAAAATAGAGGTATCTCAGAAAGAGAAAGATCTCTTTGAGTTAGAGTTGTTGCTTCCATTAACTCATGAGAGTCTTCTGCTGCAGCATTATCTGTGCATTAACCAAACCATTAACATCCAACATATAAAAATTAAATCCCCCAACACATAACAACCAACACATAACAACCATTGACATTAACAACCAACACATAACTACCATTGACATTAATTAATACAACCATTGGGTCCAACACATTTAAATTAAAATCCCCCTTAAACCCCCTTTGGTTTGGGTGCATATTCACACGGGGGGTGACTCCGAGCAACGAGAGCTGTTGGATAGGCATATTCACCCCTTATTCCTTAATCTACACCGTACGTAAAGTTCCTCGTTTGTGGGGTATGCAAGTACAAAATTTGCTATACTGTATAACAAGATTCGCAAGATACTATAAGATTTCAAACGGAATACTATATGGTGTTGATGACATACGTGCAAAATACAATTATGAGGGCTCTCGCTGCCCTACGTCACCCCCCGTGTGAATATGCACCCAAACCAAAGGGGGTTTAAGGGGGATTTTAATTTAAATGTGTTGGACCCAATGGTTGTATTAATTAATGTCAATGGTAGTTATGTGTTGGTTGTTAATGTCAATGGTTGTTATGTGTTGGTTGTTATGTGTTGGGGGATTTAATTTTTTTGGTTTGTGTTGCAAAAAAAAAATTTTGGCCCCTTCGGGCTTTAGGACGCCAAACTTTGTGACAAAAATTTTAGAATTCAAACCAGAAAAAACTTTCATCACTTGTAGCTTTTGAATTTCATCACAATAAAACAAATAGAACATAAGTAAAAGTTACCATAAAGATAGAGCAGATTGATCCCATTATTCTGAAAGTCATAAAGTTTGCAACACCCATACACAAACATTTTTCAACCTGAATTTAACAAACACCTTTTGGCCTCCATGGATTCTTGTGGT
The DNA here is from genome assembly GCA_021234155.1 of Isoetes taiwanensis. Taxonomy (NCBI): domain Eukaryota; kingdom Viridiplantae; phylum Streptophyta; class Lycopodiopsida; order Isoetales; family Isoetaceae; genus Isoetes; species Isoetes taiwanensis. The sequence goes on from JAJEKV010000002.1 coordinate 39,736,507, forward strand.
GAGAAACCAAAGTGGGAAACTTTTCTCGCTTGTTAGCACAAGGATCTAGAAGCCTTGGAATTTGCTTAATAACCGCCTCAAAATCTAAAAATGCATGGTAATTTTTGCAAGCTTCATTCGAATGAGCCATAAAACAATATCCAATAAGCGCAATCTCAGATTAATCGCTAGTAGGATGTGAAAGCCTACCAAACCCGGCCGAAAAATTGCTGTTTTAGCATAGATAACTTAACCAAACATATCCATATCATGCACTATCAAAAAGATCTCGAGAGAGCTTTCCAACATAATAAAAATCATCTCAAAACGAGCTCGGATCAAAAGTTATGATAAGAAATGTGTTGCCGTGGGGGAACCGCACTACATGCGCCCTTCAAGCCCTTCATGTGCCCATTATGCACCACACACAAAAAAAGGACTTTTGTTGTGAGCCATTGGTTATTGACCATTATGCACCACACGCACAAAAAAAGGGCTTTTGTTGTGAGCCATTGGTTGTTGACCATTATGCACCACACGCACAAAAAAGGGGCTTTTGTTATGAGCCATTGGTTGTTGACCATTGAAAAAAAAAAGGCTAAAATCAATGGCTCAGAAATGGTGCACTCTAGATGTACGCATTAGTACATCCATTTGAATACATCACGAAATCATAGGAAAACCTTAGTGAAAAGCGTACAAAAACACAAAGAAAACCCCCTGTTATTATGCTACATATTCTATTCCATCTACACCTCTTGTCTTACAACCAGATGTTTCTATCATAGTCATCCAGATATTCTGATTCACAACGGCCCACTCTCAACAATTCAGATATGTTAACTTCGAATCCCGATCAACCCTTTGAAGCTCTTGCTGCAATAATTGGTCTCATAGGCTCAAGCTGTCCCTCATAGACGTTAGTATAAGCTTTTTTTCTTGGCTTTGTTACTCCACAATTAACACTACCTGAATCTCCTACCTTCGGTCAATCAAGCTGAGTTACTTGATCATAAAAAAACATTACCAGATGCCTTAAGAATGGCTGATCTTCCTCCTTTGCAAGACTTATAACAGGGGTCTTGGCACATGCAGTTCCTTCAACTTACCGTCAGGTTGCGAAAGATCCTCATTGGGTAAATGTCATGGAAGAAGAGATAATATTTGCATAAGCACGGTACATGATACTAGTCCCAAACCTCCTCACAAGAATATTGTTGGAGCAAAATGTATGTGATAAAAAAGTTCCATTCTAATGGCACCTTCGACTGGCCTGGATTCAATCTGCAAGGTCATGGCTGGCGTTACGACCGACCTTTCACATTATGGCACAATAGCCATTTCACATTTTTTATGAACTGAATGAATTATGTTGTCCATAGGGGCATACAGAAAAATTGTAAAGAATGAATATGAAGTGACAATAATTTTTTTTACAGAACACTAGGCATTGTTGCAATTTTGGCAACTTTTGCCTAACATTGTACAGTTTCCTTCATGATATGGCAGGGATCTTCATCCTAGCATTGGAGATGAAATTTTATGTAGTTGCAAAACTTTGCAGAGTAAGGAGTGGAGTGATTCAATAAGCATGCAAGACATGAGACACTGCTATGTATTATTTGGCGGTTGCACTTCGAAGGGCTTTTAGATTTCAAACCCAGCATCATTGTACTTCTACTTCTCAATATTTTCCCATCATGACTGTCATCTAGCATCTAGCAGTATTCTCTACCCATAATCTGTCTTTTGAATTAAACACTAAAACAATGACTACCAACACTGAAACTTTTATAGTGCATGTGCCGTTAATAAAAACAAATGCATGAAACTTCTTTGTTTGGAAGACCTAAAGAATACAGAATCAAATTTTGAGTCCCACAGGACTAGAAGGTGCCAATAATGAACTTTAGCATATTATTCTAGAGCATGCAAAAAAGCAGGTTCCATTTCTTGCACTATGAGATCCAATTGCAATACGGAAAATGCAATCTGATTAGATAGAATGCAACATGTTCATGATTAGGACGACGTAAGAGCTTGCTTGCTTATTCCTACAATCACATCTTTAATTCATTTTCCTTCTGCCTCAACCATTTTGCTCGAACTATCAGATTTTTTGCAACAGGCATAGGCTTTGAATTATAAAGAAAAGCTTTTCGTTTCTCTCTCTCCTTCTCCCTTTTTTTTCTTTTCATTCTGTCACCAGTACTAGTACAAGCATATCAATGAAGATTGTGAGAGATGCTCCTATATGCTGGGTTTCCTTTTATGACCAAAACATTGCTTTGAGATTAGGTTATGTTAAAAAACTCCAACTTGCAAGTTAATAACCATTGCTCCATATGGCGCAAAGACAATGACAAAACCTACATAGGCCAGATGACAAATGCGGGAATGAACTCGATTGGAAAAATGACAAAGGACATTGCCAAGTACAAACCATTCCATGATCATTTCGAAATCCAAACACTTCATACAACCAACAATAAGAAAAAAGCTAATCAATTAAAAAGAAATCCAACAAGAACAAGCCATCATGACAGGCTACAACAATCCAGCAGTCAACACGTCCAAAATAAGAAAGTAGAACCTTTTAAATGGCTTTGACTTTGACTTTTGATACAAGGGAAAAAGATTAGCCAGCAATCGCAGTCTAGTGATATCAAACCTAAATAAAAACTTAAAAAAGTCTTACCTTGGTGTGCCTTTTGCTAGTTTTTATTTTTTTGCACCTATGAACTTCAACTTCCCCCTATATCGTCATTGTACTTGAGCAAGCCTAGATGCTTTGAACTTGAACTTTAGCTTAACAGGATCATTCATGAAATAGAGAATACAATATGCTTCTTTGCAATTTGTGAAGCATAGACATGCAAACCAGTTTCGCAATATAGGTCACAGGCTAGCCTCTCAGTTCATTTTTGTTAATGCCACTTTGTTTTTGGCTTGAAAGACATATTGCCTCCAAGTGCAATGCATCAGATCTAGTCCAGTTTCGAATTTCCTCATGGAGTAATCAAGGCATATGCTACATCATATTTGCTGTAAAGAACTGTCTGCTTCAAATTCTCGAAGCAAAGAACTGCAAATCCAAGTTTGTAAATATTTTAAGGGAGCTTAGATTTTTATTACTTTGGGCGCCCGTATATCTACAAGGGATGTGGTTTATCAAGATACATTTCCTGTGGTTTATCAGGACATCCCCGGCCCACCTATCCCATAGCCATCATGGCCCCATAGCATATCCCTTAAACCCCTGTCCTTGCAGGTTAACCCAATCTAGCCGTTGCCCACCGTTGGATCTAGGAAGGTTTATATCGCATAATGATTGGAATATGCTTCTCCAGAGAATATTCCAGAGATTATTGTTGATAATCTCACGAATATGCTTTTTCGGTGAATATTCCAAGGATTATCACTTTGTACCACAAAAATGTGGCTCTGTTTTCAGCTTAGGTCCGGCAGTTCCAGCATTAGATCCCCTTAGGGCTCTGCCGGTGGCGCTAAAATGGCCGCCCAAAAGGGCATAGACAGATCAATGGCAAAAATTGATGGCAGATGGATGATTTGCTCTGTGATGCTGCTTCAAATCCGGCCTGTGCAAATAAGGCCTGAGAGGATTTTTAGGGCCAAGCTTACACTTCTGGATTCACGACCATTTACAGAAAAAATCTTTGCCATGTGATTTAGTTCTCAATTTAACAGGGAATGCCTATATGGCAGATTTTTCATAAGCCCATCAGGTTTTCTGGACGCAGCTTTAGTCCCTATATGGCGGATTTTTGTGGAGCCAAATTTGGCCGTTGGACTCGTATCCAGCTATTTCTGATGTAGATTAGCAGTCCAAGATTATGCACATTGGTTTTTAGCATAAGGGCTGTAGCATCCTTTGCAGCGTTGCACAAAACTTTGCTGGTTTTTTTGCCATACCAGATTTGCATCAGACTTGTCGGCTTCCTGTTTTGTATCACAGATTTCAGTGCTAGATTTTCAGCATCTCTTTTGCTTCCGATCCCCAGATTTGTTTCAAAGATTTTCGTGGTATACTACACCTTAAACCCCTGTCCTTGCAGGTTAACCCAATCTAGCCGTTGCCCACCGTTGGATCTAGGAAGGTTTATATTGCATAATGATTGGAATATGCTTCTCCAAAGAATATTCCAGAGATTATTGTTGATAATCTCACGAATATGCTTTTTCGGTGAATATTCCAAGGATTATCACTTTGTACCACAAAAATGTGGCTCTGTTTTCAGCTTAGGTCCGGCAGTTCCAGCATCAGATCACCTTAGGGCTCTGCCGGTGGCGCTAAAACGGCCGCCCAAAAGGGCATAGACAGATCAATGGCAAAAATTGATGGCAGATGGATGATTTGCTCTGTGATGCTGCTTCAAATCCGGCCTGTGCAAATAAGGCCTGAGAGGATTTTTAGGGCCAAGCTTACACTTCTGGATTCACGACCATTTACAGAAAAAATCTTTGCCATGTGATTTAGTTCTCAATTTAACAGGGAATGCCTATATGGCAGATTTTTCATAAGCCCATCAGGTTTTCTGGACGCAGCTTTAGTCCCTATATGGCGGATTTTTGTGGAGCCAAATTTGGCCGTTGGACTCGTATCCAGCTATTTCTGATGTAGATTAGCAGTCCAAGATTATGCACATTGGTTTTTAGCATAAGGGCTGTAGCATCCTTTGCAGCGTTGCACAAAACTTTGCTGGTTTTTTTGCCATACCAGATTTGCATCAGACTTGTCGGCTTCCTGTTTTGTATCACAGATTTCAGTGCTAGATTTTCAACATCTCTTTTGCTTCCGATCCCCAGATTTGTTTCAAAGATTTCCGTGCTGGATCTACTACACCATCTCTTTTGCTTCTGCCAGGTTCAGCTTCCTTGCTCTGTTTTCAGGATCTGTTATGGACAGGGGATGTGTTAACCTGCTCGGACAGGGGTTTAAGGGAGGTCAACCCTCCCCTCTCGGGGATCATGGGAAATAACCCTCTCGGCCTCCGGCCTCGAGGGTTATTTCCCATAATCCCCTCAAGGGGAGGGTTAACCTCCTCATCTGCTAGCGATGGCCATCAACATAACCATGCGGGTTATCAATCATTACCTATTCTATACCATGTCTGCAGCACCATTACCTTCGCATTAATAGAAATTTAGGCACCGGATTGATGAGCATAGCAAAATTTTTGAATGGGGTGAATCAATCTCGTCAGATCTTCAGTTCTGGAGCTCAGATTGTGAACCTAAGGTCAATTCAACATGTTCCGACAATGGGCACTGTATGATTCCGACTCCTCCAAAACAGAAGCTAGGGAACATGCCCTAAAATAGAAACATTTGTGCTTCCTATTTTCAGTTTGGGAACTGGCTATAGACGCAGCCAGATTTGGCATGGCCAAAGGAGTCAATTCTACTCAAAGAATAATAGTGGAGTTGCAGCCGGATTTTGCATGTAGAGCTACATTTGTGTACAGACTTAGACAAGCTTAAGAAGCTAAAAAAAACATTTGATAAAGCTGCATGCCCATGGATCCAGCCAAGCTGCATACCTCAACAAAGGTCCTGCGCCCTATTTTAGGGCTTAATCTTTTTTTTTTCCATCACGGAGAGTCTAGTTCGTTGCAGAGCTTGGGGTGCTTTTCTCAGGTAATACTACCATCTCGGTTGGGTTCTAAGGTTTAGGGTTCTGAAACCTCTTTGCTTTGTGCCTTTTCATTTATCCTAGAATTGGAACGTAGTTAAATCCAAATGACTATCGTGATTTTATCACGACAAAGTTTTCAAAACCAGCTTGTCCATTATCCAGGCTTTGTTTCCTAGCATTAGGGCAGATTCGGAATCTCAAAATGGCCCATAACTTGGGTCAAAGAATTTCACGTCATATTTGCCGGCCAATCAGGTTTGCCCGTTTTTTACCAAAGTCTGTATTAGTTGGCAAGTAGAAAAATGAGCAGGCTTACTTGGCATCCACATGGTGGATTTTCATAGGGGATGTCCGCACATGCATTGCAGCAACATTAATGGCCCGTATTTTTTAGGAATCATACCGCCTTCCAAAATAATGGCTACTTTGTCCGCCTCCATCTTATCAAGTTTTGGCGCCAGACTTCTCTACTGTTCACTCGGGCGTGTCTTCGTGCATCCTCTCCAGCTTCAGTCACTCTTCATCTAGGATCTATGTCTCATATAATCTCTGTATTGCCTCATGTACAGAACTCTCAAGGTGAAGAAGTGGGAGGTTTTGTCTCCATAGGTTCATGGGTGAGTATGCTGCCATCGACGAGGGGCAAGCATAGAGTTAAGCGACAATGGCGAGTAGACGTGTGGACCCATTGGATAGGGAGGGTAAAAGACTTCAAGTTGAATTCTAGCGGCCGGAAAGTGGAAAGTATGACAATACGACATGCGTACACCCCTTCTGATATGGCAAAAGAGCCTATCTCCACTAAAAATAGTTTCCAAAAATTACGCTCAAATGGTCCACCTTAAGTGGATCACACGACGTGAAGCTGACTGTCAGCTATTTAAGTGGCTACGACCAATTTCGCATCGCGTGATCTCCTCATCTTTTCGTTTATTTCATGTCCTTGTCTTTATGAACATAATTTTTGTGCAGATTTATATTTATCAGACGTCGAGGATGTCGTTTCGGCCGAAAGCATTACTAGTATCCTTGTCGTCTACCACAAGGACATTGAGCATGTCCTTTTCCAAGGTATGGATGTTGTGGCATTCCGAGATATGGGCATCTGGTGTTATGGGCATGATTACACCATAAAGGTTAGGAGACCTAGCTTGATGCTGATTGAATTGCCCCCTTTAAGTGAACTGTGTAAGCCACAGACTAATGAGAACAATGTAATTGCAATGCAGAAATGCCTGACTGACGAGGTACAAGTGGGAATGTCTGAAAATGGAGGTGTGAGAATGAGTTTCAAAGTCTTCACACCATTCGAGGTATTTGCTAACATATTCCAGACGGCCTAGGAAGTTCGAAAAGCTCCGAAGACATATATGTGTTTTCTGCCCCCTGCTAAGTTTGTGGATGGCCTATTTTTCGGTCCCTCGTGGGACGTTCGATTCCACGAACCATTTGGTCAACTTACAAAGTGCCGCATAGTTAAGTCCTCTTTTAAGTTCAGATATTTTCTTCCAAAACAGTATTTATATGTTAATTGTCAACTAGAACGCAGGAAACAGAAAAAAAAAAGAGGTTGCACATCTTATTGAGAGCCGTGAGGACCATAACAAACACTCCGATGCGCTAGATATTCGAGTATGGCGAGGGGAGGAAGTCATTTATACAATACAATGGAAGCCGAATGGCCATTATCAGAACTAAGAGTGCTAATGGAGACGGAGGAGATTGCATCGGATTTTCATTATTTCATTGATGGTATTAGGGTTGGCTATTAGGCAAAAGTGTAATGTAGAGTTCGCGATCAACAAGAAATTGTCTATTGCTTAGCGATTTGAATTTCGTTTATTTTTTTATAGGGCTCCGTACAATTATTTAAAAAGTTATCAGTGTATTTTACGTTAAACGTCCGTTTTTTACTATTTATCTCTTGCCAGCTGTCTCTTTCTTATCAGTGTGTGTAGTATAAATCGCTATCTATTGAGAAGTCATGGCTAGAACTAAGCAAACCGCAAGGATTCATCCAGGTGGTGTAAGGCCGAGTAATTACGTTACTCTGCCTCCTTCACCCGCTTCTGAAGTCTCTGATAGAAATTCTTCTCCTCTGCCTCTGATTATGCCTAACAGAAGGCCAGGAAAAGAACTCTGCATGACAGATGGTGGGGGGAGCAGCTCTCGAGTAACTAGGGAGGTGCATTCTGGTTCGGAGATAGAAGATGAAAATATGACAGATCGGCGATCAGAATATGACGCCGGATTGATTATTGGGCAGCCGGCTCTTCCTGCTCCTCCTGTGAATGATGCAGAAACTTCTAGTCAAAGAAGAAGAGCTCATCCAAGAAAGGGGAAGGCGACCAGAAATGTGAGGAGATGGTCGGAAGAGATGGTTGAGCCTGGAAATGAGATGGGTGAGGGTAGTGGCCAAGGTGCAGGCGTAGAGCAGCCACAGCAACAGCCAGCAGAGCAAGAAAGAAGGAAGCGGAAGACAAAGCAGGGCATTAAAACACTATGCAAGATAAGGAAGTACCAGAAGAGCACTGACCTGGTTATTCCATGTCTCCCATTTGCTAGGTTTGTGAAAGAGATGTTGCAAGAATGTGGTACCATATATAACTCCACTTACATGATTCAAGCAACTACCTTGAATGCTCTTCAAATGGCAGCGGAATCAGTTGGTGTTGGTCTATTTGAGGACTCTCAACTTGCAGCCATACATGCCAAGTAGGTGACTGTCATGCCGAAGGATATGCGCCTGGTCTTATGCATTAAGGATCCTGAGTACTATGGTCGTAATTTTGAATCTGCATACAACAAGAAGAATGACCTGCCAGATCCTAAGGCGTAAAGTGCCTTTGTATTTTATTGATATATTGATATCTATTATTAATATATTCTATTTTCTTAGTCGATTTCTTTCCTAGAAGATTAGTTTCGCGTTTTTTTTTTTTTTTTTTTTTTTTTTTTTTTTTTTTAAGTTAGGCTACGTCGGGATCACACGACGCGCACCAAGCATTGTGCTCTTTTTTTGCACAGACTAGTTTTCAAGCCCTCACCCTAACCCATGAAAGGTATTGATCATGTAATATTTTATAGTCTAAACCTATAGAGAAGAAGGTGTTATGTTATTCAGGAAAAATGCCGACTCAGTTGAAAGGGGAGATTGAAAGGAAGTTAGGCAGTGATCATTTGACATTGGAATCAAATGTTAAAAGTTAGCTTGAATGGTTATTGCTAAGTTAATGGCCTAGGTAAATTATAACCTAGGTCGTTATGGTTAAAGGTTAAAGGTTAAAAGGCACAGATTAGAATGCTTTAACCATTATAGAAGTGAAGGATAACGGTCGAATGGCTGAATGCCATGGTTGACCAAAATTCTGGCTAAGAGGTCGGTCAGGCTGATCGGCCAGACAGATCTTTATATAAATAAAGATGCAGGGTGTTTTTGGATCATCCTTGAGTATGCAGGAGATCGATTAAAGGATTCAAAGATCATGCTTGGGCTCTCGAAATATAAGTCAATATTGCCAATGGTTTGTGCAATGGTTATTTGAATTTAAATGATGGAGTATTTGAATGCCTTGTTTGATAATTGAGAGCATTTGCATCATTAGTATTTGAAAATTTGTCTAGCCATAATCATTCTATTATCTAGGCATAATCCTTCATTGGTATCAGAGCCAGCATTGTCATAATGTCTACAAGATTTGGTGCAAATTTACTGACTTCCATTGAGGTGTTTAAAGGGGATAGTGGTTTTCAGATATGGAAACAAGGAATTAGGCAAGTGCTTGAATTTGAAAACTTGTGGTATCTCATTGATGGAGGACACACCAAAAGAACTTCTACAATGGCAAGATCAAGAAATTCTGTTGCAGGGGAGACTAGTGAAGCTTCAGTTGAAGGAGGAGGTACTGAGGTTCCTGTCAGCTCAAGAATGACTGTAAGTGCAGAACCAGATGATGAACTAAAGATAATGGAGGCTCAAGCTATTATAACAAGTAAGGTTGGCACTGCTATCAAGCTGAAATTAAGAGGGATGAGTCCAAAAGAGATGTGGGATTATATGGTAAACCAATATGAGATCAAAACTTCATCACAAATTGACATGCTTGAGAAACAACTTAGGAAGTTAAAGTTGTTTGAAAAGGACAATATGACTGATTATTTGGAAAAGTTTGACTCCATAATTGCAGATTTGGAGGGTGCTGGGATAATCCTAAATGATCAATATCAAATTCTGTCCTTGGCAAGATCTGTATCTCACAATAGTCAGCTGGGAACATTGATCAGAAATGTTGCTAGGTCCAAGGAGCACGCCATTCAAATGATTAGGACAGAATTTGAACAAAAAAATGTAGCGGATGACACGTCTGAAGTTTTGTATGCAAGGAAAGCAAAGAAAAGTGGAGGTTCAAGTAAGGACAAGCTCGGGCCTTGCTACAATTGCAATCAATATGGACATCTCAAATATGACTGCCCTAATGAAGGTAAAATTATAAAATGTTTCAATTGTGATGGGAAGGGGCATGTTGCTGCAAATTGCCCAAGTCCAAGAGGGGCTGTAGGAAGAGGTAGAGGCAGAGGGAGGTCTGCTAATCAGAGGGGAAATTTTGCAAGAGGAAGAGGTGCAAGCAGAGGTAATCCATCCTTGAATGTAGTCAAAGAGTCAGCAGCAAATGAAGAAGAGGACGAGGATGATACTGCTGAGGTAAGACATCTTGCTTTGACTATTCTATTCTATTCTATTTCAAATAACTTGCAAAAGAAGGTTAACAAAATGTTAATCATAGATTCAAGAGCTGAGAAAACCGTGACATGTGACCAAACTTTGTTGAAGAAATGCAAGAAAAGAGAAGCTGGCCATGTGCAATTAGGAGATGGAGGCTTGCAAAGGATTGAAGACACTGGAATATTAGAAATATTTGATTTAGAAGGAAAAGCTGTGGAACTTAGAGATGTTTTGTGTGTCCCTGGCCTTGTGAGAAATTTGATATCAGTTTGTCAACTTCTTGACTTGGGTTATAAAGTTCTTTTTGAAAAACTAGAATGTAAAGTGTAACTTGGAAATAATATCAAGTTTATTGGCAAAAGAGTGGGGAACTTATTTGGTCTTGATTGCAAGCACATTCCTAGTTTGAATGTAATTGAAACTCCATCTCTTAAAATTGGCATAATCGAATGTGCCATACAAACTTGGCAAATATTGACATTCTGATTAAAAGGGGTCTGATAACAGCAAATGGAGATGGAAATGAAAGTTTTATATGTGCGGGGTGCATTCTTGGGAAACAAACCAGGCTACCATTTAGAAGATCACTCAAAAGGGCAAAAGGAATTTTAGATTTGGTGCACACTGACCTTTGTGGTCCCATAAATGTTACTAGTATGGCAGGACACAGATATTTTATGACATTCATAGATGACTTTAGCAGGAAAACATTGAGAACAAAATATCAAGCTTATGATGCACTAAAGCTATTTGTTGCTGAGGTGGAGCTCGAGACTGGAAGAAGAGTCAAATGTATAAGGTCTGACAGGGGAGGTGAGTATCTATCCCATGAATTTAAAAGGTTTTGTGCAAAAAGAGGAATTAAAAGACAACTAACTTGTAGATACTCTCCCCAACAAAATGGGATAGCTGAGAGAAAAAACAGAACCTTATTGAATGCAGTTAGATCCATGCTAAAATATTCTGGATTACCCAATTATGTTTGGAATGAAGCCTTGAACACTGCTGTTTATGTTCAAAACATCTTGCCATCTGTCAGTACAAAAGGAACCGTCCCTGAAATGTTATGGTCAGGCAAAATGCCAAGCTACAATGATCTTAAAGCCTATGGATGTTTAACATTTGCACATGTACCTAAACAATTGAGAAAAAAGTTGGATGATAGAACATACATTACATACTTGGTGGGATATGACACAAACTCCAAGGCATACAGGCTATATGATCCAGTTCATAAAAAAATTATAGTGAGTAGAGATGTAATATTCGATGAGTCTCAGTTTTACAGAAAAATTCAAAAGGTAAATGTGACTGACCTAAGTGAAAGTGTGCAAGAAAACAAGGTGGAGCAGGAACTTGCTGAAAAAGAAGAACATAAGAAGACTGCTGGAGATTTGTTTGATGACCAAGACAATGAAGATTCAATGCATGCTACTGCAGGGATGGAGGAAGAACATTTTAGCTTTGAAAGAGAGGACCCTATGACACAGAATGAAGATGAAGAAGAGCAGCCACAGATTTTGGAAAAACAGAAAATAAGAACTAGAAGATCTGAGGCACAAATTTTAAGGGATGAAAATCAAGCAAATATTGAATTGCGTGGAAGGAATGAATCAGGGAGAAGCAAAAGACTTCAGCCTCATGAAGGTGAAGTCGAGAATATTTTTGATATTCTGGTATTGGAAAACTGTGACATACCAAGCAATTATGATGAAGCTATAAATGGAAAAGATTTTGAACATTGGCTTAAAGCCATGGAGGAAGAAATGCAGGCTTTTAAAAGAACAGGGACATATGAATTGGTTGAGAAACCACAAAACAAAAATGTTGTAGGGAACAAGTGGATTTTCAGAATCAAAATAGGGGCAGATGGAAAAACAAAGAAATATAAGGCAAGATTGGTTGCTCAAGGCTTTTTACAAAAAAGAGGAAAGGATTATGATGAAACCTTCTCCCCTTTGGTCAAAATAAACGGTTTGAGGATATTGTTGGCTATAGCAAACTCATGTGATTTAGAAATTCACCATATGGATGTAAGTACAGCTTTTTTGAATGCAAAATTAGAAGACGAAGTGTACCTTAGACGAGCTCCAGGTTTTGAGGAAGGAGAAGAAAAAGTATGGAGGTTAAATCGAGCAGTGTATGGGTTGAAGCAGTCCCCAAGGGAATGGTACAAATGCATGAACAATTATTTGAAACAACAAGGCTTTGAAAAATTAAATCATGATGGGAACTTGTATAGATTCCGAAATGGAGATGAATGGTGCATCATTGCATTATATGTTAATGACAACATTATGGTGGCAAAAGGAACAGAAACATTGAATAAATGCAAGGAGATCTTGAATCAAAGATTCCAAATGACTGATCTTGGTGAATTAAGAAGATTTCTAGGCATAGAAGTATTCAGGGACAGAAATAGTAAAATCTTAGCTTTGAGTCAGCAAACACACATTGAAAATATGCTAGAGAGATTTGGAATGAAGAGCTGCAATGCAACAAATACACCTATAGTACCAGGACACAAAATATCCATGTCATTAAGTCCACAAACTCTTGAAGAGCAAAAACAGATGGAGGAAGTACCATATAGATCACTTATAGGATGTTTGTCATATGTTGCTAACTGCACAAGACCTGATATTGCTTTTGCAGTAAATCTTCTCAGTAGGTACAATCATAATCCTAGACGAGCACACTGGATTGCAGCCAAGAGAATTTTGAGATATTTGAAAGGTACAATGCATGTTGGCATTATGTATAATAATTCCAGTGACTTAAATTTGAAGGCTTATTGTGATGCTGATTGGGGAGGGAATCTTGACCAAAGAAGATCCACATCAGGTTATGTAATTGTCTTGGGAGGTGCACCAGTAGCATGGAAATCTAAAAAACAAGGAAGCATAGCACTCTCAAGTGCAGAAGCAGAATATAATTCTGCTTCATTAGCAGCAAAAGAGATAATATGGGAAAGGAGACTCATTAATGAACTTGGATTTTTACAGAACTGTTATGTACTGTGACAGTACTAGTTGTATAGCTATGTCAAAGAACCCTGTCTTGCATGAGAGATCAAAACATATTGAAATGCAAGTTCATTTTATTAGGGATGTGGTTGAAAAAAATCTACTGCATCTGACCTATATTAGTACAAAAGATCAAGTGGCAGATTTGTTTACCAAAGCATTGACAGCAAGCAGATTTGAAGAGTTGAAAAGGTTGCTTAATTGCTGTGACCAGGCAATATTACATGAAGGGGAGAATGAAAGGTATTGATCATGTAATATTTTATAGTCTAAACCTATAGAGAAGAAGGTGTTATGGTTATTCAGGAAAAATGCAGACTCAGTTGAAAGGGGAGATTGAAAGGAAGTTAGGCAGTGATCATTTGACATTGGAATCAAATGTTAAAAGTTAGCTTGAATGGTTATTGCTAAGTTAATGGCCTAGGTAAATTATAACCTAGGTCGTTATGGTTAAAGGTTAAAGGTTAAAAGGCACAGATTAGAATGCTTTAATCATTATAGAAGTGAAGGATAACGGTCGAATGGCTGAATGCCATGGTTGACCAAAATTCCGGCTAAGAGGTCGGTCAGGCCGATCGGGCGGACAGATCTTTATATAAACAAAGATGCAGGGTGTTTTTTGATCATCCTTGAGTATGCAGGAGATCGATTAAAGGATTCAAAGATCATGCTTGGGCTCTCGAAATATAAGTCAATATTGCTACAGTAATATGGTCAATGCAATATGAACAATAGAAATTCCAATGGTTTGTGCAATGGTTATTTGAATTTAAATGATGGAGTATTTGAATGTCTTGTTTGATGAGCTACAATAAAACAGCGTGATGAGCTAGTAGCCCCCGTCAGGGAGCTCGCCCATGCTACACAAGTCCAGTGGCCTCAGGGCATAAGGGACAATAATGTATTCTATTCTATTCTATTCTATAATTGAGAGCATTTGCATCATTAGTATTTGAAAATTTGTCTAGCCATAATCATTCTATTATCTAGGCATAATCCTTCAACTCTAACCCTAACCCTAACCCTAAAATATGATCCAAGCCCTTACCCTAACCCTAACTCTAACCCTAAAATGTATGGACGAATCTCCACAATGGCTCTATGTATCCTTTCAAAATGGACAACGGCTACTTCAGTCTGCAGTTTTAGCACCTTATCGCTTCTTCACATCTTTTTTGCCTTCTGCGTCTACTTCGCCATGGATTGTTATGTCAAGTTTTTGGAATGGTATGCACCTGCCCCACATGCCAACGAGGAAGTTGTGGCGACTGAGATTTATCCTCTCTATTGCAAGGAAATCGACATCATGGGAAACAATGGCGAGCTCACATGCTACCGCGATGTTACTTTAGGTTTTAGCCTGAGTGCGTTAGCTCAACGGACGTGCTTTGCAGATGTTTCTGGGGTGTGAATTCCGAAACCATCTTTAGAGGAAGCGACTTCCCATTTGTAAGGATCCAAGACTTTCTTCAAGAATGCGGTGCAACGGGCTCCGCCGGGATGCGTGCTTATACTTAAGAGGTAATGTATATCTCTTTGCCGTTTGCATTTGCTAGTTATTGCATTTTGCTCGGCCAAGCCAATGAAAAAATGGAAACAATGAAATCATTAAGTCAAGGTGGGCCAGTTATGTGTGATGATGAAGACGATGAGATAGAAATGGTAATAGATCTACAGGAAGAAGAGCAAGAATCTAGGAAAATTGACCTGGACGCATTGGCCTTGTGTGAAGCAGACAAGGAAGATGATGACGAGGAAGATTCTGAAGAGGATGAGGATGAAGAGAGGTTGTCTGACATAACGCCAATTTTGGTGGAAGGAAAGGAATATTTATTGTTAAGTGATATACTGAGTAACCCGTCTTTGCTACGTATGTGTACGAGGGAAGACGAAGTTATCAGTACTTTGGCTAAATGGGTACAACTTTGTAGAGGACCTCGACAAAGAAATATTTGAAGTGTCATCTTCTACTGGTAATGCTATAGATCTTAAAATAGCATATGCGAGGCTACAGACTCGTTGTGCTGAAGAGGAGCAGAATCTGCAAACGGACGAAGAATTTCAACGTCTTCGTTCAAAGCTGTCAACATCATCTACAGGCTTGCAAGGGCCTTCAGTCAATCGCGGTAGCATAAGCCTCATGGATTTTGAGAGATTTGAAGAAGATAACCTTGAGGTGTCTTATTTGTGGGAAGTCGATGACTTTTCTTGCCCACATGCACGAGGCTGGCATGAAAGATTAAAGGACTGGACTCTGCTGCGATATATTTCAAGATTCAGGAATGGAGAGATTATCATCTTCAGCAGAACTTTCAGTCCAAAAGGGGCGGAATTTGTGTATTACATTCGTGCATTGTGCATGTTCGGCAAGCATTCTTGTTTGGCATCTAACATCGAAAGGGATATAGCAATTAGGGATGTCGTGTTAGAATATTTTGATGACCAAGCCGGTCTACATGTGAGTATTATGTTAAATTTCTTAGCAGCTGGCTTGAATCACCCGAGGTTGGAAGCTGGGCTCGATAACATGGGAGTGATTCCCATGCTAGATCAGTTCGGAAGGGGATTGAAAGAGCAGGAAATTGAAGATGAAAGTTGAAAAATGGTAAGTTATGTAGCAATAACATTACGTTTTATGTATCAATAAAATTATGTAGCAATAAAATTACGTTATCTATCATTGAAATTATTTATATCAGAAATGTTATTTGTATTTTATTTGGTAAAAATTAAATATTAATGGGAAAAAAATTTTCATTTCTTCACACGACGCGAGAAGTGACGGTCCATCTGCCTGATTAACGACATTCTTCACATCTTGTGACATAAGCTATTACGAGATTTAAGAATCATGTAGCACTTCCGCTTTCGTTCCTCTTCCGATCTTCCACTTCCTCCCTTCCACTTGCGCTCCTCTTCTGCCTCCTGCTCACGATGGCAGCTGCATCTCCATCATCTTCATCTGCATCTCCATCATCTTCTAGCAAGCGGCCACGCCAGAAACCCCTCTGGCCCGCCCTGAGCTCCCTGTGGACATCACCCTTGCCGTGGTGATGAAGAGATTCAAAGATTTACAAAGAGAACAGTCGTCTGGCAGCTGAGAATATCTTGGCAGTGGACAAATTGTCCTTTACGAGAGGGCTTCTTCATGAGCGAGACATCGAGCTCGCAGAAACCTTCACCTTATACCAAGAGGCAAATCAGCACAGGGCCAAGGCAGTTGAAACTGCCCACAATATTTCTTTGGCCCTAGAGGATATGGAGAAGAAGCTCCGACCTGCGGAGGACGAAAATGCAGCTTTAAGACTTCAGCTAGAGGATGAGGAAGATCCATAGGCAATATTTCAATGTATTCATCTTGTTTTTATTTCAATGTATTTTTTGTATTTCAATGTGTTCATCTTGTTTTCGAAAGTTTGTGTCAAAGATCACACGATTTTTTTTTTCAAAGATCACGCAATGCAAAATGCCATGTTTGCAAATAAGTAGCACACAATGGATTTCGCGTCGTATGATCTCCGAAGTGTATACCTTGTCTCCTATGTACATTTTCCTATCTTATTAATCAAACCTTTTGTAATACAAATAACTTGCTAAATGTTGCTAAATCTTGCTCAATAAAGGCTGTTTAGCTTACTTATTCTTCGAAGATCATACGACGCGAAATGCCATGTGATCACAAAAATTGCACATACCTTATTTCGCGTCGTATGAGCTCACATATCTCCATGTGATGTGAATCATGTACATGCAAAGCATGTGGCATATGGATTTATACGATGGCAGCATGCAAAGCAACTGGCATAAACGTGGTATTTTCATTGAAGTTAAATAAATTTGATTTTTAAAGTAAATGCGGTTACTTGCGCGGCCATGATGGCGTCGTATTTTGTACGGCCTGTCCATTGATAAGATGGGCTTGCACATCATACCATTGGCATCTGACGGATCCTATGATGCAAGCATTGGATGTCGTTGCCTATATGTATGCTATCATTTCGCCTCGTATGATTTTATTACACCAACTTTATAGGTAATGGCAACCGTATATGCCAACGTATCTGTAGCCTCTATATAAAGCATTGGATGCCATTGGTTCAGCCATCTCCCTTTCGATCTCATCTCTTTCAATGGCCTTCAGCTCCAGCTCCATCCCTGCCGAGATTCTGTCTCAAGTTCTAGTGAAAGAAATGAAAAACATTCGTGCCCAAACCAAGGAGCAAATTCGGCTCCTCAAAGAGAAGAATGATGAAGACGTCGCCAAGTTGATGGCGGCAGAGGACAAGACCATCTTCTACATGGAGGTCATTCAAGTGCGGGACAATCAGCAGGCTACAATAGACTGCGAATTGCGCGCCACAAGGTTTAACCTCTAAGAGAGGCATAGGGCCGCCATCGAAGCGGGTGAGGCTGCTCGCGTTCAATTCGATGAGTGAGAGGACAAGCTTGCAGAGTATGAGAACGTGGTTGCCGGGCAGGCAATCTTGTTGGAGGAGCAGAACAGAACCATTAATGCCCTTCAGCAAGAGCTTGCCCGCCAGCAAGAACTTGCCCGCGGCCACTCTCGCTGACACTCTCGCTCCCGCATCCGGCGCCTGCTAGAGGGGCCGTTCTTATTTAGTGTTTGTAATTAGTTTTGTTTCGCAATCGAAAAAGTGTTTTAGAAACATGTGCAGAATATTAACTTTTGCCTATTTTTAATTTTCCATAACGTATAGCACGACAACAGGGATCACATGAAGCGAAATCCTACGCTAGGTTTTGAAGAGCGGGTCAAGTTTTTACGTGCTGTGATACATTGAACTTAGAATAGTTAATTTGTTCCAGCGGACAGTAAGTGTGTGTTGACAGTCTTCCATTTAAATGGATCCATACCTTTACACATAGTATCAACAGAATCTTACCAAAATCAAATGATCCGCCCCGCAGGTGTGACAACGGCGGACTTTATTTGATATGGTCAAGAACAATATACATATAAATTGAGGTCGTGGCAATGGCCTTGCAAAATTCTAGGTCCGGTTGGAATACTAGCGTATTCTCTTCACATCTAACATCTTTGCGTCTTTCAGGTTTGGCATCTATGGCCTCTTTATCCTCCACTGCTGAGAAACGAAAACGCCCGAGTCCAGAACTCTCTGCTGACATAGTTTTGGGTGTTCTAATGAAGAGGTTGAAGGAGCAAGATGATCTTTTAAATAGCAATGTCAAAATCATTTGGCAGAAAGAAGAACAAAATGGATTCAACCTGCTCATGCTTCAAAGCCAGGAGAGGCATATCAGGCGGTTAAATAGAAGGCTAGACTGGAGAGGAAGGTTATGCCCCAACAACTGCACTGAGGTGGTGTTGACAGCAACGAGGTTGTGGCAGTGGCACGGGAGCGGGACCTGTACAAAGATATGGTAGACCAACTGAAGAACTATTGGATGTTTTACTTGCGTGCCTAAGAAGAGGAGACGGAGGAAGAGCTCGCATTGGAGCAACAATGACTTGTTCTGTTTTGTTCTCGAATGTAACAATTTTTCCAACTTTAAACAAAGTAATTTTTTTATTACTGTCCTGAACAGCATCACAACACGCGAAGTCACATGAATGCAAATAATAGCAAATATGAATTTTCGTGCCATATGATCCAAATATGATCATATGACGTGAAAGTACAGCTATGCAAATGACGACGTAGACACGTACTTCGCATCGTGTGAAGCACTATGCATTACAAGTAGGCTTTACCGATTCTTTGTCTCTTAGATTTCCAGTCTTGCAATGCTTGTGGGGCCCTACAACATTGCTACACAAGCTTCCGTTTCCTTGTTCAACATTATGCCAATGGTGTTTACCACTTCTGGGTTGCTCCTTAAAGCCACCTTCTTGTCATATTTAGCCATCGCTCTTCTATAGAACCACTCTGTCATCTGTCTGAGGGGGGTTGGTTCCCACATTTCCATCCCCTCTTTAAGTGTTCCGATGAAAGGATATTTTAGCTTATGCGACTTCTCCATGCCTTATGCACTTCAGACTGCTAGGCTACCATACTTCTTAAAAACCCAAGGTGCATGAGCCCAAAAGATGTGCAAATAGTGCGTGACTTCACTCTCTCCCCATGCATCTATGTAAGCCTTAATAAATTTGTTATTCGCTTGGACAAATATTTCTGCATCTTCTTTTGTGAGGTCCATTCTTTGAATGTATGGGAACAATTCAGACAATGCATCACATGCTTTTTTTTTCTCAATGCGAAACGAACGCCATCTGTGCGGTCTTGTTCTGCATCAACCAGCAATTTTCCATATTCATAGACCTTTTCAACCATACTATTTTTGTTGGAAGCCTCTTTATTATTCTCCATGAAGCATCATGCTTTCACTCCTCCAATTGACAGCTTACGAGGCACACTTGTTCTTCCTGACCTTTTCTCATCGAGTTCTAATTTGACATTCCCACCATGCAAACCTGCTTCTGATAAAATCTGCTCAACTCTACTAATTCCTTCCTCTATTTTCTTTTTGTCTGGAATATTCCACACGAATTTGCAGCTCAAAGATATCATCTTGTCGATGATTCTCACGAAGTCGTGCAAAGTGCAGATATGGACCTTCTCCAATGGAATGGGGAAAATACCATGGAAATTGGGATCCTTTTCTCCTCTAATAGGAGCATTTGCTTGATTAAGGGACAATGTTGAAACTGTCCTCCCAGTAGTTGACTTCCTTGCATGATTGCAGTAGAGACAACTTTTGCAAGTTCCTTGTCCTCCACCCCTTATGTTGTACATTGGTTTCTCAGTTTTTAAATCGGAGGCCAAGTAAAAGATGACTTTGTAAGAACCATATTGATCTACTTGCAGTTTTTCCCCTCCCTCGAATCTGGATATTATATTCGTGATGTCAGTTTGGCTAAACACCCATTTCAGCACCTCGTGTGTCTCTTTCTGAACTTTAAGGAGACCTAACCACCAGGTGTCATCTTCAGATTGACATGAGAACCATTTCTCGACGGCCTTTTTCTCCATGTCTGCCACCTCTACATCTTTGTTGCTATTCATGTCGCTCTTTGATTTAGCATGTGCAATTGCATTCTCAATTGCTCTGTTCATGATGTCAATGGATACCCTCTCATACTTCTCAAACTTGGTGAGTTCCATTTCATCCAATTTTATACAAACTTCAGTCTCACCATTGGTTTCTTCAACTGTTAAGTCGTAATATTTGACAACGAATTGTAGGAGACCAACTAGGCCAAGCCAAAGATTGTTTCGTTCATTCATACCGACTATATCACAACAATCTTTGCCATTCTTATCCTTTATGGCTATGGCAGGCCCAGCACATTCAACGTGGTGCATCTCTCCTAATATGGCATACACCATCTTTGTCCTAGTAACTCTTGTATTCTCAACAATTTGTGGATGTGGAGCAAATACTTTGTTTGGGCCCATTGTTTTCAATGCTTCGTGGAATGGCTTGAACAGAGAATGGTAACCAAGCCTACGAATGCCTACATCGCCACAAACAGTCTGGACCTGCCACTTCTAGCTTCTTGTATATCTCTTCTAGTACCATTTCCAATACCATCTTCTTTAGAGAAGAATTGTAAGGCTGGCGAATCATGTCCACTATCTCCTTGTTTGTCGCTAGGTTTTTCAATACGTAACCAAGATTGCTTCTAGTTTTGCCACATCTTGATTGGCCTTTGCTAGTGTTGTAAACACACCTTGAGGCCGTGACCCTGTGTCTGAATGCACCTGCTCCAAACTTCAGTTCCTCTATCTGTCGAAAGTTCTTCTTCCTCCCTCGCAAGCCAAGCGGTGTCTTCTTCAAATTTCTTAACCTATACTGAAGCCCAAAGTTTGCTTTTTTTAGCTCTTTGATCTTTTTCTGCAGCTGTCCTATTACCAATTTGGGCTTGTCCACTTCGTATCTCAGAGAGTTTTTTCTCTCGAGGCCATCACTCCTTTCCTTCATTACAGTGGAGTAATGAAGCGAAAGAAAAAAAGCTGCTGGTTTAAGTTATAACTCTATTGTGACAATTGGAAACAGCTCCTCTCAAGAAACTGTATTCGATTCTGAATACCTTCATCGTCTCTTAATCTCTCACAATATCCAAGGAGGCCAGAATTACCGTCACCACAAAATCGGACTAAACTTGACACGTCCCGAAATAACGGTTTCTTACCACTTAACGGATCCAATGGATGTAAACTGCCATCCGTCCAGATGTCGATACTTTTTGAGTCTGTAAGACACACTTATGCACATATCTTTGTACTCATTTTGGGGTCCCCAACCTAATGTGCCATGTGGGTAAAACATGAGGTATTGAAGTGGTTCCTACATAGGATCAAGAATGCTCATAAAGGTTGGTTCCCCTTGATTTTGTAGCCAGACACCAACGATCTGAGGCCTAATGTCGGCCGTGTTATTGACTTTGGCAATGGTCGCAATATCGCTTGCAATCGCTCCTTCAATTGTTATGTATGCTAATGACATGTGCATGCTATCCATAGTCCAGAGATTTCAAGTAAATGGATTTATCTGATCAAGGATTGAACCGATAATTGCAATCCATTGGTATGGCACCCTCTCATTTTGCGCCTGCATGTAGCGTTGTGACTCATCATAGATATACCAATGTATAGGATTTCCAATGTCTGTCATAGGAAGTAGTCGATGGTATGTGCGACCAGTAATCGTGAGGGATGATGGAAAATCCAGATTCACAAATCCATCGTCATCTTCGAGCACACTAAAGCAAAATAATTTATTCGCTTTTCTGGCTTCTGTATTAAAATGTGTTCTACAAGTTATTTAATGTTGGGGGTAAATGGTGTAACCGTGGCAACTGTTATCTCCCATTATTGCAAGAAAACCCATCTTGCTCCAACATTAAGTAGTGGGATCTGGCAATAGGTGCACCTTCATTCCATGTGAACATCATGTAAGCTTGATTTATTGCAAAACTCATATGCGTTGTACGAGCTTGCCAATGAATTGAGTGTCCTTGTTCTGGACCCTCCATTGTGTAGCATTTTGTACACTGTATTTAGAAATCTCTAGACTATGACTGCGTGGTGCCTAATCTGGTCACATCTACGAAGTAAGTTTGTCTTTAGTTTGGAACTTCAAATTTAAATTTTGGCAAAATATACGATAAGCAAGTTTTGTTGTTTGCATATTCAAATGAAAAACTGAAATCATCGTATGAATACTCTAGGAGCTAAATACCATTTGAAAATTTTATCCTATAATTCTATGTTTTAGATTGCATCATTTATAAGCTTTGACATATTTTCACACACAACTTTAAGATGGTAATCATGTGCAAGCTAAGAAACACGATGCTAGAAACTTCCTTAGTATGATGCTCACGACATGTTCAATGTTTGAATGATTATGTTTCGGACAAGCCTTGTCTATATTGGAATCTTCTTCTCCCAAGTTTTGAATGTTACCCAAATGATATATTTGTATATATCATATGAAGAAATTATTGGGCATCCTGCTCAATATATTAAATGTGCATAGATCCACATACTTCTTCTTCACATGTTATATGGTTAGTAATTGGAATCTTATTTTTCAAGGCCCCATTTCAGCTCTACGCACGTACCTTTTGGTTCCAAATACTCATTCGTACGGGCTGTCTTTTTGTTTTTTTCATTCTTTTTCAAACCCAAAAACACACCATCTCCATTTTTTTCACAAAACGGAACTATGGCTATTGATCTTGAAAAGAAAGCGTCTAAGCTCCTCCAGAATGCAAATCATTGCCGTAGCCAGGAGCTCCAACTCCGATGCCCGATACCCTGTTTGTGAGACTGTTGCAAACAACCACCCCAAATGCATGAGGAAGGGATAGACCACGAACTGTAGCAAAAAAAAGTAGCATGTAGTATTCAATGTTTGTGGATATAAAGGATTTCCTTTTATTAGCTTCAAGATCCAACTCTATATAAAGGTTCCTCCTTTATATTTCAATAGTCCATCTTTTTCTATTGTTAGTTTGATGCCGTAATAATATCTTCTCAACTCTAAGATATTTCAATGGCCCTTAGGTAAGGTCCTTAAAACCAATGGTCCATCCAAAAATAATAATTTTTTTGATTAAGAAATTTTTCCTTCAATTAAAATTTTGAAAAAAGCATTTGCCCAACGTAATTGGTTGAACAAGCGCATTACATTTATTTTGTTTTCCTTTGTTCTTTCTTGTATCATTTTGTGCTTCTAACATTCTTTTTTGTAATCACTTCATTCGGACTTTGGTATAACCTGTTTTACTGTATGGTTCTGAAGTATGGGGGCCTACAATTAGTGCTAGTGCTTGGGAAAGCTTGGAACGGGTGTAAAAGTCCTTTCTCACTTACAGCCTAGGAGTCAAAATTATGGTGCCCTACGCTATTCTTTTATTTTTTTTTTTTTTTTTTTTCCGTGGACGTTAAAAAAATCTATTCTATTCTATTTACAAGAGATAGGTTTTTTGCCTCTATAACGTTCTGCCATGAAGCACGATCTCCACTATATCAGCAAGGTGCATCACATGGTTGATGATAGGTACCCTCTTTTCGCGCTTGTCATGGCTAAATCTCCCCAGCATTTGAAATGATGTTGGAAAAAGAATTGTAATGCATGGTTTGCCCGCTGGTTTGTGGAACTGGAACACTGCATGGTGCTTTCTAGTTCTAATCCTGAGTTTTTGCAACAATATCTCGATGGTCGTTTTTCTCAGAAGATGTGGGATGCAGGTACCTTGGTCCAAGTTAAAATTGGTCATTATCGTGCACATATAAATCCCCCTTTTGGCACCAGAACCACAAGCTTATTTGCTTGCTTCTTTGTTCAGTAAAAAGCTTGTAGCTATTGCATCAATTTGCATAAGCTCCCACAAGCTACGGATTGAGACAGGTAGATGGGAGCAGCCTTAATTGCCACGAGAAGCGAGATTATGTGCATGTTGCCAGTTAAAGATTGTTGAAGATGAAAGCCATAACTCTGCTAAAATGTCCTGCTTTTGAGATGGTCATGAATTATTATTTGACTTTAGCATTCCATTCCACTCTCCCACAACTTCTCAGAGCCCCATCTGTGCATGACTTGGCATTATACATACTTGAGGTTCTAGATAAGTGCCTTCAATGACTGGGCCTTCAGTAGTCATCATGGTCTACTTATATTTTTTCTTGCTTATCTCATATCATTATTACTGCAAAGGTTTTTCCCTTAAAAACCTTTCGAGACAAGGGTTTTTTAATCCTAGTAGTAATGGTTGTACTAGGCCTTGTATGGGTCCCCTAGCCTCTTGGTCTTCGTGAACATTAAAAAAACCTAATCTATTCACGTGGTTATTTAATGTTCTTTCTTGATCATGTATATAATGATGCGCTTAAAGAAAGCCAAATCTTCTGGCTGGCATGCAGACAAATGACTAAGCAAAAAAGTGTTATTCAAATAACTAGCAAGAAGCACACTAGAAGGCTTTAGCAAAGTAAGACTTGTTACGTTTTCATTTAAGCTTGGTGTCATTAGACTGCGATTGGTGGCTAAGCTTTTTCCTTCATATTTCATTTGAAGAAGCAATATTTCTTGTTTTAGTGATTCATTTTATTTAGCACTTTCTAGTTGTGAAATTTGGCTTCTTCTTTGGATAATTTGACTATGACATTATTGTATCATTTATTGGTGTTCTGTTATTATTGGATAATTAATCAGTTTGTTTTGTTCTTATTGTTGCTATTTGGATTTTGGGATATACTTGGCCATCTCTTAATAACATTTCTAGGCTGCCCCTAAAGGGCAATCTCCCGATCCTATTGATGGATGGGCATATTCTGGATATATGTCGATATATGCTAGATATTCCTTGTAAACTACCTAAACCTGTTGTTGCATGACCAATAAAGTTTCAAAGTTTTTTCAAATTGGCTTTCTCTTTGCTCATATCCTACAGGACATGGCATATGACTATGATTGCAGCTATCATCAATACAACTTATAGATGGCTTTAAGTGACAAGGTACCTTGCCCCATTGTTATTCATGGATGAATGGCTTTCACTTGAGCATAGTAGAGCCACAACATGGACTCACTAAGATGTAAGCAATTTATATACAGATACCTAATTGTTTTAAATAGTTTACTATATTAATGTTAGAAAGAATTCTCACTGAGAAAGCATACAAACAAGCACATCTTCTGCACTTTATCCATTGTCATGCTATATATTTCACACTCTTATAATACCTAGTACTCTTATAACTATCTATCTATCTATAACTGGGTTTTGCGATGTCATCATTTGCAGATGTAAACAGTAAATAAATTATTTGCAGAAATTTACATAACACCAATGCTACATAAATATTATGAAAAAATATTTATGTAAGCATTCTAATCTCGCATGGTCCATGACATTTAATACTAGTGTGATCTTGATGCATCTCATCTCTCATGTCTTCAATGAAACAAGGTAGTTCATATCCCATTTACATGTTAGAAGGTTGTTCCAAATTGTACAGGACACTAGATAAATAAGAATAATGGCACAACTACATCTGTCACACATTTCTGAACAATATCTTTGTACTATAACAACATTATTGTACTATGGAGTTGGTTGCATGAGAAATATCGAGAATCATCATTAAAGTTGATGTATCTTCATTGGATAGTGTTAGTTGGCTCATAGCAAACAAGATTACCTTGTAAGCTAAGATTATCTTGTTGAAGCATGAAAGCTCATTATTCGTCCTTTATTCAGCTTCCATTTCTATAAAAGTATTAGTTGGCTAATACTTAAAAACGTTTTCTTGAAAGAGAAGCTTTCACAACGATACATACAATGTTGCTATTGTACAACGAGGACAATACTTCAATAAGCTCAGATAAATCCTACACTTACAATACAATATCTTAATGCTCAATGTTGGAGGATCCTCAAATCGTGGCTTTCTCGCCTTCTACCATCCAACTTCTACATCTGTATAGACCTTGCAAGAGTTCAACAAAGTTGTCCATGGAGAATTAGTCGCATTTTCCAGCAATGTCTCTGTGCGTTGATTGTGTAAGAAGATTAATCATACAAACATAATGATCTATGGTAAGTCTGATGCCATATTATTTTGTTCTATCATAATGGTGAAATACTTACTTTTTTTCCATTGACAATCAGACCGGGTCTTCTATAGCAGTAAGCAGGCATCTAAATATAGTAAAATTTATGTTTTTTTTGTTCCAAAAGCTCTTTTATAAAATCTAAAGCATTGCGGCATCATGGAAATTGCTTTGCTTGTTCCTTCATCTTCCTTCATCTCCATCTGAACAAAACATTTTTGAGACAAATATCAGGGAGGAAAGCTATCTATGAAGGTGCTTATACACTGAAGCAACTATGAGTCTGCAGCCTATTATACATGCAAAAGAATAGCTGATAGAGAGACAGGCATTAAACATGGCTCACCACCCAACTAGCAGTACTTTTGAGTTTAGAGTACTTTTGAGTTTATTTGTATAGTCTTTACAAAAGGGTGCTCATGTCTCATCTATTTTACCATTTTGGCTTCAAGTAGCACTACAATCTGCAATTTGTGCACATTGGAATGACATACTCAAGCCTTTGTCTGGTGTCAACACCCCCTTCCACGTCAAGACACGGCGCAAGGTCCTTCGAAACGTAAACCCTATGGGTGGCGAGAGGTGTAAGCACCACGATGTGCTCAGCTTACTCGTACCAATCCAAAAGGTAAGAAGGTCGTCCTTTCCCATCCTCGGAACAAGACCGCCTGTAAGGGAACAGAGACTGCGAGCCCCGTTGAATGCAGATTGGGTTTCAGACCTTTGATTATGCCATGCCAGGTTCTGACTTGCTTCATCACATCTCTCTCCCTCGGGCCTATAGTTGAATTGGGTAAAACGCGCCGCCCACAACGGTGATATTGTAGGTTCGAGTCCTACTAAGCCCATCCCAATTAATCACCTGTTTCGTGTTCATCCCGGACGTGATCCATGGCTGCGGCGAAAAGAAATGAAGTGGTTCTAGAAGGATTTGCATTTTTGAGGCCAAGTTTTGGTCTGTTGCAGTTGGGACATGGCCGAGAAGCTGGGCCCTGTTCTCCTCCCGATGTGGCAATCATAAGTCGAGGGGGTGCTTTTGCAGTGGCAAGACATTCATAAATTTGTAATTAATGCATTGTACGAAATTAAATTCTGATTTTTTGCTAGCTGGATTCCTAATTCATCACCATCACATAGCCCAATTTTCGGAATTTTCGGAGAAGGTCTAGATCAAAGGGTTAGCATTAGAATGGTCGGGGCAACCCATGGTGGGCAACCGAGCTGGCATCCTTCCCCAAGTCAAACAAGGCCAGGACCTTGCACGGCTGCCTCACAAGGGGGGAGAGTCCGGACCCCAGACGGCGGGATCCAAAAAAGTTCCCGAGGCAGCCTTTCCTGGCAGCGCTCCCACGGTGGGCAGTACGCTAATGACCACCCTCCCCCAGCCCGGTTCCCCTATCCGACCGTTGAATCCTCCGTTCAAGAGCCCTTCTTCAGGAAGCTCCAAGAGATTCCAAGATCGGTCCGGGGGAACTTGTCAAACCGTGGAGCGTACTGAAGGTGACCATGTAGAAACCATGTAGAAGGCACCACGGAAGCTCCGAAATGGCAATTCGACTTTGCCAAGTCGTTCGGAATGGAAAAATTACCCTAGGGTGCAAGTTACAAGGTTGGTTTTGCAAAAGAAAGAAACACTCACGCCCTACACGACAGTATTCAACATCCACATCCTAGGCCAATTGACTACGAGTGTGCTGGACATGAGCTACTTTGACGCTACTTGGAGGAGGGGTGGTCTTCTGGCCACGGAACTTGGTCCTTAAGGCAATGTCGACATTCTGAGTCCCATTGGCAGAGCCAAATCACGGTTCCGAAGAGGGGAGGTTGCCCGTCCGTCCCTAGGGCCTTGGGGAGAGGACTTTTGGAGCAAGCAGCTTCCAGGGTGATTTTAGGGTCCATGCTCTAGCATCAACACCCCCCCTTCACGTCAAGACGCAGCGTAAGGTCCCGGCCGAATCTCACAAGGAGAGGACCTCCGAAACGTAAACCCTGTGGGTTGCCAGGTTCTAGAAGGGTTTGTGTTTTGGGGGCCGAGTTTTGGTCTGTTGCAGTTGGGACGTGGCCGAGAAGCTACAATTGAGAACACGGAGCAAGGGGAACTGACGGAACGGAGTTTGGGCCTGTCCTCCTCCCAATGTGGCAATTAGAGACTTAAGCCCTTTGAGATGCATATGACTATTACTAGTCAGTACCAGCCAATCAAGCTAATCAAGCTGACTCAGAGCAGATTCATAGCTACAATCTGTAATTTGTGTTTGTTGGAATGATAGACGTAAATCTTTGTTGAGTAAGGACTTTGCTGTAGAGGAGACAAAAGCTCTAAGATGTTTCATATTTGAGGTTGAAAGTGAATGAACAAGAGATTGAGAGTGGAGCGACATAAATGAAAAGAGTGCACCTTATTTAAAGGAAACCAGACACCTATGGAGAATTGGCGAACATGATTGATCAAAAGTTTCAGTTGATCACATGTAATTCAAGGCCATAGCATACTCATTGTTGGAAAATAAGAGCAGAACGAACCCATTTCTGAAGAAAATTTTTTGTAGATTATATAATCCTTTGTCCTGCAAGAAAAGGAAAATATTTGATATCAAATGAACCCAGTCAAATTACATTAACTCTAAGAACATAAAGATCAAGGGAACTGTCTAAATTTCACGTTTTTTAAATGTAATAAATTCAATTAGCATTTGTTCTGTATATAGTCATCATTCAATTAAGAAGTTCATATCTACCATGATATGGGCTGGACATCTACCAATGGGCTTCCCTTTTGTGCCATTCAGGTGCTTTAAACCAAGCTTGAGGCACCAACTATATAAAAAGATCAGCAAAAATTAATTTGAAGAGGTAGTGGAACATAATCAAGTCCAATCGACACTGGATCATGTACAAGATATTGCATATCTAGGAATAGAAGAAGGATAGGAACTTTATTTGTATTTTATGGCAAGCATGAAGGCTGCAAAATTTACAACTAACAAAATGCTACGTAAAGCTCCTTACTTAATCTGTTCTGTTTCGCTCTATCCAGAAAAACAATTAAATTGCACATGCATAGATGAATTGCCTTTAAACACACTCTAACATGCACAATCAATTAAAGAATTAGAACCACATTTGCTCTTCAGATATATTACAAATCGAATATAAACATCAATGTACATCATGCCTTATCTTACAAAAACTTGCAGAAGCATTTGCACTAAAGAGAAATCCTCTTCACATGACCAAGGACCCTGTTTATTCCACGAGTCATGATAAAAAGCTCGTCCAACATCCGCATAGTACTTCCTAGTGTATAGCTTATAGCAACAAAATGAGGTTGCCTGCCATGTCTAATAATGGATTATGGGAACCTGTCAACGACATGTTCTGATGATGTCGCGATGATCATTTTTATACAAGAACTGTTAATATTATGACAGCCAAAATTTTACCTTTGCAAATGCCTATGATCTTCTTAGATGGTTTGTCCATCAGCAGATCTGGAGAAGAAGCTGGAGTTGAGTTCCTACTGCTGAGCTTAACATGGACTGTGCAAAAAATATGGATATTGATTCTACTATTAAGTTGCCTAAATTGGATAATAAGAAGAAGAAGAAGAGATTTTAACGGCAATGTCATTACAGAAAAATCCAATATGCCAATACAACAATATGATGATGGAGCACATATTTCTCTCATCCTTACAATGAACTGTTCTGTTCACCGCATATTCAAAAAAGCAACTACAGAGGAAAAACCCATAATTCAGAAACAGACCTGGTTTTAGGTCACTCTGGGGTGGATCCAAAGGCTAATACAAATGCACACAATGTTGTCTACTCTAGAAGATTATTGTGTTAACGATTTATATGTTTCCAGCTTTGAAAAGGAGTAGAAGAAGGGTCATTAGCTGTAATTATGATGGTTATAATTATGCAAAAAGAATGCAACAATTGGAACGAGTTAGTATATATGTTGAGAAGTACAAGAAATATGAAGGACTCAAAAAGAGCTCTTGCAAAAATATGAGCGATAAAAGACTTGTGACGTCCCCTACTCGTATACGGTGCACTCACCGTATACAACCAGGAGTTCATCCCCCATACCAGCTCCGTGCCAATACAGGGCCCTCCACATGACACTGCAACCGTAACGGGTTCCAGTGGGAAGAGTGGAAGGGTCATTGCACCCCGTCTCCCTCAGGGCCTACCTAGCTGCGGAAGCGTAAACATACATGTCAGTAGCACATACATCAACATCATATGACCATCGCGAAGGATGGTCCTCCACATATCTGCATAGACGAAGATCAGCACATCACATAGGGAATCCTACCCAAGGCTCGAACCGGGGATGGGATGGACACAAGCTTGGGTCTCCAGAGTTCATTGCAGACAGAATTCATGGCAATGGATTTGGCTGGCATAAGAACATGGCCTAGGGTTGTCCACTCCATCCGCCCCTCCTGTGCACACTTTGCAGAGTAGGTTGAAAAGTGTTGGGACCTGATCAGCCCGCCGGATGCATAGCCAAGGGGGCTATATCCTGGGTTACATCTCCCCAGTTCCGATGGGGCAGGTAGGGATTTCTCCCTCCAGAGATCTACAATGCTGACTCAAGGTGACTAGAGGGCCACTGCCCGTATCCGACTTGAACTCAATGGAAGGTCATATTCACCACCTCACGAGTGTCGAGCCCATGCCTTGCCCACACGCAGTGGCAAGCCATTAGACCTAGTCACAGTGACCCCTGGCAAGATACTAACACACCATAGGGGTCGGTTCAAGAGTCGAACATGAACCTCCTTATAAGCCCGGTCCTGCCCTTCACCCACAACCAGGTGTGGCTCTTGTGCCGCAGGCCGCATCTACGGTGTGCTAGAGGCTACTCTAGGAGCATCAACTACAAAGCTTTAGGTCTCTACCCCCTTCCCAATACAAGGAGTTCATAGGAGATACATCATCCATATACATCACATAAGAATCAAGAACAAGATCTAATCTACCACATAGAGTTAGGTTCTTTAGTTAGAATCGCTATCTAGGGATCTAGAGGCCTGCTATGGCCAATCTAATAGGCTAAACCTACCATACAATGACTAAAATAGGGTTTAGACTATCTAATTGGCCAAATACCTGGTCCTTGAGAGGCTCCTCGACTGAGCTCGACCATCCCGCTTTGAAACGCTCGAATCTAGAGAAACTAAGGTTGCAATTCTCCCGTCGAAGTTCGGGATGCGGTTTTAATTTGTTGAGGCAGCCAAAAACAGAGTTTAAAGCCCTAAAATCGAAAATTGGGTTAGCTAGGGTTTCCAACCCTATATAGACAAGGGGGTTGGCTAGGGTTTCCAATTATCCCCTTTGGCATGTGGGATAATTGGAAATGGGCCCACTTGCCCTTAAGGGCTAGGTGGCCAAATGTGCCCACATGGAAATGTGTGCACATTAATGAATGTGTACATTGGAAAATGTGCACATTAATTGCACCTATGGGTATGGCCCACTTGGCATCAAGTGGCCACATGGAAATGTGTGCCCACATTAATGTGTACATTGGAAAATGTGCACATTAATACTAATGCACATTCTTAGCAAGTTGCCCCCAGGGGCTACCCACTTGGCTATCGTTGGCGTACCGCCAATCGGGTGGCGTGCTAATGCGGCGTGGCGTGGCAAAGACAATATACGCCCCGGGAGCGTATATTGTGCTGAAACGCTCACATTCTCCCCACCTTGAAATGATGTTTGCCCCATGACAGCATCGGTTCTCCCCACCTTGAATCTTCCTAACCTGCAATCAACCTGATGCATACGATATACTACTCTAATACTTATACATTTATTACGATTACCTTAAGGTAATACTTTTATCACATTATTATATTATAAAATAACTTATCAATTCACAACATTACTAACAGATTACTCCAACATTCCCTTAACATTACTATTAAGTTTATCAAAATTTAAAATTAACGTTCGAGGTACCCTTGATTCCTTGCAACACATTCCAACAAAATTTGTGTTGCAAGTCTTCCATCTTCGACCTCCTTGCCCTCCGGAGCGCTCTACTGGCCTGCAGGTCGACACTACGTTAGTACCATTTAATTATTTAATTAAAATTTTTGGTTATATGGTGACCACCCCACCTATCTACATGGATGCATGGCTAATCTCCCGGCGTAGGAAGAGGGTGAATCTTCCATTATGGCCGCGGAGGCAGGCCTACATGCCTATATGCGCTCATGCCTACACCTCTAGTTGCCCGGCGTGGAGGATATCCTTCTAAGCGTGGGGTGGAAGGATAGATTCCTCCTATCAAAGCATATATGGGGCTAAAGGTGCTTTTCCTATCAATGCATTCCTCAATGACCTCCTTTCTCTCGAGGTCGTCTACTTCCGGGGACGACAGTAGACTTTCTAATCTACCTTCCACTCGCCCAAAGCGGAAGCGCGCGGTCATGCCTACATTGACATTACACCACGCCCTAGAGATCACCGTAGTGGTCCCATCATCGGTGACAACGCATGCGACCCATACTAAGCGTAGGTGGCATGCGTGGATTAATCTTAACTATACAAGAATTAACCTACACAAATCGACATGCCCGGCCGATTTCTTGAGATGACCTTGCCGTCCCATTGCTCCATAAACCGTGGGTTGCTTTACTAAATCTTTCTTAAGTACCCACGTGGCGTCTTCCAGCGGTAAGTGTTTCCACTTGACCAAATCATTGGAGGAATTCGATCTCCTCGTTTTCTTGAAAGCTTTATCAAGAATCAATTCGGAACTATTTCCGGTTGTTCCTCCGCCATTTTCCAACAATTGGCCCGAATCCAAGACTTCGTGCGGATTTGGGGTATGCTTCTTCAAAAAACTCACGTGGAAGACCTTATGAATCTTTTAGTGTCTTGGCAAGTCTAGCTTGTAGGCTTGATTGCCTAGTTTCTCGACTATTCAAAGGTCCAGCCCACCTTGGAGCAAGCTTCTTGCAATTGCCGATCCCCGAGCTTTTTTTGCTTCACCTTAATCTTGAGCCAAACATCATCTCCAACTTTGAACTCTCTTCTTTGCTCGATGCTTGTCGGCGATGCTCTTTTGACGACTTCTTCTTTTAGCGAGATAGCCACGAACTTCCTCTACGATATGCTGCATATCGGCCAACATCTGCTGCGAAACTTCCACCTTTGACACGGGGTTGTGCCAAGTGTCCGAGTTAGGCGATCGAGCAGCCGTAATTGATCATAAACGGCGACATTTGGGATGATTCCTCGCTGGTGCTATTGTATGCAAACTCCACCAAGTGAATAAATTCTTCCCACATACTTTGCTTATTCGGACATAGTTTCGTAGCATGTCCTCTAAAAATCCCGCTGGTCCGCTCCGTCCAGCCATCCGTCTGAGGATGATATGCCGTGCTCATGGATAGCTTCGCCTGATCGTCGCCGCAAAGAGGTCTTGCCAAAAAGGCGCCATGAACCCTGGATCCCTCCGGAGATGATCTCCCTTGGCATGCCATGAAGCCCGAAGATCTCTTTGGTGAAGAGCTTTGCCGTATCCATGGCTGTATCTGTGGTTCTGCAAGGCACAAAATGTGCCATCTTCGACAATTTGTCGACCATTACCATCAAGGCATCCTTGCCTCTCGCTGTTCTTGGGAGTCCTGTGATAAAATCCATGCTGATTACCTCCCACTTAGCGTTTGGCACCACTAATGGCTCTAATGCCCCCGAATTGAAGCTGCTCCGCCTTTGTCTGCTGACATAGCTGGCATTCCTTGATGTAGCGAAGCTACCGCTTCTTCATTCCTGGCCAATAATAGCTGCTGCGTGCTTTGAAATATGTTTTCATGAATCCCGCATGGCGGCCTATTGGGCTGTTATCGGTGTCATGGAGGATCAACTTCCTTACACTGATGATTCGGCACGCACAACTTGTTCTTATGGTATAACAGGGTTGCCTTCCTTCTTATAATGCTTGAAGGCCTCCCGCTCTTTATCTCGCTCGGCCTCCTTCGAAGGCTTGCCCATACTTCCACGAAATCCACATCCGTTGGCAAGGACTCTTCAATCCTTTTTACCAAAGTCGCTTGGAGGCGTCCGAAATTGCATTGCAATGCACTCTAGTTGTCGAGGGGATGCCTTGAAAGCGCATCTGCTACCACATTGAGCTTCCCGACTTGTAGACTATATCAAAGTCATATTCTTCGAGGAACTCCATCCATCTCCTCACGCCTCGGATTAAGGTGTGGTTGCGTGAATACATATTGGAGGCTCTGATGGTCGGTATCCAATTGGAACTTCCTTCCCAAGAGATAATGCCTCCATATTCTTAATGCCCTGACAACCGCAAGCAACTCCTGATCGTGCGTTGGGTAGCGCGTCTCGGCGTCGTTCATCTTCCTGGAATCATACGCTACCACACGCTCTTCTTGCATAAGCAGCACTTTGTAGCTATCTTACTGCGTGATCTGATGCTACAAGCTTATCTTTCTCCGTCCCGGCGGGGTTAAGATCAGGGCTGTTGTTAAAGCTTCCTTCAACAATTCGAACCCCTTTTGGGCTTTCTTGTGCCAATGCTCTACCCAATCTTTCACCTTCTCTGCCCTCGTCAGGTCTGTTAACGGGGCTGCTATCTTAGCAAAGTTCTTTACGAACTTCCTGTAGTACCACAGGGGCGGGAAACTTCTGACTTCATGCACATTCTTCGGCGCCGGCCACTGAATGACGGCTTCAATCTTGGCGGGGTCTGTTGAGATGCCTTCTGCTGAGATCACATGACCTAGATACTCCACCTTTTACATTGGCGGGCGGACACTTCGACAACTTGGCGCATAACCGGTGCCTCTTCAACTTTTCTAGCACCCTTCTCAAGTGTTTATGCGTGCTCTTCAAGGGATCTGCTATACACCAAAATGTCGTCAAAGAAAACAATCACAAAGGTGTCCAGGAACTCCCTGAAGATATCGTTCATGAGCCTCATGAACGTTGCGGGGGCATTTGATAAGCCGAAAGGCATTACTGTGAACTCATAATGCCCATACCGCGTTCTGAAGGCGGTCTTATGGATGTCTTCTTCCTTTATCCTGATCTGATGATAACCTGACCTTAAGTCGATTTTGGAGAAGATCTTTGCACCTTGGAGCTGATCCATCAAGTCGTCTGATCTTGGGAGCGCATACTTGTTCTTAATGGTGTGCTTATTCAACTGTCTATAGTCTATGCACATCCTCAAGGATCCATCCTTCTTCTTGACAAAAAGAATGGGCGCTCCAAACGGCGAGACACTAGGTCTAATGAAACCTAGGTCGAGCAGCTCCTGCAACTGCTTCTTCAGCTCCGACAACTCCTGTGTTGTCATTCTATATGGAGCCTTGCTTGTTGGCTTTGTTCTGGTTGAAAAGCTATCTGCTTTTCGACTCCCCTATAAGGAGGGAGCTGCTTGATCTCATCTGGAAAGAGATCATGGAACTCCGTGATTAGCTGAGATACTTGCTTCGGCAACTTGCTGAGCGCGTTGTCTTCTTTGCTTCCTTCTGATTCCGGCTCACTAATCTCAAGCTTGAAGATGTATGCCACTTGCTCACTCTTGATGCACTTGAACAGCCGTTTAGAAGACATGCACTGCATGATGGGAACAACTTCCTTACCTGTTATCTCAATGATCTTGCCGTCGGGCGTTGGGAAGGTCACCTTCCGCTTTCCACAGTCGATAATGGCCCCTGCTGGCCCAAGGTACTCCATTCCTATGATCAAGTCGTACTTTTCAATGCCCATTACTTCTGCTCCCATCCGGATATTAATCCACGGCAAGTCGATGTCGGTTAATTCTCTTGCCAGCCGGCCACCCTTCTTTGCACCACTTGCTAAAACAACGGGTCTTGGTTTTGACTTTTAGCGGCTTCAACTTCAACATCTGAACCATTCAGGGGGATGCAAAGTTATGGCTACTTCTGAAGTCTATCAAGACTATGAAGGACTTAACTTTAGTCTTCCCTCCGTGGAAATTACCTTATCTTTGGCTCTCGGCTTGCTTGCTGTATCTATTGCGGCAAAGATGTGACACTCACCACCGAATGTAGTCGCGGGCCTCTTAGCCCCGTCGTCGTCCGGCGAAGTGTCCCAATCTCCCAACTCCGCTAGAGAGCTGCACTCATGGCGTAGAGGCGGTTTTTGTCCTATGGCCCGGCTGGAAGCACCAAACCTTCAAGCTTTGCTTTTTCTATGCCTCCTGCCTCTTTTTCCTTGGGCATCGCTTGCAAAAGGATTACCTTTGCCTTTGGAGTAGTTTGACTTCTCCGCTTGTCCTTAAAGGACACACACTTCTTCTCCTTTGCTTCCCACGGTTCCCACCATATTGGGTTCTAAATTTGGACTGGGTATTTGCCACTGCCACAGGGCTATAGCTTCTGTGCCTTGCCTTTCTCCAGGAAATCTTCTTTGCTTGTGCCCGCTATTACGAGGTCTGACCCTGCAAACTTATAGCCTTGGATTACTGCCCGTCTTGTCCTAGGGTTTATTGCTCTCACAAGCTTGCGGATCTCCTCATTGACCCCTCGATATAGCTTTCCTCTTGCATGCTTCTCTCCCAACCCGGCACATCTGACCTTAGCCTCATGAATTCCTGTATATTTACAACTGATTTGTTGCCTTCTTTTGCAACACAGTAAAAAAGCTAACGCATCATCTTTGGACTTATGTTCCCTTGGAGCGTAATGGCGCTTGAAGGCTTTAGCAAACTTTACGAACTTACAAGCATCCTGGCAAGCCGTGTGCCTTTGCATAACCCTTCCACCAAATCCGGCGGCTCCTTTCAAGTTGGGTGTTTGCAACTCTGCCTTTGTCCTTATCCTTCATGCCATAAGCATTTCCGTACTTTCGCTCATTTCGTCCAGCCATGCCTCTGCTTCCAAGCGACGCATTCTCCCCCGAGAACTGTTCGATTCAGGGCCTTCCATACATTGCCGGTCGGGAATCTACCTTCTTCACGGTAGTCGGAGGCCACGGTATCTCTTTAATAGTCCCTCGGGGTGTTCCTCTGCCTTCCCTACATTGGATTTCACGAAACGCTCTTCCTCTTCCTCCCGTCGGTCCCGAGTCGAGTCTTGAGTCGGAAGATTCGGACTGGGGGATCTCCTTCTCTTGCTCCTCTTCTTGTCCTTCCTTCCTCCGAAGGCTGGCGCTTGCGGCAATGAGCATTGCCCACCTAACCCACTCCTGCTTGCACGGATAGTAATGCCTTTATCTGCTCGAGATCCGTCCTCATCTGGGCTATCTCTCCTCGCTCTGGGGTCATGGGTTCCCTATCTTCAAATAGGTTCCTTGCCGGGGTGGTCGAGTTTTGCTCTTCTATAAGGTCTCATGTTGTCGTTCCCTCCTAGCAGCCTAGCCCTCTAGCTGCATCCACAAGTGATTAATGGCTATATGGTTAGTTCCATTTGTTCTCTTGCATTGTTTATGTTTGTTGGTATAATTGTGGGGCAAAATATATCAACAAAACATTTAAAGTCTGAAATTGTATTTATATATCATATAATATTTTAAATACAAAAAAGTCTCCGGATCAAGAGTCTAGCTAGTCTTGAAATCGTAGGTAAGATGGGTTGTCTTCAAGAAACTTCTTAACCCGGGCGTCCCTACCGAGTGACCCAAGTTCGATGATGCTATTTGGCGAGCCTCCACTGGATAGCTCTCACCAGGTCTTCTACCTACGCGGTCCGGATGTAAGGGCGCTAGTCATCGCTAATCTCCCTCGGCGTGGGTGGGGATGGCGAAGTCGGCGAGGTCAAGTGCCATTGCCCTCTTGACTAAAGACGACATAGTCGACATTCTTTGCTATTCGAGCATGCCTGCGAAAGCTTTGAGTGCAATCAGCATAAACACTCCTTCTTCGCCTCTGGGGGTGAACTTGCGGTGAATTACCGCTATTCTCCCGCCCATCAGCGGTGGTAAGTAGTACTGGCTGACACAATGGGTTGTGTGTCGCGAAGCTTCCCCGCTTGTTTGGCCTCAGCTCTGTATTCCAGCGTATTCCCTCAACCCGTTCTGAGCTCCCCAGCCAGTCTTCAATTGTGCGGTCAGCCTCCCAGGTTCCTTCTCCTTTTGGCGGGGTGATATCCGAAGGACCCGGCATTAGGATGCTCGTGGTCTTCCACGGATCCCCATCTGTTTCTTGGGGCGAGGAACTCCTCCTCATTGGCAGCTCCCCTCGTCCATCAATTGCACGATCTTGCTGTAGGCTGGATATCCGGTCGTCGTCTCCCTGTGGCAGGTGTCGGACTCCCTCACTTGGGCAGGAAGTCTGAGGGCTCCCCGGACGATGAAGTCGTCCATGTCGGTCTGCCGCAAATTTGGTGGGCGGTTAAATCCAACTGAGCTCCCTCTCCGGCATTAGGGGAGGTTACGGATGTCGGTGAGGGAGTAGATACTCCTCTCGATCGATGATGATAGGGGCTAGGCTTGTGATGCCTGGCCCGAGTGGAAAACAACTCGATGCCCTCTCGTCCGCTGCTTTCGAAATTGATCAGCTCCTGCTCTCCTTGCGCCGTTCTTCCGTCCGAAATTAGAGCTCGTGTATCCTTAAATGTCCGACTCTTCATCCTCTCTTGCTTCTGTTCTTGTTGATAATCACTAGCAGCATTTGCTCGTCCTCCTGCTTCCAGCTATGGGGTCTACCTTCATCCGGAGGATAGAGGTTGCCCCATCGGGTTCTCGGCGCATGGGATAAAAAGATATTTATTAGAGGCGGCGGTGTAAGAGAAGTACTTGGTCTGTTGGCTGTCGGGGACCATGTAATCGTGTAGTCTCTGCGCCTTGTTAGTCAAGTATTTGGCGATGTTGGGGACATCGCCCAAGGCTGAAGGGGCCGGGGAACGCAGTATCCTATGCAAGGGGGACTTGAACAAGGGAGGGTCCTACCTTACTTGAAATTCTGCTAGCACCTGCCTATAAGCTGGGGTTGCATTTAAGCGTAGCTTGGATGTCGATTTCTTTCACAAAGACTTGGAAGATGTAGATTGACATCCGCCTCGATGGATGGGCAGGTATTTCTGTACCATCGCCCAGAAATCAGCAGTAGCCATTGATCTAGCAAGGAAGGGAGTATCGAACGGATCTGCGAGAAGCGCCTCGAGGGAGCTGAAAAGATCGCCTAAGCGGTGGGAGCAAATTTGGGGGTACCAATTGAGAAATGGGGAACTTATTTATAGAAAAAGGGGAAACCCTAATTTTTGGGTGACTTAGAATTTCTTTGAGATTAGGCAATTCTAACCTATTAAGTGATGCAATTGCAAGTTTGAAGTATATTTCTAGGGTTTGAGCATGCTAAGGACTCTTTTGAACCTATTGTGCAATTTGGAGATCATTTAGTGAAGAAATGGGTGCAGGGGTCTCACCGCGTTCGCCCAGCCCGATTTCTAAAATGTAGAAATATGTCTGGCCAGCGACGTCCCTAATTAGGCTAGGATTACTCAATTTAGGTGATCTAAGGCTGTAATTCCACTAAACTCATCGAGTTAAGCGGAGAATTGACCCCTTACTTGGTCGATTTGGAGCTGTTTTGGGCATTTTTGGGCATGGTCTCACCGCGTTGCGGCCCAGATTTCTAGAATGTAGAAATCTGTCACGGCGGCGACGTGTGAGACATCGTCTCAATTTTGCTCAAAACTCCAATTTAATTAAAACAAAGCTAGGGACCGATATCTTGACCTATTTAAACAAGGTTTGACACTTTATTTACACAAAATTTTCTTTATATTAACAAAATTTTTGGTTATTTACAAAACTCAAGATTGCGTTCACCCTTGATGTGCGGGCAAGATACATATCCTGCCTCATGAGGGGTAACCCTCTTGGCGTGCACCGTGCGGGCGTTGAATCTTCAAAATGTTTCACTAAATTGGGCTTGGCGCCTCTTGCAAACTCACGGCAACATCTAAATGCATCGCAGCATATGCGTGTTGTATTCTTGAATGACCGGACAGGACTGGGCGGCCAGGGGAATCAGGAGTCCGTAGCTCTTACGGAAGTGGCGGATCTCCTTGAGTGCCACTGTCTTCCTCCCCGTTTCTTCTTGTTCCGCTTCTTCCCGGGTGCTCGTGGGGGCTTGGGCTTTGGTGGAGGGGCTTTAGTGTCGGCTCTTCGTCCAGTGCCCGCCTTCAATCGTTCTCACCGGTGCTCCTGTAATAGGTGTTGTAGGCCTCCCACTTAGCCGCCATATATGGTTGTGCTCCCTCATTCTCTTCGATAGACCTTTAAGGGGTCTATCACATAGGCTTCCCGTTGCGGCCGTGGGGTCTTGACTCTATCCCACGTCGGAAATGGTGGGGGCTTCGCCACCTGCCCGGCCTCCTCCTGCTCTTGGGCCCGTCTGCTCGTGTACCTCTTCCTCTCCAACGGGGGCTTTGAAGAGCTTGCCCGTCTGCCCGGACGTGGTCTTGGTCGAATCGTCGGGTGGTGGGCGGGGTCTCCCCCTCCCGACCCGGCCGTTGATGACAAGGTTCTCGCCCTCTTCCCAACCTTGACCAGCTTCCTCTTGCCTGCCTTGATGGCCTTGGCCCTCCCTCTTCTTGGATCCGCGTCTTCACGACCCTTTGATCCTCGCTCCGTGAGCGGCTCCTGACTTCTACTTGTGGGCCGAAGCGTGCTAGGTCGGCCTCTTCCTCGGGGTGAGTTCCGTGTTGCTGCTCCCTCTCCCTACCTGCTCCTCCCTGCAGGTGGATCTCATCCTGGGGTTTGTTCTTACAACCTATTGGTGGGTTAAACATTCCCTCTTGCTCCTCCACGTGGGTTGGCGTCCCCACAGTGTTACTCAATGCTGCTCCCACGCTTCC
Organism: Isoetes taiwanensis; assembly: GCA_021234155.1. Lineage (NCBI taxonomy): Eukaryota > Viridiplantae > Streptophyta > Lycopodiopsida > Isoetales > Isoetaceae > Isoetes > Isoetes taiwanensis. The sequence continues at coordinate 39,777,819 of JAJEKV010000002.1, forward strand.
TGCTTGCCTCCTGCCGTTCAATTTCGTTGAGGATCCTCGTCTCGCAGCGTCTGTCGGTCGTCCTCAAGATCTCAGTGGCCAATTGCTCCGGTCCGACCGATTCCTCGCTCGGCGAATCCCGTCGGCGTGGAGAAGCGTTCACGAAGAATCGTTCTATGAAAAGGCGGGCAGTTGGCGTGGAGGATCAGCCGGCTAGGCTTCCTTGCCCGATGCGCCCGTCGCGGGCCATCATTTCACGGTTAATTCGATTGGAGCTACTGGCGCCCGAAGATCGCCTTGACAATCTGGCGAAGTTCGGGAAGGGCGGGAAAAATGGGAGGGTCGGTTCTATTTATAGGGCCAATTTTAGGTCAACTTTTAAAACTACCTTTTTTGGGTTGTCTAAGGCATCTAAAACACCTAATTAAGCAAGGTCTCACCGTTGCGCCCGGCCCGATTCCTAGAATCTAGAAACACATCTGGCCTGGCGTGTGAGACATGGTGGGGCCCACTATTAAATTAACATGTAACATGCTAAATCTACTAATTCTTAGCTTAAATTTAGAATTATCAAGATATTTTCTTTGTAATTTACAACTTTTTTGGTGTCAAAAATTTGAATGTCTACTTGCGTTCGCTTGACCCCGATTTCTAGAATGTAGAAATGCGTCACAGCGGACGTGTGGACTCTCACGGATGTTGGCTCATCAATTTTAGTCTTTTTCACGTTTCTATTCTTTTTTAAGCATTACTAGCTTAGCATAAACTACAAAAATGAGAAAAAAATTTCTCATTTTTTACCGGTTCGAGGATCCTATCAAGTTAGTGCTCTTTGGGAACATGGCGGTCTTTGCTCTTGGTCTCCAAGAACATAGCTCTGATACCAGCATGGCGTCCCCTACTGGTATCTGGTTGCACTCACAGGTATACAACCAGGAGTTCATCCCCATACCCGACTCCATGCCAATCTGGGGCCCTCCACATGACAGCAAGCGTGGCGGGTTCGATGGGAAGAGTGGAAGGGTCATTGCACCCGTCTCCCTCGGGGGCCTACCTAGGCTGCGGGCGTAAACATACATGTCGGTAGCACATACATCAACATCATATGACCATCGCGAAGGATGGTCCTCCACATATCTGCATAGACGAAGATCGGCACATCACATAGGGAATCCTGCCCAAGGCTGGAGACCAGGGGATGGGTGACAAGCTTGGGTCTCGAGTTCATTGCGAGGCCGAAATTCATGGCAATGGATTTGGGCGGCATAAGAACATGGCCTAGGGTTGTCCCTCCATCCGCCCCTCCTGTGCACACTTTGCGGTAGGTTGAAAAGTGTTGGGACTGGCCTTAGCCGGGATGCATAGCCAAGGGGCTATATCTGGGTTACATCTCCCCATTCGATGGGGCGGTAGGGATTTCTCCCTCGGATCTACAATGCTGACTCAAGGTGACTAGAGGGCCCTTTGCCCGTATCCGACTTGAACTCAATGGAAGGTCATATTCACCACCTCCCAGTGTCGAGCCCATGCCTTGCCCACGCAGTGGCAAGCCATTAGACCTAGTCCGCGGTGACCCCGGCGGTACTAACACACCATAGGGGTCGTTCAAGAGTCGAACATGAACCTCCTTATAAGCCCGGTCGGCCCCTTCACCCACAACCGGGTGTGGCTCTTGTGCCTGGGCCGCATCTCTGGTGTGCTAGAGGCTACTCTAGGAGCATCAACTACAAAGCTTTAGGTCTCTACCCCCTTCCCAATACAAGGAGTTCATAGAGATACATCATCCATATACTTCACATAGAACTAAAGAACAAATCTAATCTACAACATAGAGTTAGGTTCTTTGGTTAGAATCTGCTATCTAGGGATCTAGAGGGCTGCTATGGCCAATCTAATAGGCTAAACCTCTTGATTCAATGACTAAAATAGGGTTTAGACTATCTAATTGTAAATACCTGATCCTTGAGGGGCTCCTCGACTGAGCTCGACCATCCTGCTTTGGCTTTTTCGAATCTAGAGAAACTAAGGTTGCAATTCTCGGTCAGTGCGGGATGCGGTTTTAGGTTTTGAGGCAGCCCAAAGCGAGTTGAAGCCCTAAAATCGAAAATTGGGTTAGCTAGGGTTTCCAACCCTATATAGACAAGGGGTTGGCTAGGGTTTCCAATTATCCCCTTTTGGCATGTGGGATAATTGGAAATGGAATACTGCCCTTAAGGGCTAGGTGGCCAAATGTTGCCCACATGGAAATGTGTGCACATTAATGAATGTTAATGAATATACATTGGAAAATGTGCACATTAATTGCACCTATGGGTATGGCCCACTTGGCATCAAGTGGCCACATGGAAATGTGTGCCCACATTAATGTGTACATTGGAAAATGTGCACATTAATACTAATGCACATTCTTAGCAAGTTGCCCCTAGGGGCTACCCATTATTATCGTTGGCGTACCGTCAATGGGGGTGGCGTGTCATACGGCGTGGCGTGGCGGTACAATATCGTCACGGGCGTATCTTGTCTTGGAAACGTCACATTCTCCCCCACCTTGAAATGATCTTTGTCCATGACATGGTTGGTTCTCCACCTTGGAATCTTCCTAACACCGCAATCAGCACGATGCATACGATATACTACTATAATACTTACACATTTATTACGATTACCTTAAGGTAATACTTTTATCACATTATTATATTATAAAATAACTTATCAATTCACAACATTACTAGCAGTTACTCCAACATTCCCTTAACATTACTATTAAGTTTATCAAAATTTAAAATTAACGTTAAGGTACCCTTGATTCCTTGCAACACATTCCAACAAAATTTGTGTTGCAAGTCTTAAATAACTCGACCTCCTTGCCCTCGGGGCGCTCTCTTGGCTGCAGTCGACACTACGTTAGTACCATTTAATTATTTAATTAAAATTTTTGGTTATATGGTGACCACCCCACCTATCTACATGGATGCATGGCTAATCTCCGGCGTAGGAAGAGGGTGAATCTTCCATTATGGCGGCGGCGCGGCCCTACATGCCTATATGCGCTCATGCCTACACCTCTAGTTGCCCGGCGTGGAGGATATCCTTCTACGTGTGGGCGCGAAGGATAGATTCCTCCTATCAAAGCATATATGGGGCTAAAGGTGCTTTTCCTATCAATGCATTCCTCAATGACCTCCTTTCTCTCGAGGTTAGCGTCTACTTAGATGGGACAGTAGACTTTCTAATCTACCTTCCACTGCCCAAGCGGAAGCGGTCATGCCTACATTGACATTACACCACGCCTAGAGATCACAGTGGTGGGTCCCATCATCGGTGACAGCGCATGCGACCCATACTAAGCGTAGGTGGCATCGTGAATTAATCTTAACTATACAAAATTAACCTACACAAATCGACATGCACGAGCCGATTTCTTGGAGATGACCTTGCCGTCCCATTGCTCCATAAAGCGTGGGTCTTTGCTTTACTAAATCTTTCTTAAGTACCCGTGGCGTCTTCCAGCGGTAAGTGTTTCCACTTGACCAAATCTTTGGAGGAATTCTGATCTCCTCGTTTTCTTGAAAGCTTTATCAGAATCAGTGCGGAACTATTTCCGGTTGTTCCTCCGTCATTTCCAGCGTTGGCGAATCAAGACTTAAATGCGGATTTGGGGTATCTTCTTGACAAACTCCGTGGAAGACCTTATGAATCTTTAGGTGTCTTTGGCAAGTCTAGCTTGTAGAAGCGATTGCCTAGTTTCTCGACTATTACGAAGGTCCGACCCACCTTGGAGCAAGCTTCTTGCAATTGCGATCTGAGCTTTACCTGCTTCACCTTAATCTTGAGCCAAACATCATCTCAACTTTGAACTCTCTTCTTGTTCGATGCTTGTCGTGATGCTCTTTTGGCGACTTCTTCTTTGCTAGCGGATAGCCCGAACTTCCTCTACAAAGCTGCTTTGCATATCGGCCAACATCTGGCTGCGAAACTTCCACCTTTGACGGGGGTTGTGCCAAGTGTGCGGAGTTAAACAGCGATAGCCGTAATTGATCATAAGCGGCGACATTTGGGATGATTCACCTTGGTGCTATTGTATGCAAACTCCACCAAGTGAATAAATTCTTCCCACATACTTTGCTTATTCGGACATAGTTTAAGTAGCATGTCCTCTAAAATCCTGTTGGTCCGCTCCGTCGGCCATCCGTCACGAGGATGATATGCCGTGCTCATGGATAACCGTGCGGATCGTCGCCAAAGAGGTCTTGCCAAAAGCTCATGAACCGGATCACAATGGGAGATGATCTCCCTTGGCATGCCATGAAGCACGAAGATCTCTTTGGTGAAAGAGCTTTCTTTGTATCCATGGCGTATCGTGGTTACGCAAGGCACAAAATGTGCCATCTTCGACAACTTTAATAGACCACTACCATCAAAGGCATCCTTGCCTCTCACGCTTGTTCTTAGGAGTCTGTGATAAAATCCATCTTGATTACCTCCCACTTAGCGTTTGGCACCACGCTAATGGCTCTAATGCCCACAGAATTCGAAGCTGCTCCGCCTTTGTCTGGCGACATAGGCGGCATTCCTTGATGTAGCGAGCTACCTTCTTCATTCACGGCCAATAATAGGCTGCTGCGTACTTTGAAATATGTTTTCATGAATCCCGCATGGCCAGCTATTGGGCTGTTGTCGCGTGTCATGGAGGATCAACTTCCTTACACACGATGATTCGGATGCGCACAACTTGTTCTTATGGTATAACGGGTTGCCTTCCTTCTTATAATGCTTGAAGGCCTCCGCTCTTTATCTCATTCTAGCCTCCTTGAAAGGCTTGCCCATACTTCCCGAAATCCACATCCGTTGGCAAGGACTCTTCAATCCTTTTACCAAAAGTCGCTGGAGGCGTCGAAATTACATTGCAATGCACTCTAGTTGTCGGGGGATGCCTTGAAAGCGCATCTGCTACCACATTGAGCTTCCCGGCTTGTAGACTATATCAAAGTCATATTCTTGAGGAACTCCATCCATCTCCGCTGCCTCAGTTAAGGTGTGGTTGCGTGAATACATATTGGAGGCTCGATGGTGGGTATCAATTGGAACTTCCTTCCCAAGAGATAATGCCTCCATATTCTTAATGCCACGACAACCGCCAAGCAACTCCTGATCGTCGCGTTGGGTGGCGGCGTCTCGGCGTCGTTCATCTTCACGGAATCATATGCTACCACCGCGCTCTTCTTGCATAAGCCTTTGCACTGTAGCTATCTTACTGCATCGTTGCTACAAGCTTATCTTTCTCCGGGTCCGGCAGGGTTAAGACTGGGGCTGTTGTTAAAGCTTCCTTCAACAATTCAAACCCCTTTTGGGCTTTCTTGTGCCAATGCTCTACCCAATCTTTCACCTTCTCTGCCCTCGTCCCGGTGCATTAGCGGGCTGCTATCTTAACAAAGTTCTTCTGAACTTCTGTAGTACCACTGCTAGGCGAAAACTTGACTTCATGCACATTCTTGGTGCCCGCCCTTTGAATGGCCGGCTTCAATCTTGGCGGGGTCTGTTGAGATGCCTTCTGCTGAGATCACATGACCTAGATACTCCACCTTTTCTGTTGCGAAGTGGCACCTCGACAACTTGGCGTACAACTGGTGCCTCTTCAACTTTTCTAGCACCCTTCTCAAGTGTTGTACGTGCTCTTCAAGGGATCTGCTATACACCAAAATGTCGTCAAAGAAAACAATCACAAAGGTGTCCAGGAACTCCCACGAAGATATAGTTCATGAGCCTCATGAGCGTTGCGGGGAACATTTGATAAGCGAAAGGCATTCTTTGTGAACTCATAATGCCCATACCCGCGTTACGAAGGCGGTCTTATGGATGTCTTCTTCCTTTATCGATCTGATGATAACGACCTTAAGTCGATTTTGGAAGATCTTTGCACCTTGGAGCTGATCCATCAAATTAATACGATCTTGGGGCGCATACTTGTTCTTAATGGTGTGCTTATTCAGCTGTCTATAGTCTATGCACATCCTCAAGGATCCATCCTTCTTCTTGACAAAAGAATGGGCTCCAAGCGGCGAGACACTAGGTCTAATGAAACCTAGGTCGGCGGCTCTCCACACTGCTTCTTCACTCCGACAACTCTGTGTTGTCATTCTATATGGAGCCTTGCTTGTTGGCTTTGTTCTGGTTCGAGTGCTATCTACTTTTCGACTCCCCTATAAGGAGGGCTGCTTGATCTCATCTGGAAAGAGATCATGGAACTCAAGTGATTAAGCTTTGAGATACTTGCCCGGCAACTTCTTTGGGCGTTGTCTTCTTTGCTTCCTTCTGATTCGGCTCACTAATCTCAAGCTTGAAGATGTATGCCACTTGCTCACTCTTGATGCACTTGAGCAGTAGTTTAGAAGACATACCTTTGCATGATGGGAACAACTTCCTTACATTATCTCAATGATCTTGCCGTCGGGCGTTGGGAAGGTCACCTTCCGCTTTCCACGGTCGATAATGGCCCTGCTGGCCCAAGGTACTCCATTCCTATGATCAAGTCATACTTTCCAATGCCCATTACTTCTGCTCCCATCGGATATTAATCCACGGCAAGTCGATGTCGAAGTTAATTCTCTTGCCGCCCGTCGCCTTCTTGCACCACTTGCTAAAACAAGCGGGTCTTGGTTTTGACTTTAAGCGGCTTCAACTTCAACATCTGAACCGTTACGGGGATGCAAAGTTATGGCTACTTCACGAGTCTATCAAGACTATGAAGGACTTAGCTTTAGCCTTCCCTCTTGTGGAAATTACCTTATCTTGGCTCTCGGCTTGCTGTATATCTATTGCGGCAAAGATGTGACACTCACCACGAATGTAGTCGCGGGCCTCTTACGCCCGTCGTCGTCAAACGGGGGCTTCCCAATCTCCCAACTCGCTAGGGCTGCACTCATGGCGTAAAGCGGTTTCTTTGTCCTATGGCCCGGCTGGAAGCACACGAAACACAAGCTGCTTTTCTATGCACTCTGCCTCTTTTCCTTGGGCATCGCTTGCAAAAGGATTACCTTTGCTTTGGAGTAGTTTGACTTCTCACGCTTGTCCTTGAAGGACACCTGCTTCTTCTCCTGTTGCTTCCCTGGTTCCCACCATATTGGGTTCTAAATTTGGACTGGGTGGCTGCCACAGGGCTATAGCTTCTGTCGCCTTGCCTTTCTCACGGAAATCTTCTTTGCTTGTGCCCGCTATTGCGAGGTCACGACCCTGCAAAGCTTATAGCCTTGGATTACGCTACGATCTTGTCCTAGGGTTTATTGCTCTCACAAGCTTGCGGATCTCCTCATTCAGCCCCTCGATATAGCTTTCTCTTGCATGCTTCTCTCCCAACCCGGCACATCTGACCTTAGCCTCATGAATTCCTCTGTATATTTCTGGGCTGATTTGTTGCCTTCTTTGCAACACAGTAAAAAGCTTCTTTGCATCATCTTTGGACTTATGTTCCCTTGGAGCGTAATGGCGCTTGAAGGCTTTAGCAAACTTTACGAACTTACAAGCATCCTGCTTAAGCCGTGTGCCTTTGCATAACCCTTCCACCAAATCCGAGCGGCTCCCTTCAAGTTGGCTGTTGCAACTCTGCCTTTGTCCTTATCCTTCATGCCATAAGCATTTCCGTACTTTCGCTCATTTAAGTCCAGCCATGCCTCTGCTTCCAAGCGACTGTTCTCCCGAGAGGCTGTTCCGATTCAGGGCCTTCCATACATTTGCCGGTCTGGAATCTACCTTCTTCTACGGTAGTCGAGGCCACAGTATCTCTTTGTCGTCCCTCTGGGGTGTTCCTCTGCCTTCCCTCTGTTGGTTCACGAGCACGCTCTTCCTCTTCCTCAGTCGGTCATGAGTCTGAACTTGAGTCGGAAGATTCGGTTGGGGGATCTCCTTCTCTTGCTCCTCTTCTTGTCCCTTCCTTCCCTCCGGCTGATGCTTGCGGCAAGCTGAGCATTGCCCACCGAACCCACTCCACCTTTGCAGGATAGTAATGCCTTTATCTGCTCCAGATCCGTCCTCATCTGGGCTATCTCCTGCTCTCTGGGGTCATGGGTTCCCTATCTTCAAATAGGTTCCTTGCGGGGGTGAGTGCAGGCGGGGTTTGCTCTTCTATAAGGTCTCCATGTTGTTGTTTCCCTGGCGCTTAGCCCTCTAGCTGCATCCACAAGTGATTAATGGCTATATGGTTAGTTCCATTTGTTCTCTTGCATTGTTTATGTTTGTTGGTATAATTGTGGGGCAAAATATATCAACAAAACATTTAAAGTCTTGACAGAATTGTATTTATATATCATATAATATTTTAAATACAAAAAGTCTCGGGATCAAGAGTCTAGCTAGTCTTGAAATCGCCCGGTAAGGCGGAGGTTGTCTTCAAGAAACTTCTTAACTTGGGCCGTCCCTACCGGTGACCCAAGTTCACGATGATGCTTTGGCGAGCCTCCACGGATGGCTCTCACCCGGTCTTCTACCACTGCGGTTGGGATGTAAGGGCGCGATCCTTTGCTAATCTCCCCGGCGTCGGTGGGGGATGGCGAAATCGAAGAGGTCAAGTGCCATTGCCCTCTTGACTAAAACGACATAGTCGACATTCTTTGCTATTCGAGCATGCTGCGGAAACGAGAGTGCAATCGGCATAAACACTCCTTCTTAAGCCTCTGGGACTGAACTTGCGGTGAATTACGCTATTCTCCCATCCATCGGCGATGGTAAGTAGTACTGGCGACACAATGTCGTTGTGTGTCGCGAAGCTTCCCGCTTGTTTGGCCTCCGGCTACGTGCGCCCGTGTATTAAATCGACCTCAACCCGGTGAGCTCTCCTGTAGTCTTCAATTGTCGCGGTCGAGCCTCACGAGGGTCGATTCCTTCTCCTTTTGGCGGGGGTGATATCGAAGGACCCGGCATTAGGATGCTTTCGTGGTCTTCCCACGGATCCCCATCGTTCTTGGAGGCGAGGAACTCCTCCTCCCGGCTCCGCTCGTCCATCAATTGCACGATCTTTCTTTGTAGGCACGGATGTCGGTCGTCTCCCACAGTGTGTAGGTGTCGGACTCCCTCACTTGGCGGGAAGTCAGAGGCTCCCGGGCGATGAAGTCGTCCATGTCGGTCTACCCAGCGGCTGGTGGGCGATTCGTCCAACTGAGCTCCCTCTCCGGCATTGGGGGAGGTTACGGATGTCGGTGAGGAGTAGATACTCCTCTCCGTCGATGATGATAGGGGCTGAGCTTGTGATGCCTAGGCCGGTGAAGGCACAACTCGATGCCTGGCGTCTACACTTTCGAAATTGATCAGCTCACCGCTCTCCTTGGCCGTTCTTCCGTCCAAAGTCGAGCTCAGTGTATCCTTAGTCGTCCGACTCTTCTTCATCCTCTCTTGCTTCTGTTCTTGTTGATCTTTGCAGCGGCATTTGCTCTTCCTCCTGCTCAGCTATGGGGTCTACCTTCATCGGAGGGATAGAGGTTGCCCCCATCGGGTTCTGTTCTGGTGGGATAAGAAGATGGCTAGAGGCGGTGTAAAGAAATACTTAGTCTGTTGGCTTGTCGGGGACCATGTAATCCCGAGTAGTCTCTGGCGCCTTGTTAGTCAAGTATTTGGCGATGTTGGGGACATCGCCCAAGGCTCTGAAGGGGCGAGGCGAGGGGCAAGTATCTATGCAAGGGGGACTTGAACAAGGGAGGGTCCTACCCTAGCTTGAAATTACGCTAGCACTGCCTATAAGGCTTGGGGTTGCATTTAAGCGTAACTTGGATGTCGATTTCTTTCACAAAGACTTGGAAGATGTCGTTGACATCTGCCTCGATGCTTATGGACACTTGTATTTGTACCATCGCCCGAAATCAGCGATAGCCATTGATCTAGCAAGGAAGGGAGTATCAAGCGGATCGCGAGCGCCTCGGGGAGGCGAAAGATCGCCCTAAGCGGTGGGGAGCAAATTTGCGGGGTACCAATTGAGAAATGGGGAACTTATTTATAGAAAAGGGAAAACCCTAATTTTTTGGGTGACTTAGAATTCTTGAGATTAGGCAATTCTAACCTATTAAGTGATGCAATTGCAAGTTTGAAGTATATTTCTAGGGTTTGAGCATGCTAAGGACTGCTACTGAACCTATTGTGCAATTTGGAGATCATTTAGTGAAGAAATGGTACGGGGGTCTCATCGTTGCCCAGCCCGATTTCTAAAATGTAGAAATCTGTCTGGCGCGGCGTGTGAGACATATATTCTAATTAGGCTAGGATTACTCAATTTAGGTGATCTAAGGCTGCGTAATTCCACTAAACTCATGAGTTAAGGCGGGTTGACCCCTTACTTGGTCGATTTGGAGCTGTTTTGGGCATTTTTGGGCATGGTCTCACCGTTGCGCCCGGCCCGATTTCTAGAATGTAGAAATCTGTCTGGCCTTGACGTGTGAGACATCGTCTCAATTTTGCTCAAAACTCCAATTTAATTAAAACAAAAGCTAGGGACCGATATCTTGACCTATTTAAACAAGGTTTGACACTTTATTTACACAAAATTTTCTTTATATTAACAAAATTTTTCGGTTATTTACAAAACTCAAAGGTCGTTTCACCCTTGATGTGCGGGCAGATACATATCACGCCTCATGAGGGTAACCCTCTTCGCGTGCGTTACGTGCGAGGCGTTGAATCTTCAAAATGTTTCACTAAGTGGGCTTGACGCCTCTTGCAAACACATCAACATCTCGTGCATCGCGCGCATATACGTGTTGTATTCTTGAATGACCCAGCGGACGGTATTTGGGGAGGCCGCCGGGGAATCGAGTCCGTAGCTCTTAAAAGTGGCGGATCTCCTTGAGTGCCCCTGTCTTCCTCTGTTTCTTCTTGTTCCGCTTCTTCAGGGTGCTCGTGGGGGCTTGGGCTTTGGTGGAGGGGCTTTAGTGTCGGCTCTTAGCCGTGGTGCCCGCCTTCAATCGTTCTCACCGGTGCTCCTGGTAATAGGTGTTGTAGGCCTCCCACTTAGCCATATATCGTTGTGCTCCCTCATTCTCTTCGATAGACCTTTAAGGGGTCTATCACATGCAAACTTCCGTTGCGGCCGTGGGGTCTTGACTCTATCCATTCCGTCGGAAATGGTGGGGGCCGCCACTGCCGGCCTCCTCCTCCTCTTGGGCGTACGCTGGTGTACCTCTTCCTCTCCAGCCCGGGGCTTTGAAGAGCTTGCCCGTCTGCGCCCGTACGTAGTCTTGGTCGAATCGTCGGTAGTGGGCGGGGGTCTCCCCTCCCGACTCGTTGATGACAAGGTTCTCGCCCTCTTCCCAACCTTGACCAGCTTTCCTCTTGCACCGCCTTGATGGCCTTGGCCCTCCTCTTCTTGGATCCGCCCGCGTCTTCACGACCCTTTGATCTGCTCCGTGGCTGTTTGACTTTTACTTGTGGGCCCAGGCGTGCTAGATCGGCCTCTTCCTCGGGGTGAGTTCGCGGCGTTCTTTGCTCCTCTCCTACACTCCTCCTGCGGTGGATCTCAGCTTGGGGTTGTTCTTGGCCTATTGGTGGGTTCGCTGTTCCCTCTGCTCCTCACGTGGGTTGGCGTCCCCACAGGTTGCTCCTGCTTGCTCCCAGCTTCCCTCCTCTGCCGTGCAATTTCGTTGAGGATCTAGTCCATGGCGTCATCCGGTCGTCCTCCAAGATCTACGTGTGTGGTGGCTCGGTCCGACCCTGATTCCTCCATTTCGGCGAAGATCCGTCGGCGTGGAGAAGCGTTCGAAGAATCACATTGAAAAGGCGGGCGGTGGCGTGGAGGATCCGCTTGGCTAGGCTTCCTTGCGATGCAACCGTGCGGGCCATCATTTTTACGGTTCGTCGATTGGAGCTCTGGCGCCCGGAAGATCGCCTTGACAATCTGGCGAAGTTCTCGGGAAGGGCGGGGAAAAATGGGAGGGTCGAGTTCTATTTATAGGGCCAATTTTAGGTCAACTTTTAAACTACCTTTTTGGGTTGTCTAAGGCATCTAAAACACCTAATTAAGCAAGGTCTCACCGTTGCGCCCAGCCGATTCTAGAATCTAGAAACTGTCTGGCCTGACGTGTGAGACATGGTGGGGCCCACTATTAAATTAACATGTAACATGCTAAATCTACTAATTCTTAGCTTAAATTTAGAATTATCAAGATATTTTCTTTGTAATTTACAACTTTTTTGTGTCAAAGGCTGAATGTCTACATACGTTAAGCTTGACCCGATTTCTAGAATGTAGAAATGCATCACGGCGGCGTGTGAACTCCCTACACGGATGTTGGCTCATCAATTTTTAGTCTTTTTACGTTTCTATTCTTTTTAGCTTTTTACTAGCTTAGCATAAACTACAAAAATGAAAAAAATTTCTCATTTTTTTCGGTTCGAGGATCCTATCAAGTTAGTGCTCTTTGGGAACATGGCGGTGCTTTGCTCTTGGTCTCCAAGAACATAGCTCGATACCAACAAATGGCGTCCCCTACTGCGTATCACGGTGCACTCACCGTATACAACCGAGTTCATCCCCATACCAGCTCCGTGCCAATCTGGGGCCCTCCACATGACTTTTTGCAACCGTAGCGGGTTCCGGTGGGAAGAGTGGAAGGGTCATTGCACCCGTCTCCCTCGGGGCCTACCTAGGCTGCGGGCGTAAACATACATGTCGATTAGCACATACATCAACATCATATGACCATCGCGAAGGATGGTCCTCCACATATCTGCATAGGCGAAGATCGGCACATCACATAGGGAATCCTACCCAAGGCTCGAACAGGGGGATGGGTGACAAGCTTGGGTCTCGAGTTCATTGCGGTGCCGAATTCATGGCAATGGATTTGGGCGGCATAAGAACATGGCCTAGGGTTGTCCACTCCATCCGCCCCTCCAATGCACACTTTGCGAGTAGGTTGAAAAGTGTTGGGACTGGCTGTAGCCCGCCCGGATGCATAGCCAAGGGGGCTATATCACGGGTTACATCTCCCGATTCGATGGGGCGGTAGGGATTTCTCCCTCGAGATCTACAATCTTGACTCAAGGTGACTAGAGGCCCTTTGCCCGTATCAGACTTGAACTCAATGGAAGGTCATATTCACCACCTCACGAGTGTCGGGCCCATGCCTTGCCCCGCGCGGTGGCAAGCCATTAGACCTAGTCACGGTGACCCCGTGATACTAACACACCATAGGGTGGTTTCAAGAGTCGAGAACATGAACCTCCTTATAAGCCCGGTCACGGCCCCTTCACCCACAACCGGGTGTGGCTCTTGTGCCCTGAGGCGCATCTCGGTGTGCTAGAGAGGCTACTCTAGGAGCATCAACTACAAAGCTTTAGGTCTCTACCCCCTTCCCAATACAAAGGAGTTCATAGAGATACATCATCCATATACATCACATAAGAACTGAAGAACAAGATCTAATCTACCACATAGAGTTAGGTTCTTTGGTTAGAATCTGCTATCTAGGGATCTAGAGGCTGCTATGGCCAATCTAATAGGCTAAACCTCTTGATACAATGACTAAAATAGGGTTTAGACTATCTAATTGGCCAAATACTGAGTCCTTGAGAGGCTCCTCGACTGAGCTCGACCATCCTGGCTGAAGCTTTCGAATCTAGAAAACTAAGGTTGCAATTCTCGGTCGAGTGGGGATGCGGTTTTTTGCTGTTGAGGCAGCCAAAAGCAGAGTTGAAGCCCTAAAATCGAAAATTGGGTTAGCTAGGGTTTCCAACCCTATATAGACAAGGGGTTGGCTAGGGTTTCCAATTATCCCCTTTTGGCATGTGGGATAATTGGAAATGGGCCCTGCCCTTAAGGGCTAGGTGGCCAAATGTGCCCATGGAAATGTGTGCACATTAATGGTGTACATTGGAAAATGTGCACATTAATTACACCTATGGGTATGGCCCACTTGGCATCAAGTGGCCACGTAAATGTGTGCCCACATTAATGTGTACATTGGAAAATGTGCACATTAATACTAATGCACATTCTTAGCAAGTTGCCCCTAGGGCTACCCATGGCTATCACGTTGGCGTACCGTCAATCGGGGTGGCGTGTCTGGCGTGGCGTGTGGCGATACAATATCGTCACGGGGTATATTGTCTTTGGAGGCATCCTGAACTCAGAAAGAGCTTTTTTTTTTTGTAAAAGATGCAAGAAGGCTTTCAACTCTTCATCATACGCAAAACAGCGAATGGGATTGAAGAGTTCAAAAGCTCTTTTTGTTGTTTGGGTGCAAATAATAATTCCAAATAATAAATCCAACAAGCGAAAGACACTTCATGACTTCATAGTGCTGCAAACATAATATCAGTTATTGTTATCCAACTATCAGGCAATGCCACATTAACACAACTCAAACTTGGTTGGAAAAGACTGAAGTAGAAAAATTGAACAGTAATAACTTAATGCTTCATGAATTTAGAATGCTACAAGCATAGCATCAGTTAATTGTTATACAACTATTCATCAGGCAGTGCCATATTAGTAGAATAGAATAGAATAGAATAGAATACAGTTAGTGTCCCTAGTACCGTGAGGCCACCGGACTGATGTAGCATGGGCGAGCTCTCCTAGAGGGTTGCACATCATGCTGGTTTGGTGTAACCCTTTCGGAGGGTTTATATTGTTTTCTATTGATACCAACACCCTTATACTTGGCATATGGCCATGCAAGGGTGCGTCGCTATCAACAGCTTTTAGCTGTGTACATTGCGGGCTTTAATGTCACACACTTTTACAGTGGTTCATATCACAAGCCCTTTGTTTTTGTGCATCTCACGGTGTCTAATCACCATCTCATTGATTGCATATGCTAAATCCGCTTTTGTCTCATCTCTTACCATGAGGGTGTGTATCCGTTGTCCCCAACTTATAGATCTGTACCTGCTTCTTATGTCTTCGTATATTGTACATTCATTGAGCATGTAATTCTTGTCTTCTATTCTCCTTGTTTCACATATTCTGCAAATTCGGTTCTCCCTTTCCACTTTCCTCCATTTGTCCCTCTCAATTCTTAGGTCATCGCTGCCCATTTGAATCTTGCTAAGATATCCCTTCTTGCCTTCCCTATTCGGCTGTCCCTATACATTTGTTGTCCCTATCATTGGTCGGGTTGAATACTTCTCTCAGCCAAAGTATTTTGGGGCCGCTATGCTTTTTGTAACCATGATTTTGTCGCTCTATCTACCCATTCTTCACTCCATTTCCCTTCATTTAGTATGTCACTCAGATTCATCCCCATCTCTCTGGTCCATCTTGCTGTGGAAAGACTGAAGTAGAAAAATAGAACAATGATAAATTAATGCTTCAATAGTTAATGGGTGGGTAGAAGGAGGGAGGAAGGAAAGGGAGAACCCTATTATGTGGGCAGAATCAACATGAGTAAAAGGAATTAAAATCTCACTCCTCTTGCCAATTCAACTAACAACGACATCCATTGAGAGGGCAAAAATAATACCAGTACTAGAAGAGCAAGGAAGAGCATGCCTTTCGAATCATCTTGAGGCACCAAAAAGGAAACTATAGATTTTTGCTATAAATCAGCAAAAGAACAACAAATGCAAGCAATTTTTGTAGAGATATGCAAGAGTGGCAAAGGCGACTCTATTTTACCATGGTTTTGGGAATAGGAAATACACAAATTGCTTATTTCTATCTCCGGGAGACAAGTTTTCTACCACTTCAGCGGGCTACATTGGAACCCCATATTATTTACTTCGAGAAGGTGGTTAAGCTATGGGTGATACGTTTGCCCAACCTTGCTTTGGCCATAGCAATGGGTCCCCAGCCCTCAAAGCTTCTTTGGAAGGACAAGCAAGCTCAGTGGTTCTCACGTTGGGATGTGCTGAGGCAAGCGGATCGTGCGGTGCGGACAAAGAAGGATCACAATGCACTAAAGTTGTACCTAGATGCTAGTTTCCTTCGCAAGCTCTGGGATCCATCTGACAAACGTTAAGATGACACACTATCAGCAGCAAGTGAATCCTATGCTCACGAGAGGTGGCAATGCTTTTTATAAGGAGCAACTTTTAAAGCCAAAGGAACCATCTGTAGGAAAATGTCAAAAGGTTAGCAAGGCTCCTTGCCATGTCAGTGTCAAGAAAAGGCCTCTTTGATATCCAGTTGTGGTCATTGTTTTGCCAATAATAAGGCAACACAGGCATGCTCCCATGAAAGTTTTACATATAGGGAGTAGGGGATGTAGGTCATATCGAGAAGTTCAGCCATAGATAAGTCAGAATATTAATCCATAGATTCTGACATAAGTCGAAATACATAAAGGAGGATGAGGGCTTCAGCCATAGCCGCAGTCAACCCAAATTGAAGAGAACCGAAATTAAAATGAAAGGGGAGGCTTTTTTTCAAGAAAGGATCAGTCTGTACATGTTTTCGCCATCCGACCAATAAGCTCGATCGAAAAAGTTATTTCGTGATCACTTCCATCTCATGCCTATTTTTTGCCCTATTTTTAAATTTTCCTAGCCGTAGATCTTAAAAAAAGATCTAATGGCAAAAATTAATGCCACATCAGTTTCTGATGAGGAGGTGCTATGTGGATAGGCTAGAATTGCAAGAAAGGCATACTGAGTACTTCCACAATTCATGTACATAAAATAAGGGCAGTATCTAAAAATACATCAGACTGCAAACATCTTCGAATAATAAAGAAGTAGAAGTATTTACCTCAATTTAAGGAAGCCTTACAAAAGCACATGCATCAAACAGACTGGAGTATGTTAAATATTTGCTTTAATGCCATAGGATTGCATCCTCTTGAAAAGTATAATTATAGAATGCTCATTTGCATACTCGATATATCCTGAGATTATTATAGTCCAACAAACCAGATTCTTTGTCAGCAAAGTGTTAAGAATCTAATAAGCACAAACAATGCTCCCGCAGCTAGCATATATGTGTATGAGAATAGAATAGAATAGAATAGATTTTTTAGCATCCATGGAGACCAATTGGCCTATGGGACCCAAACAAAAAAGAGAGCAGCAATCGTATCACTGACAGCATTAAAAAACCCCCGCCCCGAAGGGTTTTCGAGGGAAAAACCTTAGCAGTAATAAGTATGTTGGCAGGATAGTTCAATACCGTCCCGGAGGAGGACGGTGAGTCCGGTGCATCCATAACCTCACGGAGGTATGACCCCAACAAACCCGATGGCGTAGTCAATAATTGATCTGCGGTGGCGGGCACTAGTAAGCGAGCAT
Organism: Isoetes taiwanensis; assembly: GCA_021234155.1. NCBI lineage: Eukaryota > Viridiplantae > Streptophyta > Lycopodiopsida > Isoetales > Isoetaceae > Isoetes > Isoetes taiwanensis. Next base: position 39,795,000 of record JAJEKV010000002.1, read on the forward strand.
ATAAGCTCTCGGATATGGGCAAATCTTTGGGTAGATCTGGAGGGCATGACATTCATCCTCAATAAGCGCCTGGTGGCAACAACGACAAAGCCTTTGCTCACGTGCCTCCAGGAGCCCAGCGTCTGTTTTTCAATCGCGGGCGATGTGCACCGATGTCTGAATGGAAGCTATAAGTTTAAGCGCTTCTTCATGGGCGGTTTGGGTGTATAAGTACTGGTGTGGGCCTCTCGTGAGCCTAGGATTAACTTGCTGCTAATAGTGTGCCAGCTTAACGTGCGTCAGAGCATCTGCATCCCAGAGCTTGCGAAGGAAAGTAGCATCTAGGTACAACTTAAGTGCCTTGTGATCTTTCTTTGTCCTTACACGCACGCATCTGTTTGCCTGTACACCCCAGTAGCGAAGACCATTGAGCTTGCTTGCCTTTCGGCGGGATTTTAGGTTTGGGGACCCATCGCCATGGCCAAAGCAAAAGGTTGGGCAAGCGTGAGAGAACTACCCACAAATACTTTATGTTACTTAGAATACTCACATGTGTCACGTAATTTGATTAGATGCCGTCAAATTAGATTTCATGCGTCAATTTAGTTAGTATTCTAAGATTCCCAAGTTCATCATAACCTGATATCTTGATTGTCCATATAAAAATATTTCAACTTGGCATTCTATCAGACACTTCTTCCATCTCTAATAACCTAACTACAATATACATGTCAATCAATGTATATGCTATAAACATGCTTAAATAGAATCCAAAATTTTCAATAAGTATCTCAATAGCTTTCTCCAGCACCTTTTCTCTTGCACAACTTTGCAATACACAAACATGTTTATTTAGCATTGGCTGAGGACCTCTTAATGTTCCTTTGTCTTCATGCCCATTTCAGTTCCATCAAGACCTTGCATATCTGTTGTTTGGTGTGCAATGCATTTCTAAGGGATGCTTTATTTTGTTGTAGTTGAGATGGACTTAAACTCTATCTTTATTTTGACCAGATGGAAAACTGACTTGCTAGTTTTGCAGCATCGACGATCTAGAGCTCCCTGGGATGTTATGATCCCCTAATTTCTTCTGGTCATTCGCTTCATCTATATCCATTGCGAAAAGGAGTGGCCACTAGAAAGGTGTTCTCATAATGGACATATTCACTAGAATCCTATAATACATATGCGAAATCAATAACATCTAGTATATTGCCTTAAACCTTATAGTATTTTGCAAGCCTAAGCTATACAATATACCCAACACTATCTCTGGTCTAAATCGAGGAATAACTTGCAAATATGCCTATCCAACAACTCTCGATGCCCAACGTCACCTCCCATGTGAATATGGACCCAAACTAAAGGGGGTTTTAGGGGGATTTAATTCAAAAGTGTTAACTTTAATGGTTTTTGTTAATTATAAAAGTTTTGGCCCCTTCGGAGCCTTGGACACCTTCTCTATTTGCTTTAATTTAGATATCAATAGCAATGTTATAAGGACAAAAACCTTGTGAAACATATTAGCCCATTGCATAGTACAAAGGAATTAAAGCCATAGCTTGTGAATTAAGAATAACTAGCCTAATTGCATATTTGAACCTAGAATGTTTGTAGTGAGAGAGCCACATTCAAATTCTCATTATATGCACCAGCATAATTACATATTTGAGCCTAGAAAAGTCATGTTTGCAGTGCTTCAATTTAAAAAAATAAAAATAACAATAATGGGGAAATATCTCCCATGTGTATTGGGCGTGCTAATGAGTTTGCATCTCATTTGCTTCATGCCATTCTTTTCATTCATAACTGTTGCATAGAGAAAACAAACAGTACAAACGTTACAATAAAGACATGGTAATGAAGTTGTAAAAATAAATAGTGGTTAAGATAAATGTAATGGTAAATGATTATGAAGTTGAGCATTATATTTCATATTGATTGAAGTGGTAAACGAAAATAGTGGTAGGGCTATAATGGTGGATTGCGGGAGATATCAGCCACTTTAGGTAAAGAATGGAGACTTCAGGCGATGCAGAAAAGGGAGGCACATGTGGATGAATCTCTGAACATCATCATATGCTTCAAGGGGTTTCCGAGGTTCTTTTGCGGCCATTTGGGGGCCGGAAGAAGACAAGGTAATGGTTTGAAGCAGCCGAATCTACAGAAAACCGTGCGAAATCCGACAGTGGGGAGCATGCATTTTGAATGAGTTTATTGATTTCCATGTTCTGCTCTAGAAATAACACAAAACAACAACTTTGTGATGGTGCATTCTACAAATAAGACAAAACATAACCTCTAGAAATAACACAAAATAATAACCGTCTGGTTCTCTCAGCCAACGAAAATCAACGACCAAAAAATGGTGCACTCTAGAAATACTATTTGGTACACTTGCACGAATACAACGGCGAAATCATAGGAAAACCATGTGAAAAGCGTGCAAAAACACAACAATAACCCCTTGTTATTATGCTAGATATTGGTAGAATAAAATACCCAATACCCCTAAATTGCCACAAACTCATATAAGTGTTACAAAGGAAGCTATTGATATGCTCTTAGAGACAGGTCCAAAAGCGAGGTTGAGCTTAAAAAAGCTTTTGTTTCTGTGAAATGGAACGTCCAGAATATGTATTTTTGAGCTCATGGCTTACATGATATTGAGTTCTATTACCTAATAACATGCATGCTTTTGTTTACATGGTAAATTGTTGAATGCATGCTTTCCAAATGTATTTTTTGAATCATCAACTACGTTAGAGGCATCATTCTTGTCTTGCTATATAGCCATGTTGCTCTGCATATCAATAGACAAGCTTGAAAATAGTTGGACACAAGAGGCCTTTACAATGAAGGCAACCATGGCAAAAGCACCTTTCAATGTTTCAATCTGTAATATTTATCTGGGTTCATATCTTATTCGCAGACTATGCATTTTCTCTCATGCAAAGACATATGTCAATCTTGAAGAATCTGCATCAATCTCTTCTAGGGGCAGTAGGATTTCCATTTCTGGACGCTATCATACCTAATCAACAAGATAAATTTCACATCCTATGTTTCATAATCTGACTTAGGCACAAACAGACCTACTCCACAATGGAGCTAGAAATTAGGAGCTTGATTATAATCAGTAAAATGCTTACTTACCATTATTCAATATATCAATCAAGAATGACATTTAGACTCATCACTCTCTTCACTTTGATATCACTATGGGTGATGAGATTTGTGAAGGAAAATACTACTCCACTTTCAACAATAGTTGCAGCCAATTCTGGTGTGTGCTTTCATGTATCAGTGAGTGTTGATATTGATTAATATTTTGCTATTATCTCTGGCTCCTGAAGTGATTGAACTCATTAGTTTTTCTTTTATATGCATGCAACGAATCACCCACCTACAAATTAGTGACAAACTAACTGTATATATATCTAATAGTAGGGCAAGCCAAATTGTGCAATTGATGTTGTACCGATTTTGATGTGCTTAACCATGCAAAGAGTAAGGACCACACAATGCAGCATGCAAAAATATAGTAAAATGGCTTGATTAGAAGGCGTCAATATCTGCATATCTTGTTTGAATAGAATTCATAAGCTGATGCCAAAGAAACATAATATATAAACTTATCGAAGATTAATCCGAGGCCATGGTCGAAGGAGAGGACGAAACTATAAACTAGCAAAGAACAACCCTATGCCATGGTCGAAGGCAAAGGAAAGGAAGGAGAATCGATGGTAGATCACGAAAATTAAAAGATCAAAGGCTTAGATTAAATTTACCTAAGGTGTCATGCTAGGTGGATCATCGGCTAAATTGCTTTCGAATTGTTGTTGTGTGGGGAGGAGGAGGGGATGCTAGACAAGCACAGCTTTATAGAGAAAAAAAACTTCGTTTCTTTGTCAAATTTCTAGATTTTTCAAAAGCGTGGTTAGAAAGGCAGGCATTAGTTCTCCCGAGTATCAAGGTTTTGTCTTTGCTTGGAGTGATCGGGGGCTTGGACTAGAGCTTCACTAAATCTCGGCCCAGGCTATACTTAATGATAATTCAAAAATTCAATAAGGTCAATCAAAATTTGGTGAGCAATCTGATTTTTAGTAGCAAATGGAAAAGGATGAGCTTCAAGACCAAATCCACAAAATTATATCACCGAGCTATAGCAATAGACACAAAATGAATTTTGAGCCTTGATTACGGATCGAAAACATACCAACAAGTTACAAGATCTACCTAGCCATGATGGCGGAATGCAAAAAGTTTTGTGGAATTATGTCTCTATTGTTACGGTATGGCGGAGATTGGATGATTTGCTACATAGAACAATCATTATGAACCCACTACCACTTTCACAATCTTACCAGTTTAAGTGTACAACCTTGGGTTTTATATGTATGGAGCTTCAAAAAGCTAAACTTGGTAACTTAGCTTATTATATTATATTCGGTTTAAAGACCGTTACTAAAGTTGACATTTGTCTTACTATCTATAAAAAACTTTTGGATCTGCATTCTAATGTGCAATTGAATTTGGTGGTTTTCAAATATTCGCACACACCGCCTTTACCTGCGCTTTTACATCCCCACACACATGCACCACGCTGCGCTTGCACACATGCGTCGCATACCCTGCCTGCCTGCCTTTACACACTCCCCATCAAAATACTATATAGTTCAGTTCGGTCATGTTCTATATTCTCAAGCGATGGAAATATTGGCCTGGCCCGAATGCCAAAGCCAAATATATACAATGCATATCTTATATAGTACATCACATCGTTGAACAATCGCTCACCATACACTAATACACTAAACATCACACTAAGCACCATAACTCAAAAAACATGAATAGCAATACAAAAGCTAACATCTTCGGGACAATGAGCAATATAATCTTGTCTTACATTTCTCTCAATCTTCTAGTTCTAATATCTTTTTTCTTCTTATTTTTTTTAATTGAAGAGGTACAAAAAAAAGCTACTTTTCACAGGGAAGTATAACCCATCAAAAGCAGAAAAAGGGCTTTTTTTTTACCGTGCTCTTATGTATCCTAGTATAAGCTAGCGACTCATAATTCTAGGTTTAGTAGCATGGCCCGGATATTATAGTTAAACACCTTTACGCCTTTTCCCCTGATCGAGATATTAAGAGTCACGAAGGCGTATCCACAGAGATATTTGCCTTTGCCATATTGTATCTTTCTTTTGTATCTTTTTGTAGTCAGATTAGAGCCCTTCATTACATTGGCATTTTGATCCGCGGCCGATTACAAAGACATGGTTTCTTGAAAACATCCCGAAGAGCCGAACACCTTGAGCCAATCATTGTTGATTTTCAAATTGATTCTTTTCCACTTGATTTTCCGCACCATCGGGGGACAACATCCTTGAAATCATAAAATACATTAATTAGTAGACAAACTTTCCATAATCCATTCTATATCATATTTAACTTGTTTAATAATAAAGCTTGAGGTGGACTATATCATAGTTAAATATGAACTCGTTCCTCCCCTTCCAAATCCTCTATAAGAAGATATAGATTCTCAATCGATTGGGGTTGTCGGTGAGAAAAGAAATCTAAAGTGTTGGCCGGTGAGATCATTATCCCAAATAGTTAGAAGCTAACTCAATGATCCATTCGGACCAAATCTCTATGCATTTGGATGCCTCCCTAACAAGCATCGACAATAGAAAAATAAACATGGCCATTTAATGCCTACGGGGTGGAAGGCTTTCCAACATATCTGCATCAAAAGACATTACTCAAGACCTTTGTCTACCAAAAAAGCTTGCTTTAAATGACAAAATCAGTCGTGACAAAAGTAAATACCTTTGGCTCTTATCCTATTGAAAAGATGGATGAGGGCCTCGGCGATATTAAGTAGGGCCGGAGCCTTCAAAGAAAGCAACTAATTTTCAAGAGCTTCTCGATTTCCTAATTCTCCCGACCCTATGTTATAAGATCCATGGAACAACATTAATTTAAATTGGCGTGGCGAAAAACTTGAGCAAAAGCGGAATTCTAATAAATATTGACAGAATTCTCGAGTAATTTCAACCAAGTGCTAATGCATTACATTGTGTTGATGTCATTCATAAACACTCCTTTAACACACTTGCCCACGGTTTTTATAGCTAAGATCAAATCTCTGCCATTGGATGCAGTGGTGTTACCCACTTATAATATATCGATGACCCATAATCACCGAAGTCGTTATGTCGGATGATAAAAGTAAGACCAAAATAACACCCTCATTTCAAGGCAGGCAGATAACAACCTAGAATAACACCCTCTTCCAATGTAGGCATAAGGGTGTATCCCCATTAGCCAGCACCAGCAATTTCATGCAGCATCTTTGACAGTCTCAGTTACCGATTTTTGAAGACCACCATTCCTATTGCACATGTGATGTATTTCTGACAGAAACTAGGAAGAGGACGAGAGGACAAATGAAATCTTGCTAGAAGACAAACTCAATTCTGATTTAGGATATCCAGAAGCTTTCAAATCCATCTCAATTGGAGTTCCAGACCTGTGCCATATATCAGAAAAATCAAAATCCGTTTGCAGAATGGGAACACTCCTCCGGTGCCTGTAACTTGCAAGGTGTCACAGGTACAAGCAAATTTTTAGCATAATGAGGATGCACCCTAACACCCTCGTTTCAAGGTCTTAGCCCTCCCATAATTGCTTGTTTCATTCAGCATGTTTATGGGTTTTGGTTTTAGGATTCAATATGAATCATTGATCTCCAGCATATTCTGGGCATGATGCCAAATCAAGGCTAATATCTTTTTGCCAAAAAAATGCTTTGCCACTTTCTAAGGTCACTTTCAAACATAGTGCCACAAAAATAAAAAAAATTGCAAACAATGGACTACTGGAATGAATACACAGGCCAGGCCTGCCATCATCGCCAACAGAGTGTTTTCTCACACCCACTCGGATGTGGATAGGCTTGATCCCTATGTCGATCTATATGATGACATACAGCAGCATAAGCAGTTGGGTAGTGTCATACTCCTTGGAGACTTCAATGCACGCACCGGGGTAGAACAACCCATGATATTTGATCCCTTGACTGATGATATATTGCGGTTGCATCCTGCGAGAGGAGCTTGGCCCGGGATATCGGATGATAATCGGTCCGCGCTATGGTCGGCGATTGCTTTTGCTCTGCGGTATCTTTGACACAGTAATCTGCGGTGGGCGGCACGGTGGCCTTCCACCAGCGAACACTTGTAAAGCGGGGAAAACCGGTAGGATCTAGTGTGGTGGACTATGTGTTGGTGCACTGGCGGGATATGCATGTCATCAAGCACTTTCGGGTGTGAACAACTAATAGGGATGAAGAGATCGACTCGGACCACTTACCACTTTACTTGAAGTTGGCTTGGCGGGTTGTCTGCGAACCCGGTGCAACAACTCCTCACATGCCTCATTTGGGCGGATTATGAACATCGCGGGCTTATGCCCGGATGCTTATAGATGACTGGCGAAATTTTGCAATATCCTACACTAGAACCGGAGCCAGGGCGGTGGCCCGATGTGCTTAGGGCTACTTGGCGAAGGTGCTTTGGGATAAGCGCGCCGCAAGACGGACCTCCGGGAACACAACCTTCTCCGCGTAATCAATGGTTTGATCGAGGTGCAAGGAACACAAATCTTTGGCTCCGCCAAAGTCCACGGACCACGCTTTACGCCCACATGCGGTCCGGCGGTACCACATCTTCCTTAAAGCTAAAGAAGCGGGTACATTGCGGCGCATCAAAGGGAAATGTTTACCTCACGGGCGTCACCCGGGACCTTACGGCGAAGGGTTCTTAGAAAGCGATTACAACCCGCCGGGGAATATCACTCCCGGCGGTGGAGGCAATACTTTAACAGCTATCACGACCCTCGGGGTGCACATGCGGCATTACCCTTGCAAGAAGGCCCGGTGCTAGAAATCCGCAGTTCGGATGTGGAACAAGGCTTCGACATCTTGCCAATGGGAAAGCCCGGACTTGGATGGTATGCGGCGGGAATTGCTTAAGTGGGGGGCCACCCATAATACCGGTCTTTGCCCGCCTTGTTCAACAAGGCATTACGGGAAAGGCTTCCCGCCTGCGGTGGACCAATAGCGAGTTGTTACCATCTACAAGGCGGGTGACCCACCTTTGCCGATTCTTACGAACAATCATGGTCGATTCGGTGTTTGCAAAAGCGCTGGCTGGGATTCTCGAGCAGCGGTTAATGGTAGGCGAGAGGCGCGAAGTCGCGGGCCCCAGACCCGACACTCAACCATTGACCACATCTTCCGTTCGCGAACTCTGATTGAAGGCGGCGGAAACCGCCGTCGGGATCTATATTGTTGCTTTGTGTTGCGAAGGCGTTTGACAATGTGCCTCGGGGAAAAACGGACAAGGCTGCAACAGGGGGGTTCACGTAGATTTGCGAGAATCACGATTAATGCGGGCTATATGAAAGATGCTGAATTGGGTTCGGCCGGAACAAACCCGACCATTTGATAGTAGTATCGGGGGGTTACGTCGGGGATGCCCTCTCTCCCCAACATTGTTTGGGCTTTACATTGATCAATTGGGGCGGCTGGCGATAATAGGGGGCGATGGAGCTCACCTTCTCTATCGAGATCATCAGGCGGTTAATATATCTTTGATGATGGGACCTCTAACTTACACGGCCGGACATGCAGCGACATCTACGATGCCACGGACACGATACATAGCGGCCCGATATCGCGTCAACAACGGCCAAGACTAAGGTGGTTTTCATATCATCTTCCGTCGGTAGGGATCCCCTCCTTCGGTTACCAAGGCCGAGAATGTGGAAGTTGCATCCACACCACAAGTATTTGGGAGTGGAGTTTCCTTCTAGTATGCTGCTGGGACACATCCATATGGCTACAGTGGCCGGTTTGGAAGGCACTATATGCAATGCAAAAACAATAGTCATAAAGCGGAGTTGTATGATTGGGCCCATCGATCACACACTGTTCAAGGTCTTAGTAGAGCTGTCCTTTTATACGGGGTGGAAGTATGGGGCCCGATGGTATCACTTGCTACTTGGAATGACTTGGGCAGGTCGAGCCTTCTTAGTGCAGTCCATATCAAATTCTCTGCGAGGCGGAGATTCTTGCCTCTTGAGGAGGCAGCCCTTGATCGCCACATTGTCTATTTTCAGAAGGTGGTCAATATGGGCGATGCTTTCGTCTCCCCCTAAACTAGCTTATATCATGGCAATGGGGCCGCATGACGCCTCAAGGCTTGGCGGGAGGAAAAAGAGCTCAATGGTTGGCTAGATGGAATGTCTGCGAGGAACACGAGTGCATACATGTGCAAGCAGGCGATCACCATAGCTTGAGGGGCAATATCTTGGCGCTTGCTTCCCTCGGTAAGCTTTGGGATGCCAAAGCCCTTGAACATCAAGGCAGTGACACACTACCCGGTAGCCACATAAATCCCACATTGGAACAAGGCCCCAATGCTACGCATACCCACTTGCCCATGAAAAGGCGCGGAGACTCATTGCCTCCATTCGCACAAGGGCACATCATCTTTGGTGAGGCGGCGGATGGATTGGTGAATCCCGCGCCAGGGCCGGGCTCTGTGTCAATCTTTGCCAAATGGGAGTCATTGAGGATGAATCTCATACCCTTCAAAGTTGCCCGCATATGATCAAATTGGACGTGTTATCTTTGAGTTGGTGGGGCCTGGCCAGCCGTTACATGTGACATTGAGCACAACATCCGTCACAGGGTGCTAGGATCATACCTTGGGAGGTTATGGACATGCGAGATCGGCTATGTCCTCGGGCACACCTTGACATGTATATATACATTGATGTATACTTATGCAGGTTTGGCGACATTCTTATTCTTGCCCGCGATTTTTCCCTCGAAAACCCTTGAGTGGGGGTTTTTAACGGGACGGTAATAAGTTTCTTTATGCGCGCTCCTTATATAGGTCCCATAGGCGATTGGCCTCGGTGGGCGACGATAAAAATCATTCTCATTCTCATTCTCATTCTCATTCTCATTCTCATTCTCATTCTCATTCTCATTCTCATTCTCATTCTCATTCTGTTCTCAAGGAAGGTCATATTCTGTCCTGTCCTATTCTGGTAATGCATACTTTCATATTCTGCCATTTACTTCTGCTGCTTCTTCAAATATCTTGCTAAAAAAAGCTCGAGTAAAACCTTGTCAAAAACCATAGCCATAGCCATAGAGCCCAGTCTTACCAGAAAGCATAGCCCTAGCCATCTTCGATGCAAGAAAAAAAACTAAAGATGAGGATTGCAAAATCATGCAAGATTTCAAGATTCGAAAAAACCTATGAAGCTTAATCTTGCAAGCAAAAAACTAAAGCGAAGATCAAGGATTCAATGGCCAAGCTAGAAGCTGCAAACCAAGGATTAAAGGGAAAAATGGCCAAAACCAATATATTGAAGGCACTAGCACTCACATCGATGATTCTTGATTTTACTTTGTTACGGCACACAAAGACCCATTTGAATTCCGCGGAATCTGTTGGCCTTCAAAACCAGTACAAATAGAAAGCGGCGCCATATCTTATCCATGCCTAGTGCGGCTCCAAAAACATAAAATACCTTCCTTCTTTCTAACCATGCTAAAAAAAATCCATCCAAAAACGCACCAAAATAAAAAATGTGACCTCTAAATGAAATTAAGCTGCTCAAACATGGCAAAATATACGATTTTGGAATACGTCCCAGGAATCATAGTCCACACCATTGCGAAAAGTTCCTCCTCCAATACCAAACTCAAACATTAGAGGTTTATTAGGGTGGTTTCCATGAAATTGAAGGCGAAATATCTTGCAAGGTCAAAAAAAAACTTGGCTCAAAAAATGCGTTAGGAATATTTTTAGGTTCAAGGCGAAAAACGAGTTCTTCAAGGTGAGGCAACCACGGGAAAATCTGACTCAAATAAACCTTCAGGCTGGAGGCCCATGGAAAACTGCCCTTATTGCACCAACGACATGCATGGCAAAGTCACCGCATTAAACTTCTATAAAATATTTACAAACTTTTGGAAGGAGGGACACTTTGAAGCAAGGATTCAAATTTCGAAGAAAAATGTGTGTAGTCGCAGACGATTTTAAAAGAGTTAAGAAACTTGATTTTGTAGAAGATCCTAGTCAGTAGTTGCAAATCAATTAGTATTTGGATAGTGTGGTCCCGAACTTAAACCGGCCGAATGGTAGACAACATAGCTCTCTTGCAAAAAAAACCTACAATGCGCGACTTATAGATGCATCTCCCAGTGAGCAAATATAGGAGATCAAGGATCAAGGATGGGAGCCTAATAGTGGGTTCAGCTCCACAGCTTTGAAACCAATTGCCAAGATCATTTTCTTGTCATTATCCAGTGAGCAAATATAGGAGATCAAGGATCATGGGAGCCTAATAGTGGGTTCGACTCCACGACTTTGGAACCAATTGCCAAGATCAAGGAATATAGATCATGCATTTGTTTTATAAGTAACAATGAACAATGCATTTGTAGAAGAATTTTCAACGTACATCCCTGCATTATCTATTCTTCATTTACTATTATTAAAACCCTTTCCAATGAAGCTCTTGAAAAGAGTCATGACCAAAAGATTAAGAGCCTACATGCAATAGAATAATATAAAAGGCCGCAAAGGTACCTATAGATGTAGATGAAACACATCTAAGGGAACAACGAAACTTACTAAACATGATGGGCAACATGAATAATAATATGGGCAAAATGAATATGGTAGGCCCTATTTTATATTAAATGTTATCATGACATATAAGTCACAACGCTTAGAAGTTGCATGTGAAAAATATAAATGGCAGTCATGTGAGATCATGAAGCATGGGTATTAATACTCATGCTTCTCCTATCTGCAATTGTTTATTGGAAATTCTCTATGCATTTGGATGCCTCCCTAGCAAGCATAGACAATAGAAAAATAAACATGGCCATTTAATGCACAGGTAGTGGAAGGCTTACCAACATATTTGCATCAAAGATATCCTCAAGACCTTTGTCTACCAAAAAAGCCTGCTTTAAATGACCAAATCAGTAGTGACAAAAGTAAATACCTTTGGCTCTTATCCTATTGAAAAGATGGATGAAGACCTCGACAGTATTAAGTAGGACAGAGCCTTCAAAAAAGCAACTAATCTTCAAAGGCTTCTCTGATTTCCTAATTTTGCCGGCCCTATGCTATAAGATCCATGGAACAGTATTAGTTTAAGTTGACGTGGTGAAAACTTGAGCAAACTAGAATTCTAATAAATATTGACAGAATTTTCGAGTAATTTCAACCAAGTGCTAATGCGTTACATTGCGTTGATGTCATTCATAAACACTCCTTTAACACACTTGCCCATGGGTTTTATAGCTAACATCAAATCTCTGTCATTGGATGAAGTGGTGTTACCCACTTATAACATCGACTACCCATAATCACCGAAGTCGTTATGTCAGATGACAGCTAGTCAGTAGTTGCAAATCGATTAGTATTTGGATAGTGTGGTCCCGAACTTAAACCGGCCCGATTTCTGCTGGTAGACAACAGAGCTCTCCTGCCAAAAACCTACAATGCGCGACTTATAGATGCATCTCCCGGTGGGCAAATATAGGAGATCAATGATCAGGATGGGAGCCTTTGGCGGTCCCTTTCTGTTTTATTCCCTTTTGGGATATTTGCGTAGTGCTATATAATTCTTGGCGACAATTTTGCAATTTCTAGGTGCTCACACTTTCTGATTCGGGCTATGATGCTCTCAATTTCGGGCAAGAATAGTAGATGAATGAACATATGATACTCTGCTACCATTTGCAGCTCCCAGGGTTGTTGATATTTGCATGCTTTGATCTCCATCCAGGTTCATGTAAGAAAAAGAGAGCTTACAGCTATTTACAAACATCGAGGTTGTTGTGTTGGAAAAGGCCTAAGATGCATCTGTAATACATCTATTTTTACTTGACGTGCATTACTCACTGCGAGACTGGTGAAGAAAACCTTAAACATAACCTATACAAGTCCCTTGAGCTTTACAAGTCATTAGACTGTGTAGGCCTGCTGTATGGTATTGATGTCAAGTCCCTTGAGCTTTACAACAGATTCAACATGTCCTTTCAACGTATGAAACTCTCTCAATCTGCAGAAAAGGAACATCAAAAATGAGTTGGCAACAAAAAAATCCGCACTGCTCTGATTAGTCAATAATCACCTTGCTATCTCAGCTCGCCTTTTTGCCTGCTCAGCCATGTCCATGTCTTTGTGCCCGGCTTTCTCTGCAACTTTCATATCTGCTGGTTGCAATCCATGCAATGTCCGTTGTGCATGAGCCCATTTCATTCGCTGAGCTTCTTTGCCGAAATCCTTTTGCCGTGTAAAGGCAGTCTGTACAGAAATACTTTAGTTATTTCTCTGGAATACAAAGTATGCCACCACAGACGCAAGATACATACCCTCTGCTCAATGAGCAGTCCCAAACCTTTCCACTTGGATGTACCGGATTGTAAACTTAATAATGTCAAAGTGGCAAATAAGAAAAACCAGATTATAGAGCCAGATCACACCAGCCCACTTCCAGCCTATCCCTCCTAACAAAGGCAAATGCCCGGTTTGCATATACGGCAATTAAGGTTGCAATCTGTGTTTTTAAGGTACAACTTAGTAACATAAATCTAGCATTTAGCAGCTGAGGAAGAACTTACTAGTTGAGCAACTGCAAAACTATCACCAACAACATTCCGGGGCGTTCCAAAATGACCAGCTCCTGGATCGCGTCACAAAAATTAATGCTTGGCTAATTATACTCACTTGTAAATAAACAGCAGAATGCTGCTTGTATCTTCTTGAATATCCTGCACCCCAAATTTATCCTGCGGTCATATCGTTGCCCCAAATTATTAGTAAACTATGCCAAGTCCACAGGTCTTTATTTCACAGCAATAGAATGGAATTAGAACTTTTAACATCCACGGGAGACCAATAGGCCATGTGGCCATGGTCTGTTTTAATATGTCTACAATGAACCTGTCACTACCGTAAAAATGAAGTATTGTTAACTAGCCAGAAGAATATAACAGTCATGAGTGCCAAGTAGCCTGTGATGACAACACCTGTACCAAATATTTCTGCTAACTTCCAACTATCTGGCATGGGTGATGGCTTGACTCTATCCTTGGAGATTTTGTCGCCGATGGTACCTGAAACCAAAGAGTTGAATGATGAATTAAATCAATATCAATAACTCGCATGATTGCCCAACTCATGATTGTTTACCATCATTTAGGTATTGCAATGATCAAAACCATAAAAGGTGGAAAGTCAAATTTCCAAATAAGGGCTAATAGCATGGTAGCTGCCAGACACAAGTAAAAATATTAGACTGGGCTGTTCCGAGATTGAGAATGGTGCAAAGAAGAATCAAATCTGAGAAAAAGCTCACCACTATTCTTATTGTGATTGATACTGCATAGATCTGCATTTGGAGGCAACCATGTGTAAGCGGTGGCAATACTAAAATAAATTTACCATATGCTGGCAAGCGTTATACAGTGTAGTTTTTCATTCTCTGAAATATTGCCCGGCTTGTTAAGGCGGCGCAATATTATGACACTAAGTCCAGGTTCCAGTAAGCACTATATCCGATGCGCTGTGGCTGCATCTGTTGCATCGGCAACAGCTATCCCAATATCTGCCTTCTTAAGAGCAGGTGCATCATTTACTCCATCACCTGTCATTTCCACATATATGTTTCTTCTCTTGAAGCCCGCGCTATTTCATACTTATGTTCTGTAAAAACAAACATGTGAATCACGAAATATATGTTTTTCTTCACATATCGTCATTATTCATACTTAACAGACATTAATGTTTTGCAACTATTAACCTATATTAACTAAAGTATAAACAATATGCAAATACTCCACAAAGCCATCTGCCTTTTCTATTGGCTCATCGATGGGAAGGCCTTCATATGCTTCCTCATTTTGATGGCCAAACAGTGATGATAGGGATACATATTTGAACCCATTCCCGTCTTCCAGTTTCTTTTCGATGGCCAATTGGTCACCTATGGCATGATAACTTCATCAAATAAGCCTGCTGGCAAGCGCCATCAAAGAGAATAGCTATCTTTATATTCTAGTTTATTGCTACCCAGTAATCATCTTGACGACACACCCAGATTTAATGCCCGTCGAATGGTTTCGGCACTATCATGGCCGGGGGGATCAAAAAGCATTAGGCCAGCAGGTGCCACCCACCAGGTGATTCTTTCTTGCATTCTGGAACATCCTGTTACAGGAAAGTTAATAATAAAAAAACTCACAAGAACACAAAACCAACAAAGGGAAAATCATATGGTAACTAGATCTTTTTGCCTGAAAAAGCAACTGCAAAATGATCCAGAAGCCCTCTTTCAGCAAATTTGTCTATTGTGGCATACTCTATAAGCGATTTCATCCTTGTTATAAGCTAGTTGAAGGATCTAGGATAGATATATATGTAGTATTAGATAATAATAAATCCCATAGCCGTGCCATTTCTGACATTTACCTGTTCTAGATTGCACCTTTGGTGACCGGTTGCATCTTTCCTTCACTGTCAAGATAAGTAAGTGCAGTTGAACATCTGTTGGATTGAAAGGCAGAAAATGTGGTTCCTCTATACCTGCTTTCGAGGGCTAAATCCGTTATCAGAATATGAAACAAAAGTATAACCGGGTTAAAATATTTAGTCCTAATTGGTACCTCCTTAATATCTACTAGCATTCCAACAACAGCTGCATGATTGCATCATGGTTTCTACCCTTGATGCTCTAGCAGCAAAGTAAAGACTACCGTATGTCTTTATCATAGCCTTTTGTAAAAACCTAAGGAGGACAAGATATCAGACTAGGCGTTTGAAGAAATGATAAATATGCAGAGAATGTACCTCAATAAGGTTTTGTCGACTGTAAAAGCTTATTCAGGTTAGAGTTCCAGTTTTGTCACTGCACAGGACATCATTCCAGCCATTTCCTCCAATAGCCCGTCATGCGCTTTGTGTGATTTGCCCCTGATAGAATAGCAATATTTGAGTGCTTAATAGTAATGGGGACAAGCTGCAGTTCAAAGACCTGAGGTACCTGCTGTGATAACCTATGTGAACCTATTGCCACTGACAGGAACTGTTGGCATGGCAATAAGAATCCCCTAATAAACCAAAACTAGCAGCAAGTTATCAATGCCAGGGTATTTGCGGTGTTGGTGGAAACATTACAATGGGGTTTCAATGATCATGCCAATTACAATCGAACAGATGCAGAGTTTCCAATGGCAGTAAAGCACCTGTTGATAAAAATGTAAGTGTTACCCACAAACCTCTCATAAGGAGGAGGTTTAAGGAAAACCTTCTGAAAATGCCCAACTTGATTTGTTTGTATCAACCAAGTGAGCAGCCTTGCCAAAAGAATGTATGGGCCTTCCAGTCCCAATTACTACAACTTCAGTTCACCCTGTTTACAAGTAGAACCAGAGTAGACCTCTTCCCCTGGATGTTTGGTAACTGGGAGAGATTCACCAGTGAAACAGATTGGCAAAAGAAAGGAAAAATAATTAGACACAAGGCCAAAATTAATCAAGACCTGGGGACAGCATACCTGGTCTATCTTCAATGGATCTCACCCCTCAAGTAGAAGCATCAGCTGGCACAATATCACCAAACTTTATACTGATTATATCACCAGGAACTAGGATTTCTGCATCTTGTTCCTCCATCGACCATCTCTAAGGACCTGCATTCGCATGTGTGTTTGGAGAGTGTAAGACACCATCACTTTACATGATAAATAAACTCAATACCTTAGTCTTTGGTGCCAAACAGGCATTAGAGATGCTGCAGCGTTTCCACATTGTTCTCTTCGATAAAGCTGATTGTAGAGTTGATTATCCAGCAGCGTAATAATCCCAATAAAATCTTGCCAATCTGGAGGCCGTCCCTGAATTTTAAGCTCACAATAATAATTAAAAATCTAAAGTAAAAAATAGTCCACCTGGTTTTATAAATGGTCGAAACACTCCCATGCACCATTCGCCAAAGCAATTGCCATCACGGCTGCAGCTTCCATGACCCAAAATAAAGGTTCCACATAAAACCCAAAACTTCAAAATTTGCTCTCCCTGTAGTTATACAACGATAGTGTGCAGCTTTTCCCAATAAAAGATTGAACAATCAATGATATAAAAATGCATGGCAAAGCTCGACTGTCTAAACCACTAGAGCTATGAAACCTTACGCTCTTTCGCCCTAACTTGTTGTGGCCAAAAGTCTTAACCGCTCTCTGCTTCTTCACTGCTGAGCCCTTTCCTTGAGCATGCTGGATAGACAAACACCTCCTCTACTGGAATATTCTCCTGCAATCAACCATGCATTGAAAAGAATTAGGTGCGGTACAATAGCTAAACAATAAAGCAATATAAATGTAGCATCTAAAAGGCTAACGATCTAGTTTTTTGTTAAGGGTGACGGCAATGACAAGAAAGGTATTCGCACTCCATTTTGCCAGAACAGTTGCATATTAAAATCACCAGAAGCCGTAATAAATCCGGCTGGCATTGTGAATAGTGCATAGTCGAGATAAACACTCACCAGATCAACGACTTCTTTATTCACAGCCTCAAAGAAGCGCACTCTTATCGGGATGGGAAGCTGCATTTCCGTTTTTCCAGTATCTTCCTCCATTCCATCTCAAATTACTCAGCAAAGGCCTATCATGTGCCAAAAACAATAAGATGCAGCGCCTGAGCTTCTATATCGCCGAACTAATCTTCTGCCAGAATGATGGATTGCTTAGAACCACACGAACAAGTTACTTAATCCATGCGAACATACACATGATTATAAAGAAGCTGAGATGCGTTTGAAACAAAATTATAACGCCACGAAAACGGTGGTTTCTGCTCAAACTGCTGAGTTTTAGGAAGAGGGGCTAAAAACCAAACGTAAAAGTAAGGGCTAGATCTAAGAATGTGTGGAAACATTGGATTGGGCAAAAGGAAGAAGAAAGAAAGGCGTGGGGAGGTGTAGAAGAGATGCCTGTATTCCGGAGCAAACAGGCCGGTCAGTATGCGGGCAAAGTGCAAATTGGCTCCAGCAGCAAGCCACCACGTGTCGAGCTTATAATGAGCTTGCCAAGTCATGGTCCTGCATGTGGATTCATTTATAAAAGGAAGAACGTTGTCCTTGCTGCATTAAGGTTGCTTTTCTACTCTAATTTTATAGACACGACAATGCATTGTGGTGTGGGGTCCCCTCACCTCATAATGGTTTTGTTTTAAAGAGGATAATGGCACAAGTTGGTGTTAAGAAGAAAAGGATAAATAAAGACTAATGTTCCAAATTTGACTTCCTTGGGACTGGAATCCAAATATTCATAAGAGAATGTACAGGTACACATTGGTTGAATAAGCACCATGTAATATGATGTCATGCTTATATCAGAAAATAATAAAGAGTATATGGCTCATTACCACAAACATATATGGATTAGCAATACGTAACATTAATCTTTAACTATACAAGAATTAACCTACACAAATCGACATGCTCCCTGAGCCGCATTTCTTCTGAGATGACCTTGCGTCCCCATTGCTCCATAAACCGTGGGTACCGCTTACTAAATCTTTTCTTAAGTACCCACGTGTGCCTTCCACTGGTAAGTGTTTCCACTTGACCAAATACTGAGGAATTTGATCTCCCTCGCTTTCTTGAAAGCTTTATCAAGAATCAATTCTCGAACTATTTCCAAATGTTCCTCCGTCATTTCCAACAATAAGTATGAATCCAAGACTTCGCCTGATTTGGGGTATGCTTCTTCAAAGAAACTCACGCGGAAGACCTTATGAATCTTTAGGTGTGGCCGCAAGTCTAGCTTGTAGGCTTGATTGCCTAGTTTCTCGACTATTCGAAAAGGTCCAAATTCACCTTGAGCAAGCTTGCAATTGCCGATCCCGAAGCCACCGCTTCACCTTTAATCTTGAGCCAAAACATCATCTCCAACTTTGAACTCTCTTATCGCTCGATGCTTGTCGGCGATGCTCTTTTGATCGACTTCTGTCGCTAGCGTGATAGCCACGAAACTTCCTACGAGCTGCCGCATATATCGCCAACATCCGCTGCGAACTTCCACTTTTGACACCTGGTTGTGCCAAGTGTCCGAGTTAGGCATCGATAGTCGTGAATTGATCATAAACGGCGACATTTGATGATTCCCGCTTGGTGCTATTGTATGCAAACTCACCAAGTGAATAAATTCTTCCCACATACTTTGCTTATTCCGCATATAGTTTCGTAGCATGTCCTCTAAAATCTCGTTGGTCCGGGCCTCCGCTATCCGGTTCGAGGATGATATGCCGTGGCTTCATGGATAGCTTCGCCTCGATCGTCGCGAAAGAGGTCTTGCCAAAAGGCGCCATGAACTTTGGATCCCGTTTCTGGAGATGATCTCCCCTTGGCATGCCATGAAGCCCGAAGATCTCTTTTGGTGAAGAGCTTTGTCGTATCCATGGTCAGATTCTGGGTTCCGCAAGGCACAAAATGTGCCATCTTCGACAACTTGTCGACCACTACCATCAAGGCATCCTTGCCTCACCGCCTTGGGAGTCCCGCGGATAAAAATCCATGCCGATTACCTCCCACTTAGCGCTTGGCACCACTAATGGCTCTAATGCCCCCGAATTGCCGCCCGCTTTGTCTCACGACATAGCCGGGTATTCCTTGATGTAGCGAAGCATTTGCTTTTCATTCCCCGGCCACAATAGCCGCCACCAGACTTTGAAATATGTTTTCATGAATCCCGCGATGGCCGCCTATTGGGTCACAGCGCGGTCATGGAGGATCAACTTCCTTACACCGATGATTCGCACGCGACAACTTGTTCTTATGGTATAACAGTTGCCTTCCTTCTTATAATGCTTGAAGGCCTCCCCGCTTTATCCGTTCTAGCCTCCTTTAGAAAGGCTTGCCCATACTTCCCTCGGAATCCACATCCGCTGGCAAGGACTCTTCAATCCTTTTACCAAAGTCGCTGGAGAGGCCGAAATTGCATTGCAATGCACTCTAGTTGTCGGGGATGCCTTGAAAGCGATCTCGCTACCACATTGAGCTTCCCTTGTAGACTATATCAAAGTCATATTCTTCGAGGAACTCCATCCATCTCCTCGCTTCGATTAAGGTGTGGTTATGGTGGAATACATATTGAGGCTCTCATGGTCTGTGATCCAATTGGAACTTCCTTCCCAAGAGATAATGCCTCCATATTCTTAATGCCCCCGACAACCGCAAGCAACTCCCCGATCGTAGCGGTAGCGCTGCTCTGGCTGCTCATCTTCCCCGAATCATATGCTACCACACGCTTCTTTCTTGATAAAGACCGCGACCTGTAGCTATCTTTATCGCGACCGCTGCTGCTTTATCTTTCTCCCGTCCCCAGTAGGTTAAGACTCACCGTTGTTAAAGCTTCCTTCAACAATTCAACCCTTTGGCTTTCTTTGTGCCAATGCTCTACCCAATCTTTTCACCTTTCTCTCGCCTCGCCGTCCGTTAATCTGGCTGTTATCTTAGCAAAGTTCTTTACGAACTTCCTCAGTAATCGCTAGGCCGAGGAAACTTCTCGACTTCATGCACATTCTTCGGTGCCGCCAATCGAATGACGGCTTCAATCTTGGCGGGTCTGCTGAGATGCCTTCACAGATCACATGACCTAGATACTCCACCTTTTCTCAAGGCGGTAAGGCGGCACTTCGACAACTTGGCGCATAACCGTGCCTCTTCAACTTTTCTAGCACCCTTTCAAGTGTTGTAATGCGGTTTTCAAGGGATCTCGCTATACACCAAAATGTCGCCAAAGAAAACAATCACAAAGGTGTCCGTGAACTCCTCGAAGATATCGCTCATGAGCCTCATGAACGCTATGGGCATTTGATAAGCCGAAAGGCATTACCGCGGAACTCATAATGCCCATACCGCCGCTCAAGGCCTTATGGATGTCTTCTTCCTTTATCCCCGACTGATGATAACCTCGACCTTAAGTCGATTTTGGAGAAGATCTTTTGCACCTTGAGCTGATCCATCAAGTCGCCCGATCTTTGGGGCGCGATACTTGTTCTTAATGGTGTGCTTATTCAACTGCCTATAGTCTATGCACATCCTCAAAGATCCATCCTTCTTCTTGACAAAAAGAATGGGCGCCTCCAAACGGCGAGACACTAGGTCTAATGAAACCTAGGTCGAAAGCAGCCCCCCCCAGAATCGCTTTTTCAGTCCGGCCAACTCCCCGTGGTTGTCATTCTATATGGAGCCTTGCTTGTTGGCTTTGTTCCTCGGTTCGAAAAGCTATCTCGCACTCGACTTCTATAAGGAGGGAGCCGCTGATCTCATCCGAAAGAGATCATGGAACTCCGCGGATTAGCCGAGATACTTGCTTCGCAACTTGCCGAGCGCCTTGTCTTTTGCTTCCTTCCTGATTCCGCTCACTAATCTCAAGCTTGAAGATGTATGCCACTTGCTCACTCTTGATGCACTTGAACAGCCGCTTAGAAGACATGCACCGCATGATGGGAACAACTTCCTACCGCTATCTCAATGATCTTGCTGCCGGGCGCTGGGAAGGTCACCTTCCGCTTCCACAAATATAATGGCCCCCGCGCCGCCCAAGGTACTCCATTCCTATGATCAAGTCATACTTTCCAATGCCCATTACTTGCTCCCATCCGATATTAATCCCGCAAGTCGATGTCGGTTAATTCTCTTGCCCGCCGTCTGCCTTTATCGCACCACTTTGCTAAAACAACGGTCTTGGTTTTGACTTTAGCGCTTCAACTTCAACATCCAACCATTCTCGGGGATGCAAAGTTATGGCTACTTCCCGAAGTCTATCAAGACTATGAAGGACTTAACTTTAGTCTTCCCTACCGTGGAAATTACCTTATAATCGGGTCTCGCTTGCTCAGATCTATTATGCAAAGATGTGACACTCACCCCCGGATGTAGTCGCTGGCCTTTCGCCGTCGCCCGGACATTGTGGTGTCCCAATCTCCCAACTCCTCGCTTAGAGCTGCACTCATGACGAGGGGGCGCTTTGTCGCCCTATGGCCCTACTGAAGCACCTCGGCACAACCGCTTATGCACTCCTCGCCTTTTTCCTTGGGCATCGCTTGCAAAAGGGATTGCACCGCTTTGGAGTAGTTTGACTTCTCCCCGCTTGTCCTTAAAGGACACCCGCTTTCTCCTGCCGCTTCCCCGGTTCCCACCATATTGGGTTCTAGCCGACTGGACTGCCGCCCTGGGCTATAGCTTCCTCGTCAGCTTTGCCTTTCTCCCCGAAGTACCGCCGCTTGTGCCCGCCATTCCGAGGTCCCGACCCCGCAGTTTATAGCCTTGATTCTCGCCTGATACCGTCCTAGGGTTTATTGCTCTTCACAAGCTTGGGATTCTCCCTATATTCAGCCCCTCGATATAGCTTTCATTGCATGCTTTCTCCCAACTTCGCACATATGCCTTTTAGCCTCATGAATTCCTCTCAGATATTTCTGAACTGATTTGTTGCCTTGCCGCAACCTCAGAAACCGGCCGTGATCATGCCGACTTATGTTCCCTTTGGAACGAATGGCGCTTTTGAAGGCTTTAGCAAACTTTCTCAAACTTACAAGCATCCCCGCTTAAGCCGTGGTGCCTTTGCATAACCCTTCCACCAACCGAGCCGCCTTTTCAAGTTGGTTGTTGTAACCGCTTTGTCCTTATCCTTCATGCCATAAGCATTTCCGTACTCGGCCATTTCGCCCAGCCATGCCTCTCCTGCTTCCAAGCCCCCACCTGTTTCCCCTCGAACCGCTCCAGCCTCCTGCCTTCCATACATTGCCCAAAGGCGGAATGACCCATTTTTCCTCCGTAGTCGAGGCCCCGTATCTTTTTGTCGCCCCTCCCGTGTTCTCTCGCTTTCCTCCGTTTCGCTCCCTCGAGCTCGCTTTTCCTTCTTCCTCGAAGCCTGAGTCCGAAATCAACTTGAGTCTAAGATTCCCGGATCGGGGATCTCCTTCTCTTGCTCCTTTCTTGTCCCTTCCTTCCTCCGAAGCCGACGCTATGAATCGAAAGCATTGCCCACCTAACCCACTCCTGCTTGCACGGGATAGTAATGTTTTATCCGCTTCCAGATCCGCCCTCATCCTGGCTATCTCCTCGCCTGGGGGTCATGGGTTCCCTATCTTCAAATAGGTTCCTTTGCCTGGGTGGTCTCATGGGGTTTGCTCTTCTATAAGGTCTCGCAGCTTGTCGCTCCTCCGCTTAGCCCTCTAGCCGCATCCACAAGTGATTAATGGCTATATGGTTAGTTCCATTTGTTCTCTTTGCATTGTTTATGTTTGTTGGTATAATTGTGGGGCAAAATACATCAACAAAACATTTAAAGTGCAACAGAATTGTATTTATATATCATATAATATTTTAAATACAAAAGTCTCCTGGATCAAGAGTCTAGCTAGTCTTGAAATCGCCAGAAGATGGGTTGTCTTCAAGAAACTTTTAACTTGGGCCGCCCCTACCGAAAGTGACCCAAGTTCCCCGATGATGCTTGTCGGGCGAGCCTCCCCGATGGCTTCACCAGTCTTCTACCCCGCGGGCCGGATGTAAGGGGTCGCAGCCATCGCTAATCTCCCCGACGCTTTGGGGGATGGCGGTCGAAGAGGTCAAGTGCCATTGCCCCTCTTGACTAAGACAAAGATAGTCGACATTTGTCGCTATTCGAGCATGCCCGCCGGGAGCCCGAGTGCAATCAGCATAAACACTCCTTCTTCACTGACTGAACTTGCGGAATTACCGCTTATTCTCCCATCCATCAGCCAGCAGGTAGTACCGAGCGAACTGCCGCTGTGTGTCGCCAAGCTTCCCCGCTTGTTTGGCCTCCTACTGGGTGTCGCCTCGGCCAGAGCTCCGCCGAATTCCCAACTTCAAGTGAGCTCCCCTCGTAGTCTTCACCCAGGCAAGGTCGAGCCTCCTCGAGGTCGATTCCTCTCCTTTGGCAGGGTGATATCGGCGATTCCCGCATTAGGGATGCTCGTGGTCTTCCCACCCATCCCCATCTCCCTGCTTCTGGAGGGCGAGGAACTCCTCCCTTCTGCTGGCAGCCCCGCCCCCATCAATTGCCCGATGTCGCCAGGGGCTCGATATCTGAGGTCGCCTCCCCTCGTGGGGTGTCGGACTCCTCACTTGAAGCGGGAAGTTCTGAGGGGTTCCCCTGACGATGAAGTCGCCCATGTCTGCCTCCGCCGCAGCTGGTGGAGCAGTCTCGTTCAACCTGAGCCCCTCTCCCCGCATTCGGGAGGTTCGATGTCGCTGAGGAGTAGATACCTCTCCGCCGATGATGATAGGGGCTAGGCTTGTGATGCCTAGCCCGGTGGGGGAGCAACTCGATGCCCCCGCTCGCTCTCGGGAAATTGATCAGGCCTCGCCTCCTTGGCGCCGCTTCTTCGTCCGAAGTCGAAGCCTGTATCCTTCGTCAGTCCGGACTTTCTTCATCCTCTCTTGCTTCCTCGTTCTTGTTGATACCGCAAGAAAGCATTTGCTCGCCCTCCCTCCTCAGCCTATGGGGTCTACCTTCACCTGAGGGATAGAGGTTGCCCCCATCTGCTCCCTACAAGGGGGATAAGAAGATGGCTAGGGCGGCGGTAAGAGAAGTACTTGGTCCCGCTATCGTCGTGACCATGTAATCGTAGTCTCAAGGCCTTTGTTAGTCAGGGCATTTGGCGATGTTGGGGACATCGCCAAGGCTACTTGAAGGGATGGGCTGGGAACGGCAGTATCCTATGCAAGGGGGACTTGAACAAGGGAGGGTCCTACCCTAGCTTGAAATTCTCGCTAGCACCCGGCCATAAGTCGGGTTGCATTTAGCGTAGCTTGATGTCAATTTCTTTTCACAAAGACTTGAAGATGTCGCTGACATCCGCCTCAAGAGATGGGCACCGGCGCCGCACCATCGCCCAAATCAGCAGTAGCCATTGATCTAGCAAGGAAGGGAGTATCAAACCGATGCGTAATTGGGAGCCGAAAGATCGCCTAGCAAAGGGGGAGCAAATTTGCAGGTGGTACCAATTGAGAAATGGGGAACTTATTTATAGAAAAGGGAAAACCCTAATTTTGGATGACTTAGAATTTACTCGAGATTAGGCAATTCTAACCTATTAAGTGATGCAATTGCAAGTTTGAAGTATATTTCTAGGGTTTGAGCATGCTAAGGAGAGCTACCGAACCTATTGTGCAATTTGGAGATCATTTAGTGAAGAAATGGTATTTGGTTCATTGACGCTATGCCAGCCATTTCTAAAATGTAGAAATCGTGTCCTCGGCGCGGTGAGACATGGGTCCCAATTGGGCTAGGATTACTCAATTTAGGTGATCTAAGGTCAATTCCACTAAACTCATCGAAGTTAGGCGTAATTGACCCCTTTACTTGGTCGATTTGGAGCTGTTTTGGGCATTTTATATGGTTCACACGCTCGCTTTTACCGCATTTCTAGAATGTAGAAATCATTCCCTCGGCGACGCGGTGAGACATCGCCTCAATTTTGCTCAAAACTCCAATTTAATTAAAACAAAAGCTAGGGATCGATATCTTGACCTATTTAAACAAGGTTTGACACTTTATTTACACAAAATTTTCTTTATATTAACAAAATTTTTTTCCAGTTATTTACAAAACTCAAGGTCGCTTCACCCTTGATGTGTGCCTCGCAAGATACATATCCCCGCCATGAGGGTAACCCTCTTCGCAATCGCAAGTGTGCCGCTGAATCTTCAAAATGTTTCACTAAGTGGGCTTCGGCCGCTTTTGCAAACACAAAGAATATCTCGCCTGCCACGCTGCGATGTCCAGGTTGTATTCTTGAATGACTTCACACTGTGACGCCGGAACGGGCGCCGGGAATCAGGAGTCCGTAGCTCTTCTCCTCGAAGTGGCGGATCTCCTGAGTGCCCCGCCTTCCTCCCCGCTTTCTTGTTCCGCTTCCCCGGTGCTCGTGGGGGCTTTGGGGCTTTGGTGGAGGGGGCTTTTAGTGTCCTGCTCTTCGCCGGTGCCCTCGGCTTCAATCGCTTCTCACCCGTGCTCCTGGTAATAGGTGTTGTAGGCCTCCCACTTCGGCCATATATGCAGGTGCTCTCATTTCCTCTTCCTCTCGATAGACCTTTAAGGGGTCTATCACATAGGCTTCCCAAGGCGTCATGGGGTCTTGACTCTATCCCACGCCGGGAATGGTGGGGCTTCCACCGCCTCCGCCTCCTCCCGCTTCTTGGCCGCCTCGCTGGTACCTCTCCTCCTCTCCAACCGGGGCTTTGAAGAGCTTTTGCCCTGCTCAAGGCCCAAGACGTAGTCTTGGTCCTGGACTGCCGGTAGTGGGCGGGTCTCCCTCCTCCCGGCTCAAGGATGACAAGGTTCTCTCGCCTCTTCCCAACCTTTGACCACCTTCCTCTTGCCTGCCTTTGATGGCCTTGGCCCTCCTCTTCTTGATCCGGCCGGCTGCCTTTCCCCGATCCTCCTTTGATCTCTCGCCCCCTACGGCGCTTCTTGACTTCGCTTGTGTGACCTTGCTGCTAGGGTCGGCCTCTTCCTCCCGGGTGAGTTGTGGCGGTTGTCGCCTCCTCTCCCACCGCCCCTCCTCGCAGTGTGGATCTCAGCCCCGGGTTGTTCTGGCCTATTGGTGGGTTCACCTGCTCTCCTCGCTCCCTCCGTGGGTTGGCGGCCCCCCTCGTAAGCTGCTCCCGCGCCGGGCCGCCTTCCCCGCCTCCCTGCCGCCTAAATTTCATTGAGGATCTCGCCATGACGCCCGCCGGGCCGCCCTCCAAGATCTCAGGTGGTCGCCCCTCGTCCGGACTGATCGACTCGCCGACTTAAGATCCGCCGACGCGGGAGAAGGCGCCTCCCGGAATCCCGTGGGCAAGGCTCGGAAAGCCGGGCGGCGCCGGAGGATCCGGGCTCGCCAGGCTTCCTTTGCACCGCTTCGCGGCGGGCTATCATTTTACTTGGGCTCGTCGATTGGAGCTACGCCACTAAGATCGCCTTTGACAATACGAAATTTAAGTTCTCGAAGGACGGGAAAAATGGGAGGGGTCCAGCCTATTTATAGGGCCAATTTTAGGTCAACTTTAAACTACCTTTTGGGTTGTCTAAGGCATCTAAAAACACCTAATTATAGGTTCATCGCTATGCTTACCGATTCCTAGAATCTAGAAACCCGCCTCGGCGCTGACGTGGAGACATGGTGGGGCCCACTATTAAATTAACATGTAACATGCTAAATCTACTAATTCTTAGCTTAAATTTAGAATTATCAAGATATTTTACCAGAATTTACAACTTTTTTTTGGTGTCAGCCGAATGTTCAAGACGTTGTTTCCCATTTCTAGAATGTAGAAATCATTCCGGCGCCGACGGTGAGACCACCCTACTTTTTGATGTTGGCTCATCAATTTTAGTCTTTTACGCTTTCTATTCTTTTTAACTGTTACTAGCTTAGTATAAACTACAAAAATGAGAAAAAATTTCTCATTTTTCGAGGTTCGAGGATCCTATCAAGTTAGTGCTATCGGAACATGGCCGCTGCTTTGCTCTTGGTCTCCAAGAACATAGCTCGATACCATCGCGGATCGCCTCTACTGTGATACCTGCACTCACCGTGATACAACCGTGAGTTCATCCCCCATACCAGCCCATCGCACAATACAGGGCTCCTTCACATGACACCGCAAACCGTAATCGGGTTCCAAAGTGGAAGAGTGGAAGGGTCATTGCACCCCGCCTCCCTCGGGCCTACCTAGTCAAGGAAGCCGTAAAACATACATGTCAAGAGCACATACATCAACATCATATGACCATCGCTAAGGATGGTCCTCCACATATCTCAGATAGACAAAGATCAAGACATCACATAGGGAATCCTACCCAAGGCTCGCATTACTGGGATGGACCTGACAAGCTTGGTCTCCGTGAGTTCATTGCGCATGTAATTCATGGCAATGGATTTGGCCGCATAAGAACATGGCCTAGGGTTGTCCACTCCATCCGGGCCTCCCCGCACACTTTGCAGTAGGTTGAAAAGTGTTGGGACCTGATCAGAGTCTCACGGGATGCATAGCCAAGGGGGCTATATCCCGGGTTACATCTCCCCCAGCCCGATGGGGCGTAGGGATTTCTCCCTCCGTGATCTACAATGCCGACTCAAGGTGACTAGAGGGCCACCGCCTCGTGATCCGACTTGAACTCAATGGAAGGTCATATTCACCACCTCACGAGTAAAATGAGCCCATGCCTTGCCCACACGCTAGCTGGGCAAGCCATTAGACCTAGTCACAAAGGACCCCCTCGGCAAGCATTTTCAACACACCATAGGGGTCGCTCAAGAGTCGTAACATGAACCTCCTTATAAGCCGCCCGCCCCTTCACCCACAACCGTGTGTGGCTCTTGTGCACGTGCCGCATCTACAAGCAGTGCTAGAGAGGCTACTCTAGGAGCATCAACTACAAAGCTTTTAGGTCTCTACCCCCTTCCCAATACAAGGAGTTCATAGAGATACATCATCCATATACATCACATAAGAACTAAAGAACAAGATCTAATCTACCACATAGAGTTAGGTTCTTTAGTTAGAATCATATCTAGGGATCTAGAGGGTCGCTATGGCCAATCTAATAGGCTAAACCCACCGATACAATGACTAAAATAGGGTTTAGACTATCTAATTGGCCAAATACCGGGTCCTTGAGAGGCTCCTCCCGACTGAAGCTCTCACCATCCCAAACAAACGCCAATCTAGAGAAACTAAGGTTGCAATTCTCCCAAATGAAGTTCGATGATGCTTTGGTCGCTGAGGCAGCCAAAACAGAGTTCAAGCCCCAAAAATCAAAAATTAGTTAGCTAGGGTTTCCAACCCTATATAGACAAGGGGGTTGGTTAGGGTTTCCAATTATCCCCTTGGCATGTGGGATAATTGGAAATGGGCCCACTTGCCCTTAAGGGCTAGGTGGCCAAATGTGCCCACATGGAAATGTGTGCACAAATTAATGAATGTGTACATTGGAAAATGTGCACAAAATGTGCACAAATTGCACCTATGGGTATGGCCCACTTGGCATCAAGTGGCCACATGGAAATGTGTGCCCACATTAATGTGTACATTGGAAAATGTGCACATTAATACTAATGCACATTCTAGCAAGTTGCCCCCTAGGGGCTACCCACTTGGCTATACGCTATGCATTAATGCCAATCGGGTGGCGGGTACGCTGACGCGGCAAGATAAATATACGCCCCGAGCGATATTGTGGCCGAACGCCACATTCTCCCCACCTTGAAATGATGTCGTCCGCAAAGATCGTGGGGTTCTCCCCACCTTGAATCTTCCTAACCCGCAATCAACCCGATGCATACCATATACTACTATAATACTTACACATTTATTACGACATTACCTTAAGGTAATACTTTTATCACATTATTATATTATAAAAAATAACTTATCAATTCACAACATTACTAACAGATTACTCCAACATTCCCTTAACATTACTATTAAGTTTATCAAAATTTAAAATTAACGCTCGAGGTACTTTGATTCCTTGCAACACATTCCAACAAAATTTGTGTTGTAAGTCTTCGTAGCTCGACCTCCTTGCCCTCCTGAGCTTTTACCGGCCTCAAGCAGGTCGACACTACGCTAGTACCATTTAATTATTAATTAAAATTTTTGGTTATATGGTGACCACCCCACCTATCTACATGGATGCATGGCTAATCTCCTGGCCAGAGGGAAGAGGGTGAATCTTCCATTATGGTCATGAGACAAATGCCTACATGCCTATATGCCGCCATGCCTACACCTCTAGTTGCCCAACAGGAGGATATCCTTCTCGCTGGGGGGGCCCAAGGATAGATTCCTCCTATCAAAGCATATATGGGGCTAAAGGTGCTTTTCCTATCAATGCATTCCTCAATGACCTCCTTTTTCGAGGTCGCCTACTCCGCGGGACGTAAGTAGACTTTCTAATCTACCTTCCACTCAGCCTGGAAACGCTGGCATGCCTACATTGACATTACACCACGCCTCTAGAGATCACCGTAGTGGTCCCATCATTTCCAACAACGCATGCACCCATACTAAGCGTAGGTGGCATGCGATTAATCTTAACTATACAAGAATTAACCTACACAAATCGACATGCCCGAGCCGATTTCTTCTGAGATGACCTTGCCGCCCCATTGCTCCATAAACCGTGGGTACCGCTTTTACTAAATCTTTCTTAAGTACCCACGCATGCCTTCCACCGTAAGTGTTTCCACTTGACCAAATACCGAGGAATTCTCGATCTCCTCGCTTTCTTGAAAGCTTTATCAAGAATCAATTCGAACTATTTCCACCGTTCCTCCGCCATTTCCAACAATAAGCATAATCCAAGACTTCGCCCGATTTGGGGTATGCTTCTTCAAAGAAACTCACGGGAAGACCTTATGAATCTTTAGGTGTGCCGGGCAAGTCTAGCTTGTAGGCTTGATTGCCTAGTTTCTCGACTATTCTCGAAAGGTCCAGCCCACCTTGGAGCAAGCTTCTTGCAATTGCCGATCCCGAAGCCACCGCTTCACCTTAATCTTGAGCCAAACATCATCTCCAACTTTGAACTCTCTTATCGCTCGATGCTTGTCGGCGATGCTCTTTTGATCGACTTTGCTTGCCGCTAGCGATAGCCACTAACTTCCTCTACGAAGCCGCCGATATCGCCAACATCCGCCGCGAACTTCCACTTTTGACACCTGGTTGTGCCAAGTGTCCGAGTTAGTAATCGATAGTCGTAATTGATCATAAACGGCGACATTTGATGATTCCCGCTTGGTGCTATTGTATGCAAACTCCACCAAGTGAATAAATTCTTCCCACATACTTTGCTTATTCCGCATATAGTTTCGTAGAGCATGTCCTCTAAAATCCCGTTGGTCCGCCTCCGCCCGCCATCCGTCTGAGGATGATATGCCGCGGCTCATGGATAGCTTCGCCCGATCGCCGCAAAGAGGTCTTGCCAAAAGGCGCCATGAACTTCGATCCCCGCCGAGATGATCTCCTTGGCATGCCATGAAGCCCAAGATCTCTTTGGTGAAGAGCTTTGCCGTATCCATGGTCAGATTCGTGGTTCTCGCAAGGCACAAAATGCCCATCTTCGACAACTTGTCGACCACTACCATCAAGGCATCCTTGCCTCGCCGTTTTGGGAGTCCCGGATAAAATCCATGCCGATTACCTCCCACTTAGCGCTTGGCACCGCTAATGGCTTTAATGCCCCCGAATTGGTCCGCCCGCTTTTGTCCGCGGACATAGCCGGGTATTCCTTGATGTAGCGAAGCTATTTGCTTCTTCATTCCTCGCCAATAATAGCCGCCGCAAGACTTTGAAATATGTTTTCATGAATCCCGCATGGCCAGCTTATTGGGCTGTTGCAGCGGTCATGGAGGATCAACTTCCTTACACCGATGATTCGGCACGCACAACTTGTTCTTATGGTATAACAGTTGCCTTCCTTCTTATAATGCTTGAAGGCCTCCCCGCCTTTTTATCCGCTCTAGCCTCCTTCGAAGGCTTGCCCATACTTCCTTGAAATCCACATCCGCTGGCAAGGACTCTTCAATCCTTTTACCAAAGTCGCCGAGAGCGCCGAAATTGCATTGCAATGCACTCTAGTTGTCGTGGATGCCTTGAAAGCGCATCCGCTACCACATTGAGCTTCCCCGCTTGTAGACTATATCAAAGTCATATTCTTCGAGGAACTCCATCCATCTCCGCCGCCTCGATTAAGGTGTGGTTATGCGAATACATATTGAGGCTCGATGGTCGGTATCCAATTGGAACTTCCTTCCCAAGAGATAATGCCTCCATATTCTTAATGCCCCGACAACCGCAAGCAACTCCCTGATCGTAAGGCAGGTAGCGCCAGCCTCTGGCCGCTCATCTTCCCGAATCATACGCTACCACACGCTTTTTTGCATAAGCACCGCACCAGAAGCTATCTTACTCGTGATCCGATGCTACAAGCTTATCTTTCTCCCGTCCGTGGTTAAGATCAATGTTGTTAAAGCTTCCTTCAACAATTCAAACCCCTTTTGGGCTTTCTTTGTGCCAATGCTCTACCCAATCTTTTCACCTTCTCGCCTCCAGCCGTCCGAATCCGGCTTGCTATCTTAGCAAAGTTCTTTACTTAACTTCCTCAGTACCCCTCGCTAGGCCGAGGAAACTTCGACTTCATGCACATTCTTCGGCGCCGCCCATCGAATGACGGCTTCAATCTTGGCGGGTCTGCTGAGATGCCTTCACCGAGATCACATGACCTAGATACTCCACCTTTTCTCGCTATGGCGGCGGCACTTCGACAACTTGGCGCATAACCGTGCCTCTTCAACTTTTCTAGCACCCTTTCTCAAGTGTTGTACGTGTTTCTTCAAGGGATCTGCTATACACCAAAATGTCGCCAAAGAAAACAATCACAAAGGTGTCCAGAACTCCCCGAAGATATCGCTCATGAGCCTCATGAACGCTATGGGGCATTTGATAAGCCGAAAGGCATTACCGCGGAACTCATAATGCCCATACCGCTCCTCGGCGGTCTTATGGATGTCTTCTTCCTTTATCCCGATCCGATGATAACCTCCGACCTTAAGTCGATTTTGGAGAAGATCTTTGCACCTTGAGCTGATCCATCAAGTCGCCCTGATCTTGGGAGCGATACTTGTTCTTAATGGTGTGCTTATTCAACCGCCTATAGTCTATGCACATCCTCAAAGATCCATCCTTCTTCTTGACAAAAAGAATGGGCGCCCAAAACGGGCGGTAGACACTAGGTCTAATGAAACCTAGGTCGAAAGCAGCCCCTCGCAAATCGCTTTTTCAACCGGACAACTCCCCGGTTGTCATTCTATATGGAGCCTTGCTTGTTGGCTTTGTTCCTCGGTTCGAAAAGCTATCTCGCACTCTCCCCTATAAGGAGGGAGCTGCTTGATCTCATCCGAAAGAGATCATGGAACCCGCGGATTAGCCGAGATACTTGCTTCGCAACTTGCCGAGCTGCTGTCTTTTTTGCTTCCTTCTCGATTCCGCTCACTAATCTCAAGCTTGAAGATGTATGCCACTTGCTCACTCTTGATGCACTTGAACAAATTGCTTAGAAGACATGCACCGCATGATGGGAACAACTTCCTTACCGTTATCTCAATGATCTTGCCGCCGGGCGCTGGGAAGGTCACCTTCCGCTTCCACATACCGATAATGGCCCCTCGCCGCCCAAGGTACTCCATTCCTATGATCAAGTCATACTTTCCAATGCCCATTACTTGCTCCCATCCGATATTAACCCCTCGCAAGTCGATGTCGGGTTAATTCTCTTGCCCGCCAGCCTTTTATCGCACCACTTGCTAAAACAACGGGTCTTGGTTTTGACTTTAGCGCTTCAACTTCAACATCCGAACCATTCTGGGATGCAAAGTTATGGCTACTTCCCGAAGTCTATCAAGACTATGAAGGACTTAGCTTTAGCCTTCCCTACCGTGGAAATTACCTTATAATCGCTCTCGCTTGCTCTCAGATCTATTATGCAAAGATGTGACACTCACCCCGAATGTAGTCGCGGGCCTTCTTCGCCGCCGCCGTCCGGACAGTGGTGTCCCAATCTCCCAACTCCGCTTAGAGCTGCACTCATGACGAGGGGCGCTTTGTCGCCCTATGGCCCT
Source organism: Isoetes taiwanensis (assembly GCA_021234155.1). Classification (NCBI taxonomy): domain Eukaryota; kingdom Viridiplantae; phylum Streptophyta; class Lycopodiopsida; order Isoetales; family Isoetaceae; genus Isoetes; species Isoetes taiwanensis. The sequence continues at coordinate 39,828,792 of JAJEKV010000002.1, forward strand.
GGCCGAAGCACCTCGGCACAACCGCTTATGCACTCCCGCTTTTTCCTTGGGCATCGCTTGCAAAAGGGGATTGCACCGCTTTGGAGTAGTTTGACTTCTCCCCGCTTGTCCTTGAAGGACACCCGCTTTTCTCCCCGCCGCTTCCCCCGTTCCCACCATATTGGGTTCTAGCCGACTGGACTGGTTGCCCCGGGCTATAGCTTCCTCGTCAGCCTTTGCCTTTCCCCCTCGAAGTACCGCCGCTTGTGCCCGCTTATTCTGAGGTCCCCGACCCCGCAAGCTTATAGCCTTGATTCTCTTCGATATCGTCCTAGGGTTTATTGTTTCACAAGCTTATGGATCTCCTCATTCAAATTTCAATATAGCTTTCATCGATGCTTTTCTCCCAACTTCGCACATACAAAATTTTAGCCTCATGAATTCCTCTCAGATATTTCTGAACGATGAGTTGCCTTTGCCGCAACCCTCAGAAAACTGCCGATCATGCCGACTTATGTTCCCTTTGAACGTAATGGCGCTTTGAAGGCTTTTAGCAAACTTTCTGAACTTACAAGCATCCCCGCTTAAGCCGCGGTGCCTTTGCATAACCCTTCCACCAAACCGAAGGCTCCTTTCAAGTTGGTCGTTGTAACTCGCTTTGTCCTTATCCTTCATGCCATAAGCATTTCGCATTTCGCCATTTCGTCCCAGCCATGCCTCTCGCTTAAGCCCCTCGACCTGTTCTCCCCGAAATCGCTCCAGCTTCCGCCTTCCATACATTGCCCAAGCGCGGAATCTACCTTCTTCCGTAGTCGAGGCCCCGTATCTCTTTGTCGCCCCTCCGGGTGTTCCTCCCGCTTTCCTCTCGCTCGCTCTCGAGCCCGCTTCTTCCTCTTCCTCGAAGCCTGAAGTCCGAGTTCCAACTTGAGCCCAAGATTCCTGACCGGGGATCTCCTTCTTTGCTCCTCTTCTTGTCCCTTCCTTCCTCCTCCGAAATGACGCTATAAGAATCGAGCATTGCCCACCTAACCCACTCCCCGCTTGCACCTGATAGTAATGTTTTTATCCGCCCATCCGGCCCTCATCCGGGCTATCTCCCCGCCTGGGGTCATGGGTTCCCTATCTTCAAATAGGTTCCTTGTCGGGTGGTCCAAGGGGGTTTGTTCTTTCTATAAGGTCTCGCAGCTTGTCGCTCCTCAAGGCTTTTAGCCCCTCTAGCCGCATCCACAAGTGATTAATGGCTATATGGTTAGTTCCATTTGTTCTCTTGCATTGTTTATGTTTGTTGGTATAATTGTGGGGCAAAATACATCAACAAAACATTTAAAGTGCGCAGTAAATTGTATTTATATATCATATAATATTTTAAATACAAAAAGTCTCCTGATCAAGAGTCTAGCTAGTCTTGAAATCGCCGCAGAAGACGGGTTGTCTTCAAGAAACTCTTAACTTGGGCCGCCCCACCGAGTGACCCAAGTTCCCGATGATGCTTGTCGGGCGAAGCCTCCCCGATGGCTCTCACCAGTCTTCTACCCCGCGGGGGTCGGATGTAAGGGCCGCAGCCACGCTAATCTCCCCGACGCCGGTGGGGATGGCGAAGTCGAAGAGGTCAAGTGCCATTGCCCTCTTGACTAAGACAAAGATAGTCGACATTTGCCGCTATTCGAGCATGCCTCGCCGAAGCCCCGAGAGTGCAATCAGCATAAACACTTTTTTTCTTCGCCTCGACTCGAACTTGCGGTGAATTACCGCTATTCTCCCATCCATCGCCAGCGGGTAGGTAGTACCCGAGCGCCGCTGTGGTGTCGCCGGCTTCCCCCGCTTTGTTTGGCCTCCAGCTCAGTCGGCCGCCGGGCGATTGGCCGACCTCTACTTCGCTGAGCTCCCCAGAAGTCTTCACCAGCTGGTCGAGCCTCCCCGAGGTCGATTCATTTCTCCTTTTGGCAGGGGTGATATCGAAGGACCCGCATTAGGATGCTCGGGTCTTCCCACGGATCCCCATCTGCTTTGGAGGGCGAGGAACTCCTCCTCTGCTGGCAGCCCCCGCCGCCCATCAATTGCCTTATGCCGCCAGAGGCTCGATATCGGAGGTCGCCTCCCCCGTAGGTGTCGGACTCCCTCACTTGAAGCGGGAAGTTCGATGCCCCCCTGGACGATGAAGTCGCCCATGTCGGTCCGCCGCAGCCGGGTGGAGCAGCCTCAGCCCAACCTCGAGCCCCTCTCCCTACATTCGGGAGGTTCTCGATGTCGCCGGGAGTAGATACTCCTCTCCGCCGATGATGATAGGGGCTAGGCTTGTGATGCCTAGCCCGAGTGGGGAGCAACTCGATGCCCCGCTGGCTCCTCGCCTCGAAATTGATCAGCTCCTCGCCTCCTTGGCGCCGCTTCTTCGGGTCCGAAGTCGAGCTCCGTATCCTTCGCCGTCCGACTCTTCTTCATCCCTCTTGCTTCCTCGCTCTTGTTGATACCGCAACAACATTTGCTCTTCCTCCTCCGCTCAGCCTATGGGGTCTACCTCCATCTGGAGGGATAGAGGTTGCCCCCATCGGGTTCTCGGCGCGGGGATAAGAAGATGGCTAGGGCGGCGGTGTAAGAGAAGTACTTGGTCCCGCTGGTCGTCAGACCATGTAATCGGGTAGCCTCTCAAGCTTTGTTAGTCAGGCATTTGGCATGTTGGGGACATCGCCCAAGGCCGCTTGAAGGGATCGGGCGGGGAACAAAGTATCCTATGCAAGGGGGACTTGAACAAGGGAGGGTCCTACCCTAGCTTGAAATTCCGCTAGCACCCTCCTATATGTCGGGTTGCATTTAGCCAGAGCTTGATGTCGATTTCTTTCACAAAGACTTGAAGATGTCGCTGACATCCGCCTTCAGAGATGGGCACCGGCGCCGCACCATCGCCAAATCAGCCAGAGCCATTGATCTAGCAAGGAAGGGAGTATCAAACGGATGCGTAAGCCTCGTGGAGCCGAAAGATCGCCTAAGCAAAGGGGGGAGCAAATTTGCAGTGGTACCAATTGAGAAATGGGGAACTTATTTATAGAAAAGGGGAAAACCCTAATTTTTGGATGACTTAGAATTTAATCGAGATTAGGCAATTCTAACCTATTAAGTGATGCAATTGCAAGTTTGAAGTATATTTCTAGGGTTTGAGCATGCTAAGGAGAGCTAATGAACCTATTGTGCAATTTGGAGATCATTTAGTGAAGAATGGTAGACGGGGTTCATTGACGCTATACCAAACCCATTTCTAAAATGTAGAAATCATTCCCGGCGCCGACGTGATGAGACATAGGTCCTAATTGGGCTAGGATTACTCAATTTAGGTGATCTAAGGCTGTAATTCCACTAAACTCATCGAAAGTTAGGCAGAATTGACCCCTTACTTGGTCGATTTGGAGCTGTTTTGGGCATTTTACATGGTTCACATCGCTATGCTTCATTTCTAGAATGTAGAAATCATTCCCGGCGCGACGCGGTGAGACATCGCCTCAATTTTGCTCAAAACTCCAATTTAATTAAAACAAAAGCTAGGGACCGATATCTTGACCTATTTAAACAAGGTTTGACACTTTATTTACACAAAAATTTTCTTTATATTAACAAAATTTTTTCGCTATTTACAAAACTCAAGGTCGCTTCACCCTGATGTGCCCTGCAAGATACATATCCCGCCTCATGAGGGTAACCCTTCGCGCACCGCCGCAGGCCGCTGAATCTTCAAAATGTTTCACTAAGTGGGCTTCGTCGCCTTGCAAACACAAAGAACATCTCGCCCTGCCACGCTGCATGTCCTGTTGTATTCTTGAATGACTTCACTGACGCCGAACGGGCGCCTCGGGAATCAGAGTCCAGAATCCTTCCTCGAAGTGGCGGATCTCCTTGAGTGCCCTGCCTTCCTCCCCGCTTCTTCTTGTTCCGCTTCTTCCCCGGGTGCTCGTGGGGGGCTTGGGCTTTGGTGGAGGGGGCTTTAGTGTCCGGCTCTTCGCCGGGTGCCCGGCCAATCGCTCTCACCCTGCTCCCCGGGTAATAGGTGTTGTAGGCCTCCCACTTTGCCATATATGCTTGTGCTCCTCATTCTCTTCCTCGATAGACCTTTAAGGGGTCTATCACATAGGCTTCCCTGCTAGTGGCGCGGGGCCTTTGACCCTATCCCACGCCGGAATGGTGGGGCTTTCGCCACCGCCCCCCTCCTCCTCGCTTTTTTGGGCCGCCTGCCGCACTTTCCTTCTCCAACCGGGCTTTGAAGAGCTTGCCCCGCCTCATGCCCGGCAACGTAGTCTTGGTCCTAATCGCCGGTGGTGGCGGGTCTTCACCTCCCGATGGCTCGTTGATGACCGGACCTTCGCCTTTCTTCCCCAACCTTGACCAGCTTCCCTCTTGCTCGCCTTTGATGGCCTTGGGCCCTCCTCTTGATCCCACGGCTGCCTTCCCCGATCCTTTGATCTCGCCGCCCCCGGCTGCTTTGGATCTCAGACTTGTGGACGGCTGCATAGGTCGGCCTCTTTCTCCGGTGAGTTGCGGCGTTGCCGCCCCTTCCCCCGCTTCCTCCCGCAGTGGGATCTCAGCCCGGGTTGTTCTTGGCCTATTGGTGGGGTTCGCCGCTTCCGCTTCCTCCTTCGTGGCTGGAAGGCCCCTCGGGAGCTGTTCTCGCCAGCTCTCCTCGCTTCCCCGGCCTCGCCTGCACTTTCTGTTGAGGATCTCGCCCATGACGCCCCCGGCCGCCCCTCCAAGATCTCTCGTGGTCGTCCGTCCGTCCCGACCCTCGATTCCTCGCCGACGGCATCCGCCGACGGGAGAAGGCGCTCCCGGCAATCCCGTGAAAAGGCCTCTTACCGGGCGCCGAGGATCCGCTTTCGCTAGGCTTCCTTTGCACCGCTTCGTATGGGCCATCATTTTACGGTTCGTCGGCCGATTGAGCTAGCTACGCCGTAAGATCGCCTTTGACAATACGAAATGGGTTCTCGTGAAGGACGGAAAATGGGAGGGGTCCAGCTTCATTTATAGGGCCAATTTTAGGTCAACTTTTAAACTACCTTTTGGGTTGTCTAAGGCATCTAAAACACCTATTTCAGCAGGTTCACACGCTATTCCAGCCCGATTCCTAGAATCTAGAAACCCGCCCCGGCGCGACGTAGTGAGACATGGTGGGGGCCCACTATTAAATTAACATGTAACATGCTAAATCTACTAATTTTAGCTTAAATTTAGAATTATCAAGATATTTTACCGTAATTTACAACTTTTTGGTGTCAGCCGAATGTTCAAGACGTTATACCAAACGATTTCTAGAATGTAGAAATCGCCCCGGGCGCCGACGACGGTGAGACCAATTCTACTTTTTGATGTTGGCTCATCAATTTTAGTCTTTTAATGCTTCTATTCTTTTTAATCTGCACTAGCTTAGATAAACTACAAAAATGAGAAAAAAAAAAAATTTCTCATTTTTCGAGGTTTGAGGATCCTATCAAGTTAGTGCTATCGAACATGGCTGCTTTGCTCTTGGTCTCCAAGAACATAGCTCGATACCACTGCGGACGCCCTCTACTGTGATACCGTGCACTCACCGTATACAACCAGTGAGTTCATCCCCATACCAGCTCCGTCTACAATACAGGCTCCTCCACATGACACCGCAACCGTGAATCGGTTCCAAAGGGAAGAGTGGAAGGGTCATTGCACCCCGCCTCCCTCGGGCCTACCTAGCCGCTGAAGCGTAAACATACATGTCAGTAGCACATACATCAACATCATATGACCATCGCCAAGGATGGTCCTCCACATATCCGCATAGACAAAGATCAAAGACATCACATAGGGAATCCTACCCAAGGCTCGCATTACGTGGATGGACCGACAAGCTTGGGTCTCCGTGAGTTCATTGCGCATGTAATTCATGGCAATGGATTTGGCTGGCATAAGAACATGGCCTAGGGTTGTCCACCCATCCGCCTCCCCGCACACTTTGCGCAGTAGGTTGAAAAGTGTTGGGACCTCGATCAGAGCTCGCCACGGATGCATAGCCAAGGGGCTATATCCCCGGGTTACATCTCCCCGCCCGATGGGGCAGGTAGGGATTTCTCCCTCCGCAGATCTACAATGCCGACTCAAGGTGACTAGAGGGCCACCGCCCAGATCCCACTTTTGAACTCAATGGAAGGTCATATTCACCACCTCACGAGTGTCGAGCCCATGCCTTGCCCACACGCAGCGGCAAGCCATTAGACCTAGTCACAAAGGACCCCCCTAAGCAGCATTAACACACCATAGGGTCGCTCAAGAGTCGTAACATGAACCTCCTTATAAGCCGCCCGCCCCTTCACCCACAACCGTGTGGCTCTTGTGCACGTGCCGCATCTACAAGCAGGTGCTAGAGAGGCTACTCTAGGAGCATCAACTACAAAGCTTTAGGTCTCTACCCCCTTCCCAATACAAGGAGTTCATAGAGATACATCATCCATATACATCACATAAGAACTAAAGAACAAGATCTAATCTACCACATAGAGTTAGGTTCTTTAGTTAGAATCGCTATCTAGGGATCTAGAGGGCTCGCTATGGCCAATCTAATAGGCTAAACCCACCATACAATGACTAAAAATAGGGTTTAGACTATCTAATTGGCCAAATACCGGGTCCTTGAGAGGCTCCTCCCCGACTGAGCTCCCACCATCCCGCCAAAACGCCAATCTAGAGAAACTATGTTGCAATTCTCCCAAATGAAGTTCGATGCGGTTTTGGTTTGAGGCAGCCAAAACAGAGTTCTCAAGCCCCAAAAATCGAAAATTGGGTTAGCTAGGGTTTCCAACCCCATATAGACAAGGGGGTTGGTTAGGGTTTCCACCATCCCCTTTGGCATGTGGGATAATTGAAATGGGCCCACTTGCCCTTAAGGGGGGTAGGCAAATGTGCCCACATGGAAATGTGTGCACATTAATGAATGTGTACATTGGAAAATGTGCACATTAATTGCACCTATGGGTATGGCCCACTTGGCATCAAGTGGCCACATGGAAATGTGTGCCCACATTAATGTGTACATTGGAAAATGTGCACATTAATACTAATGCACATTCTTAGCAAGTTGCCCCCTAGGGGCTACCCACTTGGCTATACGCTACGCATACACGCCAATCGGTGGCGCGGTACGCTGCTGATTTGGCAAAGCACAATATACGCCCCGGAGCGATATTGTGCTGGAACGTCACAAGACTCAAGAAGAGCTTTTTTTTTTTGTAAAGATGCAAGAAGGCTTTCCAACTCTTCATCACTTCTGCAAGCAACAGAATGGGATTGAAGAGTTCAAAGCTTCTTTTTGTTGTTTGGGTGCAAATAATAATTCCAAATAATAAATCCAACAAACGAAAGACACTTCATGACTTCATAGTGCTGCAAACATAATATCAGTTATTGTTATCCAACTATCAGGCAATGCCACATTAACACAACTCAAACTTGGTTGGAAAAGACTGAAGTAGAAAAATTGAACAGTAATAACTTAATGCTTCATGAATTTAGAATGCTACAAGCATAGCATCAGTTAATTGTTATACAACTATTCATCAGGCAGTGCCATATTAGTAGAATAGAATAGAATAGAATAGAATAGAATAGAATACAGTTAGTGTCCCTAGTACCGTGAGGCCACCGGACTGATGTAGCATGGGCGAGCTCTCCTAGAGGGTTGCACATCATGCTGGTTTGGTGTAACCCTTTCGGAGGGTTTATATTGTTTTCTATTGATACCAACACCCTTATACTTGGCATATGGCCATGCAAGGGTGTTGCCGCTATCAACAGCCTTTAGTCGTAGTATATTATGGGCTTTAATGTCACACACTTTTACAGTGGTTCATATCACAAGCCCTTTGTTTTTGTGCATCTCACGGTGTCTAATCACCATCTCATTGATTGCATATGCTAAATCCGCTTTTGTCTCATCTCTTACCATGAGGGTGTGTATCCGTTGTCCCCAACTTATAGATCTGTACCTGCTTCTTATGTCTTCGTATATTGTACATTCATTGAGCATGTAATTCTTGTCTTCTATTCTCCTTGTTTCACATATTCTGCAAATTCGGTTCTCCCTTTCCACTTTCCTCCATTTGTCCCTCTCAATTCTTAGGTCATCGCTGCCCATTTGAATCTTGCTAAGATATCCCTTCTTGCCTTCCCTATTCGGCTGTCCCTATACATTTGTTGTCCTATCTGTTGGTCCGGGTTGAATACTTCTCTCAGCCAAAGTATTTTGGGGCCGCTATGCTTTTTGTAACCATGATTTTGTCGCTCTATCTACCCATTCTTCACTCCATTTCCCTTCATTTAGTATGTCACTCAGATTCATCCCCATCTCTCTGGTCCATACTGGCTGGAAAGACTGAAGTAGAAAAATAGAACAATGATAAATTAATGCTTCAATAGTTAATGGGTGGGTAGAAGGAGGGAGGAAGGAAAGGGAGAACCCTATTATGTGGGCAGAATCAACATGAGTAAAAGGAATTAAAATCTCACTCCTCTTGCCAATTCAACTAACAACGACATCCATTGAGAGGCAAAAATAATACCCCGTACTAGAAGAGCAAGGAAGAGCATGCCTTTCCAGAATCATCTTGAGGCACCAAAAGGAAACTATAGATTTTGCTATAAATCAGCAAGAACAACAAATGCAAGCAATTTTTGTAGAGATATGCAAGAGTGGCAAAGGCAGCTCTATTTTTACCATGGTTTTTGGGAATAGGAAATACACAAATTGCTTATTTCTATCTCCAGGAGACAAGTTTTCTACCACTTCAACGGGCTACATTGGAACCCCATATTATTTACTTCCAGAAGGTGGTCGCTATGGGTGATACACGTTTGCCCAACCTTGCTTTGGCCATAGCAATGGGTCCCCAACGCCTCAAAGCCCGCCTGAAGGACAAGCAAGCCTGGTTCTCACGCTGGGATGTACAGCAAAACGATGCGCAAGTGTGTACGGACAAAGAAGGATCACAATGCACTAAAGTTGTACCTAGATGCTAGTTTCCTTCGAAGCTCGGGATCCATCCGACAAACGCAGATGACACACCATCGCCAGCTAGTGAATCCTATGCTCACGAGAGGTGGCAATGCTTTTATAAGGAGCAACTTTTAAAGCCAAAGGAACCATCCAGAGGGAAAATGTCAAAAGGTTAGCAAGGCTCCCTGCCATGTCGTCAAGAAAAGGCCTCTTTGATATCCGGGGCTGTGGTCATTGTTTTGCCAATAATAAGGCAACACGTGCATGCTCCCATGAAAGTTTTACATATATAGGGAGTAGGGATGTAGGTCATATCGAAGTTCAGCCATAGATAAGTCGAATATTAATCCATAGATTCCACATAAGCTTAAATACATAAAGGAGGATGAGGGCTTCAGCCATAGCCGCAGTCAACCCAAATTGAAGAGAACCGAAATTAAAATGAAAGGGGAGGCTTTTTTTCAAGAAAGGATCAGTCTGTACATGTTTTTGCCATCCGACCAATAAGCTCGATCGAAAAAGTTATTTCGTGATCACTTCCATCTCATGCCTATTTTTTGCCCTATTTTTAATTTTTTCTAGTCGAGATCTTAAAAAAAGATCTAATGGCAAAAATTAATGCCACATCAGTTTCTGATGAGGAGGTGCTATGTGGATAGGCTAGAATTGCAAGAAAGGCATACTGAGTACTTCCACAATTCATGTACATAAAATAAGGGCAGTATCTAAAAATACATCAGACTGCAAACATCTTCGAATAATAAAGAAGTAGAAGTATTTACCTCAATTTAAGGAAGCCTTACAAAAGCACATGCATCAAACAGACTGGAGTATGTTAAATATTTGCTTTAACGCCATAGGATTGCATCCTCTTGAAAAGTATAATTATAGAATGCTCATTTGCATACTCGATATATCCTGAGATTATTATAGTCCAACAAACCAGATTCTTTGTCAGCAAAGTGTTAAGAATCTAATAAGCACAAACAATGCTCCCGCAGCTAGCATATATGTGTATGAGAATAGAATAGAATAGAATAGATTTTTTAGCATCCATGGAGACCAATTGGCCTATGGGACCCAAACAAAAAAGAGAGCAAAGAATCGACACCGACAAAGATTAAAAACCCTCACCAAGGGTTTTCGAGGGAAAACCTTTAGCAAGAATAAGTATGTTGGCAGATAGTTCAATACCGCCCCGAGGACACAAATACCGAAGTCCGCGGTATCCATAACCTCCTGGAGGTATGACCCCAACAAACCCACTGATGCCGTAGTCAATAATTGATGCAACGGCTGGCCAGGCACTAGTAAACGAGCATATCGCTCTCGGATATGGGCAAATGCTGGGTAGATCTGGAGGGCATGACATTCATCCTCAATAGCGCCCTGGTGGCAACACTGACAAAGCCTTTGCTCACGTGCCTCCCGAGCCCAACGTCCTGTTTCAATGCGGAGGCGATGTGCACCCGTGCGAATGGAAGCTATAAGTTTGCGCTTCTTCATGGGCACCGGGTGTATAAGTACCGTGTGGGCCTCGTGAGCCTAGGGATTAACTTGTCGCTAATAGTGTGCCACTAACGCGGCGGCCGAAAGCATCTCGCATCCCGAAGCTTCATGGGCGGAAAGTAGCATCTAGGTACAACTTAAGTGCCTTGTGATCTTTCTTTGTCCTTACACGACGAGATCTGCTTGCCCTCACACCCCAAATACTAAGACCATTGAGCTTGCTTGCCTTTCCAGCAGGATTTTAGGTTTGGGGACCCATCGCCATGGCCAAAGCAAGGTTGGGCAAACGTGAGAGAACTACCCACAAATACTTTATGTTACTTAGAATACTCACATGTGTCACGTAATTTGATTAGATGCCGTCAAATTAGATTTCATGCGTCAATTTAGTTAGTATTCTAAGATTCCCAAGTTCATCATAACCTGATATCTTGATTGTCCATATAAAAATATTTCAACTTGGCATTCTATCAGACACTTCTTCCATCTCTAATAACCTAACTACAATATACATGTCAATCAATGTATATGCTATAAACATGCTTAAATAGAATCCAAAATTTTCAATAAGTATCTCAATAGCTTTCTCCAGCACCTTTTCTCTTGCACAACTTTGCAATACACAAACATGTTTATTTAGCATTGGCTGAGGACCTCTTAATGTTCCTTTGTCTTCATGCCCATTTCAGTTCCATCAAGACCTTGCATATCTGTTGTTTGGTGTGCAATGCATTTCTAAGGGATGCTTTATTTTGTTGTAGTTGAGATGGACTTAAACTCTATCTTTATTTTGACCAGATGGAAAACTGACTTGCTAGTTTTGGCATCGACGATCTAGAGCTCCCTGGGATGTTATGATCCCCTAATTTCTTCTGGTCATTCGCTTCATCTATATCCATTGCGAAAAGGAGTGGCCACTAGAAAGGTGTTCTCATAATGGACATATTCACTAGAATCCTATAATACATGTACGAAATCAATAACATCTAGTATATTGCCTTAAACCTTATAGTATTTTGCAAGCCTCGCTATACAATATACCCAACACTATCTACGGTCTAAATCGAGGAATAACTTGCAAATATGCCTATCCAACAACTCTCGATGCCCAACGTCACCTCCCATGTGAATATGGACCCAAACTAAAGGGGGTTTTAGGGGGGATTTAATTCAAAAGTGTTAACTTTAATGGTTTTTGTTAATTATAAAAGTTTTGGCCCCTTCGGAGCCTTGGACACCTTCTCTATTTGCTTTAATTTAGATATCAATAGCAATGTTATAAGGACAAAAACCTTGTGAAACATATTAGCCCATTGCATAGTACAAAGGAATTAAAGCCATAGCTTGTGAATTAAGAATAACTAGCCTAATTGCATATTTGAACCTAGAATGTTTGTAGTGAGAGAGCCACATTCAAATTCTCATTATATGCACCAAAGATAATTACATATTTGAGCCTAGAAAAAGTCATGTTTTGCAAGCTTCAATTTAAAAAATAAAATAAACAATAATGGGGAAATATCTCCCATGTGTATTGGGCGTGCTAATGAGTTTGCATCTCATTTGCTTCATGCCATTCTTTTCATTCATAACTGTTGCATAGAGAAAACAAACAGTACAAACGTTACAATAAAGACATGGTAATGAAGTTGTAAAAATAAATAGTGGTTAAGATAAATGTAATGGTAAATGATTATGAAGTTGAGCATTATATTTCATATTGATTGAAGTGGTAAACGAAAATAGTGGTAGGGCTATAATGGTGGATTATGGAGATATCAGCCACTTTTTAGGTAAAGAATGGAGACTTCAGGCGATGCAGAAAAGGGAGGCACATGTGGATGAATCTCTGAACATCATCATATGCTTCAAGGGGTTTCCGAGGTTCTTTTGCGGCCATTTGGGGGCCGGAAGAAGACAAGGTAATGGTTTGAAGCAGCCGAATCTACAGAAAACCGTGCGAAATCCGACAGTGGGGAGCATGCATTTTGAATGAGTTTATTGATTTCCATGTTCTGCTCTAGAAATAACACAAAACAACAACTTTGTGATGGTGCATTCTACAAATAAGACAAAACATAACCTCTAGAAATAACACAAAATAATAACCGTCTGGTTCTCTCAGCCAACGAAAATCAACGACCAAAAAATGGTGCACTCTAGAAATACTATTTGGTACACTTGCACGAATACAACGACGAAATCATAGGAAAACCATGTGAAAAACGTACAAAAACACAACAATAACCCCTTGTTATTATGCTAGATATTGGTAGAATAAAATACCCAATACCCCTAAATTGCCACAAACTCATATAAGTGTTACAAAGGAAGCTATTGATATGCTCTTAGAGACAGGTCCAAAAGCGAGGTTGAGCTTAAAAAAGCTTTTGTTTCTGTGAAAGGGAACGTCTAGAATATGTATTTTTGAGCTCATGGCTTACATGATATTGAGTTCTATTACCTAATAACATGCATGCTTTTGTTTACATGGTAAATTGTTGAATGCATGCTTTCCAAATGTATTTTTTGAATCATCAACTACGTTAGAGGCATCATTCTTGTCTTGCTATATAGCCATGTTGCTCTGCATATCAATAGACAAGCTTGAAAACAGTTGGACACAAGAGGCCTTTACAATGAAGGCAACCATGGCAAAAGCACCTTTCAATGTTTCAATCTGTAATATTTATCTGGGTTCATATCTTATTCGCAGACTATGCATTTTCTCTCATGCAAAGACATATGTCAATCTTGAAGAATCTGCATCAATCTCTTCTAGGGGCAGTAGGATTTCCATTTCTGGACGCTATCATACCTAATCAACAAGATAAATTTCACATCCTATGTTTCATAATCAATTTAGGCACAAAACGCACCTACTCCACAATGGAGCTAGAAATTAGGAGCTTGATTATAATCAAGAAAATGCTTACTTACCATTATTCAATATATCAATCAAGAATGACATTTAGACTCATCACTTTTCACTTTGATATCACTATGGGTGATGAGATTTGTGAAGGAAAATACTACTCCACTTTCAACAATAGTTGCAAACCACCTCGTGTGTGCTTTCATGTATCAAAGGAGTGTTGATATTGATTAATATTTTGCTATTATCTCCGCCCCCAAGTGATTGAACTCATTAGTTTTTCTTTTATATGCATGCAACGAATCACCCACCTACAAATTAGTGACAAACTAATCAGATATATATCTAATAGTAGGGTGTTTCAAATTGTGCAATTGATGTTGTACCGATTTTGATGTGCTTAACCAAAGAAAGAGTAAGGACCACACAATGCAAAGATGCAAAAAATATAGTAAAATGGCTTGATTAGAAGGGCGCAATATCTGCATATCTTGTTTGAATAGAATTCATAAGTCGATGCCAAAGAAACATAATATATAAACTTATCAAGATTAATCCGAGGCCATGGTCGGGAGAGGACGAAACTATAAACTAGCAAAGAACAACCCTATGCCATGGTCGAAGGCAAAGGAAAGGAAGGAGAATCGGGGTAGATCCGAAAATTAAAAGATCCAAAGGCTTAGATTAAATTTACCTAAGGTGTCATGCTAGGTGGATACGCTTAGAATTGCTCGAATTGTTGTTGTGGGGGGCGAGGAGGGGGGATGCTAGACAAGCCCCGCTTTATAGAGAAAAAAAAAACCTTTCTTTGTCAAATTTCTAGATTTTTCAAAGAACGTGGTTAGAAGACGTGCATTAGTTCTCGTGAGTATCCAAGGTTTTGTCTTTGCCGATGATCGTGGCTTGACTAGAGCTTCACTAAATCTCCGACCGGGCTATACTTAATGATAATTCAAAAATTCAATAAGGTCAACTGCCGGTGAGCAATCCGATTTTTAGTAGCAAATGGAAAAGGATGAGCTTCAAGACCAAATCCACAAAATTATATCACACGTAGCTATAGCAATAGACACAAAATGAATTTTGAGCCTTGATTCTCGATCAAAACATACCAACAAGTTACAAGATCTACCTAGCCATGATGACTAATGCAAGAAGTTTTGTGGAATTATGTCTCTATTGTTCGTATGGCAACGGAGATTGATGATTTGCTACATAGAACAATCATTATGAACCCACTACCACTTTCACAATCTTACCAGTTTAAGTGTACAACCTTGGGTTTTATATGTATGGAGCTTCCAAAAGCTAAACTTGGTAACTTAGCTTATTATATTATATTCCGGATTTAAAGACCGTACTAAAGTTGACATTTGTCTTACTATCTATAAAAACTTTTTGATCTCGTGATTCTAATGTGCAATTGAATTTGGTCGCTTTCAAATATTCGCACACACACACGCACACACGCACGCACACACACATCCCCACACACATGCACACGCACACGACGCGACACATGCACGCGGCATACACACGCACGCACGCCAAGACACCCCCATCAAAATACTATATAGTTCGGGCCTCACCATGTTCTATATTCTCAAACAGTAAAATATTGTACAACTGAATGCCAAAGCCAAATATATACAATGCATATGCTGCATATAGTACATCACATACGTTGAACAATGCGCTCACCATACACTAATACACTAAACATCACACTAAGCACCATAACTCAAAAAACATGAATAGCAATACAAAAGCTAACATCTTCCAGACAATGAGCAATATAATCTTGTCTTACATTTCTCTCCAATCTTCTAGTTCTAATATCTTTTTTTCTTCTTATTTTTAATTGAAGGTCAGACAAAAAGCTACTTTTACAGGAAGTATAACCCATCAAAACAGAAAAAAGGGCTTTTTTTTAACCGTGGTTTTATGTATCCTAGTATCGCTAGTGTACCATAATTCTAGGTTTAGTAGCATGACCGATATTATAGTTAAACACCTTCTCTTTTTTCCCCGATCGAGATATTAAGAGTGCGTAAGACGATCCACGTGATATTTGCCTTTGCCATATTGTATCTTTCTTTTGTATCTTTGTAGTACAGATTAGAGCCCTTCGTGACATTGGCATTTTGATCACAAAGAAGAAGCATAAAGACATGGTTTACCAAAACATCCTAAGAGCCGAACACCTTGAGCCAATCATTGTTGATTTTCAAATTGATTCTTTTCCACTTGATTTTCCGCACCATCGTGGACAACATCCTTGAAATCATAAAATACATTAATTAGTAGACAAACTTTCCATAATCCATTCTATATCATATTTAACTTGTTTAATAATCGCCTGTGGTGGACTATATCATAGTTAAATATGAACTCGCTCCTCCCTTCCAAATCCTCTATAAGAAGATATAGATTCTCCAATCGCTAGGGGTTGTCAAAGCAAAAGAAATCTAAAGTGTTGAGGCTATGAGATCGATCCCAAATAGTTAGAAGCTAACTCAATGATCCATTCGCACCAAAAATCTATGCATTTGGATGCCTCCCTAGCAAGCATCGACAATAGAAAAATAAACATGGCCATTTAATGCATGTAGTGGAAGGCTTTCCAACATATCCGTGATCAAAAGACATTACTCAAGACCTTTGTCTACCAAAAAGCTTGCTTTAAAATGACAAAAATCACCGTGACAAAAGTAAATACCTTTGGCTCTTATCCTATTGAAAAGATGGATGAGGGCCTCAAAGAAGTATTAAGTAGGACAGAGCCTTCAAAGAAAGCAACTAATTTTCAAGAGCTTCTCTGATTTCCTAATTCTCCCAGCCCTATGTTATAAGATCCATGGAACAACATTAATTTAAATTGACGTGGCGAAAAACTTGAGCAAACTGGAATTCTAATAAATATTGACAGAATTCTCGAGTAATTTCAACCAAGTGCTAATGCATTACATTGTGTTGATGTCATTCATAAACACTCCTTTAACACACTTGCCCACGGTTTTTATAGCTAAGATCAAATCTCTGCCATTGGATGCAGTGGTGTTACCCACTTATAATATATCGATGACCCATAATCACCGAAGTCGTTATGTCGGATGATAAAAGTAAGACCAAAATAACACCCTCATTTCAAGGCAGGCAGATAACAACCTAGAATAACACCCTCTTCCAATGTAGGCATAAGGGTGTATCCCCATTAGCCAGCACCAGCAATTTCATGCAGCATCTTTGACAGTCTCAGTTACCGATTTTTGAAGACCACCATTCCTATTGCACATGTGATGTATTTCTCCATGTAAACTAGGAAAGAGGACGAGAGGACAAATGAAATCTTGCTAGAAGACAAACTCAATTCTGATTTAGGATATCCGTAAGCTTTCAAATCCATCTCAATTGGAGTTCCGCACTGCGCTATATATCGAAAAATCAAAATCCGCTTTGTATCGGGGAACACTCCTCCTGCCTCAGAATCTTGCAAGGTGTCACAGTGTACAAGCAAATTTTAGCATAATGAGGATGCACCCTAACACCCTCAAGCTTGTTGTCTTAGCCCTCCCATAATTGCTTGTTTCATTCAAAGATGTTTATGGGTTTTGGTTTTAGGATTCAATATGAATCATTGATCTCCAAAGATATTCTCGGGCATGATGCCAAATCAAGGCTAATATCTTTTGCCAAAAAAATGCTTTTGCCACTTTCTAAGGTCACTTTCAAACATAGTGCCACAAAAATAAAAAAAAAATTGCAAACAATGGACTATCGAATGAATACACAAAGCCCCGCCATCATCGCCAACAGAGTGTTTTCACACCCACTTTGGATGTGGATAGGCTTGATCCCTATATGTCGATCTATATGATGACATACGTTAAAGATAAGCAAATAAGGTAGTGTCATACCCTTGAGACTTCAATGCACGACCTGGGTAGAACAACCCATGAGATTTGATCCCTCGACCGATGATATATTGCGCTTGCATCCCGCAGTAAGGAGCTTGGCCACCATATCGATGATAATCAGTCACGCTATGGTCGACAGCTTCGCTTTTTGCTCGCAAGCATCTTTGACCGGGTAATCCGCAAAGTGGGACCAGCACAAAGGGCCTTCCACCCGCAGGAGCACTTGTAGACGTGAAAACCAGGGGCGGATCTAGTGTGGTGGACTATGTGTTGGTGCCTCGAGCAGATATGCATGTCATCAAGCACTTTCGTGTGGAACAACTAATAGGGATGAAGAGATCGACTGCACTAATTTACCACTTTTTACTTGAAGTTGGTTTTGGCAAAGTGTGCGAACCCCTGCAACAACTCCTCACATGCCTCACCGCGATCGGATTATGAACATGCAGGGCTTATGCCCGATGCTTATAGATGACCCGGCAGAAATTTTGCAATATCCTACACTAGAGCAAATGCATTGTGGGCCTACCGACCGATGTGCTTAGACCAGCGTAGAGGTGCTTTGGGATAAGCTCACCGCTGCACTTCCAGAACACAACCTTCAATGCATCAATGGTTTGATGCGAGTGCAAGGAACACAAATGTTGCCCGCCAAGTCACGCACTCGCTTTTACCACATGCAAATGTGACAGCACGCCACATCTTCCTTAAAGCTAAGAAAGCCGTACATTGGCAGCGCATCAAAGGGAAATGTTTTACCCCGAACGCCACTCCCTGTGACCTTCTCCGCTAAGGGTTCTTAGAAAAGCCAAGACAACCCACGTGGAATATCACTCCCGAGAAAGGGAGGCAATACTTGCAACAGCCTATAATGCACCCTCGTGGTGCACATGCAAAATTACCCCTTTGCAAGAAGGCCCAAAGCATAGAAATCACAGATTCTGATGTGGAACAAGGCTTACAAAAAGATCTTGCCAATGGGAAAGCCCCGCACTTGGATGGTATGCAAAGTGTAATTGCTTAAGTGGGCGTACCATAATACCATGCAATCGGGCCTTTGTTCAACAAGGCATTACGCTGAAGGCTTCCCGCCGCAAAGGGACCAATAGCAGAAGTTGTTACCATCTACAAGGCAGGACCCACACCGCCAAAATACCATCGAACAATCATGGTCAGCTCGGTTTGCAAACCGCTTTGACGGGATTCTCGAAACAGCATAGCTGATTCCGGGTCAAGGGTGCAAAGAGAGGTGCGGCCCCTTCGCACTCGACACTCAACCATTGACCACATCTTCACGCTATAACTTCGATTGAAGACAGAACCCGCCGTGATCTATATTGCTGTTTTGTGTTATGGCGCTTTGACAATGTGCCTCGAAAACGGACAAGACCAAGAAATAAACCAAGTTCCCGAGATTTGCGTAATGCGCAGCGCAGGCTATATGAAAGATGCTCGGTCGGTTGCAAAGCAGACAAGCCAGCCATTTGATAGTAGTATCGGTTCGCCGTGATGCCCTCTCCCCAACATTGTTTGGGCTTTACATTGATCAATTGAGAGCCGGTTTGTCGATAATGGGGGCGATGGAGCTCACCTTCTATCGATCATCGGGACAGCTAATATATGCCGATGATGTGGACCCTCCTAGCTTACACACCAAGCCAGACATGCAACCACATCTCGATGCCCTGACACATTCTCGCCAAGCGAATCGATATGCCAACCAACCCGCCAAGACTAAGGTGGTTTTCATATCATCTTCACGCCACCAGGATCCCTCCTTCGCCATTTCAAGGCCGTAATGTGGAAGTTGCATCCACATACAAGTATTTGGGAGTGGAGTTTCCTTCTAGTATGCACCGACACATCCATATGGCGAGTGACTAAGCAGGCCGGAAGGCACTATATGCAATGCAAAACAATAGTCATAGAGCTTGAGTTGTATGATTGGGCCCATCACCACACCTCGCTCAAGGTCTTAGTAGAGCCCGTCCCTTTATACTGGGTGGAAGTATGGGGCCCAAAGAGTATCACTTGCTACTTGAATGACTTGGAGCAGTCCGTAAAGCCTTCTTAGTACAACCCCATATCAAATTCTACCAAGCAGGAGACAGGATTCTGCTCTTCAGAGGGCTGCCCTTGATCGCCACATTGTCTATTTTCTCGTATATGGTCAATATGGACATGCTCGCCTCCCTAAACCAGCTTTTATATCATGGCATTGGTGGCAGCTACCAAGGCCTCATTGAGGGAAAAGAGAGCTCAATGGTTGGCTAGATGGAATGTGCAGAGCACAGTGCATACATGTGCAAACAGAGGCGTATCACCATAGCTTGAGGCACATCTTGACGCTTGTTTCCTCAAGAAGCTTTGGGATGCCAAAGCCCTTGAACATGTCAAGACAAAGACACTACCAATGGGCCACATAAATCCCACATTGAACAAGGCCCTCAATGCTACCCGCATACCCACTTGCCTATGAAAAGGCGCATCTCATTGCCTCCATTCGCACAAGGGCACATCATCTTCGAATTGAGACGAAAGCGATGGATTGGTGAGTCACGCCAGATGTGCTCACAATGCCGCCAAATGGGGAGTCATTGAGGATGAATCTCATACCCTTCAAAGTTGCCCAAAGATATGATCAAATTCGACGCAGTTATGGCCGAAGTTGGTCGCCCGCCAACCGCTACATGTGACATTGAGCACAACATCCGTACGGTGCTAGGATCATACCTTCAGGAGGTTATGGACATGCAGATCAGCTATGTCCTCTGCACACACTTGACATGTATATATACATTGATGTATACTTTGACAGCTTTGATGATTCTTATTATCGCCACGATTTTTCCTCAAACCCTTCGGGCTGGGTTTTTAACCCTGACAAGAATAAGTTTGTCAAGGCCCTTATGGGTCCATAGGCCGATTGGCCCTCAAGTGGATCTATAAAAATCATTCTCATTCTCATTCTCATTCTCATTCTCATTCTCATTCTCATTCTCATTCTCATTCTCATTCTCATTCTCATTCTCCTTTTCAAGGAAGGTCATATTCTCGCCCCGCCCTATTCTCGTAATGCATACTTTCATATTCTCCGCCATTTACTCACGCTTTTCAAATATCTTACAAAAAAGCTCGAAAGTAAAACCTTGTCAAAACCATAGCCATAGCCATAGAGCCCGGGCCTACTGTAAAAGCATAGCCCTAGCCATCTTCGATGCAAGAAAAAAAAACTAAAGATGAGGATTGCAAAAATCATGCAAGATTTCAAGATTCAAAACCTATGAAGCTTAATCTTGGCAAGCAAAAACTAAAGCCAAGATCAAGGATTCAATGGGCCAAGCTTAGAAGCCGCAAAACCAAGGATTAAAGGGAAAATGGCCAAAACCAATATATTGAAGGCTCCTCACAGACTCACATCTGATGATTCTTCTCGATTTTACTTGTTCGCACACAAAAGACCCATTTGAATTCACGGGAACTGCTGACGCCAAAAACCTGTGTCGCAATAGAAAGCAGCCCCATATCTTATCCATGCCCTAGTCCGCTCCAAAAAACATAAAATACCTTCCTTCTTTCTAACCATGCTAAAAAATCCATCCAAAAACGCACTAAAAATAAAAAATGTGACCTCTAAATGAAATTAAGTCGCTTCAAACATGGCAAAATATAATGATTTTGAATACGCCCCAGAATCATAGTCCACACCATTGCTTAAAAGTTCCTCCTCCAATACCAAACTCAAACATTAGAGGTTTATTAGGTGGTTTTCCATGAAATTGAAGACTAGAAATATCTTGCAAGGTCAAAAACTTGAGCCTCAAAAATGCTAGGAATATTTTCGCTCAAGATGTAAACCCCGAGTTCTTCAAGGTGAGGCAACCACTGAAAAATCCTGACTAAATAAACCTTCAGCCGGAGGCCCATGGAAAATCGCCTTATTGCACCAACGACATGCATGGCAAAGTCACCGATTAAACTTCTATAAAAATATTTACAAACTTTTGAAGGAGGGACACTTTGAAGCAAGGATTCAAATTTCAAGAAAAATGTGTGTAGTCGCAGACGATTTTAAAAGAGTTAAGAAACTTCGATTTTGTAGAAGATCCTAGTCAGTAGTTGCAAATCAATTAGTATTTGGATAGTGTGGTCCCGAACTTAAACCGGCCGAATGGTAGACAACATAGCTCTCTTGCAAAAAAAACCTACAATGCGCGACTTATAGATGCATCTCCCAAAGAGCAAATATAGGAGATCAAGGATCAAGGATGGGAGCCTAATAGTGGGTTCACCACCACAAATTTGAAACCAATTGCCAAGATCATTTTCTTGTCATTATCCAAGAGCAAATATAGGAGATCAAGGATCATGGGAGCCTAATAGTGGGTTCAAATTACAAATTTTGAACCAATTGCCAAGATCAAGGAATATAGATCATGCATTTGTTTTATAAGTAACAATGAACAATGCATTTGTAGAAGAATTTTCAACGTACATCCCTGCATTATCTATTCTTCATTTACTATTATTAAAACCCTTTCCAATGAAGCTCTTGAAAAGAGTCATGACCAAAAGATTAAGAGCCTACATGCAATAGAATAATATAAAAGGCCGCAAAGGTACCTATAGATGTAGATGAAACACATCTAAGGGAACAACGAAACTTACTAAAACATGATGGGCAACATGAATAATAATATGGGCAAAATGAATATGGTAGGCCCTATTTTATATTAAATGTTATCATGACATATAAGTCACAACGCTTAGAAGTTGCATGTGAAAATATAAATGGCAGTCATGAGATCATGAAGCATGGGTATTAATACTCATGCTTCTCTAGCATCTGCAATTGTTTATTGGAAATTCTCTATGCATTTGGATGCCTCCCTAGCAAGCATAGATAATAGAAAAATAAACATGGCCATTTAATGCACAGGTAGTGGAAGGCTTACCAACATATTTGCATCAAAAGATATCACCAAGACCTTTATCTACCAAAAGCCCTTCCGCTTTAAATGACCAAATCAGTAGTGACAAAAAGTAAATACCTTGGCTCTTATCCTATTGAAAAGATGGATGAAGACCTCGACAAGATAGTAGGACGAGAGCTTCAAAGAAAGCAACTAATCTTCAAGAGCTTCTCTTTCTATTTTTGCCTACCCTATGCTATAAGATCCATGGAACAGTTTAAGTTGACGTGGTGAAAAACTTGAGCAAACTAGAATTTAATAAATATTGACAGAATTTTCGAGTAATTTCAACCAAGTGCTAATGCGTTACATTGCGTTGATGTCATTCATAAACACCCTTTAACACACTTGCCCATGGGTTTTATAGCTAACATCAAATCTCTGTCATTGGATGAAGTGGTGTTACCCACTTATAACACATCGACTACCCATAATCACCGAAGTCGTTATGTCAGATGACAGCTAGTCAGTAGTTGCAAATCGATTAGTATTTGGATAGTGTGGTCCCGAACTTAAACCGGCCGGATTTCTGCTGGTAGACAACAGAGCTCTCCTGCCAAAACCTACAATGCGCGACTTATAGATGCATTCCCGGTGGGCAAATATAGGAGATCAATGATCAAGGATGGGAGCCCCCTTTGGCGGTCCCTTTCTGTTTTATTCCCCTTTGGGATATTTGCGTAGTGCTATATAATTTTGGCGACGAATTTTGCAATTTCTAGGTGCTCACACTTTCTGATTCGGGCTATGATGCTCTCAATTTCGGGCAAGAATAGTAGATGAATGAACATATGATACTCTGCTACCATTTGCAGCTCCAGGGTTGTTGATATTTGCATGCTTTGATCTCCATCCAGGTTCATGTAAGAAAAAAGAGCTTACAGCTATTTACAAACATCCGAGTTGTGTGTTGAAAAGGCCTAAGATGCATCTGTAATACATCTATTTTACTTGACGTGCATTACTCACTGCGAGACTGGTGAAGAAACCTTAAACATAACCTATACAAGTCCCTTTGAGCTTTACAAGTCATTAGACTGTGTAGGCCTGTTGTATGGTATTGATGTCAAGTCCCTTTGAGCTTTACAACAGATTCAACATGTCCTTTCAACGTATGAAGCTTCAATCTGCAGAAAAGGAACATCAAAAATGAGTTGGCAACAAAGAAAAATCCGCACCCGCTCTGATTAGTCAATAATCACCTTGCTATCTCAGCTCGCCTTTTTGCCTGCTCAGCCATGTCCATGTTCCTTTGTGCCCGGCTTTCTGCAACTTTCATATCTGCTGGTTGCAATCCATGCAATGTCCGTTGTGCATGAGCCCATTTCATTCGCTGAGCTTCTTTGCCGAAATCCTTTTGCCGTGTAAAGGCAGTCTGTACAGAAATACTTTAGTTATTTCCTCTGGAATACAAAGTATGCCACCACAGACGCAAGATACATACCCCTGCTCAATGAGCAAGTCCCAAGCCTTTCCACTTAGGGATGTACCGGATTGTAAACTTAATAATGTCAAGTGGCAAATAAGAAACCAGATTATAGAGCCAGATCACACCAGCCCACTTCCAGCCTATCCTCTCTAACAAAGGCAAATGCCCAGTTTGCATATACGGCAATTAAGGTTGCAATCTGTGTTTAAGGTACAACTTAGTAACATAAATCTAGCATTTAGCAGCTGAGGAAGAACTTACTAGTTGAGCAACTGCAAAAAGCTATCACCAACAACATTCCAAGCGTTCCAAAAATGACCAGCCCTGATCGCGTCACAAAAATTAATGCTTGGCTAATTATACTCACTTGTAAATAAACAGCAGAATGCTGCTTGTATCTATCTTCTTGAATATCCTGCACCCCAAATTTATCCTGCAGTCATATCGTTGCCCCAAATTATTAGTAAACTATGCCAAGTCCACAGGTCTTTATTTCACAGCAATAGAATGGAATTAGAACTTTAACATCCACGGAGACCAATAGGCCATGTGGCCATGGTCTGTTTTATTATGTCTACAATGAACCTGTCACTACCGTAAAAAATGAAGTATTGTCGACTAGCCAGAAGAATATAACAGTCATGAGTGCCAAGTAGCCACCAATGACAAATCACCTGTACCAAATATTTCTGCTAACTTCCAACTATCTGGCATCGGTGATGGCTTGACTCTATCCTTGAGATTGTCATGATGGTACCTGAAACCAAGAGTTGAATGATGAATTAAATCAATATCAGCCCAACTCATGATTGCCCAACTCATGATTGTTTACCATCATTGAGTATTGCAATGATCAAAAACCATAAAAGGTGGAAAGTCAAATTTCCAAATAAGGGCTAATAGCATGAAGCCCAGCTGCCAAGACACAAGTAAAAAATATTAGACTGGGCTGTTCGAATTGAGAATGGTGCAAAGAAGAATCAATCTGAGAAAAAAAGCTCACCACTATTCTTATTATTGTGATTGATACCGCATAGATCTGCATTTGGAGGCAAACCATGTGTCAGTAAACGTGGCAATACTAAAATAAATTTGCATATGCTGAAGCGTTAGCATACAGTGTAGTTTTTCATTCTCTGAAATATTGCCCGGCTTGTTAAGACGGCACTTATTATGACACTAAGTCCAGGTTCAGTAAGCACTATATCCGGATGCTTGGCTGCATCTGTTGCATCGCAACAGCTATCCCAATATCTGCCTTTCTTAAGAGCAGGTGCATCATTTACCCCATCACCCGTCATTCCACATATATGTTTCTTCTCTTGAAGCCGCCGCGACTATTTCATAATTTTTATGTTCTGTAAAACAAACATGTGAATACGAAATATATGTTTTTTTCTTCACATATGCGCCATTATTCATAATTAACTTCTGCAGACATTAATGTTTTGCAACTATTAACCTATATTAACTAAAAAGTATAAACAATATACCTGGAAATACTCCAGCAAAGCCATCTGCCTTTTTTCTATTAGCTCATCGATGGAAGGCCTTCATATGCTTCCTCATTTCGGGATGGCTAAGCAGTGATGATGAAGGATACATATTTGAACCCATTCCCAGATCGCCTTCCAGTTTCTTTTATGATGGCCAATTGGTCACCTATGGCATGATAAAATAAGCCTGCTTTGGCTATCCGTAAAGAGAATAGTATCTTTATTCCAGTTTATTGCTACCAGTAATCATCTTGGACATTGACAATCAGATTTAATGTCTGGCCTAATGGTTTCAGCACTATCATGACGAGGGGATCAAAAAGCATTAGGCCAACAAAGTGCCACCACCGCACCAGGTGATTCTTTCTCTGCATTCTGGAACATCCTGTATTACAGGAAAGTTAATAAATTTAAACCCACAAGAACACAAACCCAAAAGGGAAAATCATATATGGTAACTAGATCTTTTGCCTGAAAAAGCAACTGCAAGTGATCGAAGCCCTTTCAGCAATTTGTCTATTGTGGCATGAACTCTGGCGATTTCATCCTTTGTTATAAAGCTAGTTGAAGGATCTAGGATAGATATATATGTAGTATTAGATAATAATAAATCCCATATGCAATGCCATTTCTGACATTTACCTGTTCTGGTGCACCTTTGGTGACCCGTGCATCTTTCCTTCACTGTCAAGATAAGTAAGTGCAGTTCGTTTATCTGTTGGATTGAAAGGCAGAAAATGTAGTTCCTCTATACCTGCTCCCGCCTAAATCCACCGTTATCAGAATATGAAGCAAAGTATAACCTAAGATTAAAATATTTAGTCCCCAATTGGTACCTCCTTAATATCTGCTAGCATTCCAACAACAGCTGCATCGATTGCATCTTGGTTTTCTACCCTTGATGCTCTAGCAGCAAGTAAGACTACCATGTCTTTATCATAGCCTTTGTAAAACCTAAGGAGGACAAGATATCAGACTAGGCGCTTGAGAAATGATAAATATGCAGAGATGTACCAATAAGATTTTTATCGACTGTGTTTATTCAGAGTTAGAGTTCCAGTTTTGTCACTGCACAGGACATCCATTCCAGCCATTTCCTCAATAGCCGCCATGCTTTGGTGATTGCCCCTGATAGAATAGCAATATTTAGTGCTTAATAGTAATGGGGACAAGCTGCAGTTCAAAAAAGACCTGAGGTACCTGCTGTGATAACCTATGTGAACCTATTGCCATTGTCACTGACAGAACTGTTGGCATGGCAATAGAATCCCACCCAAAGCAAAACTAGCAAGTTATCAATGCCAGGACGGTATTTGCGGTGTTGAATTGAAACATTACAATGATTTCAATGATCATGCCAATTGCAATCGAACAGATGCAGAAGTTTCCAATGGCAGTTGATAAAAAATCGATGAGGTTACTTACAAACCTCTCATATATTAGGAGGAGGTTTAAGGAGAAACTCTTCTGAAAATGCCCAACCAGATTTGCCATCAACCAAGTGAGCAGCCTTGCCAAAGAATGTATGGACGCCAGTCCCAATACTACAGCTTCCAGTTCACCCTGTTTACAAGTAGAACCAGAGTAGACCTCTCCCCTGATGTTTGGTAACTGGGAGAGATTCACCAGTGAGAGCAGACTAGCAAAGAAAAGGAAAAAATAATTAGACACAAGGCCAAGAATTAATCAAGACCTGGGGACAGCATACCTGGTCTATCTTCAATGGATCACCCCTCAAGTAGGCGCCAACAGCTGGCACAATATCACCAAGCTTTTTATAATTGATTATATCACCAGGAACTAGGATTTCTGCATCTTGTTCACTCCATCGACCATCTCTAAGGACCTGCATTCGCATGTGTTGAGAGAGTAAGACACCATCACTTTCACATGATAAATAAACTCAATACCTTAGTCTTTGGTGCCAAACGAGCCATTAGAGATGCTGCAGCGTTTCCAGCATTGTTCTCTTCGATAAAGCTGATTGTAGAGTTGATTATCAGCAGCGTAATAATCCCAATAAAATTTTGCCAATCTGGAGGCCGTCCCCTGAATTTTTAAGCTCACATTAATAATAATTAAAAATCTAAAGTAAAAAATAGTCCACCTAGTTTATAAATGGTCGAAACACTCACATCACCATTCGCCAAAGCAATTGCCATCACGGCTGCAGCTTCCATGACCCAAGATAAAGGGTTCCACATAAAACCCAAAAACTTCAAGAATTTGCTCTCCTGTAGTTATACAGACGATAATTCAGCAGCTTTTCCCAATAAAGATTGAACAATCAATGATAAAATGCATGGCAAAGCTCGACTGTCTAAACCACTAGAGCTATGAAACCTTACGCTCTTTTCTTCTAACTTGTTGTGGCCAAAAAGTCTTAACCGCTCCTCTGCTTCTTCACTGCTGAGCCCTTTCCTTGAGCATGCTAGATGAACAAACACCTCCTCTACTGGAATATTCTCCTGCAATCCAACCATGCATTGAAAGAATTATAGGTGCGGTAACAACTAAACAATAAAGCAATATAAATGTAAGCATCTAAAAATTTTTTGATCTAGTTTTGTTAAGGGTGACGGCAATGACAGAAAAGGTATTCGCACTCCTACCATTTTGCCAGAGACAGTTGCATATTAAAAATCACCCAGAAGCCGTAATAAATCAGCTTGGCATTGTGAATAACAAAGTGCATAGTCGAGGAGATAAACACTCACCAGATCAACGACTTTTTATTCACAGCCTCAAGAAGCGCACCTTATCGGGATGGGAAGCTGCATTCGTTTTTCCCAGTATCTTCCTCCATTCCCATCTCAAATTACTCTACCAAAGCAAGACCCTATCATGTGCCAAAAACAATGAATGCAGCGCCTGAGCTTCTATATCATGAAGAACTAATCTTCCTGCCAGAATGATGGATTGCTTGAACCATTGACGAACAGGGTTACTAAATCATGCGAACATAGCTGACATAAGAAGCTGAGATGCGTTTGAAACAAAATTATAACGCCTGAAAACGGTGGTTTCTGCTCTCAAACCGCACAGGTTTTTAGGAAGAGGAGCTAAACCCAAACGTAAAACGGGGGTTATCTAAGAATGTGGAAACATTGGATAAGGCAAGGAAGAAGAAAGGCGTGGGGAGGTGTAGTGCCTGTATTCCGAAGCAAACGAGCCGGTCAGTATGCCGGGCAAAGTGCCAGGGCCAACCAACGGCAAGCCACCACGTGTCGAGCTTATAATGGTTGCCAAGTCGCCATATGGTCCTGTATGTGGATTCATTTATAAAGGAAGAACGTTGTCCCCCTTGCATTAAGCTTGCTTTTCTACTTTCTAATTTATAGACACGACAATGCATTGTGGTGTGGGGTCCCCCACCCCAATGGTTTGTTTTAAAGAGGATAATGGCACAAGTTGGTAGAAGAAAGGATAAATAAAAGACTATGTTCCAAAATTTGACTTCCTTAGGACTAGGAATCCAAATATTCATAAGAGAATGTACAGGTACATTGGTTGAATAAGCACCATGTAATATGATGTCATGCTTATCCAAATAAGAGTATATGGTCACGGCTACAAGAAACATATATGGATTTCAATAACCGTTTTTCCATTGAAGAGGGAGCTTGTTCTTGGTGTCGCAAGGACATCTGGCACTTCATGCCCCCCCAATGCCAAGAACAAGCGACTCGTTTTGCCTTCATGTTACTAAAACAACATGTCATGCTACAATGGTATGGCGAGCCGCTATTTTGAATAGAATGGATGCCACACGTAAGTCTATAATTTGATACACTCCACTTTGTTTGACCTAATGTGAAATAAAAGAACATCATACAAATCGGGATTTATCATTCTGACCAGGATAGATGCCATCAAATCTGGAAATGATGACCCCGCTTCCTTGACATACGAGAAATGTTGAATATTTTGTTCACAAACAAACCTAAGACCATATAATACTCATTTCCCATATATATTCATCTAAAAATAAGCAGTATGGGCTTTGTTTCATCCAAATATGTGCAGCTTATGGTATTCAGATTTGATAGATGCATTTGCTAATAATGGATCACGAAAATAGTACTTAGAGTGTTGAAGAATTTATGCGCAATGAATGACATGATAATATATGTTCGAAGAATTGGCATGATGGGTGAACAAGGGTCCCGGGCACCAATCTTGTCACTAAATAATGTGCTGCATACAATGAAACACACGTGCTGGCTTTGTAGGTCGTTGATTTTTACCATATGTTGATTTGGATTAAATATAATGACTAATATGACTTTGAAAGAGGAACATGGTGAGATAATTTCACAACATCATGATAACATGGCAAAATAACGAATCAACCTGATACATATGTGTATTTACAAAAAAGAACTAACAAATAACAGAAATTGTGGATCTAATATTTTTAAAAGCAAAAATTTATGGATTTTCTAAAATGACTATGCAAGTTAGGAACAATGTGATGATTTGGCATGCTCACGATGGATGTAACCGCTAAACAAGGTATGAAGCCAGTAACTATTTAGGACCATCCAAGGGTGATGCCAACGAAATTATAAAAGTAGAGAGATGTATCGCATAATCTTACTTTGTCTATGAATCAAGAGGGTTCAATCCAAGTTTAGGCCCCAACAAGCATTAATGGTAAGAAAGAAAGGAGGTTAAATCTTGTCACATGCAAAGAATTGTCGATCCTCTATTGTGCATGTCCTATTGAGCAGGGTCAGATTGGCAGCAAAAGTCGACCGGTGGAGACCAAGGATGGGGTAGAAATACCCTAAATCTTGCAAGGATGTAACCTTAAGGATTAGAGAAGCCACACATGTGCCTCAGGATACCATAAGAAACCAAGAAGCAGATCTAAAGAAATTCACCAAGGAGAAGCCCATTGGCAACACCGAATTTCTAAGATCTAATAGTATTGAAGTTATATATACCAGAAAGTAAAGGTGAAAGAAAGCTGCAATAGTTATCCCCACATATTTAGATATAAGATTATTCCAGAAGGGAAGAAGAAGGAAAAGAGAATTTCTCCTCCTTACTCTCCTTATTATTATAGGAATACGAGGTTCTGTGATAGAGAGAGATCAAAGATACATCGCTCTCATATACATCACTTGATCCATGTTTATGCTCTCTACCAAACATTTCGGCATTTCCTCCTCGAACCGAGTAACTGATGCACAAATATTATTAACCATGGGATTTATTATTAAACTTTGTAGAAGTTATTAATGAGAAGTATTCACGTCAAGGGATCTTAACCTAGAAATATTACATAGTTAATGGTTACCATCAAGCAGTTAATGGTTATTCAATTTGAAGACAAGTTTTCAAATTTTCATAAAACCATATAGGCCTTAATGGTTAAGTTATAAGAGAAAACCACATTTAGAAATAAATATGTGGTCGAGAAAATCCCCATTGGCAAATCCCTCTTTAGAAAATGATAAGTCAAATCGATTCCAAATGGTTGATCCAAGTATAAAAGTAGGAATGCCATTATGTTTAACCCGGATTCAGATAGATGTTTTACGGGAATATTGATTGGCTAATGATGTTTTCTCATGTTTGTACGATAATATTACATGAATAGTGGATCGATCCTATTTGCTTACAAAGGTGGTATTATCATTTTGATATTTAACCAAAGGTAGTGTCAAGTTGCCTTTATCCCTAAATATTCAAACTTGAGATATTGACTTGTTAAGTTGATCCAACAATTTCAAGTTGATTGATCTAACAATTTGAGTTGGTTTTCACATTGATATCGAAAGATGATGGCAAGTAGACTGGGTCCCTCATTGTTGAATGGAGTTGAGGAAGGAGAAGCAAGCTCGTGCTTGGAAGGAGAAGGATGAGTAATAGTACAAAGCGAAGATATGTGAGATTTGGTTGCAGGGGATGGAAATGAAGTAGATGAGTAATACACGTCATTCCAGAAAGTGGAGCCAAGAACGCTCATATCGCACCACAAGTGCAAGTGTCTCAAAAAGGTGTATTCCGCTAGGTGTGAATTTCCAAGAAGTTAAGTTCCAAAAAGATCATGTTCAAATCAAAAACAAAACACTCAAAGAAATGCTCTGATTTTCTAGTCAAACATTATGAGGTTAAGAATTCATCTCATTTTAAATGGTTGATAGAGAGTTGAGAAAATTAAAAGTTTGAGATGAAGCCAATCTTACTCAATTGTTCCAAAAATAATATACGCACCTTGAGGCGCAGGGGTACCTCATATCAAAGACTCATATCCTTATCACCGTTTCAGCTTTTTATCAATATGACCAGCTGTCAATCCTAGTGAGAAGTGTTGCGTGAAATCGAGAAAGGGCATAATTGATGATCGTGACGTGATTGAATAAAGAAAAATACTTAAAGGAGAAGATGAAGAAAAATGCTGAAATTTTTTTGCGAAAAAGGAAGGTCGATTTGAAATGATAAAGTAAAGTTGGGACCATGTTTTATCAGAAAGCTTATGTAATATTTAAAAATAATTGTTCCGGAGTCAAGGAAAAGGTGTGGAAAAGGGGCGTAAATAAATTTAGGGGAGCTCCAAGAAAAATGTGCGAGGTAGTTTCTCTAAAGGAAGAAATGAAGGTGTTTCCAAGCATCAATCCAACCAAGATACTACAATAAAGACATGATACCGACATAGAGGTAAATTTACATGTTACATGCTCTATTGTATGTAAAATTGCTAACAAAAAATAGTGATATAAGCCAGGATAGATAAGGGAGCCGAGAGATCGAGTTAGATCTACCAATGCTCTTAAGGAAAGAAAGAGGAGCTTTTACCTTTGTGCAAATAGGAGATGGGAAACCAAGAGGCTGAAGAATCCGATGACTGAGCTCTATGATTTTAGAAGGAAAAATAATTAATTTGAATGATGTATCATGTGTTCCAAATATTGTAAGAAAACCCGCTATGTTCCTCTAAATATATGGTATAAATAATGTGATATCCACGCCACCATACAACCCTAGCCTTGTATGTGGAGAAGGAAACATGGCTAAGCTTTCATTATACATAACTTAGCCAACCTTTAGGTATGGAACCATTTCATGGCTCCATCCTAACCCGCCACATGGACACACCCTATTGAGCCACATAGCATGACATGGGCAACTCTAACCTACCTAATGGCCAAACCTAATCTAGGGCCATTTTTTCTCCAACAATCTCGAACACTATTTGCACTAAAAAATCCATTTCTCGAGAATCATATGCTACAACATAGCATAGCACAACAACCAAGGAGCATGTGCAC
The DNA here is from genome assembly GCA_021234155.1 of Isoetes taiwanensis. NCBI lineage: Eukaryota > Viridiplantae > Streptophyta > Lycopodiopsida > Isoetales > Isoetaceae > Isoetes > Isoetes taiwanensis. The sequence goes on from JAJEKV010000002.1 coordinate 39,861,248, forward strand.
CCCGTAAGGAATGGAGCTACCCGTAACACCAACGACATGGGAGACGCCGTGATGTGTAGAAGTTCCTCCATAATACGTATTTGAGTAGGCTTTCATAGATCATCGAAACTAAGATTCCGTGATGAGTTAGCATTTCATATCCTAGTGAGCCATTCTAGAATCCTCGCTTGTATCTCAAACCCTAATCAATAAAACCCGTTGTGTTAGATGCATGTAATTAGATTTTTTTTTCGAGGGATCTAAAGCCAAAAAAGTTTATTAATCGACAAAAAGTACAAAATTTACATGTCTCATCTAACCGTGAGCACAAAAAGATGTCACAGAGAGCATGAGCCCGAGCACAAATGTGCTTACTTCGAAAGGGAAACTAACGATAAGAATCATTCAAGATAATCGAATCCATCAAGAGAGCACTCATAGCCGCGATTTTTCGCCACCGTAATAACAACACCTATGTGCGATGAATAAATGCCTTTGAAAGATGTTGTTCTGGACGCCCCATATTGACCATAGAGCCAAATCCGTGAACCAAGATGGAATGTCATTCATGAAATGCCGAGGGCCATGCATTAGGATAGATGCTAAGAGGATGCACGGCAAATCAATGTAATCGCTAAACAGGCCTTGTAGACCATGTTGGTTGAACCCCCGGACAATCAAAGAGACAAAGTGCTCAAGAGTCTCAACAAATGAAAAGGCGAGCGGCATAACGTGATGCGCGAGGATCATAGCGATGCTCTGAAGATATTAACGATGTGCACCGGTGGATAACCCGCCACCATAGTACGTAGACTTTAGGGTGGAGCAATTTATCCCAAAGCCATCGCCATGCACGATACAAAGTGTGTTGTGGAACTTATGGTGCTGACATCCGCAACCTGAGGGGCCGTGGTGCTAAAAAGAAGGCATATAATCGACCGACAAAATGCTTTGCCTTTGGCGAATATTTTCATGACGCCCCATGGCACTCTTTTCTAAGAACACAACTTGCACTAAGAGGCAAATTTTCTCGACCTTCTCCCAAAAGACACATCCTAACGAGATAGAACTTTGCCTCAAATTCAGCCAAGATAGCACCGCTCCATACCATGCTTGAATAGACAAACGCCTAACCATCATCTTTTGTGTAAGGGGATGAACCGATGCCGCTGAGGTGCCGAGGGGTCCGAGGTAGTGGTGTCATCACCATGGAGTCTCCAATGGGTGTGCATGGAGGGGCATGACCGTAAAAAGATGTTTGATCGCCTCCCATGCTCTCAATAAGCCAATATAAAAATAGAGCAAAGACTTGAAAAGGCCGCAGAGTCTGAAATAATGCCCAAGGTAGGACCGGCTTGATAGCCTTTTGCCTAAAGGATACGAAAGGACCAAGAGCTTGTTTAAGAAGGCGTAAACCGAGAATCATCTTCACCATTCAGAGTCTCCAAATGAACTTTGAAATAAGGATCGATTTACATCAGAATGCAATTCACAAGAGACAACTTTGGCGGTGGACCATCAAAATCAGTACTTATCTAAACCTTAATGATCTTCCTCCCATGCAAACCCATAGTAACAGCGGATGCCAACCGAATCCCCCAACAACTTAATGGCATGTCCACGCTACAAGTAATTTTATAAATAATCACGGTAACACACGGAAGCCTGAAAGTATCCAATGTCCATAAAGCCGCACTTCTTACCACCCCACAAGGATACCGGCTGAAAAAGTATCTAAGAGCAAGCAATACGTAAAGAGGTTGCCCCCATCGGGTTCTCGGCGCGGTGGGATAAGAAGATGGCTAGGGCGTATGTAAGAGAAGTACTTGGGTCCTTGGCTCAGACCATGTAATCAGTACTGGCTTTGTTAGTCATATTTACATGGGGACATCGCCTAAGGCTACTTGAAGGGATGCTGGAAACAAGTATCCTATGCAAGGGGACTTGAACAAGGGAATCCTACCCTAGCTTGAAATTCTCAAGCGAAGCACCGGCCATATAGTCCGGGGCTATTTGAAGGTGAAGCTGATGTCGACATTTCTTTCACAAAAGACTTGGAAGATGTCGACATCCTCCAAGAGGCAGATGCCAGCGGCTACTGCACTACATCGCCCTCAAATCAGCAAAGAGCCATTGATCTAGCAAGGAAGGAGTATCAAATTATGCGTAAGCCGCCTCAGGAGCTGGAAAGATCGCCTAAGCAAAGGGGGAGCAAAATTTGCAGGTACCAATTGAGAAATGGGGAACTTATTTATAGAAAAAGGGAAAACCCTAATTTTTGGGTGACTTAGAATTTACCGAGATTAGGCAATTTAACCTATTAAGTGATGCAATTGCAAGTTTGAAGTATATTTCTAGGGTTTGAGCATGCTAAGGACTCAAGCATCAACCTATTGTGCAATTTGGAGATCATTTAGTGAAGAAATGGCCGGTTTTCACACGCACCCGAGCCCTAAAATGTAGAAATCATCCCCGGGCGCTGACGTGATGAGACATAGGTCCTAATTAGGGCTAGGGATTACTCAATTTAGGTGATCTAAGGCTGTAATTCCACTAAACTCATCGAAGTTAGGCAGAATTGACCCCTTTACTTGGTCGATTTGGAGCCGTTTTGGGCATTTTAGATGGTTCACACGCTTTCCAGCCCATTTCTAGAATGTAGAAATCGTCTCTTTATGAGACATCGCCCCAATTTTGCTCAAAACTCCAATTTAATTAAAACAAAAGCTAGGGACCGAGCATATCTTGACCTATTTAAACAAGGTTTGATACTTTATTTACACAAAATTTTCTTTTTATATTAACAAAATTTTTCGCTTATTTACAAAACTCAAGGTCGTTTCCACCTTGATGTGCCGGGCAAGATACATATCCTCGCCTCATGAGGGTAACCTTTCGCCGCAATCGGCAAAGCCGTTGAATCTTCAAAATGTTTCACTAAGTGGGCTTTCGCCGCTTCTTGCAAACACAAAGAACATCTCGGGCTCCTCGGATGTCTTATGTGGTTGTATTCTTGAATGACTTCGCTGATCAGACGTACCGAACGGGCGCCCGGGAATCAGAGTCCAGAGCTCTTCTCGGAAGTGGCGGATCTCCTTGAGTGCCCCCGCCCTTCCTCCGCTTTTCTTGTTCCGCCTCTTCCCGTGCTCGTGGGGCTTGGGCTTTGGGTGGAGGGGCTTTAGTGTTCCGCTCTTCGCCGGGTGCCCTTCAATCGCTCTCACCCTAAGGCTCCCTCGTAATAGGGTGTTGTAGGCCTCCCACTCTCATTTCATATATGCGCGCTTGTGCTCCCTCATTCTCTCATAACTCAAGGGTCTATCATATAGGCTTCCGCTGCGCCGCGGGGGTCTTGACTCTATCCCACGCTCTGGAATGGTGAAGCTGGGCCACCGCCCGCCTCCTCCTCGCTTCTTGGGCCGCTCGCCAGTGTACTTTCCTTCCAACCTAAGGGGCTTTGAAGAGTTTTGCCCGCTCAGCACGGGAGGCTCCGGTCCAATCGCCGTAGGTGGGCGGGTCTCCTCCCGACGCTCGCTGATGACAAGGTTGCTCCTCTCCCAACCTTGACCAGCTTCCTTTGCCCTCAGCCTTCTTGATGGCCTTGGCCCTCCCTCTTCTTGGATCCTCACGCTGCCTTCTCCCTCACCTTTGATCTCTCTCCGGGCGGCTACTGCTTGACTCTCAGACTTGTGGACTTGCTGCTAGGGTCGGCCTCTTCCTCCCGGTGATAAGCGGGTTGTTCTCCCCTCTCCTACCTGCCCTCCCTCCCGCAGTGGATCTCAGCCTGGGTTGTTCTTGGCCTATTGGTGGCTCCGCCTGTTCCCTCCGCCTCCCTCCCCGCGGGCTGGCGCCCCCTCGAGTTGCTCCCCGCCGCCCCCGCCTCCCGCCTCCCCGGCTGGTAATTTTGAGGATCTCGCCCATGACGCCCGTCCTGGGCTGCCCCCAAGATCTCTTCTGGTGGTCGCCCGTCCGACCCTCGATTCCTCGCCGACGGATCCGGCCGACGGGAGAAGGCGCTCAAGAATCCCGTGGAAAAGGCCCGAGATACCGGGCGCCGGAGGATCCGCTTGCTAGGCTTCCTTGCAGTACCGCTTCGTATGGGCCATCATTTTACTAAGTTCGTCGATTGAGCTACGCTACCAGAAGATCGCCTTGACAATACGAAGCCAAGTTCTCGAAGGACGGAAAATGGGAGGGGTCCGCTTCATTTATAGGGCCAATTTTAGGTCAACTTTTAAACTACCTTTTTTGGGTTGTCTAAGGCATCTAAAACACCTACTTCAGTATGGTTCACATCGCTGCGCCCAGCCCGATTCCTAGAATCTAGAAACCTGTCCCGGCCGACGTGGAGACATGGTGGGGCCCACTATTAAATTAACATGTAACATGCTAAATCTACTAATTCTTAGCTTAAATTTAGAATTATCAAGATATTTTACCGTCAATTTACAACTTTTTGGTGTCAGTTTATCGTTCAAGACGCTATACCAAAACCGATTTCTAGAATGTAGAAATCGGTTCCGGCGCGACGCGGAGACCACCCTACTTTTGGATGTTGGCTCATCAATTTTAGTCTTTTACGCTTTCTATTCTTTTTAATCACATTAGCTTAGTATAAACTACAAAAAATGAGAAAAAAAATTTCTCATTTTTCGAGGTTCGAGGATCCTATCAAGTTAGTGCTATCGGAAACATGGCTGCTTTTGCTCTTGGTCTCCAAGAACATAGCTCGATACCACCAGGACGCCCCTCTACTGTGATACCTGCACTCACCGTGATACAACAGGAGTTCATCCCCCATACCAGCCCTCAGGCTACTGCCAGGCTCCTCCATTATGACACCGCAAACCGTGAACGGGTTCCGGGGGAAGAGTGGAAGGGTCATTGCACCCCGCCTCGTGGCCTACCTAGCCGCTGGAAGCGAAAACATACATGTACGTCAGAGCACATACATCAACATCATATGACCATCGCTGGGATGGTCCTCCACATATCTGCGTGATAGACGGCAGCCATTACATCACATAGGGAATCCTACCAAGGCTCGCATAATGTGGATGGACCGACAAGCTTGGGTCCGTCCAGTTCATTGCGCATGTAATTCATGGCAATGGATTTGGCTGGCATAAGAACATGGCCTAGGGTTGTCCACTCCATCCGGGCCCTCCCGTGGCACACTTTGCGAGTAGGTTGAAAAGTGTTGACTCGGATCAGAGTCTCCGGGATGAGCGCATAGCCAAGGGGCTATATCCTCGTTACATCTCCCCAGTTCCCATGGGGCGTGTAGGGGATTTCTCCCCTCCAGATCTGCTACAATGCTGACTCAGGTGACTAGAGGGCCACCGCCTGATCCCACTTGAACTCAATGGAAGGTCATATTCACCACCTCACTAGTAAATGAGCCCATGCCTTGCCCACACGCAGCGGGCAAGCCATTAGACCTAGTCACAAAGACCCCCCCTGGCAGCATTTAACACACCATAGGGGTCGCTCAAGAGTCAGAACATGAACCTCCCTTATAAGCCGCCCTGGCCCCCTTCACCCACAAACTGTGTGTGGCTCTTTGTGCACAGTGCCGCATCTACGCAGGGCTAGAGAGGCTACTCTAGGAGCATCAACTACAAAGCTTTTAGGTCTCTACCCCTTCCCAATACAAGGAGTTCATAGAGATACATCATCCATATATACATCACATAAGAACTCAAGAACAAGATCTAATCTACCACATAGAGTTAGGTTCTTTAGTTAGAATCTGCTATCTAGGGATCTAGAGGTTCGCTATGGCCAATCTAATAGGCTAAACCTACTCCATACAATGACTAAAAATAGGGTTTAGACTATCTAATTGGCCAAATACCTGGTCCTTGAGAGGCTCCTCCCCGACCGAGCTCGACCATCCCGGCCAAACGCCGAATCTAGAGAGAAACTAAGGTTGCAATTCTCCCAAATGAAGTTCGGGATGCGGTTTTGGTCGCTGAGGCAAATGCAAACAGAGTTCTCAAGCCCTAAAATCGAAAAATTGGGTTAGCTAGGGTTTCCAACCCTATATAGACAAGGGGTTATTAGGGTTTCCAATTATCCCCTTTGGCATGTGGGATAATTGAAATGGGCCCACTTGCCCTTAAGGGTTAGGTGGAAAATGTGCCCACATGGAAATGTGTGTGACATTAATGAATGTGTACATTGGAAAATGTGCACATTAATTGCACCTATGGGTATGGGCCCACTTGGCATCAAGTGGCCACATGGAAATGTGTGCCCACATTAATGTGTACATTGGAAAAAATGTGCACATTAATACTAATGCACATTCTTAGCAAGTTGCCCCTAGGGCTACCCACTTGGCTGATACGCTATGCGCACACGCCAATCGGGTGGTGGCGCTACGCTGATGTGGCAGCATAATATACGCCCCGAGCGTATATTGTGCCGAACGCCACAAGACTCAAGAAGAGCTTTTTTTTTTGTAAAGATGCAAGAAGGCTTTCCCAACTCTTCATCACTTCTCGAAGCAAATGTACGGGATTGAAGAGTTCAAAAGCTTCTTTTTGTTGTTTGGGTGCAAATAATAATCCAAATAATAAATCCAACAAACGAAAAGACACTTCATGACTTCATAGTGCTGCAAAACATAATATCGCTTATTGTTATCCAACTATCGTGCAATGCCACATTAACACAACTCAAACTTGGTTGGAAAAGACCAAGTAGAAAAAATTGAAATGCAATAACTTAATGCTTCATGAATTTAGAATGCTACAAGCATAGCATCGCTAATTGTTATACAACTATTCATCAGTGCAAGGCATATTAGTAGAATAGAATAGAATAGAATAGAATAGAATAGAATACAGTTAGTGTCCCTAGTACCGTGAGGCCACCGGACTGATGTAGCATAGGCGAGCTCTCCTAGAGGGTTGCACATCATGCTGGTTTGGTGTAACCCTTTCGGAGGGTTTATATTGTTTTCTATTGATACCAACACCCTTATACTTGGCATATGGCCATGCAAGGGTGCGGCCGCTATCAACAAATTTTTAGTCAGGTACATTGCGGGCTTTAATGTCACACACTTTTACAGTGGTTCATATCTTTGTTTTTGTGCACCTCACGGTGTCTAATCACCATCTCATTGATTGCATATGCTAAATCCGCTTTTGTCTCATCTCTTACCATGAGGGTGTGTATCCGTTGTCCCCAACTTATAGATCTGTATCTGCTTCTTATGTCTTCGTATATTGTACATTCATTGAGCATGTAATTCTTGTCTTCTATTCTCCTTGTTTCACATATTCGCAAATTGTTCTCCCTTTCCACTTTCCCTCCATTTGTCCCTCTCAATTTTAGGTCATCGCTGCCCATTTGAATCTTGCTAAGATCCCTTCTGCCTTCCCTATTCGGCTGTCCCTATACATTTGTTGTCCTATCTGTTGGTCCGGGTTGAATACTTCTCTCAGCCAAAGTATTTTGGGGCCGCTATGCTTTTTGTAACCACGATTTTGTCGCTCTATCTACCCATTCTTCACTCCATTTTCCTTCATTTAGTATGTCACTCAGATTCATCCCCATCTCTCTGGTCCATACTGGCTGGAAAGACTGAAGTAGAAAAATAGAACAATGATAAATTAATGCTTCAATAGTTAATGGGTGGGTAGAAGGAGGGAGGAAGGAAAGGGAGAACCCTATTATGTGGGCAGAATCAACATGAGTAAAAGGAATTAAAATCTCACTCCTCTTGCCAATTCAACTAACAACGACATCCATTGAGAGGCAAAAATAATACCCCGTACTAGAAGAGCAAGGAAGAGCATGCCTTTCCAGAATCATCTTGAGGCACCAAAAGGAAACTATAGATTTTGCTATAAATCAGCAAGAACAACAAATGCAAGCAATTTTTGTAGAGATATGCAAGAGTGGCAAAGGCAGCTCTATTTTTACCATGGTTTTTGGGAATAGGAAATACACAAATTGCTTATTTCTATCTCCAGGAGACAAGTTTTCTACCACTTCAACGGGCTACATTGGAACCCCATATTATTTACTTCCAGAAGGTGGTCGCTATGGGTGATACACGTTTGCCCAACCTTGCTTTGGCCATAGCAATGGGTCCCCAACGCCTCAAAGCCTGCTGGAAGGACAAGCAAGCTCAGTGGTTCTCACGTTGGGATGTACAGGCAAACAGATGCGTGCAGGTACGGACAAAGAAGGATCACAATGCACTAAAGTTGTACCTAGATGCTAGTTTCCTTCGCAAGCTCTGGGATCCATCTGACAAACGTTAAGATGACACACTATCAGCAGCAAGTGAATCCTATGCTCACGAGAGGTGGCAATGCTTTTTATAAGGAGCAACTTTTAAAGCCAAAGGAACCATCCAGAGGGAAAATGTCAAAAGGTTAGCAAGGCCCCCGCTGCCATGTCAAGTCAAGAAAAGGCCTCTTTGATATCCGGGGCCAGGTCATTGTTTTGCCAATAATAAGGCAACACACAGCATGCTCCCATGAAAGTTTTACATATAGGAGTAGGGATGTAGGTCATATCGAGAAGTTCAGCCATAGATAAGTCAGAATATTAATCCATAGATTCTGGCATAAGTCGAAATACATAAAGGAGGATGAGGGCTTCAGCCATAGCCGCAGTCAACCCAAATTGAAGAGAACCGAAATTAAAATGAAAGGGGAGGCTTTTTTTCAAGAAAGGATCAGTCTGTACATGTTTTCGCCATCCGACCAATAAGCTCGATCGAAAAAGTTATTTCGTGATCACTTCCATCTCATGCCTATTTTTTGCCCTATTTTTAAATTTTCCTAGCCGTAGATCTTAAAAAAAGATCTAATGGCAAAAATTAATGCCACATCAGTTTCTGATGAGGAGGTGCTATGTGGATAGGCTAGAATTGCAAGAAAGGCATACTGAGTACTTCCACAATTCATGTACATAAAATAAGGGCAGTATCTAAAAATACATCAGACTGCAAACATCTTCGAATAATAAAGAAGTAGAAGTATTTACCTCAATTTAAGGAAGCCTTACAAAAGCACATGCATCAAACAGACTGGAGTATGTTAAATATTTGCTTTAACGCCATAGGATTGCATCCTCTTGAAAAGTATAATTATAGAATGCTCATTTGCATACTCGATATATCCTGAGATTATTATAGTCCAACAAACCAGATTCTTTGTCAGCAAAGTGTTAAGAATCTAATAAGCACAAAACAATGCTCCCAAAGCAGCCTAGCATATATATGTGTATGAGAATAGAATAGAATAGAATAGATTTTTTAGCATCCATGGAGACCAATTGGCCTATGGGACCCAAACAAAAGAGAGCAAGAATCGACATCAATCGACAAAGATTAAAAACCCCCTACTCAAGGGTTTTCGAGGGAAAAACCTTAGCAGTAATAAGTATGTTGGCAGGATAGTTCAATACCGTCCCGGAGGACACAGCTGAGTCCGTGCATCCATAACCTCCTGGAGGTATGACCCCAACAAACCCACTGATGACGTAGTCAATAATTGATGCAACGGCCGGGCCAGCACTAGTAAACGAGCATATCGCTTCCTGATATGGGCAAATGCCGGGTAGATCCGAGGGCATGACATTCATCCTCAATACAATAGCTGGGTGGCAACACCGACAAAGCCTTTGCTCACGCGGCTCCCGGTTTCCCAACGCCCCGCTTTCAATGCGGAGGCGATGTGCACCCGTGCGAATGGAAGCTATAAGTTTGCGCTTCTTCATGGGCAGCTGGGTGTATAAGTACTGGTGTGGGCCTCTCGTGAGCCTAGGATTAACTTGCTGCTAATAGTGTGCCGCTTTAACGCGGCCGGCCGAAAGACCGCGATCCCGTGAGCTTATGGGCGAAAGTAGCATCTAGGTACAACTTAAGTGCCTTGTGATCTTTCTTTGTCCTTACACGCACGCATCTGTTTGCCTGTACACCCCAGCGCGAAGACCATTGAGCTTGCTTGCCTTTCCAGCAGGATTTTAGGTTTGGGGACCCATCGCCATGGCCAAAGCAAGGTTGGGCAAACGTGAGAGAACTACCCACAAATACTTTATGTTACTTAGAATACTCACATGTGTCACGTAATTTGATTAGATGCCGTCAAATTAGATTTCATGCGTCAATTTAGTTAGTATTCTAAGATTCCCAAGTTCATCATAACCTGATATCTTGATTGTCCATATAAAAATATTTCAACTTGGCATTCTATCAGACACTTCTTCCATCTCTAATAACCTAACTACAATATACATGTCAATCAATGTATATGCTATAAACATGCTTAAATAGAATCCAAAATTTTCAATAAGTATCTCAATAGCTTTCTCCAGCACCTTTTCTCTTGCACAACTTTGCAATACACAAACATGTTTATTTAGCATTGGCCGAGGACCTCTTAATGTTCCTTTGTCTTCATGCCCATTTCTGGGCCCATCAAGACCTTGCATATCTGTTGTTTGGTGTGCAATGCATTTCTAAGGGATGCTTTATTTTGTTGTAGTTGAGATGGACTTAAACTCTATCTTTATTTTGACCAGATGGAAAACTGACTTGCTAGTTTTGCAGCATCGACGATCTAGAGCTCCCTGGGATGTTATGATCCCCTAATTTCTTCTGGTCATTCGCTTCATCTATATCCATTGCGAAAAGGAGTGGCCACTAGAAAGGTGTTCTCATAATGGACATATTCACTAGAATCCTATAATACATGTACGAAATCAATAACATCTAGTATATTGCCTTAAACCTTATAGTATTTTGCAAGCCTCGCTATACAATATACCCAACACTATCTACGGTCTAAATCGAGGAATAACTTGCAAATATGCCTATCCAACAACTCTCGATGCCCAACGTCACCTCCCATGTGAATATGGACCCAAACTAAAGGGGGTTTTAGGGGGGATTTAATTCAAAAGTGTTAACTTTAATGGTTTTTGTTAATTATAAAGTTTTGGCCCCCTTCGGAGCCTTGGACACCTTCTCTATTTGCTTTAATTTAGATATCAATAGCAATGTTATAAGGACAAAAACCTTGTGAAACATATTAGCCCATTGCATAGTACAAAGGAATTAAAGCCATAGCTTGTGAATTAAGAATAACTAGCCTAATTGCATATTTGAACCTAGAATGTTTGTAGTGAGAGAGCCACATTCAAATTCTCATTATATGCACCAGCATAATTACATATTTGAGCCTAGAAAAGTCATGTTTGCAGTGCTTCAATTTAAAAAAATAAAAATAACAATAATGGGGAAATATCTCCCATGTGTATTGGGCGTTCTAATGAGTTTGCATCTCATTTGCTTCATGCCATTCTTTTCATTCATAACTGTTGCATAGAGAAAACAAACAAAGCATAAACGTTACAATAAAGACATGGTAATGAAGTTGTAAAAATAAATAGTGGTTAAGATAAATGTAATGGTAAATGATTATGAAGTTGAGCATTATATTTCATATTGATTGAAGTGGTAAACGAAAATAGTGGTAGGGCTATAATGGTGGATTGCGGGAGATATCAGCCACTTTAGGTAAAGAATGGAGACTTCAGGCGATGCAGAAAAGGGAGGCACATGTGGATGAATCTCTGAACATCATCATATGCTTCAAGGGGTTTCCGAGGTTCTTTTGCGGCCATTTGGGGGCCGGAAGAAGACAAGGTAATGGTTTGAAGCAGCCGAATCTACAGAAAACCGTGCGAAATCCGACAGTGGGGAGCATGCATTTTGAATGAGTTTATTGATTTCCATGTTCTGCTCTAGAAATAACACAAAACAACAACTTTGTGATGGTGCATTCTACAAATAAGACAAAACATAACCTCTAGAAATAACACAAAATAATAACCGTCTGGTTCTCTCAGCCAACGAAAATCAACGACCAAAAAATGGTGCACTCTAGAAATACTATTTGGTACACTTGCACGAATACAACGACGAAATCATAGGAAAACCATGTGAAAAACGTACAAAAACACAACAATAACCCCTTGTTATTATGCTAGATATTGGTAGAATAAAATACCCAATACCCCTAAATTTACCAAACTCATATAAGTGTTACAAAGGAAGCTATTGATATGCTCTTAGAGACAGGTCCAAAAGCGAGGTTGAGCTTAAAAAGCTTTTGTTTCGTGGAAAGGAACGTCTAGAATATGTATTTTTGAGCTCATGGCTTACATGATATTGAGTTCTATTACCTAATAACATGCATGCTTTTTGTTTACATGGTAAATTGTTGAATGCATGCTTTCCAAATGTATTTTTGAATCATCAACTACGTTAGAGGCATCATTCTTGTCTTGCTATATAGCCATGTTGCTCAAGATATCAATAGACAAGCTTGAAAAAAGCTTGACACAAAGAGGCCTTTTTACAATGAAGGCAACCATGGCAAAAGCACCTTTCAATGTTTCAATCTGTAATATTTATCTGGGTTCATATCTTATTCGCAGACTATGCATTTTCTCTCATGCAAAGACATATGTCAATCTTGAAGAATCTGCATCAATCTCTTCTAGGGGCAGTAGGATTTCCATTTCCATTACTGGACGCTATCATACCTAATCAACAAGATAAATTTCACATCCTATGTTTCATAATCTGACTTAGGCACAAATAGACCTACTCCACAATGGAGCTAGAAATTAGGAGCTTGATTATAATCAGTAAAATGCTTACTTACCATTATTCAATATATCAATCAAGAATGACATTTAGACTCATCACTCTCTTCACTTTGATATCACTATGGGTGATGAGATTTGTGAAGGAAAATACTACTCCACTTTCAACAATAGTTGCAGCCAATTCTGGTGTGTGCTTTCATGTATCAGTGAGTGTTGATATTGATTAATATTTTGCTATTATCTCAAGCCTCTGCGATTGAACTCATTAGTTTTTCTTTTATATGCATGCAACGAATCACCCACCTACAAATTAGTGACAAACTAACTGTATATATATCTAATAGTAGGGCAAGCCAAATTGTGCAATTGATGTTGTACCGATTTTGATGTGCTTAACCAGCAAAGAGTAAGGACCACACAATGCAGCATGCAAAAATATAGTAAAATGGCTTGATTAGAAGGCGTCAATATCTGCATATCTTGTTTGAATAGAATTCATAAGCTGATGCCAAAGAAACATAATATATAAACTTATCGAAGATTAATCCGAGGCCATGGTCGAAGGAGAGGACGAAACTATAAACTAGCAAAGAACAACCCTATGCCATGGTCGAAGGCAAAGGAAAGGAAGGAGAATCAGTGGTAGATCTGAAAATTAAAAGATCCAAAGGCTTAGATTAAATTTACCTAAGGTGTCATGCTAGGTGGATACGCTTAGAATTGCTCAATTGTTGTTGTGGGGAGGAGGGGGGATGCTAGACAAGCCCGCTTTATAGAGAAAAAAAAACTCGTTTCTTTGTCAAATTTCTAGATTTTTCAGCAACGTGGTTAGAAGACAGGCATTAGTTCTCAGAGTATCCAAGGTTTTGTCTTTGCCGATGATCAGGGCTTGGACTAGAGCTTCACTAAATCTCCCGACTGGGCTATACTTAATGATAATTCAAAAATTCAATAAGGTCAATCAAGCTGGTGAGCAATCTGATTTTTAGTAGCAAATGGAAAAGGATGAGCTTCAAGACCAAATCCACAAAATTATATCACACAGAGCTATAGCAATAGACACAAAATGAATTTTGAGCCTTGATTCTGGATCGAAAACATACCAACAAGTTACAAGATCTACCTAGCCATGATGACGGAATGCAAGAAGTTTTGTGGAATTATGTCTCTATTGTTCTGGTATGGCAACGGAGATTGGATGATTTGCTACATAGAACAATCATTATGAACCCACTACCACTTTCACAATCTTACCAGTTTAAGTGTACAACCTTGGGTTTTATATGTATGGAGCTTCCAAAAAGCTAAACTTGGTAACTTAGCTTATTATATTATATTCCGGATTTAAAGACCGTACTAAAGTTGACATTTGTCTTACTATCTATAAAAACTTTTTGGATCTGCATTCTAATGTGCAATTGAATTTGGTCGTTTTCAAATATTCGCACACACACGCACACACGCACGCACACACATCCCCACACACATGCACACGCACACGCACGCACACATGCACGTGCGCATACACACGCACGCACGCGCACACTCCCCCATCAAAATACTATATAGTTCAGTTCAGTCATGTTCTATATTCTCAAACAGTAAAATATTGTACAACTGAATGCCAAAGCCAAATATATACAATGCATATGCTGCATATAGTACATCACATACGTTGAACAATGCGCTCACCATACACTAATACACTAAACATCACACTAAGCACCATAACTCAAAAAACATGAATAGCAATACAAAAGCTAACATCTTCCAGACAATGAGCAATATAATCTTGTCTTACATTTCTCTCCAATCTTCTAGTTCTAATATCTTTTTTTCTTCTTATTTTTAATTGAAGGCTGTACAAAAAGCTACTTTTTACAGGGAAGTATAACCCATCAAAACAGAGAAAAGGGCTTTTTTTTAACCGTGCTCTTATGTATCCTAGTATCGCTAGCAGCTCATAATTCTAGGTTTAGTAGCATGACCGGATATTATAGTTAAACACCTTTCTGCCTTTTCCCCTGATCGAGATATTAAGAGTGCAGAAGACGTATCCACAGATATTTGCCTTTGCCATATTGTATCTTTCTTTTGTATCTTTTGTAGTACAGATTAGAGCCCTTCGTACATTGGCATTTTGATCACAGCAGCAGTTACAAAGACATGGTTTACTAAAAACATCTGAAGAGCCGAACACCTTGAGCCAATCATTGTTGATTTTCAAATTGATTCTTTTCCACTTGATTTTCCGCACCATCAGGGACAACATCCTTGAAATCATAAAATACATTAATTAGTAGACAAACTTTCCATAATCCATTCTATATCATATTTAACTTGTTTAATAATCGCTTCAGGGTGGACTATATCATAGTTAAATATGAACTCGTTCCTCCCCTTCCAAATCCTCTATAAGAAGATATAGATTCTCCAATCAGTGGGGTTGTCAGGCAGAAAGAAATCTAAAGTGTTGAGGCGGTGAGATCGTATCCCAAATAGTTAGAAGCTAACTCAATGATCCATTCAGACCAAATCTCTATGCATTTGGATGCCTCCCTAGCAAGCATCGACAATAGAAAAATAAACATGGCCATTTAATGCACAGGTAGTGGAAGGCTTTCCAACATATCTGCATCAAAAGACATTACTCAAGACCTTTGTCTACCAAAAAAGCTTGCTTTAAATGACAAAATCAGTCGTGACAAAAGTAAATACCTTTGGCTCTTATCCTATTGAAAAGATGGATGAGGGCCTCGGCAGTATTAAGTAGGACAGAGCCTTCAAAGAAAGCAACTAATTTTCAAGAGCTTCTCTGATTTCCTAATTCTCCCAGCCCTATGTTATAAGATCCATGGAACAACATTAATTTAAATTGACGTGGCGAAAAACTTGAGCAAACTGGAATTCTAATAAATATTGACAGAATTCTCGAGTAATTTCAACCAAGTGCTAATGCATTACATTGTGTTGATGTCATTCATAAACACTCCTTTAACACACTTGCCCACGGTTTTTATAGCTAAGATCAAATCTATATTGGATGCTATGAGTGTTACCCACTTATAATATATCGATGACCCATAATCACCAAGTCCATTATGTCGGATGATAAAATTAAGACCAAAATAACACCCTCATTTCAAAAGGCATAGAGTGCTAGATAACAACCTAGAATAACACCCTCTTCCAATGTAGGCATAAGGGTGTATCCCCATTAGATGCAAAACCGAAGAATTTCATGCAAAATGATCTTTGGAACTTCTTTGAAAAGATTTTTGAAGACCACCATTCCTATTGCACATGTGATGTATTTCTGACAGAAACTAGGAAGAGGACGAGAGGACAAATGAAATCTTGCTAGAAGACAAACTCAATTCTGATTTAGGATATCCCTTTAGATTTCAAATCCATCTCAATTGGAGTTCCAGACCTGTGCCATATATCAGAAAAATCAAAATCCGTTTGCAGAATGGGAACACTCCTCCGGTGCCTGTAACTTGCAAGGTGTCACAGGTACAAGCAAATTTTTAGCATAATGAGGATGCACCCTAACACCCTCGTTTCAAGGTCTTAGCCCTCCCATAATTGCTTGTTTCATTCAGCATGTTTATGGGTTTTGGTTTTAGGATTCAATATGAATCATTGATCTCCAAAGATATTCTTTTCATGATGCCAAATCAAGGCTAATATCTTTTTGCCAAAAAAAATGCTTTGCCACTTTCTAAGGTCACTTTCAAACATAGTGCCACAAAAATAAAAAAAATTGCAAACAATGGACTACCGAATGAATACACAAATGGTCCATGGAGCCCCGCCATCATCGCCAATGAAGGGTTTTCTCACACCCACTGGATGTGGATAGGCTTGATCCCTATGTTCATCCAAATATGATGACATCCAATTCGTCAGATAAGCGTTTGGGTAGTGTCATACCCCTTGGAGACTTCAATGCACGCCATACTAAATAGAACAAATTTATGATTTGATCCCTTTGATGGATGATATATTGCGCTTGCATCCCGAAAAAGGAGCTTGGCCACGGATATCGATGATAATCAGGTCACGCCATATGGTCGACAGATAGCTTTTGCTCACGCAGATGATCTTTGACTTGTTGGGTAATCAGGGCATGGACCGGCATGCACATGGCCTTCCACCCGCTAGAGCACTTGTAGACGGAAAACCTTTTCTATCATTAGATCTAGTGTGGTGGACTATGTGTTGGTGCCCGAAAGGGATATGCATGTCATCAAGCACTTTGTTGTGAACAACTAATAGGGATGAAGAGATCTCAAACAAACCACTTACCACTTTACTTGAAGTTGGCTTGGCAGGTTGTGCGCACCCCGATCCAACAACATTTCACATGCCTCAGATGGACCGATTATGAACATGCGCAGGGCTTATGCCCGGATGCTTATAGATGACCATCCGCAAGAAATTTTGCAATATCCTACACTAGAGCAACGTCATGTGCCGGGCTTCCCGATGTGCTTAGGATCTTCAGAGGGTGCTTTGGGATAAGCATAACCTCAATCTCAGACCTCCGTGAACACAACCTTCATTAAGAAATCAATGGTTTGATGCATGAGTGCAAGGAACACAAATGCCGGGTTCGCCAAGTCATTCCCGCTGGACATGGCCCACATTACAAGCTAATGCTTTACATCTTCCTTAAAGCTAAGAAAGCCGGGTACATTGGATCTTTTTCAAAGGAAATGTTTTACCTCCGGAACGTCACTCCCATCCCTTCTCCCATAGAATGGGTTCTTAGAAAGCCGTGATTACCCACCTTCAATATCACTCCCGAAAACTTGGGCCCTTACTTTCAAATGACATATAATTCATTTTTGGTGCACATTTTTTAAGTATTACCCATGCAAGAAGGCCCATATATGCATCATGTACTTCGGATGTGGAACAAGGCTTGACATGTTCTTGCCAATGGGAAAGCCCCGTACTTGTAATATGGTATGCATTTATTCTCTTAAGGGGCAATGACTTTAATACCGAAGTGTGTGTCCCTTTGTTCAAAAGGCATTACTTGAGTTTAGGTTTGTCAATTCAGCTAGACCAACCATCATTGGTACCATCTACAAGGCGGGTCGGACCCACATTGGTCATTTCCAATCTTCAAACATCATGGTCCCTTTGAGTGTAATGTTTGCAAAAGAAACCTGGGATTCTCGAAAGCAGTTGCATGGTTTAAGAGGAAAAAAGATGTACGGCCCTTCGCACTCGATACTTAACCATTGACCACATCTTCACGCTATAAAACCTATTGAAGAACAATTACTCACCATGCTATGCCAATCTATATTTTGTTGCTTTGTTGGTTGCCCAAGCATTTGACAATGTGCCTCGAAAACGGACAAGATTAAGATTCGGGGGTTCCTGAATTTCGCAAAAAATTATATTATATGAAAGATGCTAGAAATCAAAAGCATCTCTTAAAGCTAGTCATTTGATAGTAGTATCTGGGGTATACATAGTTGATGCCCTCTCCCCAACATTGTTTGGGCTTTACATTGATCAATTGAAGAGTCTATTGTCGATAATGGGGGCGATGGAGCTCACCTTCTGATGATCGCCCTCCCAATATATGCCGATGATGTGGACCTCCTAGCTCACACTATGCATTGGACATGCAACATCTTGATGCCCGACACATTCCCCGAAGCGATCGATATGCTGCCAGCATCCAAAAAGACTAAGGTGGTTTTCATATCATCTTCACGTAAAATTCTATCCCTCCTTCATATGTAATGGCCGAATGTGGAAGTTGCATCCACATACAAGTATTTGGGAGTGGAGTTTCCTTCTAGTATGCACCGACACATCCATATGGCTACGAAATGACGGCAGTCGAAGGCACTATATGCAATGCAAAACAATAGTCATAGAGCTGGAGTTGTATGATTGGGCCCATCACCACACCTTTCCCAAGGTCTTAGTAGAGCCTGACCTTTTATACGGGTGGAAGTATGGGGCCCAAGCAGTATCACTTGCTACTTGAATGACTTGGAGCAGTCCATAAAGCCTTCTTAGTACAGTCCCATATCAAATTCTTGTCATAGGAGATGAAATTCTTGCCTTTCGGAGGGCGGCCCTTGATCGCCACATTGTCTATTTTCAGAAAGGTGGTCAATATGGACGATGCTCGCCTCCCCAAACTAGCTTATATCATGGCAATGGGGCAAAAATACATCCAAAGGCCCGGCCGGAGGGAAAAGAGAGCTCAATGGTTGGCTAGATGGAATGTGCAGGCACACTGTGCATACATGTGCAAACAGAGGCAATCACCATAGCTTGAGGCAATATCTTGACGCTTGTTTCCTCAAGAAGCTTTGGGATGCCAAAGCCCTTGAACATGTCAAGACAAAGACACTACCAAATACCACATAAATCCCACATTGAACAAGGCCCCAATGCTACCCGCATACCCACTTGCCCATGAAAAGGCGCAGCTCATTGCCTCCATTCGAGTTTCAAGGGCACATCATCTTCCTATTGAGACGCAGACTTTGATGGATTGGTGAGTCACGCCAGAAAATACTTCCAAAATGCCGCCAAATGGGAGTCATTGAGGATGAATCTCATACCCTTCAAAGTTGCCCAAAGATATGATCAAATTCGACGCAGTTATGCCGAGTTGGTCGCCCGCCAACCGCTACATGTGACATTGAGCACAACATCCATGGGTTTAGGATCATACCTTCGGTAGGTTATGGACATGTTTAGATCATATATGTCCTGCACACACTTGACATGTATATATACATTGATGTATACTTAATGCTTTTGACAAAGATTCTTATTACCACGCATTTTTCCCTCAAAACCCTTGAATGGGGTTTTTTAACCCGACAAGAATAAGTTTGTGGTGCCCTTATTTCCCATAGGCCGATTGGCCTCAAACGGATATATAAAAAATCATTCTCATTCTCATTCTCATTCTCATTCTCATTCTCATTCTCATTCTCATTCTCATTCTCATTCTCATTCTCATTCTTTCGTTTCTCAAGGAAGGTCATATTCTGTCCTGTCCTATTCTGGTAATGCATACTTTCATATTCTCGCCATTTACTTCTCGCTTCTTCAAATATCTTGCTAAAAAGCTCGAAATGAGCAAAACCTTGTCAAAAACCATAGCCATAGCCATAGAGCCCAGTCTTACCAGAAAGCATAGCCCTAGCCATCTTCGATGCAAGAAAAAAAACTAAAGATGAGGATTGCAAAATCATGCAAGATTTCAAGATTCGAAAAAACCTATGAAGCTTAATCTTGCAAGCAAAAAACTAAAGCGAAGATCAAGGATTCAATGGCCAAGCTAGAAGCTGCAAACCAAGGATTAAAGGGAAAAATGGCCAAAACCAATATATTGAAGGCCTGCGCACTCACATCTGATGATTCTTCAGATTTTACTTTGTTCTGGCACACAAAAGACCCATTTGAATTCACAGAATCTGTTGACGCCAAAACCCAGGCTGCAAATAGAAAGCAGCGCCATATCTTATCCATGCCCTAGTCTGGCTCCAAAAAAACATAAAATACCTTCCTTCTTTCTAACCATGCTAAAAAAAATCCATCCAAAAACGCACCAAAATAAAAAATGTGACCTCTAAATGAAATTAAGCTGCTCAAACATGGCAAAATATACGATTTTGGAATACGTCCCAGGAATCATAGTCCACACCATTGCGAAAAGTTCCTCCTCCAATACCAAACTCAAACATTAGAGGTTTATTAGGGTGGTTTTCCATGAAATTGAAGACGAGAAATATCTTGCAAGGTCAAAAAAAACTTGAGCGCTCAAAAATGCGTTAGGAATATTTTCAGTTCAAGACAGAAACCTGAGTTCTTCAAGGTGAGGCAACCACGGGAAAATCTGACTCAAATAAACCTTCAGGCTGGAGGCCCATGGAAAACTGCCCTTATTGCACCAACGACATGCATGGCAAAGTCACCGCATTAAACTTCTATAAAATATTTACAAACTTTTGGAAGGAGGGACACTTTGAAGCAAGGATTCAAATTTCGAAGAAAAATGTGTGTAGTCGCAGACGATTTTAAAAGAGTTAAGAAACTTCGATTTTGTAGAAGATCCTAGTCAGTAGTTGCAAATCAATTAGTATTTGGATAGTGTGGTCCCGAACTTAAACCGGCCGAATGGTAGACAACATAGCTCTCTTGCAAAAAAAACCTACAATGCGCGACTTATAGATGCATCTCCCAGTGAGCAAATATAGGAGATCAAGGATCAAGGATGGGAGCCTAATAGTGGGTTCAGCTCCACAGCTTTGAAACCAATTGCCAAGATCATTTTCTTGTCATTATCCAGTGAGCAAATATAGGAGATCAAGGATCATGGGAGCCTAATAGTGGGTTCAGCTCCACAGCTTTGGAACCAATTGCCAAGATCAAGGAATATAGATCATGCATTTGTTTTATAAGTAACAATGAACAATGCATTTGTAGAAGAATTTTCAACGTACATCCCTGCATTATCTATTCTTCATTTACTATTATTAAAACCCTTTCCAATGAAGCTCTTGAAAAGAGTCATGACCAAAAGATTAAGAGCCTACATGCAATAGAATAATATAAAAGGCCGCAAAGGTACCTATAGATGTAGATGAAACACATCTAAGGGAACAACGAAACTTACTAAACATGATGGGCAACATGAATAATAATATGGGCAAATGAATATGGTAGGCCCTATTTTATATTAAATGTTATCATGACATATAAGTCACAACGCTTAGAAGTTGCATGTGAAAAATATAAATGGCAGTCATGAGATCATGAAGCATGGGTATTAATACTCATGCTTCTCTAGCATCTGCAATTGTTTATTGGAAATTCTCTATGCATTTGGATGCCTCCCTAGCAAGCATAGACAATAGAAAAATAAACATGGCCATTTAATGCACAGGTAGTGGAAGGCTTACCAACATATTTGCATCAAAAGATATCACTCAAGACCTTTGTCTACCAAAAAAGCCTGCTTTAAATGACCAAATCAGTAGTGACAAAAGTAAATACCTTTGGCTCTTATCCTATTGAAAAGATGGATGAAGACCTCGACAGTATTAAGTAGGACAGAGCCTTCAAAGAAAGCAACTAATCTTCAAGAGCTTCTCTGATTTCCTAATTTTGCCGGCCCTATGCTATAAGATCCATGGAACAGTATTAGTTTAAGTTGACGTGGTGAAAAACTTGAGCAAACTAGAATTCTAATAAATATTGACAGAATTTTCGAGTAATTTCAACCAAGTGCTAATGCGTTACATTGCGTTGATGTCATTCATAAACACTCCTTTAACACACTTGCCCATGGGTTTTATAGCTAACATCAAATCTCTGTCATTGGATGAAGTGGTGTTACCCACTTATAACACATCGACTACCCATAATCACCGAAGTCGTTATGTCAGATGACAGCTAGTCAGTAGTTGCAAATCGATTAGTATTTGGATAGTGTGGTCCCGAACTTAAACCGGCCCGATTTCTGCTGGTAGACAACAGAGCTCTCCTGCCAAAAAAAACCTACAATGCGCGACTTATAGATGCATCTCCCGGTGGGCAAATATAGGAGATCAATGATCAAGGATGGGAGCCCTTTGGCGGTCCCTTTCTGTTTTATTCCCTTTTGGGATATTTGCGTAGTGCTATATAATTCTTGGCGACGAATTTTGCAATTTCTAGGTGCTCACACTTTCTGATTCGGGCTATGATGCTCTCAATTTCGGGCAAGAATAGTAGATGAATGAACATATGATACTCTGCTACCATTTGCAGCTCCAGGGGTTGTTGATATTTGCATGCTTTGATCTCCATCCAGGTTCATGTAAGAAAAAAGAGAGCTTACAGCTATTTACAAACATCCGAGTTGTGTGTTGGAAAAGGCCTAAGATGCATCTGTAATACATCTATTTTACTTGACGTGCATTACTCACTGCGAGACTGGTGAAGAAAACCTTAAACATAACCTATACAAGTCCCTTGAGCTTTACAAGTCATTAGACTGTGTAGGCCTGCTGTATGGTATTGATGTCAAGTCCCTTGAGCTTTACAACAGATTCAACATGTCCTTTCAACGTATGAAGCTCTCTCAATCTGCAGAAAAGGAACATCAAAAATGAGTTGGCAACAAAGAAAAATCCGCACTGCTCTGATTAGTCAATAATCACCTTGCTATCTCAGCTCGCCTTTTTGCCTGCTCAGCCATGTCCATGTCTTTGTGCCCGGCTTTCTCTGCAACTTTCATATCTGCTGGTTGCAATCCATGCAATGTCCGTTGTGCATGAGCCCATTTCATTCGCTGAGCTTCTTTGCCGAAATCCTTTTTGCCGTGTAAAGGCAGTCTGTACAGAAATACTTTAGTTATTTCTCTGGAATACAAAGTATGCCACCACAGACGCAAGATACATACCCTCTGCTCAATGAGCAAGTCCCAAGCCTTTCCACTTAGGATGTACCGGATTGTAAACTTAATAATGTCAAGTGGCAAATAAGAAACCAGATTATAGAGCCAGATCACACCAGCCCACTTCCAGCCTATCCCTCTAACAAAGGCAAATGCCCAGTTTGCATATACGGCAATTAAGGTTGCAATCTGTGTTTAAGGTACAACTTAGTAACATAAATCTAGCATTTAGCAGCTGAGGAAGAACTTACTAGTTGAGCAACTGCAAAAGCTATCACCAACAACATTCCGGGGCGTTCCAAAAATGACCAGCTCCTGGATCGCGTCACAAAAATTAATGCTTGGCTAATTATACTCACTTGTAAATAAACAGCAGAATGCTGCTTGTATCTATCTTCTTGAATATCCTGCACCCCAAATTTATCCTGCAGTCATATCGTTGCCCCAAATTATTAGTAAACTATGCCAAGTCCACAGGTCTTTATTTCACAGCAATAGAATGGAATTAGAACTTTTAACATCCACGGAGACCAATAGGCCATGTGGCCATGGTCTGTTTTATTATGTCTACAATGAACCTGTCACTACCGTAAAAAATGAAGTATTGTCGACTAGCCAGAAGAATATAACAGTCATGAGTGCCAAGTAGCCACCAATGACAACACCTGTACCAAATATTTCTGCTAACTTCCAACTATCTGGCATCGGTGATGGCTTGACTCTATCCTTGGAGATTGTCATGATGGTACCTGAAACCAAGAGTTGAATGATGAATTAAATCAATATCAGCCCAACTCATGATTGCCCAACTCATGATTGTTTACCATCATTGAGTATTGCAATGATCAAAACCATAAAAGGTGGAAAGTCAAATTTCCAAATAAGGGCTAATAGCATGAAGCCCAGCTGCCAAGACACAAGTAAAAAATATTAGACTGGGCTGTTCGAATTGAGAATGGTGCAAAGAAGAATCAATCTGAGAAAAAGCTCACCACTATTCTTATTGTGATTGATACTGCATAGATCTGCATTTGGAGGCAACCATGTGTCAGTAAACGGTGGCAATACTAAAAATAAATTTGCATATGCTGAAGCGTTAGCATACAGTGTAGTTTTTCATTCTCTGAAATATTGCCCGGCTTGTTAAGACGGCACTTATTATGACACTAAGTCCAGGTTCAGTAAGCACTATATCCGATGCGCTTCTGGCTGCATCTGTTGCATCGGCAACAGCTATCCCAATATCTGCCTTCTTAAGAGCAGGTGCATCATTTACTCCATCACCTGTCATTCCACATATATGTTTCTTCTCTTGAAGCCGCCGCACTATTTCATACTTATGTTCTGTAAAAACAAACATGTGAATACGAAATATATGTTTTTTCTTCACATATGCGTCATTATTCATACTTAACTTCTGCAGACATTAATGTTTTGCAACTATTAACCTATATTAACTAAAGTATAAACAATATACCTGGAAATACTCCAGCAAAGCCATCTGCCTTTTCTATTAGCTCATCGATGGGAAGGCCTTCATATGCTTCCTCATTTCGATGGCCAAGCAGTGATGATGAAGGATACATATTTGAACCCATTCCCAGACGTCTTCCAGTTTCTTTTGCGATGGCCAATTGGTCACCTATGGCATGATAACTTCATCAAATAAGCCTGCTTGGCAAGCATATCAAAGAGAATAGTATCTTTATATTCTAGTTTATTGCTACCAGTAATCATCTTGACATTGACACCCAGATTTAATGCCCGTCGAATGGTTTCAGCACTATCATGACGAGGGGGATCAAAAAGGGGCATTAGGCCAACAAAGTGCCACCGCCCACCAGGTGATTCTTTCTTGCATTCTGGAACATCCTGTATTACAGGAAAGTTAATAAATTTAAAACTCCACAAGAACACAAAACCCAACAAAAGGGAAAATCATATATGGTAACTAGATCTTTTGCCTGAAAAGCAACTGCAAGTGATCGAAGCCCTCTTTCAGCAAATTTGTCTATTGTGGCATGAACTCTATGCGCGATTTCATCCTTGTTATAAGCTAGTTGAAGGATCTAGGATAGATATATATGTAGTATTAGATAATAATAAATCCCATATGCAATGCCATTTCTGACATTTACCTGTTCTGGTGCACCTTTGGTGACCCGGTGCATCTTTCCTTCACTGTCAAGATAAGTAAGTGCAGTTCGTTTATCTGTTGGATTGAAAGGCAGAAAATGTAGTTCCTCTATACCTGCTCGGGCCTAAATCCACCGTTATCAGAATATGAAGCAAAAGTATAACCGAAGATTAAAATATTTAGTCCTAATTGGTACCTCCTTAATATCTGCTAGCATTCCAACAACAGCTGCATCGATTGCATCTTGGTTTTCTACCCTTGATGCTCTAGCAGCAAGTAAGACTACCATGTCTTTATCATAGCCTTTTGTAAAAACCTAAGGAGGACAAGATATCAGACTAGGCGTTTGAGAAATGATAAATATGCAGAGATGTACCTCAATAAGATTTTTATCGACTGTAAGCTTATTCAGAGTTAGAGTTCCAGTTTTGTCACTGCACAGGACATCCATTCCAGCCATTTCCTCAATAGCCGTCATGCGCTTTGTGATTGCCCCCTGATAGAATAGCAATATTTAGTGCTTAATAGTAATGTGGGACAAGCTGCAGTTCAAAAAAGACCTGAGGTACCTGCTGTGATAACCTATGTGAACCTATTGCCATTGTCACTGACAGAACTGTTGGCATGGCAATAGGAATCCCACCAATAAGCAAAACTAGCAAGTTATCAATGCCAGGACGGTATTTGCGGTGTTGAATTGGAAACATTACAATGATTTCAATGATCATGCCAATTGCAATCGAACAGATGCAGAAGTTTCCAATGGCAGTAAGCACCTGTTGATAAAAAATCGATAAGTGTTACTTACAAACCTCTCATAATTAGGAGGAGGTTTAAGGAGAAACCTTCTGAAAATGCCCAACTTGATTTGTTGTATCAACCAAGTGAGCAGCCTTGCCAAAGAATGTATGGACGCCAGTCCCAATTACTACAGCTTCCAGTTCACCCTGTTTACAAGTAGAACCAGAGTAGACCTCTTCCCCTGGATGTTTGGTAACTGGGAGAGATTCACCAGTGAGAGCAGACTAGCAAAGAAAAGGAAAAAATAATTAGACACAAGGCCAAGAATTAATCAAGACCTGGGGACAGCATACCTGGTCTATCTTCAATGGATCACCCTCAAGTAGGCGCGCATCAGCTGGCACAATATCACCAAGCTTTATACTGATTATATCACCAGGAACTAGGATTTCTGCATCTTGTTCACTCCATCGACCATCTCTAAGGACCTGCATTCGCATGTGTGTTGGAGAGTGTAAGACACCATCACTTTCACATGATAAATAAACTCAATACCTTAGTCTTTGGTGCCAAACGAGCCATTAGAGATGCTGCAGCGTTTCCAGCATTGTTCTCTTCGATAAAGCTGATTGTAGAGTTGATTATCAGCAGCGTAATAATCCCAATAAAATCTTGCCAATCTGGAGGCCGTCCCTGAATTTTTAAGCTCACATTAATAATAATTAAAAAATCTAAAGTAAAAAATAGTCCACCTAGTTTATAAATGGTCGAAACACTCACATCACCATTCGCCAAAGCAATTGCCATCACGGCTGCAGCTTCCATGACCCAAGATAAAGGGTTCCACATAAAACCCAAAAACTTCAAGAATTTGCTCTCCTGTAGTTATACAGACGATAATTGTGCAGCTTTTCCCAATAAAGATTGAACAATCAATGATAAAATGCATGGCAAAGCTCGACTGTCTAAACCACTAGAGCTATGAAACCTTACGCTCTTTTCTTCTAACTTGTTGTGGCCAAAAAGTCTTAACCGCTCCTCTGCTTCTTCACTGCTGAGCCCTTTCCTTGAGCATGCTAGATGAACAAACACCTCCTCTACTGGAATATTCTCCTGCAATCCAACCATGCATTGAAAGAATTATAGGTGCGGTACAATAACTAAACAATAAAGCAATATAAATGTAAGCATCTAAAAATTCTTTTTGATCTAGTTTTTGTTAAGGGTGACGGCAATGACAGAAAAGGTATTCGCACTCCCTACCATTTTGCCAGAGACAGTTGCATATTAAAAAATCACCCAGAAGCCGTAATAAATCAGCTGGCATTGTGAATAACAAAGTGCATAGTCGAGGAGATAAACACTCACCAGATCAACGACTTCTTTATTCACAGCCTCAAGAAGCGCACTCTTATCGGGATGGGAAGCTGCATTTCCGTTTTTCCCAGTATCTTCCTCCATTCCCATCTCAAATTACTCTACCAAAGCAAGACCCTTATCATGTGCCAAAAAACAATGAATGCAGCGCCTGAGCTTCTATATCATGAAGAACTAATCTTCTG
This sequence comes from Isoetes taiwanensis, assembly GCA_021234155.1. Classification (NCBI taxonomy): domain Eukaryota; kingdom Viridiplantae; phylum Streptophyta; class Lycopodiopsida; order Isoetales; family Isoetaceae; genus Isoetes; species Isoetes taiwanensis. The sequence continues at coordinate 39,888,744 of JAJEKV010000002.1, forward strand.
CCAGAATGATGGATTGCTTGAACCACACGAACAAGTTACTTAATCATGCGAACATACATGATTATAAGAAGCTGAGATGCGTTTGAAACAAAATTATAACGCCTGAAAACGGTGGTTTCTGCTCAAACTGCACAGGTTTTAGGAAGAGGAGCTAAAACCAAACGTAAAACGGGGCTAGATCTAAGAATGTGTGGAAACATTGGATTGGGCAAGGAAGAAGAAAGGCGTGGGGAGGTGTAGAAAGTGCCTGTATTCCGGAAGCAAACGAGCCGGTCAGTATGCCGGGCAAAGTGCCAGGGCCAACCAACGGCAAGCCACCACGTGTCGAGCTTATAATGGCTTGCCAAGTCGCCATATGGTCCTGCATGTGGATTCATTTATAAAGGAAGAACGTTGTCCCCTTGCATTAAGGTTGCTTTTCTACTTTCTAATTTATAGACACGACAATGCATTGTGGTGTGGGGTCCCCTCCTCACCTCATAATGGTTTGTTTTAAAGAGGATAATGGCACAAGTTGGTAGAAGAAAGGATAAATAAAGACTAATGTTCCAAAATTTGACTTCCTTAGGACTAGGAATCCAAATATTCATAAGAGAATGTACAGGTACATTGGTTGAATAAGCACCATGTAATATGATGTCATGCTTATATCCAAATAAGAGTATATGGCTCATTACTACAAGAAACATATATGGATTTCAATAAACTGCTTTTCCATTGAAGAGGGAGCTTGTTCTTGGCGTCGCAAGGACATCTGGCACTGCCATGCCCCTCCCACGCCAAGAACAAGCGACTCGTTTGCCTTCATGTTACTAAAACAACATGTCATGCTACAATGGTATGGCGAGCCGCTATTCTTGAATAGAATGGATGCCACACGTAAGTCTATAATTTGATTACATCTCCACTTTGTTTGACCTAATGTGGAATAAAGAACATCATACAAATCGGGATTATCATTCTTGACCAGGATAGATGCCATCAAATTCCGAAATGATGACCCCGCTTCCTTGACATACGAGAAATGTTGAATATTTTGTTCACAACAAACCTAAGACCATGTATATAATACTCATTTCATATATTCATCTAAAATAAGGTATGGGCTTTGCTCATCCCAATGGGGTATGTGCAGCTTATGGTATTCGAGATTTGATAGATGCATTTGCTAATAATGGATCACGAAAATAGTACTTAGAGTGTTGCAGGAGAAGAATTTTCAGGAACACTTTATGCAATGAATGACATGATAATATATGTCTCGAAGAATTGGCATGATGGGTGAAACATCATGGGTAGAGTAGGGCCTTTGGCAACAAGGTCCTACTCACCTGTTGTCACCAAATAATAATGTGTTGCATACAATGAAACACACGTGCTGGCTTGTGGTAGGTCGCAGGATTTTTTTATCATATGTTGATTGTGATTAATATAATGACTAATATGACTTTGAAAGAGGAACATGGGTGAGACACTTCACAACATCATGATACAACATGGCAAAAATAACGAACAACTGATACATATGTGTATTTGCTAAAAAGAACTAACAAATAATACAGGAAATTGTGGACGAATATTTTTAGGGCAAGAAATTTATAGGATTTTTCGAAATGACGATGCACAGTAGGGAACAATGTGATGATTTGGCATGCTCACAGATGGATGTAACTGCTAAATAAGGTATGAAGCAGAACTATTTAGGACTATCGAACTAAGGGTAGATGCCAACGAGTCTATAAAAAGTAGAGTAGACAGACAGATAATCTTACTTTGTCTATGAATCAGTAGGGTTCAATCCAAGTTTAGGCCTCTCAGCCGAAGCATGGTAAGAAAGAAAGGAGGTTAAATCTTGTCACATGCAAAAGAATTGCTGATCCGGCTCTACAGGCATGTCAGATTGAGAAAAATGGGATTGGCAGCAAAAGCTGCACTGTGGAGACCAAGGATGGGGTAGAAATACCTAAATCTTGCAAGGATGTAACTGCTTAAGTGATTAGAGAAGCTACCACATAAAAAGCTTGTGAGATTACTCATAAGAACCAAGAAGCTAGCAGATCTAAAGAAATCACCAAGGAGAAGCCCATTGGCAACACTCGAATTTCTAAGATCTAATAGTATTGTAGTTATATATAAATTAGGAAAGTAAAGGTGAAAGAAAGCTAAAATAGTTATCCCTCTACATATTTAGATAAGATTACTCCATTCCCTGAGAAGGGAAGAAGAAAAAGAGAATTTCTCTCCTCCCTTACTCTCCTATTATTATAGGAATACGAGGTTCTAGATAGAGAGAGATCAAAGCGGCATATCAGTTTTTCTCATATACATCACTCGGATCCATGTTTATGCTCTCAGCTCTCAGCTATTTCGCTTATTTCCTCTGGAACGGGAGTAACCGATGTACAAATATTATTAACCATGGGATTTATTGAGCAACTTTTTGTAGAAGTTATTAATGAGAGTATTCACAGTTCAAGGGATCTTAACCTAGAAATATTACATAGTTAATGGTTACTACTGCAGAGTTAATGGTTATTCAATTTGAAGACAAGTTTTCAATGGTCTATAAACTATATAGGCCTTAATGGTTAAGTTATAAGAGAAACTACATTTAGAAATAATATGTGGTCGAATGAGAAAACTCGGTCACAACCTCGAGAAAATGATGGTGCCGAAATCGATTCCAGTCGGTTTGGATCCAAGTATAAAACAAGTAGAATGCATATTATGTTTAACCTGATTGAGATAGATGATGTTTTACGGGGAATATTGATTTCTGTCAATGATGTTTTCTCATGTTTTGTACAGATAATATTACATGAATAGTGGATCGATCCTATTTGCTTACAGTGGTATTATCATTTTGATATTTAACCAAAGGTGTAGTGTCAAGTTGCCTTTAATATTATCCTAAATATTCAACTTGAGATATTGACTTGTTAAGTTGATCCAACAATTTCAAGTTGATTGATCTAACAATTTGAGTTGGTTTTCTCACATTGATATCAGAGCATAGATGGCAAGTAGACTTGGGTCCTCATTGTTGAATGGAGTTGAGATGTTTCAAGGAGAAGCAAGCTTCCAGGCTTGGAAGGAGAGAATGAAGGATAGTACTGCAAGCAGAAGATATGTGAGATTTGGTTGCAGGGGATGGAAATGAAGTAGATGAGAGTAATACTGCTCATTCAGGAGAAAGTGGAGCCAGTGAACGTTCTGTTAATGCAGCTACAAGTGCAAGTGTCTCAAAAAAGGTGCATCAAGTTAGGTGTATCATTTCCAGTAAGTTAAGTTCCAGCATCATGTTCAAATCAAAAAACAAAACACTCAAAGAAATGTCGGATTTTCTAGTCAAACATTATGAGGTTAAGAATTCATCTCATATTTAAATGGTTGATAGAGAGTTGAGAAAATTAAAGTTTAGAGATGAAGCCAATCTTACTCAATTGTTCCAAAAATATGATAATATACAGACCTTGAGGCAGCAGGGGTACCTGTTACCAAAGACTTTCATATCCTATCACTGTCTAGGGCTTTTTTAGAATATGACCAGTTGTCAATCCTAGTGAGAAGTGTTGCAGGAAATCGAGAAAGGGCATAATTGATGATCAGGACAGAGATTGAATAAAGAAAAATACTTAAAGGAGAAGATGAAGAAAATGCTGAAATTTTTTTTGCAGGAAAAAAGGAAGGTCGATTTGGAAATGATAAAAGCAAGTTGGGACCATGCTTTATCTGTAAAGCTTATGGCCATTTAAAAAATAATTGTTCCAGGCTGAAGGAAAAGGTGTGGAAAAGGGCAGAAATAAATTTAGGGGGAGCTCCAGTTGTGAAAATGTGCGAGGTAGTTTCTCTAAAGGAAGAAATGAAGGTGCTTCAAGTATCAATCTCAACCAAGATACTAGCAATAAAGATGAAGATACTGATATAGAGGTAAATTTACATGTTACATGCTCTATTGTAGCTAAAATTGCTAACAAAAATAGTGATATGCTTGTGATAGATAGTGGAGCTGAGAGATCAGTAGTTAGATCTACTAATGCTCTTAAGGGAAGAAGAAAGAGGAGCTTTACCTTTGTGCAAATAGGAGATGGGAAACTTCAAGAGGTTGAAGAATCTGGATGACTGGAGCTCTATGATTTAGAAGGAAAAATAATTAATTTGAATGATGTACTATGTGTTCCAAATATTGTAAGAAACCTGCGATGTTCCTCTAAATATATGGTATAAATACGTATATCCACGCCACCATACAACCCTAGCCTTGTATGTGGAGAAGGAAACATGGCTAAGTCATTATACATAACTTAGCCAACCTTAGGTATGGAACCATTTCCACATGGCTCCATCCTATTGGCAACCTGCCACATGGACACACCCTATTGGAGCCACATAGCATGACATGGCAACTCTAACCTACGAATGGCCAAATCCTAATCTAGGCCATTTTTCGGCTCCAACAATCCTGGAACACTATTTGCACTAAAAACTCCATTTCGAGAATCATATGCTACAACATAGCATAGCACAACAACCCCATGAGCATGTGCACACCAGAAGGAATGGGAGCTACCCAGAACACTCGCAGAACGATGGAGACGCCAGGAGCAGGTAGAAGTTCCTCCATAACATGTATTTGGAGTAGGCTCCTTGGTAGATCATCTGGAAACTAGCATTCCAGATGAGTTAGCATTTCATATCTCTAGTAGAGCCATTCTAGAATCCTCAGTTTGTATCTCAAACCCTAATCAATAAAACCTATTGTAAGTTAGATGCATGTAATTAGGATTTTTTTTTTTTTTTGAGGGACGAAAGCCAAAAAGTTTATTAATCAGATAAAAAGTACAAAATTTACATGTCTCATCTAACTGTGTGAGCACAAAAAAGATGTCACAGGAGCACGAGCCTGGAGCACAATGTGCTTACTTCAGAAAGGGAAACTAACGATAAGAATCAATTCGAAGATACTGAATCCATCAAGAGAGGAGCACTCATAGGCTGTCAGTATCTTTTTCTGGGCCACCGTAATAACACCATGTGCAGATGAATAAATGCCTTGAAAGATGTTGTGTCTGCGACGCTCCCATATTGACCATAGGAGCCAACCAGAACCAAGATGGAATGCCGTCTGTTTAGCTGAGGGCCATGCATTAGGATAGGATGCCAAGAGGATGCATCGGCAGTCCAATGTACTGTTAAACAAGCCTTGTAGCCAGGACCATGTTGGTTGAACCTCTGGACAATCAAAGAGACAGTGCTCAAGAGTCTCAACAGCTGAAAGGCAGAGCGGGCATACTGTAGATATGCGAGGATCATAGCGATGCCGGAAGACATTAACGCACAGGCACCTGTGGATAACCTGCCACCATAGTACAGAGACTTTAGGGTGGAGCAATTTATCCCAAAGCCATCGCCATGTACGATACAAAGTGTGTTGTGGAACTTATAGGTGCTACCCATCTGGCAACTGGAGGGGCTGTGGTGCTAAAAGAAGGCGATATACTGATCTGACAAAATGCTTGCCTTTATGAATATTTTCATGACAGTCCCATGGCACTCTTTCGGCAACACCAACTTGCACTACAAGAGGCAAATTTTCTGCGACCTTCTCCCATAAAGACACATCCTAACGAGAGAGCAGGAACTTTGCCTGAAATTCAGGCCAAGATAGTAGGCGACCCGCTTCATACCATGCTTGAATAGAGACAACGCCCGCCAGAATCCATCATCTTTGTGTAAGGGGATGAACTGATGCTGCCAGTGGAGGTGCTGAGGGGTCTGGAGGTAGTGGTGCCCATCACCATGGAGTCTCCAATAGGGTGTGGATGGAGGGGCATGACCAGAAAAGATGTTTGACTGCCTCCCATGCTCTCAATAAGCCACACAAAAATAGAGCAGCACTTGGAAAAGGCTGCAGAGTCTGAAATAATGCCCAAGGTAGGACTGGTTTGATAGCCTTTTTGCCTAAAGGGATACAGTGACCAAGAGCTTGTTTAAGAAGGCGTAAACCAGGAGAATCATCTTCACCATTCAGGAGTCTCCAAATGAACTTTGAAATAAGGACTGACTTGGCCACTGTAATGCGACCCACAAGAGACAACTTTGCGGTGGACCATCAAAACAAGTACTTATCTAAACCTTTAATGATCTCCTCCCATGCAGCTCCCATAGTAACATGGATGCCAACTGGAATCCCCAACAACTTAATGGCATGTCCACGCGCAAGTAATTTCCATAAATAATCATGAACACACGCCGGAGTCGGAGTATCCAATGTCCATAAAGCTGTACACTTCTACCACCCCACAAGGATACCAGAAGCCAGTGAAAAAGTATCTAAGAGCAATTTGGCAGTTGCAAGTTTCTTAGCATTAGCGACTAGAAAGAGGAACGTATCGTCTGCATATTGATTGCAAACCTCCTGTGTGCCATCCTTCATTGCAAGACCATGGAGAAGTACCTCTGTGGTTGCGACCGTGAATCACTGTGATAAAGCCTCTGCAACAATTGTGAAAAGCAGTGGTGCTAAAGGGCATCCCTGGCGAATACCACGACTGAGCGAGAAGGCATCTGACAGCTCACCATGGAACATAACAGTCATTCGAGCAGAGATATACAGCTTCATAATATCTGATGTGAATTGTTCCCCAAATCCCAGTCTTAGCATACAGCGACGCATGAATTCTCAGCTAGCACTGTCATAAGCCTTTGCAAAATCAAGCTTAAGGTATACAACTGGAAGATTTTGCTTACGTGCCCAATAAATTCCCTCGTAAGCAGCAGCAACATTGTTCAGAATGCATCGTTTTGGAAGAAAATCTAATTTGATTGTTGAAATGGACTCTGCCAAGATGTCCTTCACCCGCTCTGCGAAAGCCTTGGCAAAGATCTTATATACATATGGCAATAAGGTGATGGGCCACCAATCTGAAATAGTCTGAGGATCCTTAACCTTGGGGATGAGTGAGATGGCACCTATATTTAGAATTCTATCCAAAGCAGTGGACCGCCGAAAGTCACAGCATCATACACATCTGGCTCCAGCTATTTCCAATATTCCTGGAAGAACTCAATTGACAAACCATCCAAACCTGGCCTCTTTTCAGTTCAAAAACTGCCGAACCCAAATCTTCAACTGTCATAGCTGCCTCTATTAATACGCGCTGCTCGTCAGAGATGATGGGAAAAATCCTAGACAAAATAACATCTCGCATTTCTGATGGAAGATGTTTCTCAGCAAAAAGAGTCAGAAAGTGGCTATGCAGATATTGCTTGAGTTCAGTTGGCTCTGTTAGCACCGAACCATCCAGTAAAAGCAATGAGAGCATGGTTGACGTCATGCGAGGCCACTTAGCCGCACAAAAAAGGAAGCCTGTACAACGGTATCCATCACAGAACCACTGCAAACCTGCCTTCATCTTTGCCTGCTGGATTTGCTCCTCCTCCAATGCTTGGATCTGTGCCAAAATATCTCGATCATGAACATCTGGAAGGAGTCCCTATCGAGAATGGAGCAGGTCTGGTACAAAGTGTCCAATAAAGCAAACCCTGCTGCTGCAGACTCTCGTCCCCACTGTTTGGCAAAGCCTTTGACTGCCGCAATTGCATCCACTATGCCAGCCATGCTTCGACGTCGGTTGAAGGCAGTTGTTCAAGTGTTCTTGCAGCCTTCTTGAAAGTCAGCATCCTTTAAGAATTTCACATTCAAGCGGAAACATGTTCGTCCAGGCTGTCGATGTTGCAGAGGCTCGTCTAAAAGGAATTGTGGATGGTGGTCTGAAACTGAGTTGTCCTTGAGACAGAACCTGAAGAGACCTGGAAGTGCCACCACTGCGTCTGCATTCCAGTAAACTCTATTCAACCGAAAGCTTGCGCGACCTCCACCAACTTGACCATTGCACCAAGTAAAGGAACCTTCACCATCAATCTCTGAGAGGTTGCAGTCATGGAATAGACGGAGCCACTGCTAGCGTTCCAAACCAGACACCACTGTAGAGGCCAGACACCACTGTAGAGGTAGCCCCCAACCGATCAGACTCCATTTCCACCATATTAAGATTCCCAACAAGAAGCCATGAAATATGGCAGCCTAAGATGAGCATCTTCCCTCGCAAGGAGGCCGATAGTGGAGCTATCTGATGGGGCCTGTTGTGGGCGTAAATATTAATTAGACCATACATAACCCCTTGTTCCTGCCATACAATAAGGGTCCAACGACCAAAACGATCGGCCTGAGTGAAGATGAATGGCAAAGAAGAAAGCCATGCTATCACCACCCCTGCACTGGTAGAATCAGCTGCTGCGATAAGGACATTAAACCTTCGAATAATCATGTCTGCAAACTTTGATACGTCTCCCTTACGGCACTTGTGCTCTTGTGATTAGGATTAGATGTTATCTTATTATTTATCATATTATGTAAATATACGATGTTAGTTGATCATGTTTGCACCTCCTATATTAGAAAAAGGGTTAGAGACCTAGTAGTCTTATGTAGACGATGCTTCTAGTTTAGACCCTTTAGTTCCTATTATATGCAGCTTGTGCATAGAGCCCACCAGGTTATGGAGGATATGGAGTGACGGAGCACCATATAACAGAGTCAATGACAAGAGAGAGGGAGTCCTGCTGAGCACGACTACTGGAAAATTGGAGCGACTTGGACGATCACTTCGAGAGGGCGGGATATGAGTCTGACACTTCCTGGATGGATGGTGCCGCGCTGACCCTTGAGAGTTGCGAATGTTGGGCTGACTCTTGCTTTGGGGCGTTTAATCGGGTAAGTACGTGCGTTGCCATGATCTTGTAGCTGCCTATCGAGTCATTGCCTTCCCGGAAGGGGAAGATACAACCCTTCCTACCTCATCAGACCTGGGAGATGCAACCCGAAGTACCCTCATTGGGTAGTACCGAGAGATTACGTCTTCGGTAGGTTATAATCACGATAGAGCCTGATTTAACCCATTTGCATAGTATGCGCAGAAGGGAGATGGAGTGGTCAACCCTAGTCATTGTCTATTGTCAGCCCAATCATTGTTATATCTCGGTCTGCTCTATCTTGAGATCCCAGCCGTCAGTCTACTTTCTCCCACGAGTCTGAGCCTAGGTAGGAGCTCATGATGTATTGATATCTATGATGGATCTATTGTTGGATGGATGGCACTACCCTTCGAGGTAGCCGATTCTATTGTATTGTATTACCAGTGATGACGTTGTATTTATGCTTCCACTATTATAGGAGCCCATAGGAGACGGGCACGCAAGACACCTTCGTGTCTCCTACCCGTGTCCTGGCCATCCCAAGAACGGGACAGATGGAGGGCCCGTGCAGCCGATGTTGCATGGGGGATTTTTCGTGAGGTATATGCCAGGGCATCGTATACTTTGTGGGAAGCATCACAATAGTATCAGAGCAATGATCTTGGTTGACCAAGATCCAGCACTGGCCATGACCCTCAATAGTTAGATTAACTGGCATAGTTAAGGAATGGAGTGAGAATTCCAACTTTGAACCTCGATAGCGAGAGAAAATTTTCCCACATTAGCAGGGCCGTAAAATAGGCTAAGTTATAGATTTGAAGGGGAAAATAGGAGACAAATGAACATCTTAGTAAAATTGTATTGGAAATTATGCATTCACACCACGATTCCACATAAAAAGGGTCAAAGAATCATCCCAATAAGATATCCCAGTGAAATATGTCGTAAATTAGTAATTAACCTTCCAAGAACTAGAGAAAAAATTAATAGAGATTCGAAAATTGGGGAGGGGGGAGAGGGAGGGGGGGAGGTCGCCATTAATAAGATAGGAATGGTGGCCAGGGAATATTCTCTAGCATATGCGAGCATCTTACCTTTTTAATCCCCATTTTAACCCCTCTTTCCTAATTTTGCCCTAAATCACATTCTTAGACCCTAAGGACATCTCTGACTTAAAGTGATCGATTTTCTAATCCAAAAGACATGGCACGGATAAAATGCATGGCGAGGAAGGTTAAGAGCTCAAGACCAAGGGCAAGCATGGCAGAGATTGCAGTGGGAAGGAACAAGAAAATCCCGGAACATCTGCAGCCAAGATCGGGAGAGGGCAACGAGCCAAGCAGCTTCGACTCATCGGACGAGTCTTACTATACCACGGACAAGCAAGCACCCAGCAACTCGTCCGACTCTTCAAGAAGAACGGGTGAAGCAGTTGACCTGGAGTCGTCCGCTCAGCACGACAAGCAGTAGCAATAGGAGAAACATCAACAACAGGAGCAGGTGGCCCTGAAGAAGAGGAAGGAGAAGGAAAAAGTAGTGGAATGCGAGGAAGAATGCCAGGAGAGGGAGATAGTTCTCCCGCTTTTTTTGTGGAAGAGCTGATGAGAGATGGTAAGAGGTGCGAGAGGAAGATGAGAGTGGGAAAAACCCACTCTCACCTTTTATTGCCCGAGAGGTGTTTTTTAGCCTAACTAGCAGATGGGCGGTTTTCCATCGTGTTACACCAATTAAGCTTAACCCCTGCAGGAATATTTTTCGCCTCCTATTTTGGTCCTTCCCGCAATTCCCCTGTATTCTGGCAGTGTTGTTGAGCTTCTTGGTGCAATTCCGACTGGATCAAGACAATTTAGAACGAGGTAAGCATTATTGCATCAGATTTTTATATACTTGTCTCACATTTTTGCATAATTCAATTTTTTATTTCGGCAAATGGAATGGGAATTTCATGACAAAAACTTGATTATCTTCATTCTTGATTGTATTCTACATCCTAGACTTGATAATATGACAAGGGCTAGGCAAGAAAACCAAAGAAAATAATTGGATCAGGATCTGCTCCTATAATTCAAGCATTTGCTGCTGAAAATGAGTCAAAGAGAACAAGAAGCAGATCGGATTCCAACAACACTTTGTGCTAGAAGGACAAACTTTAAAGCAGAACAAGGAAAATCTCAAGCATTGGTAGTTATGGATCCAAATTCTGACACAATGGTGTCGAAAACTAAGTGAAAATTACCACTAGAATGGTTGGATAATGCCATCAGTGCATTATTGAGTCATGTCATATAATTTAAGGCCCATAAAAATGGTAATCAATCTTTGCAATTCACAGTGGAAAGAAATTTTAGAAAGATTGACCTCCATAGTGCCAGGTTTGGTCGAATTGAGGGAATTGAAGAACAAGTGGGACAAGCTTCAAGCTAAATTCAAGGAAGACAAATATGCTGAGGACAGAACAGGAGCAGAGCCTTCTAATTGACAACGATATGAGAGAATGGAAGAATTGAGAACAGGTTGCACGAATTACACCGATCTCCCTAGAGCTAGAGATGGTGGTGCATTTGGAGATGCAGATTCATACTATGAAACATTTGGAACTAATTCTGCATTTGAGAAACAACAGATCAAAATTCCAAACAGTGAATCTCCAATAAACAATAGAGGAATTCCTACACACAGAACTACATCAAACTCCTTCAAGTCCAAACACTAATGGTGGAAACTTAAATAGCACTCCGACATCTAATGATAAAGATGTGTGTGCATGAGATTAGTCCCAGATCAGCAGCTTGTGTGCAGCCGGAGTTGCTGGCAAGCCAGTCTCAAAGAAAAGATCCAGATTTCCATTGATGAGGATATAGCATCAGGAATTAGTAAAATGGCATCATGTTTTTTTTTTTTTTTTTATATATAGGTATGGCTAGGTTTGACCATGTACACCCTTAAGGCACTGTTTCAAATGTCTGAACTTGAACTCTCTTTGCTAAAATGCCCCCATGTATTGATCTAATAACTTAATACTAAAACCTAACATTTAAAGATCTTGTTTTACATGTATACCTAATCTAATAATTCGTAATTTCCACTTTTCTCTCCCTATTCTCGAATAAAAAGTAATTTTAGGGCTAAACCTCTCTTCCGCATTGCTGTATGGTGATCGCGATGGCAGCAGACGTTTTCCTAATAGAATGGCACTTGCTGGCCCATATACGGCTTTCAGGGTTTGTTATTTACCTGATTTTACAGCCAAAGATCTATATATCACGCCTTTCAATGCCATTTCTGCAGTTTACTTCTTGTGGTTACCGGTTCCGCCCTCTCGCTTGCAAAACATGCTCAAAGGTTTTATGGGTAGACGAAAAGGGGGCCTCAATAAGGCCACCTTGATCAAGATGGAGGAAGAGAAGCTAAAAGCTGAAAAACGGAGGAAGATCTTTGACTACCACAAACCTGCCAAAGTGCCTGGATCTGCCAAAAATCCCATCAATCTTGAAGGGGAAGCCTGCTCTACTCACATTGCAGAAGAAATTCCTGATTCTGTTGCTTGCACTCCTGAGATCCCTGATCTATCAGTTGCAGCAGATCCTAATGCTCCAAAGGCACCCATTGTTCCAGATGTTGCTGTCCCAACTATCGATCTGTCTTCACAAATTATCCCTAATATTCTACATGCTGGAGTTCCTCTGGACGTTTCTTCAAATAAGGTTTATGTCCATCTTGTATATTTCCGTTTTATTCTGTCCTCTATCCTTAACCCCAAGGTCTCCATTAGACTATAATCTTTAACATTTGTCATGCTATTCGAATTCTTCATTAGACCTATGCCTTGATTTATGTTTATATCTCTTATCTTGGAATCTGTCTTATCCCTACATTACACCATAATTATCCATGTCCTTCTCTCTGGAACTAGTTATCTATATTGTTCTTTGTAGTATTTGTTCAATATTTGCATATCTGACTAACTCTTGTGCTATTCTTGGGTGTATACTTTTGCTAATTTAACCAATTCATTCCATAATATTACATCTTCTAGACAAAAACTAGACTTCCCACAGGTTCTCTACTGGTTTTAACCACAGGTTCTCTACTAGTCATATATTCTCTTCCCAGTTTCGTGTTATGCTATGATTGTTCCTTCAAATCCTTTTTGATTCTGCTTTCGGTATCTCTAACATCTTAATATGTATCTCCTGTCACTAACATCTATAGGTTTTAATTCTATATCTGTCAATAACATCTGTTGATATTGTTCATGTCCTCCTTGATATTTTTTCTTGGTGGACTGCATTTAGTTTATAGGGGTTCAAGCTGTAGCCCTTGCGTTGCATGTTAAGGAATCGTTTAGATCTAGATCTCTCCTTATTATAGTCTTGTTTTTTCTGCACTTCTCCTTATCTTTTAGTCTTGTTATCTTTCACCATGCTTGCTGAGCTGTTTCTATAGGTTAGCATGTCCTATATTATTATTTGCTACCTCTGACCCTGTTCCCTCTCAGATATCTTCCTGTTAATTGTTTCTAGTGTGTTCAGTTGTGCTCTAATATGCTATATTCTTTCGCTCTGCTCTCTTTCTTTCAGTTAGGTGCTGTTTATATGCCTTTAATTTAACATGGTTTGTTTGTATTCTTATCTCCTGTTTTCAGCACTCTTAAAAGCTTGTTATCTTGTTATCTTTTTTACATAGTTGTCTTTGGTGAAGGGCGATTAGCCGGATAAGTTCTTAGTTTACCTGTCACCGAATACATGATAACCATGTCTAATGCTTGTTTATGTATTGTTTGGTGCGGTAACCCGAGCTTATCCTTCCATATGATGCTATGTGGTTGAGTTGCTTACTGCAAAATGACTCAGACTTTTTATAATGACATATGGTGATATCTACAAACTTATATTCTGTCAGTATTTAGCATAAACTTAAGATGCCTAATACAGGTTCATATATCTTAATTTTGGCTGTTATAAACTCATATTTCGGATCTTATGTTCAATGTATTTACTGTTCCTTTTGACATAAATTTCTATGATTTCTCATGATCTATCTTAGATTCTGTCTTCTTGTATCCTATCTTATCATTATTAAATAATCCCCTTGTTTAATAGAAGTGTTTGCCCTTTTTCCTCTCTTAATTAAAAGAATGGTTTCATTCCAAAATGTGTATTCTGCCTGTTATATTGTCTTAAGTCCTTCATTCCTTGTTTTATGACATTGTTTTCTTCTCATACCATAGTTGTGTATAGTTGCTCAAAGTATCTTGATTTAATAATTCTGAAACACTAACTATCTTAGGTCTTCCAACAATACATATACAAGGGTCCTTTTATGTTTAAGTATTGGATTGCCTTTTTCCATTGATCTGGTATAAATAATGTCTTTGTTAAGAAATTTCTAGTCTTTGTTGCCCATCTTATCTTAGGTGTACTTATTCTTTACATATTTAAATATACCCTTCTAGTATAAGCTTCTGGCCAATTCTTTTGCTAAATAGCTTTTATCTTCAAATGATTGTAGTTAAAACTTATGATATCTTAATTGATCTCCTTGCTTGTTTACTATTTCTAAATGGTCTTTTTTCTTATTTCTTCACACGTGTATTTTTGCAAATTACCGGTATGGTTTATATTAAACATTGTCTTTGTATTGCTTAAAAGGTTTTGTTTATTAATCTTCATGATTTGTCTTTTTTTCTCAAATCAAGGCTTGGTCTAGGCATACACCTAGTCTAGTCCAAGGCTGCACGTGTATGGTCTTTGAGTTCCAAAAAGTTGGTCTCTAAGGCTTAGGGCTGTCTTGACAGTCTGGGGGGTTTTTTAATGTTATCTCAGTTTTTGGGTTTAACCCAAAACCTTGGTTTGGGTTTAGGTGTATCTAACTTGCTGCAATGATTTCTACAGAATATGGAAAATATGGCACAAAGTGATCCTGAAGCTGATATCAACTCTATCTGGATAAAAGAATTGCTCACTCTCAACTATGATAACTGTGGTATCTCGAGCCCAAATTTTGCAGTTCAAACTCTGATCGCATGCATAAGGAGTAAAGAAGTCCATCAATATATTGTCCTTAAAGAAAGCAATCTGCTTGATAAAAACAAGTCCCCAGTCAGTTACCTCGGCTTCAATGGATGGTTTGGGATATTTGTTAAGATGAAGAAAGCTAATTTCAAACTTGAGGTGTGTAAAACCCTGATCTCAGCTGTCTATAATGATATGGAGAACATCCTTTATGCCAGAACATGTCTCGAAGATGATCTTGGTAAGAAATTTCTCATTGGCTTAACTCACTTAGAGGATGTTCATCAGATGAAATCTTCACTTCAAGTGGATGTGGAAATCAATGCGGAGTCTACTGATTATATGAATGATGATGTCAAGAATTGCCTCTTTTCTGAAAATGATTTAACAGATGAAGATTTGTTTGACCTTGATGATAACAAATCTGATGATCCAGAAAAAGAAGAGGAGGATGCTGATGAGGTACCTACTCTAACACTTCAAAATTCTGCAAGATTTCCTATCATTCCAGAGCAGAATGTTGAATGTGATGCTGCTGCCTGGGCTCATGCCATATGGAAGAGTCAAAATTTCGGAGCTCTTGCTCCTATCAATGTAGAAACGTGGAAGGCGTTGACAGGTATTCTAGATGATGAAATTAGGGTTGGTATCATCAAAGCCACCAAGTTAGAGAAGTACTTCACAAAAAAGGAAATTCCTCTTCCATTTCCTCTCTCATTTTTTCACCAGATTTGCAGCAAAGGTCCTGGTTCGGGTATACATATTAGCCAGAAAGGTAATATGGCCTTTTCAGATGACAAGAGAGATGGATTTTATCTAAAAAAAGTTTGGAGAACTCACTGCCCGTTTCTCACCTGCGGTTGTACCAAAAGCAATAAGAGGAATGGCAATAATGATGAATGTAACAGCAGCATTATCTGGTTAGACCATGCAATATGGTTTCTCTTGAACAATTTGGAATCTGCCTTCCCAGATTCCACTCCTACTGCTAAGATGGTATGTCTCACTAAATTGCTGCATAATGTGCTTAAACCTGCTGTTCTGGCATACCTTTCATATCTGGAGGTAAGAAGGGTTATGGTGGATATGACACTATATTATGCTGCTAACCCTGACAGTGATCTCAAAAAAGCATTTGGTGGCAGTAAACTGGCTGATATTGCTGAAAAAACATTAAGGCCAATCTCCTTCAGGCAGAGCCAACCACAAAGGACCAGAAGCTCTCCAGCGGCCAGGCAAGACAACAGTTCCAACAGTTTTTCTGCTAACATTTTCTCTCCCAGGAAACCACCACGGGTCACTATTGACCCTAAACTTACTGCTGGTAGCAGCAAAAAAGTGGACGGGAAATCTAAAAAGCCCAGTGATGGAACTTCCAAAGATGAAGAATATTCTGCTAAAAGAGGTGAAAACAATACTATAGCGCTTGAAGACAATGTTCCACAAGAGTAAAATCCAGGTCAGATTTCTAATAATGTACTTTTCACGAATATACTGATTTCCTTCATGCTCTCTGTAATTGTATTCTGTTAATCTTCTTTGTGAGTTATATCCTTCCTTTTTGACCTTTTCCGTCTACCAAGGGTTTTTTATGAAAAGAATTTTCCCTTGGGCAGATGTACATGACAAAAAAATTCTTATACTTCCTTTTATTCTACTACCCTTGGCCTATTACAGGCAAAAAGGTGTTTAATTGTGTGATTTAGATTCCCGTTTCACATAGGGTCTTCCCTTATCGTTTTCTGAAATAAAGCAATGTTTTATAGGATATTCAAGCCAACCATCGATCTATTATCCGAGATTGCAATCGAAAGAGACATTTGATTACGTCTAAGGACAGCTCGCAGACTATAATAGTGCATAGCACCTTTTTCTCTGTCTTTGGAGAAATTCAATATTCGAAAAATATTTAATGATGTCTTGGTGACATCCATGCCTGACATAGCAGATGATCTTCTGAACAACACTATGTTTGCTTGGAGGTACATTGATAAATTGAAAGACAAGGTGTACAAACCCTATGACGTATTTGCAGATGGCTTCCCCAAAAAATGTCCCTGCAAAAATCCTAGCCTTGCAAAATATGTGGATTCCAGTATCGGGCACATTAGGACCACAAACTTGGAAATTATCCATTGCCCAAAACTAAGGGCTGCTTTTACTAATGGCCTCAACCACATACCAGATGCTGATTTCTCCATAGATGACTACATGAAAGATTTTACACAAACGTGTAACTACTTCTTTGCTGCACATCGTTTTAAGCTTCTACACATCAGTGACCCTGATCTGCAGCTTATAAAAGAAGACATTTTAGCTATAGCTAAGCAGAGGATTTCTATCCATAAACAAGAGTCCAAAACCAAGAGATTTCTGTGGAATGATGGAAATGTCAAAAATAATCTACTATGGATTCAAAAAAACCTCTATATTTCTGGTCTTGATAAAGCAAGCAATAATGCTTCATTCATCTGCCAATGGCACATAAGAGAAATGGCTTTTCTTAGGCTGGAGAGCCCAGATTTTGAAAAAATTACCTCTAGTCCTGAATGTATCAAAAGCAGCTGTGTTCATGATATAACCAGTTACCTGGGCCTACCTTGCCCTTCAAGTAACAGGCTCCCCTATCTTATGGGTGTATTCAAAGCTCATAAAGGCGATTATAGGTGGCTGACAAATGCACATTCCACTTTATTTTCAGAAGTTGCTGATTTCATTACGTCAGTCTTGAACAACTTTATTGAACTTTGGCCAGAGGTATGTAACTGGAATACAACTGAGTTGAAATTATGGCTCAAAGATAAGGTTAACCCAAGTTGGTTAATTAACTCATCCTATGATTTTGTCCTTAACCTTCCAAAAAGGATTTTCAATGTCTTCTCAATAGATATTACAAAGTGCTTTGAAAATATTCCATTGGAAGGAGATGAAGGGATGATGGATGTTATGAGGGATGTCACAGGTCTGATTTGGCAGTACATGGCATGGAAACACCCTCTCTCTCAACTCGTTATCACAAGATCTAATTCTACTTTCTCTACTAAATGGATGAAGATTAATATTGATTCTCAGGTTAAATGGTCCATCGTATCTAGATCTGACTTCATAAAATTCAACAACTGGCTACTGTCCCATTGTTACCTTCAAATGGGCAAGGAAATTTGGAGACAAAAGAAAGGCATCCCTATGGGATTCTCTAGCAGTCCTGCATGGTGTAACCTATACCTTGCTTGGTACGAGCTCAGATTTATTATGAAATTAGCTCACTTCAAAAGAATACAAGACATTCCGAGATTTCAGTATGCATTCAGGTTTATTGATGATCTATGCATAATTAATGGTGGTGACTTACATGAATTCTTTTCCATAGACTATGATTGTACTATTTACAATATGTCACATCTTGGAGTGAAAAATGAGACAGTATACAGAAATGGATCCAATGTCGGCCATAGAATCAACTTCCTCAATATTACAGTCCAAGTTTTGGACCCAAACATTGGCCTGTTTCAGTATACCAGATATGACAAAAGGAGATATCTTGATTTTGAGATTTTTAGGTTTATCAAAGCAAGTGGTTGCAGACCCTATGGTCAGGCATGCAAGGTTATAATATCACAGATTTTTCCATACATCTATGCCCATTCAAATTTAGATAAAGCAGTGGCCGATATATATGAGCTCATTATGACTTTCTACAACAATGGCTTCATGAAAAAAGATCTGATTAGAATCGTACTCAACACTCTGAAGACCAACAATTTTCCAGGCTTACCTTTTGAAATCGAAGACTTCTCAAGATCCTTAAAAAAACTCATGTAAGTCTGTTCATTTCGTAATAGAGTAGTTTAATTCGGGATAGGTAGGGCCCCTGTGCTACAGCAGGGCCCTACTCTCCCTGTTGTAGCAAGATCTATATTCTAAGAGAATATCAGTTGCCCCACCTATACTGCGGTTGGCGGTAGGTTTTTTTATATAGGTATGGCTAGGTTTGACCATGTACACCCTTAAGGCACTGTTTCAAATGTCTGAACTTGAACTCTCTTTGCTAAAATGCCCCCCTGTATTGATCTAATAACTTAATACTAAAACCTAACATTTAAAGATCTTGTTTTACATGTATACCTAATCTAATAATTCGTAATTTCCACTTTTCTCTCCCTATTCTCGAATAAAAAGTAATTTTAGGGCTAAACCTCTCTTCCGCACTGCTGTATGGTGATCGCGATGGCAGCAGACGTTTTCCTAACAGAATGGCACTTGCTGGCCCATATACGGCTTTCAGGGTTTGTTATTTACCTGATTTTACAGCCAAAGATCTATATATCACGCCTTCTGAATGCCATTTCTGCAGTTTACTTCTTGTGGTTACCGGTTCCGTCCTCTGCTTGCAAAACATGCTCTGAAGGTTTTATGGGTAGACGAAAAGGGGGCCTCAATAAGGCCACCTTGATCAAGATGGAGGAAGAGAAGCTAAAAGCTGAAAAACGGAGGAAGATCTTTGACTACCACAAACCTGCCAAAGTGCCTGGATCTGCCAAAAATCCCATCAATCTTGAAGGGGAAGCCTGCTCTACTCACATTGCAGAAGAAATTCCTGATTCTGTTGCTTGCACTCCTGAGATCCCTGATCTATCAGTTGCAGCAGATCCTAATGCTCCAAAGGCACCCATTGTTCCAGATGTTGCTGTCCCAACTATCGATCTGTCTTCACAAATTATCCCTAATATTCTACATGCTGGAGTTCCTCTGGACGTTTCTTCAAATAAGGTTTATGTCCATCTTGTATATTTCCATTTTATTCTGTCCTCTTTCCTTAACCCCAAGGTCTCCATTAGACTATAATCTTTAACATTTGTCATGCTATTCGAATTCTTCATTAGACCTATGCCTTGATTTATGTTTATATCTCTTATCTTGGAATCTGTCTTATCCCTACATTACACCATAATTATCCATGTCCTTCTCTCTGGAACTAGTTATCTATATTGTTCTTTGTAGTATTTGTTCAATATTTGCATATCTGACTAACTCTTGTGCTATTCTTGGGTGTATACTTGTGCTAATTTAACCAATTCATTCTATAATATTACATCTTCTAGACAAAAACTAGACTTATCCACAGGTCCTTCTCTCTGGAATTAGTTATCTATATTGTTCTTTGTAGTATTCGTTCAATATTTGCATAGCTGACTAACTCTTGTGCTATTCTTGGGTGTATACTTCTGCTAATTTAACCAATTCATTCCATAATATTACATCTTCTAGACAAAAACTAGACTTCCCACAGGTTCTCTACTGGTTTTAACCACAGGTTCTCTACTAGTCATATATTCTCTTCCCAGTTTCGTGTTATGCTATGATTGTTCCTTCAGTCCTTTTGATTCTGTTTTCGGTATCTCTAACATCTTAATATGTATCTCCTGTCACTAACATCTATAGGTTTTAATTCTATATCTATCAATAACATCTGTTGATATTGTTCATGTCCTCCTTGACATTTTTTCTTGGTGGACTGCATTTAGTTTATAGGGGTTCAAGCTGTAGCCCTTGCGTTGCATGTTAAGGAATCGTTTAGACCTAGATCTCTCCTTATTATAGTCTTGTTTTTTCTGCACTTCTCCTTATCTTTTAGTCTTGTTATCTTTCACCATGCTTGCTGAGCTGTTTCTATAGGTTAGCATGTCCTATATTATTATTTGCTACCTCTGACCCTGTTCCCTCTTCTGTATCTTCCTGTTAATTGTTTCTAGTGTGTTCAGTTGTGCTCTAATATGCTATATTCTTTCGCTCTGCTCTCTTTCTTTCAGTTAGGTGCTGTTTATATGCCTTTAATTTAACATGGTTTGTTTGTATTCTTATCTCCTGTTTTCAGCACTCTTAAAAGCTTGTTATCTTGTTATCTTTTTTACATAGTTGTCTTTGGTGAAGGGCGATTAGCCGGATAAGTTCTTAGTTTACCTGTCGCCGAATACATGACAACCATGTCTAATGCTTGTTTATGTATTGTTTGGTGCAGGTAACCGAGCTTATCCTTCCATATGATGCTATGTGGTTGAGTTGCTTACTGCAAAATGACTCAGACTTTTTATAATGACATATGGTGATATCTACAAACTTATATTCTGTCAGTATTTAGCATAAACTTAAGATGCCTAATACAGGTTCATATATCTTAATTTTGGCTGTTATAAACTCATATTTCGGATCTTATGTTCAATGTATTTACTGTTCCTTTTGACATAAATTTCTATGATTTCTCATGATCTATCTTAGATTCTGTCTTCTTGTATCCTATCTTATCATTATTAAATAATCCCCTTGTTTAATAGAAGTGTTTGCCCTTTTTCCTCTCTTAATTAAAAGAATGGCTTCATTCCAAAATGTGTATTCTGCCTGTTATATTGTCTTAAGTCCTTCATTCCTTGTTTTATGACATTGTTTTCTTCTCATACCATAGTTGTGTATAGTTGCTCAAAGTATCTTGATTTAATAATTCTGAAACACTAACTATCTTAGGTCTTCCAACAATACATATACAAGGGTCCTTTTATGTTTAAGTATTGGATTGCCTTCTTCCATTGATCTGGTATAAATAATGTCTTTGTTAAGAAATTTCTAGTCTTTGTTGCCCATCTTATCTTAGGTGTACTTATTCTTTACATATTTAAATATACCCTTCTAGTATAAGCTTCTGGCCAATTCTTTTGCTAAATAGCTTTTATCTTCAAATGATTGTAGTTAAAACTTATGATATCTTAATTGATCTCCTTGCTTGTTTACTATTTCTAAATGGTCTTTTTTCTTATTTCTTCACACGTGTTATTTTGCAAATTACCGGTATGGTTTATATTAAACATTGTCTTTGTATTGCTTAAAAGGTTTTGTTTATTAATCTTCATGATTTGTCTTTTTTTCTCAAATCAAGGCTTGGTCTAGGCATACACCTAGTCTAGTCCAAGGCTGCACGTGTATGGTCTTTGAGTTCCAAAAAGTTGGTCTCTAAGGCTTAGGGCTGTCTTGATCACCGATCACAGGGTTTTTTTTTTTTTTTTTTTTTATGGCAAGGTTGGTTTTATATTGCATCTAAAAAAGATGCATCAGCTGGTATATCTTAGGATACATACCCAAAAAAACAGGGATAGTAATAATCCAAAATTCATGATCCTTAACTAAGGGAATCATGATGCAAAATTTGGAAACATGGTCCTTATAGAACAGATCCATGAACCATACTAAAACAGCCAAACTTATAAATTGTTTAAACAAAATAAAATAACAGTTTGGAGTAGTAAAGTTTACTCGAATTCTGTTTTCCACTTCACTCATCATCCACTAAGTCCTGAACTGTAAGATTTGCAACTGTCCGATTGCCAAAGATTGTGAGAAGAGTATCTAGCACGCAGATCTGAAAGTTGGTGAAGTCAAGGAGAAGCAACACATGAGCTTCTCTCTTCTGCTGCCATTTGTGGAAGAGGTTTGTGAAGTGTGGTTTCAGGCTATTAAACCTCCATACTTCTGCCCGTTTCAGAACTTTCTTGATGGCTTTAGCATGTATCACCTCTTGCTTGAGCTGAATAAATCTTTCTTCCAGCTCAGAATTAGACAGTTTCCCCAAGGTGTTCCAAGCTGGATCATACTTCTTCCCTCTTAGCATCTTATGAGCTATGGCAGTAATTTGAATAAGACCAATAAAAGTTCTTTTAAGCCATATATTTGAAGGGGGATGTTTATTAATGACAACTCTATTCCTATGAAGCCAAACAGCCCAGCAGCTCAGTGATCTCATGGTGTTCTCCAACCTATCTTTGGTATCCCAAAAGCTTAAGAGGTTTAGTTTTGTAGGGGCTCCCTTGTTTATTTGAGCAGACCAGCTCCAGAAATCAGCCAGCCATGAACATGTAAAAACATGATTCGAGGTTTCCACCTCTCCACATTGAGGACATAAACTCGAGATTGATCTATCAAACTTAGCCCTCTTATGATTTGTTTGTAAGCTCTGATGAACTGCAATCCATTTGAAAGCCTTAATTTTATTGGCTGTATAAGAAGACCAGCCTTGGGCACATATGTCTGCAATATTTCCTTCTTCACACTGCCATAGAGGCCCAGCCTTGGATGGTTTTTTTGGTACTAAAGCATTGTAGATTTCTCTAACAGAGTACCATTCCTTATTATTTAAATGCCATGTGCTGGAATTATTGCTGAATTCATCATATCCCTCTATCCTACTCATAACAGCCATGTATATTTCCTTATCCAAATCTGATCCCTTTGTTTTTCCAGCAATTTCCTCCCAAGTCATCCATCTTTCCTGTATCTTCAAGTCTTCAAACTTCCTAATACCATTATTGTGCCATTGCATGTATTTCTGAGGATGTTGGGAGGTCTATAGCACAAGGCAACATTATTCCAAGCTTCCAACATTCTTCTGAGAATATTAGATGTACCTGGGCATGGGGAGAGTTGAAAGAAAGCCGAGTCTGGCAGTTGGTGTTTGAGAGTGTGGCTGCCTACAGGAAATGATTCCTGTACCCAAAATTTCACTAACTGTAGAGCAGGGGATGGCCTTGTAGCATAGATTGCCTTCCATATCATTTTGGCTGCTAGGGCCTGAGCTTGAATGAACATGTCCTTGCAGCCTAAACCTCCTTCCTTCTTAGATTTTATTAAATCAGACCAAGCAACTTTGTGAGACCCTTGCCAGATAAATTTCCTAATTGCTGCCTCCATTTTGTTGTAGGAATTCTTGTCTCCCACAATTGCTGACGAGAAGTACACATGTGTGCTGCTTATAACAGCATTAGCAATTTCTATTCTTCCTGCAAGTGATAATGAGGAGGAGTACATAGACAACTTCTTCTTGATTCTTGTGACAATTGGTTCCCATAATCCCTGCAAGGAACTATTCATAGATAAAGGAATACCCAAGATACTTGTGGCAGACTTACAGTTTAATACCTTGATTCCTTGTATCATTGTGTCCTGTGAGTCATAGATGATTGCACTCTTATGCTTGTTTAGCCTGACACCTGCAGCTTCACCAAACTTATCCATAACAGACAAAAAATTCTCCAAACTCTTATCCTCTTTTTCCAAGAAGACAAAAGTGTCATCTGCATATTGCATCATTGTAAAGAAACCTTTATTATCTGGAAGCTCAAGACTTTTGATTTCCCCCTCCATTTGCATTTGCATGGCCTTCCTGGTGACCATTTCAGCAACAATGAGAAACAAATAGGGTGCCAAAGGGCATCCCTGCCTGACTCCTCTTTGGCACTTAAATAATTTGGAAGGTGTGCCATTAATAATTAAAGCTGAAGCTGAATTAACATTAAAGCTCCATACCTTTTGATAAACACAGCTAGGGAGTCCAATATATGTCATAGCTCTCTCCAGGAATTGCCAGCTGATTATATCATATGCACGCTTAAAGTCAAGCTTGAGTAGCATACAATTCTGTCCCGACCTCTTGTTCCAATGCAAACCTTCTGCAGCACCAATGTAATTCTCTAATATGTTTCTTTGAGGTAGGAATGCTGATTGACAAGGATTAATGGTTGAGTGTAGAAACATTTTTAATCTGTTAGCTAAAATCTTGGCCAGGACCTTGTACCTTGTGTTTGTCAGTGAAATTGGTCTCCAATCCTCTATGCCTTTTGGATTATCCACCTTTGGTATGAGAGTTATGTGACCAGCATTGATTGCTGGGTTAAGGCTAGTAGCTTTCCAGGCTCCTTGAAAGAAAGTGATCAGATCATCTTTCATAAGTTCCCAAAATTCAACATAGAATTCTGGCTGGAATCCATCTGGCCCAGGACTCTTCCCAGCAGCCATAGATTTGAGGGTCTCCCAGACTTCTTTCTCTTGAGGAATAGCCATTAGTTCATCATCCTTGATCTCCTCTTCTTTGGGGATATTCTGAAAGAATTCCTCAATGACTTGCTCATCAACCTGATAGTCCTGGAACATTTTTCTATACTCATCCTGGAAGTACTCTTCTATGCCTTTTTTATCTTCAATGCTTCTCCCTTGCTCATCATTCACCTTAACAATACCATTGTTGAGAATTCTGCTCTTGGCTGCCCTAAAGAAAAAGGCTGAACTCCCCTTGTCAATACCATTGATATACAGGCATCTGCTTCTCACTGCAAGAGCTTTGGCTTCTTTCTCCTCAATTAATTTGACCTTTTTCTCTAGGATCTCCTCCTCTTCTTGTATCTGCTTATTATCTTTATCAAGGAAGAGTTTCTTCCTGATTTCACTTATTTTGAGGTAAATGGCATGTTTTTCCTTTCTCTTCTCCCTAATCCATTCTCTTCCCCAATTCTTTATCCAACCCTTAAACAACCTCAGCCTCATTGTAAAAGCCTTCATGGATTCTGTTTTTGGTAAGGGGGGAAGAGAGCTATAGAAGGCCTTGAATTCATCACAGAATTTTTTACAGTTCAGCAACTCTGTATTGAATTTGAATGGGATATTCTGGCCATCCTTAGAAGCAGCAACTTTATCATCCAAAAATTGTGGTAGATGGTCAGAAATAGAGTTCCCTGTATCTCCAGTAACCACCAAGGTATCCCATGTGGACAGGGATTTATTACATATATAAAATCTGTCCAAAAGGCAATAAGTTCTATGTTCCCCTTTTCTTTTATTACTCCAAGAGAAGGTTTGTGATGAAGATGGAGGAATATATATGAAATTGGTCATTAGTAGATCCCATGCCATTTTTTCCTTCTTTGACATGTTCAGTTTCTTCCCCAATTTTTTATCCCATTCTGGTGTGTTGTTGAAGTCTCCACCTATGAGGTAGTTGTCCATATGATCGCCTTCAATCCATTGTTTAATTTGTACCCATTGATCAGCTCTTTCACCTGGTTCTGTGGAAGCATACACATTAATTATTGCAATTTTCTCAGCTCCTTTTTCCAAGACAGCCACAGTCCATCTTCCTGAGGCATGTGCAAATTTCTGGCTGCAAGAGAAGCCTTTCCAAACCACGCAAATACCTCCCTTAGTTCCATCAACAGGGGTATAGACTGAATCACCATTAGGAATGATCCAAGCACCCAAATGTTGGGATTCAAAGCTCGGGAGTCTATGTTCTTGAAGAAGTATGATGTCAGCCTTCATCTCCCTAAGGGCTATGAGTGCTCTTTTTCTTTTGAGGGGGCCCTTTATCCCCCTCATATTCCATGTTACTATCCTCATTAAGCAGGATATTTAACTTTTGCCTGAGACCTTAAGTTAAAGGCCGGGCTGTCAACTAAAAACTGAACTTTTTTGCTGCTCTTTTTGACCATTGGAGTGTAAAATTTCTCCTGCTCCTCATTTGGTTTAGTCATAGTCTCATCCTTCTTGGTTTCATTTGGACTTATTGGGTTTGACCCCAGGCCATTTTGTGTTTGAGTAAGCACTACCTGGCCATCTAGGCTAATTAGTCCACTGGATTTCTCCAGTCCTAGGCTAGATGGTGTTATAGGCCTGTGCTCAAATTGGTCTACTTCACCCTGGCCTTTGTGCAAAGGACTTATGGGGATTGTGGTAGAAGAAATCATATTTAAACCTCCATCTAGACCAATTTCTGCTTCTGTCTCATCAGAATCAATGGGTAATTCCTCCATAGGGGATCTGGTATAGAACTTATATTTGGAGCTGCCCTCCAAAATATTTGCTGGAGTTGAGAATTCAGAGGGGGTGACAGGGATCCTTTCACCATTTTCAATTTCCAGTTCCCTCTCCATCATACCTAAGAGGATATCACACATCTCAGGGCTGTTTACAGTTTTCCCAGGGGTGGAAAAACTATTTTTTGGTGTCACCTCTTCATGAATGGGAGATCCTTCTCCTTTAAGCAATAGGGTACCACCCGAGGAAATATCCGAGTCAGAGGACTCAGGATATTCATTAATTGGAGGAAAGTCTGATTCCTTTATGGTAAGAGTATTTTTCCGGAGTTGATGAGCAGGAGTCACCACCATATCATTTTGTTCTAAAATGATCACCTCCTTACCTTTATCCCCCTTCAAATTCAGATCAGTAGGACTTATTAAGTCTTTGGATTTCTCCAATCCTTGGCCTACTGGATTATTGAGGACCTTAAACCGATTTGCCAGTTTAGAGTTTTGCTCTCTTATCATCCACTGTTTTCTGATAATTTTCTCTTTGGTTTTGTTTTGTTGCTGCTCCATATCCTGAGATCTTGCTCTCTCTCTCCTGGCTTTCTTGTATGCACTTCCATTCTTATTTTGCCTACCCTTCTTGGATGCTGGAGTCCATTTCCCTTCTCTTGGTACCATATCCCCCATATTTCCAGAATTATCATGTTTTGAAGAAGCAAAATACAAGAAATTGGAATTCATGAAAGATGAGTCCATGAGAAAAATTCAGCTGGTTAAGGAACTGGAAGAGATGAGATCATTTCATAGGCTGAAAGTTGCAAAATCGATGGCTATCATGACTGAAAGTATTTGCCAAATGACCAAAGACACATTCCTTGAAATTGCAAAGCTTTCTGCTTCAGAACAGGGAAATTGAAGGTACATTTTATATTTTTAGCAATGGTTTATATCTTTGTCTTTTATTGTCGCATGATATAATGTGCTTGTCATGCACATCCCATTAGAATGGGAAACATTCTATTGTTCACTGTTATTGGCAGATTTTGTAGTCTGACAGAACAGACCACCAATAAGTTCACGACCAATTATTAGCCAGATCTTGGTCAAGTGATAGGCAAAATTTAGTTGCCCATTTTATACCATTAGATTTCCATGACAACACATGGAATAATAGATTTTGTCTCAAGAATACATCCCATAATGTTTCTATACCATTAGATAGCGCCATCACATTAATAAACCCCTTGATTATTGTGCCATCATCAATTCGATATTTCTGCGCTTGAGGAGATGGCCAGACAGAAAGTGCTTGTTAGAAGGCGCTTCAAATTCTGAGGCTATCCATCTCCAAGTCAGAAATGCGAAAGCAAGTGTGAACTCTTCATGTACAGTAGAGCAGAATGACTTTCTGTTCTTACACACAGAAAGATTCACAACTCCATCATTACGCAGACCTTGGTGCAGTACTTGGATATGGGTACGATTCGCATCGAAGACCAGCTATTCAACTGGGCTATAAATGCACCTGTTCGACAGAAAATGCATGTGGAGTTCACCATTAATAAGATTTCGAATCATTGGGTGCTAATGGAGATTAAAACTCCAGATACAAGCTGTGTTCCATGCTGAAGCCGCCCTCCTTTTAGTTTTTCTTAGCTTTCTTTTGTTTTCCAGTAAACTCTTTTGCATCTTTTGTATATCCAGCTCATGAGGATGTTTTGGCAGATAAATCCTTACCTCAAACTCCTTTTTGTAAAAAGACAACATTTCTGCTGATGTAAATGTATTCTGCGGCTACAAAATGCCAAATATTATTTATCTTTGCAAAATTTGTGATTGTTTTTTTGTTATTAACAAGGTCTGCAATAGGGATAGGTATTCTTGATGTTGACACATGAGTTTTTAACCTCCAGCATGCAAAGGGTTGCAGAGAATTCTTATTCTTTACATACTAGAATTTGCTTAGTCTTCAAGTTTGGTTCCTCGTTTGAAGGTTATTCCATTCAAAAGCACTACATTTGAATATAGTCATGATTTGTACAAGCAAATTTTAATGAATACAATTCTTCTTTAGTTCATATGACATTTAACGTCTTGAGTTTTCTCTTGTTTTGTTATGATGTCATTGTTTTATATTGCAAATGCTTCAAGAGAAAACAAACAAGTTCTAATCTATCTTCCCTACACTGCCTCACCAAACCGGTCAGTGATTATATAAACTGAGCTCAATGTTTATATGAATTAAGATAAGTGTATAAACAAAGTAAGCTTGTTATTCTTTATACAAACAAAGTAAGCAAATGAAGTTCAATATCCTCAGATTTCAATTTAAGATAACTGCAACACTATCTACAATTGGGACTGACATGAAAAACCATAAACTTTAAAATTCATTTCTCCAAATTCTGGAGGAGGATATGCTTGATCTGATCTCCCTCTTTTTTCAATTTCCTGTTCATATCTTGAGTCTCATCCTCCATAAAGAGCTCGGCATTGTCATCTGAAGCTATCAGGCTTATGCAAAACTGTTGCAATGCAATGCCAAGCGTAATAGTGCATAAGACCATGGCAATCATCCCTAAAATCACCGGGTTCGTAGCAAAAATTTCTTCAAACCAAATTGTAGCAGGAGATTTTGGCACTCTCTGTTTCCGGTTCTTCAGTAAAATGGCTGCTGTTAAGGCCCGAGAGACAAGCTCCGTCGAGAGAAGCTATACATACAAAATTGATCTCTCGCCATATATGGCAAGAGATAAAAATTTTGCGAACATGTGAAAAACCTAAGAGAAGGGAGAAAGAACAAGAGGAGCAACACAGAGAGAAGAGGACCAAGCGGGGTGAAGACAAGTCGCGGAAGAATGTGGCGATCCAAGAACCACGTGGAAACTAAACCGACTCGGAGCCAGAGGAGGGGGAAGTGGAAGAAGCTGAAGAAGAAGAATTGGAGGAAGAAGTTGGGGAGCCATCGAACCCCAATGCTCGACTGCCATACTCCATGTTAAGCAAAAGGCGGGGAAGAAAGCCATCAAGCTCAAGCATGATACTGAGTTCGAGAAGAATGCGGCCTTCAAGATTGACTTCCGACGGTAGACCAAGTACAATGATTGGTACTGCAAGTAAAATATACTAAGATTCATGAAGAGTGGTATGCCACAGAACCAATCTAAGCCCTCTCAGAGATCTTTCTGAAGGTATGTGCTTTATATGTGTTCGAATGGTCTTTCCATAGCAAAACCACAGATTCACAGCCTGCACTAGTACTTTGTGGTTCATATTACAATTTTGTTCGTATCTATTTCTCTGTGACTTGATTCTCATAAAACTTACACCATTGGAAATCTCTCTCAGAGATTATTTCAAAGATATTTAATTTGCTGATGTTTGGTTATAACTTCAAGGCAAAAATAGCAGATTTTTAATTCTGGTTTTAGGATTTACACCGTTCCATTTTCTAGCACTGTATACTTTCTTCATATCTATTGATCTGCAGCTCTGTTTTGGGAGCAATGCATATCATTGGAATGCTTGTTCTGTGATGATTTTGCGCATCTTTGTTTAGCATCTGAGAGGAGAAAACAACAAGTTTGCAACCTGGTTTTAAGGCAGGATTTAGAGGGTGTGATACCATCCAATCACCTTGCCTTCAAGCATTTGTAAGGGGGAAACTATTGCTATTTTTCATTTCAGACAAGCATATGTAAGGTGGTAGAGTTTGCACTAGAGGCTGCGCTAGATTTATGCATTTGAACACTTTCAGACAGGTGTTTGTAAGGTGAAAGAGCCTGCACATGCGTCTTGTAACTTGGAGGCATCGCCTTGGATTCAAACACTCACATGTTAGAGGCTTTCAGACAGGGGCGTGTAAGGAGGAGACCATTGCCACTATTCATCTGAGACAAACGTCTATAAGATGATAGAGGTTGCATTAGATGTTGCGCTTGAATTCTTCATTTGGACACTTCGAGCGGGTGTGTGTAAGGTGACAAAGCCTGCGCCTGCTTGTTACACATGGAAGCTTTCAGACGAGCGTCTGTAAGGGGGCAAAGATTGTGTGTGATCAAAGTGCTTGGAGGCTTTCAGATAAGCGGCTGTAGGGTGATACCCTAATCATGGCAACCCCAGTGATAGAAGAGCTGGACGAGCCCTGCGTCCCTTCATCCCACCCCACTGATAGGCATGTGGATGGTGTTGACACGCAGTCCCCTCTACCTAGCGCAGACATGGTAGCACTGGGAGAGTACATAGACGCGATCCCCAATCGCAGACCAGATGACACAGGCAAAATTAACAAGTGCAAATTTAAAAGAGAAGCGCGGGCAAAGTCTCGTGCAACAAGCATAGCTCCGCAGGCAGCTGGCTACTGAAAAGCAGCGTGTTTCTAACATGGAGACCCGCCTACAGTAGCTGGAGGATGGCCTTCGCCTAGTGCACTCTGAAAGGCAGAAGGACGAAAAGAGTCTGGCTGACATGCAGGCCCGCATGGATTCCTTGTCCACCGCCATTGAAACCATGACACGGGACAAGCAACGTGTTGAGTAGGAGATAATGTTAACCATCTCCCGCTTTCAATCAGAAGCTGAGGAGGCTGCTACTGCGGTGCGAAGGGTCCAGGTCACCTTTGAAGAGAGCTAGTCACAATTGAGAGTCCTTCAAAGTAGGGTTGACACACAAGAAGTGGCCTCATCTGCAATGAACCCTATATTGGAATCTCGCTTACAAAAACTGGAGCATAGCTCTACAACTCGAGATTAGAAGGTGGAGGAGCTGCGGGCAGCTATCGCTCAACAAGGCAAGGGCCTCCATGCAGAGGCTCATGAGCAATTGCAGTAGTGCATACATGAAGTGGCAAGACATCAACAATTCCAGCCGGAGCTAAGCTCTCGGCTTCGGAAAGGAGAGACCACTACACCTGCCTGCCGTGGTAGTCCCACTTGCCCAAGAGTCTGCACGACATCAGCCAAGGCTGCCTACTGCTGCACCGCCAAGCTGTCCCATGCCACCACTGCCCCAACATAAGCCACAACCTACGTCTCGCTGATAGCAAATAACACCTGTTGCACCAGGCAGCATTGACCCGAGGATCAGAAAGCTCCAGGAGCTGAGACGGAGAAGCCACAATGTGGTGGTACATGTCTTGACAGAAGAGGCAGGGAAGGACCTCATTAACCGGTTCCAGATGCTGATCCTCGCTCGAATGAGGTTCCATATGCCAGTACACATTATTAGGACGAGCTGCCATGGTATCCAACGTCTAGATCACTCCGGGGTAGTCGTATTCACAGTACGTGATGCGCAAGTGAAAGCAGCCATCCTGTGCCAGGCAAGCAGCTGAAGGGGATTGCCCTGTATGTTGATCGAGATCTGACCCTGGCACAACACGAAGACCGCAGGCACGAGTTGGCCAAAGTTAAAAGCGTCCGCAGACAGGAAGGAGCTGAGAAACTGATCCAGGGTAAGATGCAAATATTTAGGCCATCAAATATTGTTGCGAATGCTGTGAACCCTCCAGCAGCTCCTAACCATGCCCCTGCTTCGGCTGCTACAGCAGCATGCGGTGCTTTGGTTGCCTCACCTTCTGTTGCAGTATCCTACACTGAGCAACAAATAGGCTACCTGATTGACGTGCTTAGGACTGTTGCGGAAAGGTGGTTTGGAATAAGCCGCCCTCGATAGGCCTTCTACCCTCGAGAATCCTTCACCAGAAGGTCCTGGGATGATGTTCTAGGAGGTAGAACATTTCCATTTGATGCGCTGCGATGTACCTATGCGGTACTGTCTGACTGTGCATGGGCATAAAGCAGCGTCTGTAACCTGGCGGGAGCCAGCGTTTGTGTTCCTTGCACTCTACATCAAACCACTGATTATGCGGAAAGGTTCTCAGAAAGCCAGTACAGCCCACAGGGAACATCATTCCCGAGCAGTGGAGGCAATACTTGCAACAGCTATATGACTCTTAGGGTGCACAAGCAGCATTACCCCTGCAAAAAGGCCCAGTGCTGAAAATCACAGAGTCAGACGTGGATCAAGGCTTACAGTGCCTTGTTAATGGGAAAGCGCTAGACCTGGATGGTATGCAGGCAGAATTACTCAAGTGGGCTGGACCGTCCTTGTTTAACAAGGCATTATGGAAAGACTTTCCACTGCAGTGGACCAATAGCAGAGTTGTTCCCATCTATAAGGCAGGTGACCCGCGCTGCCCAACCAATTGCCGAACAATCATGGTTAGTTCGGTGTTTGCAAAACTGCTAGCTGGGATTCTCGAGCAACAGTTGACAGACTGGGTAGAGGCAGCGGAGGTGCGGGCCCACATCCAGGCAGGATTCAAGCCCCAACACTCAA
The DNA here is from genome assembly GCA_021234155.1 of Isoetes taiwanensis. Taxonomy (NCBI): domain Eukaryota; kingdom Viridiplantae; phylum Streptophyta; class Lycopodiopsida; order Isoetales; family Isoetaceae; genus Isoetes; species Isoetes taiwanensis. The sequence goes on from JAJEKV010000002.1 coordinate 39,921,475, forward strand.
CCATTGACCACATCTTCATGCTGCTGACTCTAGTTGAAGATAGCAGGAATCACCAACAGGACCTATATTGTTGCTTCGTGGACTTTGCGAAGACCTTTGATGTTGTGCCTCGGGAAAAGCTATGGGCAAGATTGCAACAACTAGGGGTTCCTGTAGATTTGCAGAATGCAGTGTATAGGTTATATGAGAGATGCTCAGGCCAGTTGCAGCCGACAAGCCAACCATTCGATAGTAGTATTGGGGTTCGCCAGGGGTGCCCTCTCTCTCCAACATTGTTTGGGCGTTACATTGATCAGTTGTAGAACTGGTTTGCTGACAATGGGGGTGGCAGAGCTCACCTTCTGCACCGAATCATCAGGCAATTAATATGCTGATGATGTGGACCTCCTAGCTTACATTCTAGCAGACATGCAGTGCCATCTTGATGCCGTTGACAGATTTTGCCAAGCGACTGATATGCGCATCAACCTGGGCAACTAAGGTGGTCTTCATATCATCCTCGCATCAGCCGAGGATTCCCTCCTTCAGTTATTGAGGCCAAAATGTGGAAGTGGCACCCACATACAAATATTTAGGAGTGGATTTTCCTTCTACTATGCTCTGGGACACATCCATATGGCTACGGGTGACGGCGGGCTGGAAGGCACTATATGCAATGTAGAACAATAGTCACAGAGAGAGCTATATGATTGGGCCCATTAGTCGCACCTATTCAAGATCTTAGTAGAGCCTATCCTTTTGAACGGGGTTGAAATATGGGGCCCAGTAATGTCCATCGCTACCTGGAATGACTTTGAGTAGGTACATAAAGCCTTCTTGATACGAGCACTGGGGGTAAAGTCCACAGTCCTATATCTAATTCTGTTGCAGGAGACGAGTTTCTTGCTCTTTAGAGGGCGGCCCTTTATCGCCACGTTGTCTATTTTCAGAAGGTGGTCAATATGGATGTGACGCTCCCTGCTAAACATACGGCTCCCGGCCGTACACTTGGCAGGAAATCCCCCGTCTGGCTCAACAACCGCACAGGCCCTCCGTCTACCCCGCACTCTGGAACCTCCGTAGTGCGGGAAGGGGACACGAAGGTGTCTTGCGCGCCCTTCCCCTATGGGCTCCTATCACAGCGGAAGCATAAACACGTCAGAACTAGCAATACAATACAATATGCTACCTCGAGGGTAGCTCAACTGAACATCCATAGATGCAAAGAACATAATCATATGCCATAAAACACGAGAGCTTCTACCCGTGGCTCTGACACATAGGGTAGTCGACTGACTGGATAGGCCTCAAGATAGAGCAGACCGAGTCATAACAATGGCGGGGCTGGCATAAGACAATGGCTAGGGTTGACCACTCCATCCGCCCCTCCTGTGCATACTTTGCAGATGGGCTAGATCAAGCTGTGGCATGACTCTAACCTTCTGGATACGCAATCCCATGGCATCATCCATCGGGACTACTCCAGGTTGCATCTCCCTGGTCCGATGAGGCAGGAAGGGTTGCATCTCCCCTTCCCGGGGTCTAGAGGCTCCACGGGCGGCTAGAGAATCGTGGCGACACACGATTCGTACCCGACTGAACCCCCCAAAACAAGAGCCAAGCTGACACTTGCAGCCCTTGAGAGGCAGGGCAACACCATTGCCCCAGGAGGTGTCGGACCCATGCTCGGCCCACACGAAGTGACCGACCATAAGCCCAGTCCACTATGGGATCCCCCGAAGCCCCCACTCGGCAGGGACCCCCCCTCCATCTTGCCTCTAGCCCCGTTGTGTAGTGCTGAGTCACATCATAGCTTCCATAGCCCGGTGGGTTCCTATGCACAGGCCGCATATAATAGGAACTAAGGGATCTACACTAGGAGCATACTACATATGGCCCTAGGTCTCTACCCCCCGTCCCAATACAAGAGGAGCAACATGATCAACCAATATCACATACATCACATCATGATCAATATCAATATCATATGAACATCTTAACCTAATCATACATAGCCAACTAACAGTTAGGGTTCCTTGATTAGGGTTCGAGATGTTCAACAAAGGATCTAGGGTGGCTCTACTCTAGATACGAACTACTAACCCATCTGGAGTGCTAACTTCCAGATGAACAAACATGAACTCTACTCAACCTACCTCCTCCAGAAGCGCTTCCTCCCATCCCTGGCGTCTCCATGCTCCTTGACGTGAGTCGAAGGCTTGCTCCCTCTACGATCATACACACCTTCTAGGGGCTGCTGCTCCAGGCTAGACTACGACGAACGGTGCTCGAAACGGGGTTTCGGGCACGTGGATGAGAGATCAGGTGCTAGGTCAGGGAAAAAGGGTCTAGGGTTAGGGTTAGAGCCAATATAGGTGTGGGTCCACGTGGGATGCCACGTGGCACCACTAAGATGAGGCCGTGTGGCGGTTGCTCAATAGGATAAGGCCATGTGGAAATGGGCCTTATCCTAAGGTTATCTAAGTTAAATAATTAACTTAGATGTGCACCCCTTGCCACTTATCCAAGGCATACAAGGCTACCTAGGTAGGCTTGTATGGTGACGGGTCCAGGAATATACGTATTCGTGGCGTATATTCCCTTGGAACGTCACAATGGACGATGCTCATCTCCGTAACCTAGCTTATATCATGGCAATGGGGCCACATCGCCTCAAGGCTTGCTGGAGAGAAAAGAGAGCTCAATGGTTGGCTAGATGGAATGTGCAGGAGCACAGGCGCATACATATGCAAACAGAGGCAGATCACCATAGCTTGAGGCAATATCTGGACGCTTGCTTCCTCAACAAGCTCTGGTATGTCAATGCCTTGAACAGGTTAAGACAGCAAATTACCATCGCCACATAAATCCCACATTGGAATGGGGCCCGCAATGTTACCTGCGTACCCATTTACCTGTGAAAAGGTGCAGACTCATTGCTTCCATCCATTCGCACAGGAGCACACCATCTTCGAATTGAGACGGGCAGATGGATTGGTGAGCTATGCCAGAACAGACTTTGTCAATGCTGCCAAATGGAAGTCATTGAGGATGAACCTCATACCCTTCAAAGCTGCCTAACATATGATCAAATTCGGATGCGCTATGCTGAGTTAGTCAAGCTTGGCCAGCCGCTACATATGACATTGAGCACGTCTTCTGTACGGATGCTGGGATCATACCTTCAGGAGGTCATGGATATGTGAGATCAGCTATGTCCTCGGGCACACACTTGACATGTATATATACATATATTTTATGATGATGTATACCTATACATTCTTATTACTGCCACAGCTTTTCACTCGAAAACACGTCGGGGCGGGGGTTTTTAAACCCGGACAGTAATAAGTTTGTTGCGCTCCTTCATTGGGTCCCATAGGCCGATTGGTCTCCGTGGACGATAAAAATAATTCTTTCTTTCTTTCTACCATTATATTCTTTTCTATTCTTCTATTCTTTTCGAGTACTTCCTTGTTTTTCAACCGTAGGTTGCGAGATGCCTACACATAACGTCAAGGATCACTTGTACGAAAACATAAACAATCATATCATTAACATAAACATATCAACATGAATTTATAAAGGGGAAATTTTAAAAATGCCCTTGTATTTATGGATATTTGTTAAAATACCCCTGTATTTTATGAAATTGCCAATTTGCCCTGATTGGGGCGGGCCGTTAGAATGGCTACGGGATTGAGCAAAATTCTGTGGCTATGGAATCGGACTGCCAATAGGGCTGAGGAAAGGCTTAATGAAGACTGGGCTGGATTATGATTGCAGACCAGGGGATGATGTTTCCGATGCTAACGAAAATCAAGCATTAGTACAACATTCCTCCTTCAAAATTCTGCCTTCACAAGTTCGGCTTGGTCCAGCCAGCATTGTTATGGTTTAAAATGGAGCATCTTGAGTAAACAATACCTGGACTAGAACAATGGATCATTACGGAGGAACTGCTCGCATAATAATACTTGCCCGATCTCATGCCATCAATCATGTTTTCTGGCCTAATATTGGGATACTGGATCTGGCAGTCTCAGAATTTTAGCAGATACACTTTTGATGTTGCTACGGTGAAAGTCGTGATTGGAATAACGTGCAAAGTCTTAATCTAGAAAGCCGCAACAAAATTAAGCTTTTGTTCCCATATCATCCAGCTCCAGCATTCAAAATTGCTTCGGAAAGTGTCTAAAATGGGCGCGGATACAGTTTCTGAAAAGTGCTTCAGAGGGTGAAATGCTCACAAATTGCTTGCTTTGGTCGTTGTTTGATCTGTGGTAAGTTTGCTCGTTGTTTGGTCTGTGGTACTTTGGTGGTTGCCCAAAAATCAGGGCAAATTCACAAATTATCAAAATACAGGGGTATTTTGACAAATACTCACAAAAACAAGGGCATTTTTAAAATTTTCCCATTTATAAATTCATGAATACTAAACTTGAGCAAAATAGGACGCACTTCCCTCATTATAAACATACAATCGCAATATGAAGACAAGTACCATGGTTGGTTGAAAAAAATTCTTTACATATCTGTAGAACATTCTACTCATCAATTCTTCAATTGGGATAGTTGGTCATACTTATAGTCGGCTATAGTAGATCTTCAAGTTCCATGTCATTTGTTTTTAAAATGCCTTCTCATTTGGAAATTTAATGTGCATATGTCATTGAGATCGAGAATTGAGGTGGGACATAATGATGATAGGTGGGATGGAGGATGATGGATCTCTAATATAAACTTCTTCAATTGGTTTGTCTCTGTTGATCTTCTCTTTGAATAGGGAGGATCCAAAAAGAACCCCATATGGAATAATAAATTTTTTTTTGAGTTTTATTGTGACATTTCTACAAATGGACAACAAATGGAGGAGTGTGCATTAAAACTAGTCTAAGGAATGGGTTCAATGAATAGAATAGAATATAATAGAACAGAACAGAACAGAATAGAACAGAATAGAATAGAATAGATTTTTTGACGTCCACGAAGACCAAGAGGCCATGGGACTCATATAATGGCCGAGTACAACCATTACTACTAGGATTAAAAAAACCCTGTTTCGAAAGGTTTTCAAGGGAAAAACCTTTGCAGTAATGATGATATTAGATAAGTAAGAAGAAAACATAAGTAGGTGATGATGACTACTGAGGGCTCAATAATTGAAGATGCTCATCTAGAACCTATAATACCAAGTCATGTACAGATGGGGCTCTGAGAAGTTGTGGAAGTGTAGGATGGAATGCTGAAGTCAAATAACGATTCCTAACCATCTCAAAAGCAGGACATCTTAGTATAGTATGGCTTTCATCCTCAATAACTTGTAACTGGCAACATGCACATCATCTTGCTTCTTGTGGAAATTGCGGCCGCTCCCATCTACGTGTCTCAGTTCGTAGCTTGTGGGACCCTGTGCGAATTGATGCAATAGCTACAAGCTTTCTCCTGGACAAGGAAGCAAGCAAATAAGCTTGTGGTCCTGGTACCAAAGGGGGATTTATATATGCATAATAATGACCAGTTTTAACTTGGGCTAAGGTAACTGCACCCTATATTTTATGAGAAAAACAATCATCGAGATATTGTTGCAAAAGCTCAGGATCAGAACTAGCAAGCACCATGCAGTGTTCTGATTGCACAGACTAGCGGGCAAACCATGCATTACAATTCTCTTTCCAACCTCGTTTCAAATGTTGGGGAGATTCAGCCATGGCAAGCGCGAGAAACAGGTACCTATCGTAATCTATGTGATGCACCTTGCTGATATGTGGAGATGGCATTTCATGGCAGAATATTGAAGAGGTAAAAAACTTGTCTCTTGTAAAAGAATAGCATAGGGCACCATAGTTTTGACTCCTAGATTGTAAGTGAGAAAGGACTCTTGCACCCATTCCAAGCTCTCCCAAGCACTAGTACTAATGGCAGACCACCATACTTCAGAACCATATAAAATGAGAATGAGAATGAGAATGATTTTTTATCGTCCACTGAGGCCAATCGGCCTATGGGACCCACAAGGAGCGCAGCAAACTTATTACTGTCCGGGTTAAAAAACCCCCGCCCCGAAGGGTTTTCGAGGGAAAAACCGTGGCAGTAATAAGAATGCTGTCAAACTGTACAAGTATACATCAATGTATATATACAGGTCAAGTGTGTGCCCGAGGACATAGCTGATCTCGCATGTCCATAACCTCCTGAAGGTATGATCCCAGCACCCGTACGGATGCTGTGCTCAATGTCACATGTAACGACTGGCCAGGCCTGACCAACTCAGCATAAGTAAAACATGCTATATCAAAGCCCAAAACAAGTGGGCTTTCCGTGACCAATCATGAATCTCTGCTCGAAAACAATTGTTTGCATTGCATAGAGTGCTCTCCAGCCAGCAGTCACACGCTTGGTAATACACTGTTCCCAAAGTGTGTTCTTATAGAACTCTATACCAAGATATCTGTAGCTATCTACAACTTCAACTTCGTGGCTATCATAGTGCAAATGAAATTGCATAATTGCTTCTTGTATAGGGAATCTCCATTTAAGGGAAACTTCTAACGTAGACACCATATAGATGCATTCACATCCAAAATGGAGATTCCTGTTATGTGGAGACCACCTAAACCCGATCCGGTGGTGACACATGTCAATAATTTTCTTTTATCTTTCTATATTTTCATTTTTTCCTTAATTTCTCTGCGTCCAGCGATGGCAGAGGTCTATCGCCATGCTAATGTGACGATATATGAGTACAATAGGAAAATATTCGCCACTCATGTACGAAATCGTTAAGCACTTTCGTGGCCTTTAGGTTGTCTCTAGTACGAGTTATTTCATTATTGTTATCATCACATGCTCGTGCAATATTGCCATGCTAGATGGCATATTGTATGCATGCCAAATGTCAGAATAGAATATGCTAAGTGGCTAGCGCCATGTTTGGCAAGTGGCACTTGTGCCCTTTATCTAAGTGGAGAGCTTGCACAATTGGATTCTTTTTTTTTTTTTTTTTTTTTTTTTTTTGAGGGTAAGGATATATATTAATATGATTAAATTATACAGTGAATGTCCCCTTTAGGGATAGATAGAAAGAATTGTCACTACTGGGGTTATCCCTCCAGTCCAGTTTTGTACTCCGTGGCAGCAGTTCCAGTCTTCTCTAACCCTAGGTTACTATAGGGGATCTCCCGTCTTCTCCCAGGGCCGATACTACCTAGTACTTTTGGCCACTTTCCAATAAAGGTGGATGTAAGGATATCCCCTTTGCATGATAGTTGAATTTCCAAACGGGTTTGCCTCTGCTGATCACTTATCCATCATGTGAGTCCCAATGGCATCTGAAGAACGAGTAAAACCCTATCAGACTTCCAATCCTGTCCAGTTCTCTGTTGTAGTTGCATCCAAGCTTCCGGTGGTGAGCCAGGGCCATGAGAGCCACCTCTTGGTTGAACTGATTTTTATTCTCGTCTTCACCGATGTAGCTAGGCCACCAAGAGCTACTCCACATCTAAGTTCTTCCATATACTCCAAAGAGATATGTTGGTAAGTGTTAGCTGGATGATATCTTCCCCTAGGTTGATTAAGATTTCTGGCCATGATAGCTGATGCATGTCCAGCCCAATGATTGGACTGACCCATCTCCAGAAGTCGCTTATTTTAGGACAGAAGAAGAGGTGATCTAGTGTCTCTGAGGCGCCACAGCCCAATGGGCAAAAATCGTGGTGCACTATGTCTCGTTTCAAGAACTGTGTCATATTACATAGACCGGCCCCAAAGAAAAGAACTAGAATTTCTTGAACACGAGAAGTCCGGGACTTAGTTAATAGTCCTCTAGTTTCTGCTTGATCTAATCCCAATATTTCAGCTGCTTTAAGTGGGGATGGTGGCATCAGCAGACCATATATTTTTCTGACCTTATAGCCATCTTCATCCCCACATCCATTTTTCCTCGGGCCCCTCGCAATGCCCGAGGCGTAATAACATTTCTCATTATTTCTTTGAACACCCTTCTGTCCCCTACCCCTACAGTAGGAATAAGGGCCCTCAGTCTAGTCCATGAGATCCATCTGTCATTTTCCCATAAGTGCCCCACCTTAGTTACACCTGCCTCACGCCATTTAACAAAGATACGAGGGTGTGCGAGTGCTAGTGGGAGTTGGTCCTTTTCCCAGATTTGTACATTCCAAAATATGCTAAGAGCTCCAGCTTCCCATGGAGCATCAGCCACTTGGAACAGGTCTTGCACTTCTTGCCAGGCTCCCAGAATTTTCCTCATTATAGGGGACGTGCCCGGGCCCATTGTGAACTTGTAGAAGAGGGACCCAATCTCCTCCCTCGGAGTAGAGGGTTTACCTCTTATTTTGCCTTGATGAAGCCAGAATCTCACCATGTCAATTGCCGGTGATTTATCTTTCTGAATTGCCCGCCAGACAAACTTAGCCGCTAGTGCTTTTGCCTGAATCATTGGGTCTTTACATCCTAGACCTCCATCCTTTCTGTCTCGGCACATTTCTGACCATGCCACCTTCGCTTTTTTCCCCCATATGAATTTACGGATAATAACCAGAATCTGGTCATATACATACTTTTGTGCCACTATTGCCGACGAATAATAGATATGTGTGGCATTGAGGATTGCATTTGCTACTGTCACTCGTCCCATTGTTGAGAGAGCTTTACATGACCATAGATTGACCTTTTTCCGAATCTTTTCTATGATAGGAGACCATAGTCCTTTTAGATTATCTGCTAGATTAAGAGGCATTCCCAGTAGCTTAATAGTCTCTGAGGCGGCTATTACATGATAGTTCCATGCCCTAACCCTGGCATCAGCAGCCCCATCAAAAGGCCATATAATAGCACACTTGGCTGGGTTGATTCCTATTCCGGCGATAGAGAAAAAGGAATTCAATGCGCCCTGGAAGGCTTCGAAGCTCTCATCATCATATCTTAAGAAAAGGAAAGTATCATCTGCATACTGCATTATTGTCAACCTTCTGTCTGATCCAGGGAGAGTTAAGCCATTTACCATACCTCGTGCCTCCAAATTTTTGACCATGCAAGTTAGAAGATTTGCCATAATCAGAAATAAGTATGGGGCAAGAGGGCAACCCTGTCTAATTCCTTTCCTGAGGTCAAAGAGGCCAGTGGGCTGACCATTCACCAGCATTGATGCAGATGCCATCTTATTCAACCCCATGACTAGATTTATGAAGTCCATTTCAAAGCCCATTTGTGCCATAACAGCCTCTAATCCACACCATCTTAGTGAGTCATAGGCCCGGCGAAAGTCAAGTTTAAGCAGGACACACTTTTGGCTTGAGTGCTTACACCAATGAAGCCCCTCCCTGGCAGCCAAGTAATTGTCCAGGATGTTCCTATTCGGAAGAAATGCTGATTGCTCATATCCTATTACACGGTCCAAGATTGCCCATCCTTAGGCTGCTGTACACTCTTCTTCAACTTAGAATGGAGTTGGTAGCATAATGCTCAATCTGCTCTAACCCATTGCATCATGTCCTCTAATAGTCTCTCTCCCTCTGATAAGGATCTCCATAATGAAGATATGCCAAAAGAACGAAGGGAACAAAGCCTAGAAACTGGGACGAGATAAGGGATTATGCTTCAAACTGTCACGAATCTACATGCAAGATATCAAAGAACTATGCGCAAGGAACATGGGATACCTAAGAAAGATAATATGTACAACGCCACGCAATTCAAGCACTATATATAGAGGTGATCTTGCAAAGACCATTCTGCTTCAATGCCAATTGCGAATCCTTTTTGTGCAAGTTTCCTTGTTCTCTTACCCCCTTCATGGCGTTGTACATATTATCTTTCTTAGGTATCCCATGTTCCTTGCGCATAGTTCTTTGATATCTTGCATGTAGATTCGTGACAGTTTGAAGCATAATCCCTTATCTCGTCCCAGTTTCTAGGCTTTGTTCCCTTCGTTCTTTTGGCATATCTTCATTATGGAGATCCTTATCAGAGGGAGAGAGACTATTAGAGGACATGATGCAATGGGTTAGAGCAGATTGAGCATTATGCTACCAACTCCATTCTAAGTTGAAGAAGAGTGTACAGCAGCCTAAGGATGGGCAAAGGAAGACAGAGTTGAATGGTGCAAAACATCTCCACGTCTTAGTTCAAAATTATATTCCAGATCTAGTCCCGATCCCTGTTCCTGCTCATGATCCTACTATTGCACAAGAGGTCTCACCTTCTAATGTGTGCTCAATCTTTGACTCCGACCAAATTCTTGCTCCAATAGTATTTCCTCTGCCTTTGGTTCCTACTCTAGTTCTTGGATTTGCTCGTACATTTGTCCTTGCCCTCGATCAAGATCCAGCTCTGGCACTAGATCCTCCAACTCTTGTTCTAGTATCAATCCCAGCCTCTACTTCTACTTTAGGTCTTGCCCCCCCATTGGACCTGCTCCATCTCTAGATCTCATTGTAGACCAAGATCTTGGTAATGCTTCAAGCTCAAGTTCTCGTTCTAGTTTTTATTGCACTTTTGAAGCTAGTCATGCTCATAATCATATCATCAATAATAGACAAAGATCTTAGTATCAACTCTTTTAATTTGGGAATTTCCGATTTGGAAAAAAACTTTTTGGAATTATTTTTAAGTTATTTGGCTAAGGTTTTGATGAGTTTGGGCGCCGGGAAACTTTCCCGATTTTCTAAAAATCGAACATTTTTTTATCCTTAATTTGGAAAATTCTGGATAAGGGCATCTCTATTGGTAAATGCTTTTACTGTGTAAATTTTGCGATGGTGTTGTATATACTTGAACTGTCATAGCTATTTCTTTAATATTTACTCATATATATGTGTAGCATATATGTGTACATAAGGAAGCAAGATCAGTCATAGAGCCGTATCTATTCTGAGCATCTCTATTGGTAAATGCTTTTACTCTCTCTATAAATTTCGCGATGCAGTAGAGATCCTACTCTTGATTTGCTCTGCTCCAGTAAGCATCTTCAAGTGTATTTATAGGGTAAGCAGCTGCAATTTGCATGACAAGTTGTATGGCAACTCTATGGCTCTGTTTGTTGTATGCATTTTTCCCTGTGGATAAGCAATGGCGCCTATTTTCCTTCTTATATTCTCTTCTCTTCATATTGCATTATTAAACAGGGTAAAGAGTGGACTAAGCTTTCTAAGATAATCTTTTATGTTTCTGCCGTAAATGATTCTTTTTGCTTTTTTTTTACGATTCTAATTTAGGTACCCTGACGCTAGACTTAAAGAAACAGTGGAACTTTTGGAACAGTCGTGGGAGTTCCACCTATTGAGTTGGAAATTGGGGCAATACGTCGTTGTATATCAAAGCAAAAGGATATCGAAAGCCGCATTCAGGTAAGTAGATTTATAAGTTAGATTATTAGTTCAGTTCTCTTCAGTTCTTTTTCTATCATTTAATTTTCCAATTTATTTGCATGTAGGCCTACATTGGTTTATTGCTTTGTGCATGTAGAATCTGTTGTGTGAGCATTTGGCTCTTCAGTACACGCCATGTCTATAGAAAATGGCTGCACTTCTTTGTACTATCTGGTAAGAGTTGGCACTGAAGGAACAATTTTGCAGATGTAACATTTTCATGATATGCTACATGCCTCAGCGGGATGGTTTCATATAATGCCATGATTGATTTTTATGGTAAATTGGCAGATGTTGTTAAATGATGTCATGTTATTTGGGAGACCTATGAGAAGCAGTGGCAGTAGGTCAAAGTCAAAGTCAAAGTCAAAGTGGCGGGCACCCCCTACCCGGGTGTTGCTGGGCTCGCTAGAAACACACAGACACCCCCTGCCCGCCACTTAGGGTTTGCGTTGACCAGTCAAAGTCAAAGTCAACTAGGGCCGAATTTTAAGGAAAGCAAGTCTATCTACTCCTGATTTTTAGGCAAGTTGAAGAACTTTCTATATGAAGGGGATGAACAATTTGACAAGTGGATGCACCCGGATTAGAAGGTAAATATGGAGATAAATACTGGAGTAAGGCATAGACAAGGGGCCTTGCAGGTCGAAATATGAAGCAGGAGATTGTTTAAGCGCCTGATTGATCTTGTTGTCAGTGTATTGAGTATCAGTTTATTGAATACATTATTTTCAAATTCTAACAGATGTTAATGGGATAATTCAATTCTCTTTATAATTCACTCCGTCTTTTAGTCTAATTCTCTTCACAAAGAAGTACTAAGACTGACGTTTACTGCATGTGGATGCTCGAAATGATGTTCGCACAGACCCGTGGATGCCAATTGGTTGGTATAATAAACATAACGTGCGCGCGCTTCAGTTTCTGTAAGTTTTTCACTGCTTACAAATTTGCACATTCTTGCAGTTTATATTGACCAATGTTAACTTCCGAAATCTGTGTGTCCACTTGCAAACCTGTTTCTTCAAATTAGCATTAGTTACTTCGTCAATTGAGCGAAATAAATTAAATGACAGTTCATGTTTCTCTAAGCCGCAGCATATTGCCTTAGAGGAACTGAGAAATCTAGGATGGTTCTTGCCATTGATCCTGCAGAGATCTTCCCATTTCTATGTCACACTGATTTTTTTGCCTATTCTATTATGTTGTAAAATTTTGCTCGATGCAAATGACTAATTTGTCATTGCAGCATCCTAGGCACATTCATACAGTCTTTATATCAATCAGAAGCTTCAGATGAGGTGATTTTATTTCTCAAGAGATTTTCGGATGCTTTTGATCCAGTTATACTGTCTTTGCCATCATGTGGCTTTTTCTATCTTGCTCTTTGCAATATCACAAACTTAGTTTCTATTGCTTCAATTTCTATCCTGACCTTTGCAATATCAGAAACTTAGTGTCGCGATAGATATTTCTATCTCTTCATTTCCATTTAACAGGCCATCCCAATGACAGGTTCAAACTAGGAACCGATGTTTAATCTCCATGAGGTTGCTCCGCATATGCCCTCCAAAATCTTTGTTTTTTCCTGGTCTTTGCAGGATTGTCAATGTGCAGAAACAAATGACGGGAGGTTGCATACAAGGCATCACAGTCTGAATCAATCATTTCCCTATTGGGGATGCGGTTTTCCCATGAAGGGCGGCGACACTTTGAAAATTCTCCCACACTAACTTCCCTGAGCTTACAACCTCCCAAAGCCACTGCACAGGTTAAAGTCCTTTACCATTTTGCTCATTTTGACTTCACATAAACGTATATAAGAGTTTGTATAATGCACATAGAGTTAGTGCATGTTAGATATTGGTTTGGCTTTACGTATATACAGTTTCTGTGCCCAATTGGATGATATTAAATTCATAGATCGAGTCAGCCACTGTCCGTGTTCCCTATTATTTGTCACTACCAAATTTGCCCGATCCCTTCGTTTTTTGGAGGTAGATAGTTGAATGAGTTGCAGCCAAAGAAACTACTTGCATGCATTGGCCATGAAATGTACATTAATGATCGTGGACTTGCAGAGCAAGCCTTTTATCTTTGCAGTTGTCCATTTTCCATGCTTAGATACTTGATAGCCAGTACACAAGTGGCCTCATCCACACTGTACACTTTCAGGCACTGCAGGCCTTAGTTGCAAAAATGTAGCAAGAGCTAGCAGAACATACTGTAATGTGCCATGGTCTGAGCTATCCCCAATAATGGTCTGAGCTGTTATCCCAATAGCTGTTTTTTCATTCAATAGCAGAACATACTGTAATGTGCCATGGTCTGAGCTATTTCCAATAATGGTCTGAGCTGTTACCAATATTTTATATTTACTATTTACACATTATCTGATTACCAATATTTTATATTTACTATTTACATATTATCTGATTATCTCTGATCATAAGACAAACGTTTACTAATCTGAAAGTCCTACGCATTAAATGCAGCTCCAATTTCTCAGCCACGAGACCAAAAGCATCTTTGATTTGCCATAGCCAAGCCAGTAAGAGGATCATAGATATTCAGGATCTAATGCCACATACTACTTTTGAATATCTAGCCTGCTAGCAAGGTTCCAATATTGTAGGTCTATAGGTTCATCTAAGAAGAACATTTATATAATACTGACAAAAATTAGCTAATACTTAATGATTATACCACTGACTTTGTATTGACTTTATCGCAGGAAAATGGATGCTTGATAACAATTTGGCATCTGGTGACTGGATTGTTCCCCGTGGACTGTATATCTGCATGTCATTTTCTACATTTAAATTTACATGATCTATTATGTGCTAACTCAGCTCTTATTTCACGCTAGCAGCAACGTTAGCAACAACAATAGTGTGCTTGCATGCAAAACCCATTAATTAGATAATTTTTAGATTATATTTCATTTACAATTGAAATGACAAGAAAGTAGATTTTAGGAAGTACTTTTGCGAAGACGGGATAGCTTGCTTTGCTATGGTGCTTATTATTCAAGTTTGTCTCGATTGAACATGCTCATCAAATGGTTGAGTTTAATAAGCAGTTAGGCTTCAATTTTCTAGATTGCTCCACATTATCTTAACCATGGTTTTCTTTTCCAATTGCCAAGTCGTCATCTATGTTATATGCAGCCCTTATGCTTTAGTTTTCTACAAACTGTAAGTACTTCATCAAGCTTTACTCTCAAAGGAGTGAATGCAAATACTAGGCGAGAATTCTACCTATTTGTTTGAGTTTGATACATTCAAAGTAATGCTCTATGGATTTTGTTAGCTGCAATTCAACTTGCAAAGGGGAGCATTCCCCAATTTCGGGTCTAAATTTGCTTCAGACAATTAGTGCATCATCACATAGAAGTAAGAACATAGAAGCTGAAGATTGGACATTATACTGTTATGATTATGACCGCCATATTATTATGGTGTGGTCCCAACTTCAAAATAATACTAAGTCATCATCTATGTACTAATGACAACATCAACATAAACACGTTGTTGCTAAGTTTGGCAACAACCGTTTTATTTTAAAATTTCTCGGCATTATTCCATCTTATAAAGCATCAACTTCATATTGAATATCTAGCATTATAACAGGGGGTTTTTTTTGTAATTTTATACGCTTTTCCCCATGGTTTTTCTATGATTTTGGTGTTGTATTCGTTGGGGCATACTAAAAAGTATTTCTAGAGTGCGTCTTTTTTGGAGCGTTGATCTAGATTAGGTTAAACAATCTAACGGTTGCTAGATTTCTTAAATTTCAAACAATGCATGAGAACATTGATGGCCTATGTTCTAGAATTTTTAGGGTTTTTGACCTTTGGGCTTTCGGCCAATTAGGCTGTTCACCGGATTTAGATACACAGGAGGCCGACTGTGGCCTTTGGGCTTTCAGAACGGCATCTCGAACTACCATCTGGCAGTGTTTCGTTTATGAAGTTTGCGAGGTTGCACATCTAAGGTTAGATTGCTGGTCAGTTAAGCCCGAGTGGCGACCTTCCAGTTAGCAACTGCAGCAGAACAATACCGAGGGCGTAGATGTCTGATATTTTATCAAAGGTGCCGCTTTTCTGATACTCTGGATCAAAATAGGAAAATGTACTCACTGGAAACGTGTTCTTATTAAATTCTGCATTATGTCCTGCAACAAGCCTGGCAATCCCAACGTCTCCCAGTTTGCTCATATTGTTGTAGTCCAAAATAGTATGTTGCTTGCCTTGATGTCAAAATGAATTATGGTTTCTGGTTGTATGTTATGTAGATAATCCAAGGCTGTTGCTACTTGAGCTGCAATTTGGAACCTCGTGTGCCATGGAAGACAAGAATCTTTACCTTTCCTAAATAGATGATCATCTAAACTTCCAGCCATGTGTTCATAGGCAAGGTATGCTCCTTCATGATAACAATACCCCAATAATGACACTACATTTTGGTGCTTTAGATTGCCTATAATCTCAACCTGTTCAAATACCATAACTCTTAAGCGCAGTCATTCTTCCAAGCATAGACATTTATTGCAGAGATGTTAGAGATGCATACCTTGTGAAAAAGTTCCTTCAAATTTTTTAGTCCTTTGTCTTTAAGTACTTTAATGGCTGCATTTTTAAAATCTAGTCTTCCCTTATAAACTGTTCCATGCCTTCCTTCTCCAATCTTCATTTCTTGAGAGAAGTAGTGTGTTCCAGATCTGATCTCGTCGATAATATACTCCCTGAATATTCTTTGTTGTAAGTTGCCATCAATGCCAATGTGGTCTGTGACAAATAATTTATTGTCTTTGAAGTCTTGATCATAAGTTGTCTCTTTTTTGTTAGAGTCTAAAAGACTCTATTTAATTGTTCTTCGCTTCCATTATGTTCAAATTCAATCAGGACTTCCTTTGCAACCTGCAAACTGAAATTTGTTCAACACTTTGCTTCAAATTGTCCTTGAAATTCTTTTGAAGCTAAATGTTGAACGGACCTGTTGCTCCCACACTTGCTCCATTTTTTTCCAGCGGTTCAAAAGTTACTAAAGTGAGCAACGTGCCTTGATTTATTTGCGGCCTGAAGATGTCCATACATGGGGATGTTTATCGGGGACTCTGAATCCACACATTCCATTTTTCAGACCGATTCCCTTCAAGCTTTTCTTGGCTGTTTGTGGCTTCGACAGATGAAGATTGCCTATCAGAATTGGATCCTCCTCTTGTGCTTCAGGAATTTGTGAACCATGGTGAGTTTAAGAATTTTTTTTATTCATGGCATGTGGATAGAGGCAAATAATCTTAATGTTGTTCTGCAGATGGTGTACTTTTCAAAGTGTACATCGTAGGTGGTGCAATCAAAGTTGTCCGAAGATTCTCTTTGCCAGATATCATAGAAAAGCAACCTGCAGAAACTGGAATGATCCCTTTCTCTAGAGTATCATGTGCTGCAGCGATAGTTTTTAACTTGGATATTATAAGGGAAGGCAGCAAGGGTAATCATTATTATCTCATTGACATAAATTACTTTCCAGGTAAGACATTGCTAAGACCGTAGTATGAAACTGCTAAGCAGATGATTTCCTGCTGTTATGATGGAGTAAGTGGTTTTATTGTTTTACAGGTTTCGGAAAGGTACCCGATTATGAATAGCAGCTTATAAGCTCTTCTTGACTGATGTAACTGCTCCAGTTTAAGCTTAAAAAAGGGATTTCATACATGTATGAAGGATGTTTGAGACAGTGGGCAGCATCTTTCTAAAGGGATTCTTCAGTTGAAGGAAAGTAAACAAAATAGGAAGCTTCAAAAGCTTGTATCATTCTCACCTTGTGGTCAGAAAAGAGATCTATCACAGCTTCGAAAAGGGATCTGTTTTAGCTTTGCATTTAGGACCTACCACCATATATGGTAAATTTGGAGCTCTGCAGGATGCCCATGCAATGTTTGATAACATATATATGAAGAATGTATTATGGATTGTAATGCTTTCAGCAGTGGTTTGTTTACCTTGGGAATGGCATCCTTTATTGTGAACATTGTACAACGCTATAGTTTTGGAGTAAGGGGTGGAAACTAGAGAGAATGTTAAATCACATTCTTAAATTTAAAGTTGACAAGGACGAGAATAACAATGGTGTTTTCTAAATACTTGTGTTTTATGTATGCAAAGTTGTATTCTTTAACAATTTGGTCAATGTGTAACTAAGTGCACATAGATAAATGTTTGTTTTTATTAGGGCCCGAAGGGCCCAAATTTTTTTTTAAGAATAGAATAGAATAGGTTTTTAGCGTCCACGGAGACCAATTGGCCTATGGGACCCAAACAAAAAAGAGAGCAGCAAGCATATTACTGACAGGATTAAAAAACCCCCGCCCCGAAGGGTTTTCGAGGGAAAAACCTTAGCGATAATAAGCCTGCCGGCACACTTTATAAATTGCATAGGACGGTTCAATACCGCCCCGTGGGGACACAAAACGAGTCCGTGCATCCATAACCTCACGGAGGTATGACCCCAACAAACCCACCGGACGCCAGAGCCAATAACCCGATCGTGGCCGGCGGGCACTAGTAATCGAACATATCGCCTCGTTATGGGCAAATCTTTGGCAGTCCGGAGGGCATGACATTCATCCTCAATCGCGCCGGGTGGCAACACCGGCAAAGCCTTTGCTCCCCGCTTCACAAGCCCAACGCCTGTTTCAATCGGAGGCGGCGTGCCCCCTTGAATGGAAGCTATAAACTGCGTTTCTTCATGGGTAGCCGGGTGTACAAGCATCGGGTGTGGGCCTCTTGTGAGCCTAGGATTGACTTGTTTGGCGATAGTGTGCCAGCTTAACATGTGTCAGAGCCTCTGCATCCCACAGCCTGCGAAGGAAAGTAGCATCAAGGTATAGTTTAAGTGCCTCGCGATCTTTCTTTGTCCTGACTTGGACACATCTGTTTGCCTGCACACCCCAGCGTGAGAACCACTGAGCCTGCTTGTCTTTCCAGCCAGATTTCAGCGTTAAGGGACCCATTGCCGTGGCCAAACCAAAGGCGGGGCAAGCGTGTATCAGCCATAGCGACCACCTTTTGGAAGTAAACGATATGGCGTTCCAATGCAGCCCGTTGAAGGGGTAGAAATCCTGTCACTCGAGTAGGATCTCGTGCGGAATCTGTGGACTTCACCCCTGGGCCCATGCCAAGAAGGCCTTCTCGCACTTTTGCTTGAGGTCATTCCGGTGTTGAGGGATATCACTTTGGACCCCAAACTTCGCCCCATACAAAGGGCCGGCTCAACCAAGGCCCGAAACAAATGTGACTGGTGACCCTGGCATACAACTCGCTTTGTGGTCGTTGTTACGCATGGCATATAGTGCTTTCCAACCCGCAGTGACCCGCAACCTGATAGCCGCATCCCAATGGGTGGTAGTTGAGAACTCAATCCCCAAGTACTTGTAGGTCGGAGCCACCTCTACCTCTTGCCCCTGGTAAGTGAATGTGGGAAGCCTTGGCCGGGGATGATGCAACTAGCAAAGCACCCTAGTTTTGGCCAAGTTAACTTGCATGCCGTGAATTGGCAAAAGTGTCAAGAGCATCCAGTCCACGCGTTGCATGTCCTCCGGAGTATAGGCCATGAGGTTGACATCGCCAAGATATATGAGTTGCCGGATTGTGTGATGCATGATATGTGCCCGCACCACCTCCATGCTCGAGAGCCAATCTTCCAACCGATCAATGTACGTGCCAAAGAGTGTGGGGAGAGGGGGGCAACCCCGACGCGCCTCCAATGCTACCGGGTCACCGGCTGTGCTTATGGCTGATGTGATACGGCCCGAAAGCATGCCTCGTGACAGCCTATATACCGCATTCGCAAGTCCGGGGGGTCCCCGGTACCGCCGCAATCTGTCCCCATAGCTTATTGCGGGTAATCGTGGTCGAATGCCTTTGCAAAATCCACGAAACAACAGTACAGGTTCTGCCGGCGATTCCTGCTATCTTCAATCAATGTGCGCAGAGTGAAGATATGATCAATGGTGGAATGTCTGGGCCGAAAACCTGCCTGTGTAAGAGCTCGCACCTCCGTTTCCTCTGCCCATATTGTCAGCCGCTGCTCAAGGATGCCAGCCAACAGTTTTGCAAAGAGAGAGCTGACCATAATAGTGCGGTAGTTGGCCGGACATTGAGGGTCCCCTGCTTTGTATATGGGCACTACTCTACTAGTGGTCCATTGCGTAGGGAAGCCTTCTCGCAATGCTTTATTGAACAATGCCGTGAGAACAGGCACCAGTGGAGGCCCAGCCCATTTCAGAAGCTCTGCCTGCATGCCATCTAAATCTGCTGCCTTCCCATTAGCTAGGCGCTGTAGGCCCATGATGACATCCCCTCTGATGATAACCGAGCCATGCCTATCTGTGGAGGGATGGTGCCCGCCCCGAGCCGGGTCATACAAATTGTTGCAAAATACTTGTACCCATTGCTCCGGGGGTGATGTTCCCCGTGGGTCGCGGCGAGGCTTGCTCAAGACCCTTCTCCAGAATGTCCTGGGGTGCCGGTCCAGGAGACCAAACATCTGTTGCTGATGCTCTGCGAGGTATCTGGCCTTCTTGTTCTTGAGAAAGGAACGGTATTGACTGACGGCCTGTGGGCGAGAGATGGGATCAGTGACTTGCCGGAGTGTCGTTTGAGCTCCGACACTCATCATCAAACCATCGGGTTGGGGAAGGTGGTGGTGCTCGAGGCTTGCCGTGGCGGCCTCTCCCCCAAAGCATCTTTCTCGCCGTCGCCCGGCGGTGTGAGTCACCGAGCAGGCATTGTTCTTGAAGTGTGGGGAGTTGCGCGGCCCGCCAGATCATGCTCAAGCCTAGGGCATAGGTCCCCGTGACGGTCGTAGTCCAGCTAAAATGGGGCACCCAATGTGTTGAGGCAAGGGGTGCACGGGGAGCTTCCCACTGGAGATGCATGAACAGGGGCCGGTGGTCGGAGTCTACTTCCTCGTCCCGAAAGGTCCGGTCCCGATGGAAAATGAGTAACCAGTGTGCGCCGTTCCTCAACCAGCCAGATAATCCACCACACCGAGCCGCCCCTTGGTTCTCCACGTCTACAAGTGCGCAAAGAAATTGGAAGACGGCCATTGCACCAACCCATTACAGATAACAACTAACACACAACTACTATTATAACATTAATTAACACAAACCATTATATCTAACAATTTTAAATTAAAATCCCCCTGAAACCCTCCTTGGTTTGGGTGCATATTCACACGGGGTTCGTGTGGGGCGAGAGCCCCTAAAAACTTATAATACATGTACAAAATTAACACCATTAAGTACAATCCGAAAAACCTTATAGTATTTTGCAAACCTCAATATATAGTATACAAAACTTGTACAGGCATACCCCATAAACGAGGATCGCTATGTATGGTCCAGATTAAGGAATAAAGGGCAAATATGCCCATCTGACAGCTCTCGTTGCCCGGAGTAACCCCCCGTGTGAATATGCACCCAAACCAAGGGGGGTTTCAGGGGGATTTTAATTTAAAATTGTTAGATATAATGGTTTGTGTTAATTAATGTTATAATAGTAGTTGTGTGTTAGTTGTTAGTTCACTACATATAGCGTAACCATCTCTGAAGATTAGCTTATATTAGAGCATCACTTCAAATTTAAACTTCATTACATGTAGCCCAAACTTCTCTCTCGATATTCTTATAAATGTTAGCTAATACATAATCTATATGGTAAATTCTAACTGAATGACATCCCACTTTTCAATATCTAATTTGTTGATTTTGTCGAGCAACACTCAACCAAATGACTTGCATTAACATATAATCGTAATCATGCCCGGCAACGCCGGGCACCGTTACTAGTTGCCTCAAGTTCAAGTTCTAGCTCTGGTTCTGATTGCACTTTTGAAACTAGTCACATTCATAATTATATCATCAATCAAGAGGCAATTTCGATTCCTGATCCAATTTTGGTTCTAGCCAAGCATCAATCTTGAAAACCAATCTTGAGTCTGAACCTAGTTTTAATCCCAACTCTTGATCATCGAGCTCAGGCTTTGAATCTTGAGGTCTTGCCTATTATCTTCAGCAGGATAATTGTTGGATGTTGGCCATTTGGGAAGAGGATGCATAATCTGCATGGCAATGATAGTTGGTTGTGCAATCCTAGAGGAATACCATTATATAAAAATCAATGATATTTGGCTACAATCCTGGACATATTTGAGTGGATATACTGATGCGTACATCTGGAGTAGGCATTCGTTCATTGTTTTTTTATAGCAATTACCAATTGGTTTAACCCCTAGAATTTGTTAATCTATTAATTTTAGAATAGAGCTGCCATGAGAGCTTGAGCACATTAGTTTTAGAGTTTCAAAAGGTCCAAACGTAGCGATTTCAACCCAAACTTGGTCCACATCAAAAGGTCTTCTGCATGGAAGCCGCTTTCATCACTCACAAGCAGGGCAAACGTCTTCACACTGCTAGGAGCTGGGCATTTTTGTTGCCAGCCAGTTATTCGAATATAGGCTAGGTATTTTCACGATGAGGATATAAGCTAGAATTGGATGATGCCAACTAAAATCTAGAGTTGTAAGTAGACCAAGCCATAAGCCAAATATGAGAAGGTTAGTACAGGAATCTCTGCTAAAATGAGTTTGTTCCAGGAAAAAAATAAGGTGCCCTTTCTCGCAATTGGACATGATTTATTTGATCGCAACCCAGCTTAGAGTATATCTCGGCTACAAAGGAAGTAGAAAATTATTTTGCGGATTCTAGATTTAATGAAATGCTCCATTTAGAAGCTAGTAATAGGCAAGTAGGACAAATTTACGCGTTGCCAAAGTTGATAGCGAATGCCAAATTATGACATAAATTAGAGGTTCACGTAAAGCAGAAGCTGGTGGGTTCGTGCATTTTCTAGGAGCTCTTTTTTGGATGCAAAACATTTTTGTTAGATCAAATAACAATGATGAACTTCTGTGACCCTGTTTAGAGCTTTCAACCATAATTTATCTACAGACTATTTATGAAGCAATTTTTGTCAGTGGCGAAGGAAGAAATAATATTGCATTTGTATATTCTAGCAAAACCTCTACCTGCTATTATGGCTCTGCTTTCTTTTTGAAATATTGGCAGCATGAATATATCTAAATATATCTGATGAATATTTCTGAATACATCTAGTTGATCTTTTATGAATGCATGGTTTGTGGGTTCAAATCCCGCATGAAAGAAACCCCATCTATGGAATTGAGGTTCCAGCTATAGGATAGAGCCCTCCAAAAGAATGTTTCGGGTTTTTGTCATGTACATCCATGCACACCAAAGGATTCATGGGGATTGTAGTGGATTTCACTCTTTAACGACTTTCTTATTCTCTTATTTTCTTTGTTCTGCGTCAAATTTGATGTTCTATTCTTTCAAGTTTGATAATTATGAATCATTCTGACTTTATGGATAATAAATATGGCCACAGGAAGACATAGTTACGAATATTGATGAGCCCAATAAGAATGGTTGCAAACCTTGGAAATTGTTGGATTTATGCTGGAATCCGAACTCTTGACTTTTAGAATACGAGGGCTTGTCTCTAGCACATTTATCTTCATATTGCTATCATCACGTGTTCTTGCTATATTGTTATGCTAGATGGCATATTGCATACATGCCAAATGTTAGGTATGTGATATGCTAAGTGGCACTCATGCACTTTGTCCAAGTGGAGAGCATGCACAATTCGAGTCCATGCAATGCAAGCACTATATATAGAGGTGGTCTAGGGTTGCAGAGACCATTCTGCTTCAACGCCAGTTGCGAATATTTCTTGTGCAAGTTTCGATCTGTATATTGTGCAAGCAAATGTATTGTAATAAATGTAGTGATTGTCAATAATTCAGATGATATTGTAGTTTAACAGTTTCTGGTGGACATTGAAACTGGATGAAATTCCTTGTCTTGCCCCCTAGAATTAGTTCCTTGATGAATCTGATGTTGATCTTGAAATGATACCTTCATTTTAATCTCGTTACATAAAACTGATACTATTAAGGCAGAAAATTGTTTCATTTGCTATATTCGGATGACACCTTTATGAAACTGATATATTTTGTTTTGATAACTAATAGAATTGAATTGATTTGAATTGAATAATTTTTATCGTCCATGGAGACCAATGAGCCTATGGACCCAATCAAGGAGCGCAATAGTGTATTACTATCTAGATTAAATAACCCCTGTCTTGAAGGGTTTTCAAGGGAAAAACATTCGCAATAATAAGAATGCTGACAAACTGTACAAATATACATCATAGAACATTGTGGTTCATGTCAAGATAGTGTCTGAGGACAAAATTGAGTACGCATATCCATCACTTCTTGAAGATATGATGCCAGCAACTATATTGAATCACATGCTGCAATTGGTTGGGTTGGACCAACTCAACATAGCATCCCGGATGTGATCATACGTTGGATAACTTTGAAGAGTGTGATACTCATCCTCAATGACTCTCAATTGGAATCACTGAAGTGCCTGTCTTGGCATGCCTCCCCAATCGATCTGTATGTCTCAATTCTAAGGCGATGTGCCCTTATGCAAAGTGAAATGACAACCCTGTGTTTTTTCATGCGAAATGGATAGTAGGTAGTGATGTGGACCCCGTTCAAGTGCAGGATTTTTCTGGTGCTTGTAATGTGCCATCTTGACCTATAAGGGCGATAGCATCCCAAGCTTGACGGGGAAGCAAATATCCATTGCCTCAAGCTATAGCGATCCTCTTCTGTTTGCACCTGTGTACACCCATGCTCTTGTACATTCCATCATGCTGGCCATGAACCTGCTTTTTTCTTTCAGCAGGCTTTGAGGCGCTAAAGTAGAATAGATTATAAAAATAGAACGTGAAGTAGAATGTTAACTAGAACTAAAAGCAAAATGTCATTCAAAAGTACAAAATAGAAATCCAGACCAATATCACAAGAAAGGAAAAAAAAAATGCCACGTGGCATAAGCTGATATGATGGCTTAAGTAGCTTTTACTTAAACTAAAAAAAAGCCTTGTGCCTTCATGGCATTATACAGATCATGTAGTATTTAATATAGTTTTCTCGATTGTCTTCGAGTACTTTGATGTTTCTTATATCTCATCCGGAGATTCTTGACGTGCCTAGACATAATGCCGGGAATCACACATACAAAGACATAACACTCTTATGATAAACATAGGCATATATTCATAAACTCACAAATACTCAACTCAGGCAATATATGACACACTTCTGTCATTATAAGCATACAATTTGCAACGTGAAGAATTGAATTGAATTGAATTGAATGGTTTTTTATCGTCGACGAAGACCAATAACCCTATGGGACCCAAACAAAGAGCACATCAAACCTATTACTGTCAGGATTAAAAAACCCTGGCCCAAAGGCTTTTTAGGGGAAAAACCTTGACAATACATTATCATCCTTCCTATAGTAAAGCAGTTTCAATTTCTGTTCGCATGTACTTTCAACCTTAAAAATTATAGTGGCATGACACGTTGCATCTATCGCATTTATGGCAGACTTATGGCTCGGAGGCTGATCCGTGATTGCAATGATGGCGGCCATTAATAACCTCGAATATTGTGTGCATTGATTATAAAGCATTTATTGCGGCCATTATGTGCTACTGCTTCTGGTTATTGAACGGATCAAGCAGCAGAATCAAACCCAATTTGTAGATGTTCGATGGAGGAATCGATCGGATGAAGCAGCAGAAGCAAGCCCAAATCGGAAATTTCGATCATTTGGGAGCCCAAGCAGAAGCGGTAAGAAGGGGGCGATCTAGCCAGACAAGAGAAATGGACCCATCTGATTCTCTGATGCTGTAATTCTTGCAAGAATACATCTCCAGAAGCAATTTAGCCTGATTAAACGCTGTTAAATCCAGGCCCAAATTGCGAAATCCAGCTGCATCTAAGATCTACGACCAAATTTCAAATCTTTCGTGCCTCTCAATCCGTTCGGGGCCTTCGCAGACAACAATGTTTCTGATTTCTCGAGCAAAAAATTGCTCCAATTTTAATCTGGCAGGGCTTTCCGGCGGCAAGCTCCAATCCATGGAGTCAAAAACTGCGCAATAATACTGCAAAGCTCGAACAATCGCCCATTGTGGGCTCCTTCCTGTTCCGCACCTTGGGCTTGCAGCTCTTTACCAAATCCAAAAAATCCCTAACTCCGGCAGCCATAGCCAAAACTCTGTGCATTTGCATTGGGCAATTAACTGCCACAGCTTCGTTTTCCTTCACATGCAGCATCCATAGCCTGATGTCCTCAAGCTTATCAATTATAGGATGAAATTCGAATTCCAGATTCAAATTTGTAGCAAATTCTGCCAATCTATCCCCCGTCTCCTGCAAATCTTCCTTGAATTCTCCAACACCAGTAATTCTGATATGATCCGGCGGCCCTTCCGGCATGGAAGCTAAGCTCTGAAACAAAGCTGATCCCAAAATCTATAACATGGATTCGTTTGTGGCCCTGGAAAGCTTGAAGAATAGCTCGATTTGCAGTAAAATGGCAGAATTTGATGTAGGGAGTTACATGATTTAGGATATGAAATGCTGCCATACCTTCTATTTTTTGCCATGATGTCTTGATCTGCCATCAATTTGCCTAAGTAAAGAACCCTAAAAAAAATATGGCCAGAGCGCCCAACTTGCTACTGCAGCCTCAAAATGGACAGCCCAGGTGGCCCTGAAGCAAAGACGAATGCCGAAGGCGCAAATTCGGCATTAGATAAGCTGAGAAATCCGATTGCAGAGTTTGGCCATCCCGGCTTCGTCAAAGAAAGAAAAAAAACTCGAAATACACATCCCAATCTGCCTTGAAGCAAAGACGGAATGCCGAAGACTAAGCTGAAGAAGAATTCGATTGCAAATGCTTTTCGCACGGCTGTTGGTTGTTGCGGGAGAGAGAGGAGTAATGCGCTTGAACACACATTAAAACTACCTGACGAAACATTAAATTATGACTGCCACCTAATTAGGGGGCATTAATTGCTAAGGGTTGAGACGATAACCCCAATGGTGCACACCTTCCTAGCACATTCCAACATATTTTTTTAACGGCCAAGATCAAATTTTCCCTTTAATCCTATGATGCCGAGATGTGGAGCAGGCCCACATGCATGCCCATGCATGCCTCCATAGAGATCTGATGGGCACAATCACGCCACCTCTTTTCCCCAAGGTTGAACGGCCAGGATTGATGTCTATATACACCTAAAGGCAATGCTTAGATCCAGACATCAATTTCCTTTGCCACCATTTGCATTTCACACAATCAGTGTATTGCATAGATCCAGACACCAATTCCCTTTGCCACCATTTAGACTCCACACAAATCTCCTATGTGTATCACTTTTAAATATTCTAGGAAATTCTTCATATTTGGAATTGATAATGGTGGGTTTCATTTTTGAAAGTTTCTGAGCTGACATGAAGATCGACTAAGGTGGTTTTCATATCATCTTCACGACAGCCGAGGATCCCCTCCTTCCGTTACCGAGGGCAGAATGTGGAAGTAGCATCCACATACAAATATTTGGGAGTTGAGTTTCCGTCTACTATGCACTGGGACACATCCATACGGCTACGAGTTACGGCGGGCTGGAAAGCACTATATGCAATGCAAAACAATAGTCATAGAGCGGAGTTGTATGATTGGACCCATCACCACACCTGCTCAAAGTCTTAGTGGAGCCCGCCCTTTTATACGGGTAGAAGTATGGGGCCCAAAGAGTATCCCTCGCTACTTGAATGACTTGGAGCAAAAGTGAGAAAGCCTTCTTGGTACGAAAGCACTAGGTGAAGTCCACAGTCCCATATCAAATTCTACCGCAGAAACAGATTCTTGCCTCTTCGAGGGCGGCCCTTGATCGCCACATTGTCTATTTTCGAAGGTGGTCAACATGGACGATGCTCGCCTCCCAAAACTAGCTTATATCATGGCAATGGGGCCAAAACGCCAAGGCCCTTTGGAGGGGAAAAGAGAGCTCAATGGATGGCTAGATGGAATGTGCGAGAGCACAGTGCATACATGTGCAAACAGAGGCGATCGCCATAGCTTGAGGCAATATCTTGACGCTTGCTTCATCAACAAGCTTTGGGATGTTAGCCCTTGAACAGTCAAGACAAAGACACTACCAAATATACATAAATCCCACATTGGAACGAGGCCCACAATGCTACCTCAGCACCCACTTGCCCATGAAAAGACGCAGACTCATTGCCTCCATTCGCATCGTGGGCACATCATCTTCGAATTGAGACAGCAGATGGATTGGTGAGCCACGCCAGGACAGCTCGGCCAATGCCGCCAAATGGGAGTCATTGAGGATGAATCTCATACCCTTTAAAGTTGCCCAAAGATATGATCAAATCCGGACGCTTATGCCGAAGTTGGTCGCCCGCCACCGCTACATGTGACATTGAGCACGGCATCCGCATGCGGATGCTAGGATCATACCTTCGAGGTCATGGACATGCGAGATCAGCTATGTCCTCGGGCACGCACTTGACATGTACATACACATTTATTTCACGATGATGTATACTTGTACAGTTTGACAGCATTCTTATTACTGCCACGGTTTTTCCCTCGAAAACCCTTCCGGTGGGGTTTTTAACCCTGGACAAGAATAAGTTTGTCAAGCGCCCTTCCTCGGGTCCCATAGGCCGATTGGTCTCAGTGGACGATAAAAAAACTATTCTATTCTATTCACATCATTTTGAACTACCACAAACGATATAAGAGAATGTTTCAGCGGCCTTGGCACGCCGATAAATTTCTTGTACATATTATTATAATGCATGCCAACTTCAATGCAGTGTCTGAGGACATAGATGCATGTGCACATCCATAATCTCCTGAAGATAAGGAAGGGTACCCATGTTTGATAAAAGGGATCTTCTGATACATTGCTTGACATATCCCTAGGATACTGTACTCACCAGTTCTCAATTGGAATAGTTGGATATACCTATAGCTTACTGCACTAGATCTCCAAGTTCCATGCGGTTTTTTTCCTTCCTTATCATTTGGAACGTTTTCTCCAATCTTAGATGCTTTCCAAGATGTCCCCAAATCCTTCTTACAACATAATTGCGCAATTGTCATTAAGATGGAGATTTGAGGTGGGATGAAATGATGAACGCCGACGGTCTCTATTCTGGACTTCTTCAGTTGGCTTGTCTCTATTGTGCCCTCTCTCCAAATAGGGGGGGCCCTAAAAGAGCCCCATATGAAGGAACCATTTTTCTTTGGCTTATTGTAACATTTCGACAACAACAAATAGAGGAGCCCCCACTATACCAATGTAAAGAATGAGTTAAACAAGATTGTATAATTGCTGCAAAATGTATTATTGTTGTTAATGCCCATCTCATATAATTGCTATAGTTACAACTTGTAGTGCTTTTTGCACCTTGGTCCAAAAAACTGGTGGACTATTATACAGAAGAAGATTTTGTACATATTTTGTGATTAATTGAGATATTGGTCTCTTAATTCTCTACGCAATATTTTGCCCGCAGGTGTCTTTGGAATGGAGTCTATAAAAACCACACTCTGCAATCTCTTATAGAATACTACCTGTAAACAAGTTACCAAAATAATGATAAGGCTGATGATAAAATGTACCTAATATAGTGCAACTTACAAAATAAGATTTGCAAGAAGTAAAAAGAAAAAAAGGGACGTCAAAGCTTGTGAAAGAACCTTTTTTTTTCTTAGTAGAGATAGATTCAAATGTTAACGTCAAGGTAAGTGGGTATGCATTCTTGCATCTTCTTGAATTTATTCTTGTCAAGAATGACAAATTGCCCTTCCAAGACTTGTAGAATCCGGTCTCCCTTACCTTGACCTAGTAGAATGGCATGGGGTCAGCCATTCAACATAACGTAATGTTAAACTAATGTGAGGCGTGTGCATTACTTGTACTTTATAGGACTCGTGAGACTTTTAGCATTTCATCTCAAAGCACTAAATGCACAACCTTGAGTACTTGGAGTAATTTTACCCCTTATATAGCAATAAGGCTTAGCAAGCTCACATGAGGGCAAAAAGTAGACATAATATCATTGAGTTTTAGAATATAATATGTCCCATGGCATCTTAGTGGCACCTACATGGTAGACCATATTATGTTTGAATGAATGTGAAATGAGTGTTAGGACCTTCAACTTTGGAGCCAACTATATTGACCTTCTAGAGCTTGTGGAGCCCTTTAACTATCTTGGAGGAGGATCTACATCCACATTCATTAAAAGTTGCATAATGCCTACGTGAAAATGCCTCTTCTGATTTAAAATAGTAGATAACCACTAGCTCGCACTAGTGTCACCATGATGGTGCAATCAATTCAATAATTTTCTTTCAACACTTCGGCCCAACCATATTCCTTCACTTTTAGACCAAGCATGTGACTACTTATCAATGCATAAATTCCTCACAAGGTGGCTATCTAGTGTGCTGATTTTGATATATAGACTGTGAATTTTTAAAATAAAGATGTAGTAAGAGTTTGATGTCCAAAATGTTCATTATTGCCCCTTTTGCCATGCTAAGTAATAATAAAAATGCTTTGATCCGACTCAAGGGTAAGAAAAAATGCAGTTTAGCAAAAGTATAACTCCTAAGTTAAAGTGGGATAAGTGCCAAGTAACAGACATATAGGATCAACATGATGCAGAATCAAGTATTCGTATGGAATAAGTGCCAAGCAATAGACATAGTGGGTCATGGACGGCAAGAGAAGAAACTAGAACATGCTAAACTCAAGCATAGAAAAGGGAGAGATCAAGGATTGTTGAGTCTATGCATTTAGACACCCCAAAAAAAAACCTCAAAATCCCTCTAAGGGTCAGGATTTTGCCACCATGAAAAGAGATCCTTGAGTAGAGAAAACACCTCTAGCATCCCCGAGACCAAAATAAGATAATCTGCATGTGATGTGGAAAAAAATGGGGTTGGGGGGCATTCTTGCGAGCCCCATGACCTGCAGAATCTTGATGCGCGACCGGTTTTAGGGTGCTTTCCCATGGGCCACCGACCTCAAGGTCTTCTTGAGGTCCAGATCAAGGCGTGCAGGTTCGGTGGGCGCCTCAACCTCAAAAACTCAGGTTTTTGACCTAAATCAAAAGTAATCACCAAGCATTTCTCCAACGCTCAGGTTTTTGACCTGGACCTAGATTTTCAGGTCGCGGATCTCATGGGAAAGCACCCTTAGGTCTGCCCAACCCCCACGTTTCCACTACCTCAAAATAAGCTACTGGATTCTATACTTTGGGGGCCAGTTGCTATTCTGGAATAGAATGATCTAATAAACTGCCGGAACACAAAGCCACTTACCTTGGTAAGGGTGAGAGACTATTATGGCCCGTAATAGTATTCTTGCATTTTTATTCTATGGACACAAAATAAAAGGGACCTTCCGTACCTGTTTCGCTATGAATTCCTTAATTTCTTCTTCGCTTAGGGCACCGCACTTCACCACAAATGCCACCGGAATTTCTCCAGCATTCGGATCTTTACGCCTGCATCACCACTCTTAACCTTAATCTTCGTTTTTTGTGAAAAATTCTCTTATTTCTCTGTTTTGCTTTCTCTTATTGATTCAAGCATCTTACCCTACTACGGCTGCGTCGGAAATGCATTCATGAGAAACTAATAGTTTTTCCAGCTCCGCCGGAGCAACCTGTTTCATGAATAGTAAGCTTTCGGAAGCAAAATGATTAAGCATTTGTTCATTGAATCGAAGCTGCAACCTGAAATCCCTTGTATTTGATGATTTCTTTTAGCCGATCTACAATAAATAATTCTTCATCGGTATCAATAAATCCAACATCCCCAGTATGCAGCCAACCATCTCTATCTATTGTTGCAGCGGTGGCTTTGGGATCATTAAGATATCCTATGTGCAGAAACAAGCATCAAGAACATGTGTTTTACAGGCAAAAATAAGCAAAGACACGGTATACCTTTCATGATTTGGGGGCTTCGTATGCAAATTTCTCCAGATTTGTTGTAAGGTAGGGAAACCCCTGTTTCTGGATCTATAATTTTAATCTCTGCATTCCGAATAACTGTGCCGCAGGAGCCTGATTTTACAGGTTGAGGATATTTGGCAAACGCCATGGACATGGCCATAACTGGCCCTGCCTCCGTCATTCCATAACCCTGCACAAAAATTTCTACTTTGTCAGAGATGTTTGGAAAGGCAATAACATGGAAAATGACAAAAGATTCTGTTCTGTACATAAATGTTTGAGAGTACCTGGCTTAGAATTGCATTTGGAAGCCTTTCCCTAAATGCATCTTCCACATCTTTTCCTAACGGAGCAGCTCCACAGAGCACCATTCTTACACTTGACAAATCATATTCAAGAACTGCTGGATTTTTTGTCATGGCCAGAACACAGGGCGGCACTAGAGGAGCAATGGTAACTTTCATACTTTGAATCAGATCTAACAGAGTTCTGATCTCATATTTTTGCATCAGCACAATTGTGGCCCCAACTCTAATTGAACAGAGCAAAATTGTGCTTAAAGAATAGATATGAAACATGGGTAAAACACAGAGGATTATATCCCTGCTGCTCATATCAATTGTTGGATTATCTCCATCTACTTGCTGAGCTAAATTAACCACTATGCTTCTGTGTGTAAGCATTACTCCCTTTGGAAATCCTGTTGTTCCTGAAGAAAATGGTAGAGCAACTACATCATCTGGATCAATGTCTTCAAGAGGATAATCTGGTACTAGGGGTGCCTCTGTTAGCTCAGAAATATGCTTGTATCCTTCTATTTCTTCATCCACTGTCAAAATTTGAACATTTTCACATTTTATTTTGTCAATGCAGGAAGAAACAGTAACAACTAACTTGGCTTCAGACAATATGAGCTGTTTTTCAATCTCTGAAGCAGTGTAATGAGGATTGAAGTAGTACAGGCCGCGCCGCGCATGGATGCACCCAAGAAAACCAAAGCAAATTCGATACAATTTGGCAAAAGCAACATGACAACATCCCCTTGTTGGATCCCCAAATTTGAGAGCCCAGCTGCAACTTTCTGAGAGGAGATCTGCAATTCTTCAAAACTGATTTGTCTGCCAGAAGGCCCATCTATGATGGCAGGTTTATGAGGAAACTGGGAAATATTTTGGAAGCAATATTGGTGAAGGGACAAATGGAGAGGGAGGGGGAGATCTGGAAGCTTGGATTTGAAGATGTGCTCCATGATTTGAGCTTCAATTTCAGGATGGAATTGATCAGGAGGAAGAAGAGGAACAGGGGCCATATTTGGAAGGAAATTGAAAGTCAGCTGAACTATTTTTTTGTTGGGCACGAGGGGGGCTCTGTTCAATAGCGTTGTAAGAAGAAGCAATTTTTACGTCTTATCATATCAAAGAATAACATGGTGGGTCTGATTGATAGGGTAGGTGAGAAAAATGGGATTACCTTTTCACACTTGGATCCCCTTCTTTTTCCTACAGAATCTCCACTACTCTGCAATTAGAAGTACATCATTGCCTTCCTTTTCCAATCTAGATCTTCCTCCCAATTTTGAACTTCCTTGCCCCTTGCATCATCATTTCGTCATTTCCTTCGTCACTTCCTTTAGCACAAAAATCTTTGCTTACACTGCTTATTTAGAGCATTGACACTTCATATACAAACAAAATGTATGCTTTAGTCAAGACTTCTTCCTAATCCACTCCTCGTTGGTTTGCCAAATACTGGGTTTTAGTAGCACTTGTCTCGCAAAATTTAAAATTTAGCACTATAGCATAGAATTAGCAAGAATTTTCCCCAATCTAAAGTAGGGGTTTCTTTATAGTCCTTAAGAAATAGCTGGTTATAATTCTAAATTAGCAAGTACGTTTAAACTTGTAGGAAATCTTCTTTCCCACTCCAAAAAGCTTTCCGAACCAAGCATTCCTCATTCAAGACCCATGTATGCTCATATATTTCACCCATTCTTCACATTATACTACATGTGCATTTAATGATAATCAAGAACATTCAAGATTCGTGAAAAGGTCATCACCTTTATAATAATGCTTCCACGTAAATATACATATCCATTTAACATATTTTATTAAAAAGATGATGCTACTAAGAAAATTAAATACACTACCAAGATCGTGCACTATAATGCTTGGTGAGTCGATGTTTCCACTTCTTAAGGTGTCTAGAATTTGAAGTTCAATCCATCAATAATGTTGTGAGATGCATGG
Source organism: Isoetes taiwanensis (assembly GCA_021234155.1). Classification (NCBI taxonomy): domain Eukaryota; kingdom Viridiplantae; phylum Streptophyta; class Lycopodiopsida; order Isoetales; family Isoetaceae; genus Isoetes; species Isoetes taiwanensis. Next base: position 39,955,123 of record JAJEKV010000002.1, read on the forward strand.
TAAAAGGAATTACCAAGTATGCCCACTAGCCGACTTTATATTATAACCATCATTTCACATATGCATGAAACACTCCAACATGATATTATACATATCAAAAAAAGGAATGTGATATTACTCAATCCAAGTACCCTTAATCTTTTACTACAGTTAAATGCATCTAGCTTTAAGAATGGGCAAAGGAAGAGAACGAGGAACAAACCCCTTTGATATCATATGGACGACAGAGGAGCAGTAAGTCCTTGTCGTAATGAATGTAAAGCATTAATAACTAAAGCAATATGCCCTTGCCATAATGGACCTGGAGTGGAGATTGGTACATTAGTTGCTCGGATTGACATCATCTCGTACCAGACACAACTATGGAGTTATTTTGGAAGAAAGAATTCCTATGTCAAACAGGTCAAAGCAATTCTTGCTCAAGGATTTTGCGCCTAGAGCTCAAGCTTGGTTCACGAATTCCAGGGAAGCCTTGTAAGCTACCATGTGGAATTGAAATTTCACAGTACAGTTTAGAAATAGCGTGAAGTTTCCTGCCAAAAATAGCCATTCTTCTTGGTGTTTTTGGTAGGAATGGAGGGGATGTATGTAGGTGGTAGGCTAGGCTAGATCCGGCAGAAAACTATTAATTGAACCTAGAAAACTTCCCAAATCAAGAGCCCGGTATTCACATTCAAGTCTTTAATATAATGTGATCTTGCCGGTTTCTTTATTTAAAATATGTTTTTCTGTGAAGAATTGGATTTTCCTTGTGTTTTTTCCATTTGATCAACGATATTCCAACTCTATTTCATATATATTAGAGATATAAAAGTGATTATTTGCCTTCTAATCCATTGTTCCAAGTTGTTTTCTCACTAAAACTTTGTTCTACTACATTGATGCTAGGAGAAGCTGCATGCGATGGATCTCAGAGACCACAACCTTTCCACATAACAAATGATTTGATATTGAGTGTAAGAAAATCAAACGCTGGCTCTGCCAAGTCACAAATCATGCCCTACATCCATACACGACACTGCATTACAAGTACCACGGTTTTCAAGGCTAAGAAAAAAGAGGTACATTGGTCCTAAATGCCTTGTTCGAAAAGGCGTTACAGGTCGATTTTTTCCCCGTGAGTGGACCACTAGTAGGATTGTTCTCATCTACAAAGCGGGTGACCTCGCACCCGCCCAACCAATTACCTAGCCGACATTCTAGAATAGTAGTTGACAGGATGGGCAAAGGCGGCAGAGGTACGAGCCCTCACGCAAGCATGATTCAGGTCCCGCCACTCAACCATTGATCATATCTTCACACTGCAGACTTTGGTTGAAGATAGCAGGAACCGACGACAAGACCTGTATTGTGACTTCGCCAAAGCTTTTGACACTGTGCTTCGGGAAATATTGTCGGCAAGATCTGTAGACTGCAGTGCACAGGCTATATAAGATATGCTAAGGCCAGTTGTAGCTGGGAGGCCAACCATTCAACAACAGCATCAGGTTCGTCGGGGATGCCCTCTCTCCCAATATTGTTTGCACTTTACATTGATCAGCTAGCTTATTGACAATGGAGGTGGCAGAGCTCAACTTTTGCACCAGATCACCAGGTAGCTCATATACGTTGATGATGTAGACTTCCTAGCTTACACTCTGAAGAACATGCAATGCCATTTGGGATGTTCTGGACACACTCTACCAGACCACTGACATGCGTGTCAACCTGGTCAAAACTAAAGTGATCCACATCTCATCCTCAAGTCAGCCAAGGCCTCCCTCGTTCACTTCTCGAGGGCAAGATGTGGAGGTGACAGCTATCGACAATCATTTGGGAGTGGAATTTCCTTCTACAATGTACTAAGACACTTCCATTCGGTTACAAGTGGCAGTGGACTGGAAAGCATGGTATGTAGTGTAAAACAATAATCATAGAGTGGAACTGCACGATTGTGCCCATCAGTCGCACCTATCCCAAGTTTTGATGGAACTCGTCCTTCTATACGGGGTCAAAGTTTGGGGCCCAATGGTGTGCCTTATTACCTGGAATGACTCGGAGCAGGTGCAAAAAACCTCCTTGGCACGGGCACTGAGCGTGAAATCCACAGTCTCAATCGCAAGTGACCAAATTTACATCAAGTTGCTCGGATCGCCATCATCTCGTATCGGACACAACTATAGAGTTATTTTGGAAGAAAGAATTCTTATGTCAAACAGGTCAAAGCAATTTTTGCGCCTAGAGCTCGGGCTTGGTTCGGGAATTCCAGAGAAGCCTTGTAAGCTACCATGTGGAATTGAAATTTCACAGTACAGTTTAGAAATAGCATGAAGTTTCCTACCAAAAATAGCCATTCTTCTTGGTATTTTTGGTAGGAATGGAGGGGAAGCATGTAGGTGGTAGGCTAGGCTAGATCCGCAGAAAAACTATTGATCGACCCTAGAAAACTTTCCAAACCAAGAGCTCGGTATTCACATTCAAGCCTTTGGGTGATCTCTCACTACTCATACTATTCTAATATAATGCGATTTGCTGGTTTCTTTATTTAAAATATGTTTTTCTGTGAAGAATTTGATTTTTCTTGTGTTTTTTCCATTTGGTCAACGATATTCCAACTCTATTTCATATATTAAAGATATTAAAGTGATTAATTGCCTTCTAATCCATTGTTCCAAATTTTTTTCTCGCAAAAACTTTGTTCTACTATTGTTTGTAGCCATTGATGCAAAATTACCATATATTTCTATTTTCTTCATTACGCACCTAACAGACAAGCCAGTTGATTGACATACTCAGGACTGCTATGAAGAGACGCTCTGGGAGAAGCTACCTGCGATGGATCTCAGAGACCACAACCTTTCCACGTAACTAGTGATTTGATATTGAGTGTACTCAAATGCTAGCTCTGCCAAGTCATAAATCATGCCCTACATCCATACACGACCAGACAGTACCACGGTTTTTCTAAGGCTAAGAAAAAGAGGTACATCGGTCCTAAATGCCTTGTTTGAAAGGCGTTACAGGTCGGTTTTTTTCCCGTAGTGGACCACTGGTGACTTCGCCAAGGCATTTGACACTATGCTTCGGGAAAAATTGTGGGCAAGATCTGTAGACTGCAGTGCACAGGCTATATGAGATATGCTAAGGCCAGTTGTAGCTGGGAAACCAACCATTCGACAACAGCATCAAGTCCCGCGGGAATGCCTTCTCTCCCAATACTGTTTGAACTTTACATTGATCAGCTAGCTTATTGATAATGGAGGTGGCGGAGCTCAACTTTTGCACCAGATCACCAGGTAGCTCATATACGTTGCTGACGTAGACTTCCTAGCTTACACTCCGAAGAACATGAAATGCCATTTGCGATGTCTTGGACACACTCTACCAGACCACTGACATGGGTGTCAACCTGATCAAAACTAAGGTGATCCACATCTCATCCTCAAGTCAGCCAAGGCCTCCCCCGTTCACTTCCTGAGGGCAAGATGTGGAGGTGACAGCTACCGACAGTCATTTGGGAGTGGAATTTCCTTCAACAATGTACTAAAACACTTCCATCCGTTTACAAGTGGCAGTGGACTGGAAAGCATGGTATGTAGTGTAAAACAACAGTCATAGAGTGGAACTGCATGATTGTGCCCATCAGTCGCACCTATCCCAAGTTTTGGTGGAACTCGTTCTTCTATATGGGGTCAAAGTTTGGGGCCCAGTGGTGTGCCTTGTTACCTGGAATGACTCGGAGCAGGTGCAAAAACACCCTCCTTGGCACGGGCATTGAGCGTGAAATTCACCATATCGAATGCTATTGTAGCAAGTTTCTTCCCTCTTCAGAGGGCAGCCCCACATCATCTACTTTCAGAATGTGGGCAATGTGGGCGATGCTCATCTATCCAATTTGGCTTACAACGTGGCAATGGGGCTGCATCGCCTCAAGACCTGCTGGGAGGAAAAGAGAGCCCACTGGGTAGCCAAATGGAATGTGCATGAGACATGTGCAAACAGAAGCAGATCATCATAGCTTGATGCAGTATCTTGAAGCTTGCATTCTCATCAAGCTTTGAGATGCCAGCACCCTTGAACATGTTAAGATAGATAGCACATTATTAACACCACATAAACCGCACACTAGCATAGGGCCCGCAATGCTACATGCATACCATTTGCCCATGAAAAAGCACAGACCCATCGCCTCGATTCACACAGGTGCACACCACTCCAAATTGAAGAGCCATGCCAAAATAGCCTTTTTCATTGCTGCCAAGTGGGAGCCATTGAAGATGAATCTCTCACTCTTCAGAGTTGTCCAAAGTATGAGAAAATGCGGATACACTATGCTGAGTTGGTCAGGTCTGACTAGCCGCTACATGTGATATTGAGCATAACTTCAGTGCAGTTGATGGGATCATACCTTCAGGAGGTCATGGATATGCGGGCTCAACTATGTCCATTTGTACAGTTTACCAGCATTCCAAATATCATCCTCTTGGTGTCCTTGCCAAAATACATTCCCCTACGGGATTAAGAGGTCCAGACAAACCTTGTATCTTCAAGAGGTTAACCTGAATACTAGGATTCAGTTCAACATTTGGAGATGCTATCGAGATCTTTAACTTGGTGGAGATCAAGTAACTCAATTTGTTCCTCAAAAGTCCCCCCCCTCCCCTCCTTTTTTTTTCAAATTACCGAATGTTAAGGGGAAATTCATTAAGGAGAGGATTGCTTTTGACATCTTAGACCATATTTTGAGCATATATAAAGATCTACATCTAGGCTACAGTTTCTAGTTCATTTTTGGTGACGGAGAATATTTTTATAGTTTTCCATGTGATTTTGGACCTACAGTTTTCGGCTTTTTAGATAAATCAGTGGTGCTGGAAAGATGCAATAGAATGGGGATGAATGGCGGTAGACGAAATGCTTTACGGCCATGACGGTAGATGAAATATTTGATTCATCTGCTCGAAAATGCTTTCATGTTTTTTTGCATGTAGGAGTCCTTGTCAAAAATGTAGTCGATAAGAGGAATCTATTTCCTGCTATCATTACATTGACTTTCAATTATCCAGTAAGATATTTTTGGCCAAGTTCACTTTTTCTAGTGATAGCAAATGTTAAACAATTTAGATCTGGTGGAAGGATGATTTACATTAGGTTTCTTTTTTCAACTAAAGGTAGGAAATGAGAGATATCGAATCGTGAATTGCTGAGAGCCTACAATAAATAAGCAGTTTTAATAAAAGGACTATGGAAAGAAGCAGGAATGGTACACATGAGATTGCACCAAGAAGAAAATTATTTAGAATAAGTTTGCTGCGCTCCTTGTGGGTCCCATAGGCCGATTGGCCTCAGTGGACGATAAAAAATCATTCTCATTCTCATTCTCATTCTCATTCTCATTCTATTTGATGCATATGTATGGTGTAACAAATGTTTTCTCTCTTTAATCAACAGCTTTGCTATGACAGAACTTCATACTCTCCTCGACATCGACGAAGCTATTTGAGTAGGACTGCACTACACATTCCTTATGAGTTTGCTCTTTAGAATGATCAGCCCGAAATTCCAAATTTACGAGCTTATTAATTAGTCTTCTTTATGTCTTGCTAAGACATGATTGCGTGGTCATATAATGGCTATATGGAATTAGAAATTTTAGATATCATAGAATAGAATAGAGTAGAATAGAATAGAATAGAATAGAATAGAATAGAATAGAATAGAATAGAATAGAATAGAAGTAAATGCAAAGATTAAAATTCGTTTAATTCCTAATAGAATAGAAGACACAATTTACATATGATTTCTTCTCAAATATAGAGATAAAACTATACAATAGTATTTCAAATTCAACTACATATTTAATATCTCGCATACTAATAGGGGTTCACTTTGTATTTTTATATGCTTTTTAATTACTGCAATGACTTAGTTGTTGTATTTTCGTCGATGGCCTGAAGCAGATAACAATGGCTAAGTATTGGCGGTTGGTAGTGTTTCACTACAGTATGCAAGTAGGGATGGTTGAAGCCAGCTTTAAGAACAATTTCGGATCTCTTGTTCAAGCAGGCTACGAGAATTTGACTTAATGAGTTCTTATTCCAGAATACTGCTAAATGTTTCTTTGTGACGAATCTACCTTGTAGATTTTTTTATGTAGAATGATTTTTCTTGTTTCTTTTTCTATTCTGGAATAGTAAACTTCGGTCCGTTTTAGTTGCTATATTGCATCTACTTGCAACCAGTTGCAACTACATTTCACTCTTGCTGCTAACTACACTTTTCATTCACAGGTACAAAACAAACATAAATTATCGTGTTGGAGGCCCCAGGTTGTTAAGCAAGATAGAATACCTTCATATTGCCTACTGGAGCTTCGATGGCAAAAGGACAATGGAGCACTTCAACGCTGCTGGCTGCTCTGACTTCTCCAATGTCACACCTTGTTGCTTGTAGAGACAGGTCTGATGCCATTAGAAGGCAAAGCTTATGCCAGACAGTCGTATATGTGTGGAAGCTGAAGGTTTTGGATGACCAAGCTCTACCTCATGTTGCCATGAAGCCACGGTGAGAGCAAGGGGTGGTCTGTTGACTTTCTTAAATGGCTTCAAAAATGGGACATTGTGGTTGAGAATATCCCATCAAATGCGATGCAGGCAAGGATATATTTGGGGGGCAAAATAAAACAAAAAATGTGGAGCGGAGGCAAACAAAAAATGGAAAGCTACAGGAATGGATGAATCCAAAGTTGGTTGAAGTGGCATATATGAGAGAGAATATTTCACTACATAAGAGGCACACAATATGTAGGATGCGACTCAGCTCACACCACCTAGGCATTGAGGTGGGACGATGGGGGGACATACCGCAAGAACTCTGGCTGTGCGGTTTATGTGAGAAAACATTTTAGAGGATGAGAACCATATCCAATGTCCAAATATCAAGACACGAGAAGACACCATGTCGTCGAGCCAACACCCTTGTGGAATTTTTCAAGCTTCCTCGCAAAGATGATTGGTAAATTTCTAACGGATGTTCTAGAGTTGAGAGAACAATATGCGGGGGTACAAAACACTTTTAGAGGATTATGAGTCGTGTTTAGAAGAGGAGACCGGTACTCTCCCTACTGTGGGAGAGGCTGTATAAATTCTATGATGAATTACAGACTTTCTGTTTGTACAAAAATCTGTCTCATAGACCTGCTGGTCTAGTAGGCAAAAAAATAAATCTCTCTCTCTCTCTCTCTCTCTCTCTCTCTCTCTCTCTCTCTCTCTCTCTCTCTCTCTCTCTCTCTCTCTCTCTCTCTCTCTCTCTGTGTGTATGTGTGTGTGTGTGTGTGTGTGTGTGTGTGTGTGTGTGTGTGTGTGTGTGTGTGTGTGTGTGTGTGTGTGTGTGTGTTGGCGATGGGAATCAAAAAGAAAACTTCCAAGAACGGTCCTGTCACTGTGGCAGAACCTCGTGATCAAGGGGATAAACAACGATTCCTAATCTCGGACACTGAATCAGAAATAGAGAGCCCCAAAGGGGCTAAATCGGAATCTGACTCTGAAGAACCTGGCTCGGCGGCTTTCGTCGCTGTAGAAAGGACTGTTGAGCAGCAATCCGTTGCTGCAAAACAGGGGCAAGGGATCGGCTTTTGCCATACCGAGCAGCAAACCATTGCTGCAAAACAGGGGTTGGGGCAGTTCGGGTTTGCACCTGCACCTTTCATGGCTACCACAACAGGGATGCAAGGAAGGACTGAATGGGTTATAGGGCAAGTACTGAATGTTATGATGAAAATTCTGGAGAATATGGAGCAAAACAAGAGGGATGCAGAATAAGCAAGGAAGGAAGCCGCATCACACCAGGCCCAAATGCTGCAACTGTTACAAGGTATGACTACTGCTCTTCAATCTTTGAAACATGAGAATGTCCAATTGCAACAGGAAATAAGTAATCTGAAAGCGGACCCGATCAGAGTTAGTGATGGTGATGGGAATCATGTCACGGAAATGCTGCAGCAACTGCATGAAAGAGTTGATACTATCAATGAAAATCGGGAAAGAGAAAAAAGAAGATTGAATATCCGGTGTTCTTGGCCCTGCACGTAAACCTAAAATGAGAATATGAAAGAGATTGTGGAAGATCTCATAGCTACGAAGATGGGCATACCGGATGCAGATATTACAGGAGCTTGGAGAATAGGCCAAAAGAATGAGAGGGACCAAAATGTCATGGTTAAGTTCAGAACAGAGGAGGCTAAGATCAGAGTCATGCAAAAAAGAACATGCCTAAAAGGGGAAAAGATCTGGTTTAACGAAGATATGACTCAAACTCAGCTAGCACAGAAAAAAGAGGAAGTTCATAAGATGAAGGAAGCTAGGCAACAGAGGAAAAGGGCTTTTTGGCGAAATGGGAAGGCTATAATCCAAGAATAGAAATCAGAGACCATCAGGATATGTACGTGGAACATAAACGGCAAGATTGAAGAAATAACTTTGCTTGTTAATGTTCTCGATCTAGGTGATATTATTTTTCTTTTAGAAACACATGAGAACGAAGAAAGGGGAATGCCAGAGATACCAGGTTTCAGCATGATTCATTCGGTGTGGAATGCCAAAGGATGGAGAAGGAAAAGTTATGGAGGTGTCGCGTGTTATGTCCGTGATGAATTAGTGGGCTTACTCACAATTGTTAAGAAAGACACATGCAAAGAGCACATATGGGTTCAGTTAGAAACAGGAGATAGGAAAATATATATTGCAGGATGTTATTACCCACCCAGAGAGTCACCAGTTTACACAAAGGAAAACATGGATAAAGATGACCCTTTTCACCATTTGGAACAAGAGGCCACACAACTACTTGACAATGGGGATATTGTTCTCATAGGAGACTTCAATGGGAGAATTGCAAACTGCTAAGCACACGTTTATAGTGATGACGGGGAACCAATATGGATGGATACTCTTAATAATGAGGAAATTGATAAGATAGGATTAAAGCGGGCATCAGCTGAATGCTTACCGGATGTACAACCACAAGGGGGGCATCTCCTTAACATGTGCGGTGGTTTGGGTTTGGTAATATTAAATGGCATCAGAAAATTCCCTAACTCAGGGAAATGTACATCCACAGGTGCTTTAGAAGCCTTTGGTCATAGTGTGGTGGACCTGGCTATGGCTAGCATGCATATGCTTGATTGCTGCATTACTGATTTTCTTATAAGGGATGATGTGCCCAGCTCTGACCACTATCCACTTATATGGCACATGAACATGGAATGGAAAAAACAAGCGAGCAATATTAATCGCAGTAGCACGGCAATACGCATGCATAAAAAGAAAAAAGATGTATATTGTAATATATGCACCAGCAAAGTTGAAATGATATTATGGCCCGAGAATGCTGAAAATATTGATACTGTGCTCACCAAGCTGCTATTAGAAGCTGCAACTGAATGCTATGTTTCAAAAAGAAAGCTTAAAGAATTGGCATGTAATGGATGGTTTGATGGTGATTGTAAAAGCAAAGCTAAGTGAATTCAAAAGGGCTAGACCCGGGGGATAAGGAAAAAGTCAAGAAAGAGTATGGGGCATTGATCCGAAAAGAAAAAAAAGGATATCTGACTAAATACATAGACGGGGAAGAGCTTGTGGCTGAATTGGCTCCGACGATCCTAGAAAAATTACGGATGAATCTTAAATCAAGAAAAACAGCAAGTCAATGTGTTAGATGTACACACGCTTATGCAACAAGTAATGCATAAACTATATTCCATTCGGGGAATTAGTGATGAAACTCATAAAACAGGGGGATATCTTGGTTTTTCGATAATGGCGTAATTGAGGGTATTAAACATCTATCCTATGGAAAAGCTGTAGATACTTTTGGCTTATCTGCCGAGATGCTTAAATAGGCGACCATAGCGGTTTTGGCTAGTGGTGAAAATGATGAATGCAAACAATTAGGGAGGAGTTCCCAACATCTTGGCAATTAAGCAGGGGTGGTGCCATTACATAAAAAACGAGGAATATGCAAGACCCAAATAACTTCTGAGAATGATTACGATCAGTGGCTTATTTGCTAAGCTATTTGCTACAATGCTAGAAAAGAAGGTTAGTGAATGGGCGAAAAAATAATAATGCTAGAGCCAAAGGGCAAAGCGGGCTTTAGGCCAAAGCGGATCATTGTAGATCATCTAGTTCTGATGGAGGTCTATTATAGACCTTTGTCAAGAAAAGTAAAAACCATTGTTCTCTTTGTTTGTCGATTTGACTAAAGCATTGATCTGATGAAAGCGAGGGGGCAATATATGGAGGCATCTTGAAGCCATTGGGCTGCCAACCCGAATTAAGGAATGACATTGCCACATTATACAAAAAAGGTAAAAATTCAGCTTTACGTTCCTCTTTATACACAATGCAATGACACCGTTGATAGCAATATGGGGGTCAAGCGGGGCTGCCTCTCCCCAACCTTATTTGGTATATACATTGATCAACTTGAAGCATGGATGGAGGAGCATGGAGGCATGGATGCATCTCGCATAGCGGTGCATGATCTTGTTGCTATTATATCTTTTGATGATATAATCATGTTTGCTAGAAATGCAAAAGAAATCACGAAAACACCTTGATGCACTTTCGCCGATTTTGCAATAGATATGGCATGTCGGTCAATCTAACAAAAACCAAGATACTAATCTTTGGTACTAAGGCAAAGTGATTATCATTTCTATTATGAAGGAAAAGAGGTGGAAGTTACAAATACTTATAAATACACAGGGCTGATCGTTGACCATAATTATGGATGGCATAAAGCGATGGAATAAAGAGTTGATGGTGGGTTAAGCACCACATGGCATCACGAGAGACAATGCGGAAAAGCACACATAGTTATTTGGAAGCTCAAAAAATGCTATACACCTCATTTGTGCGGGCGTAATCTTTGTATGGGTGTGAAGCATGGGCACCAGGCCTATCTCAAGATATGTGGAAGAGGGTAGAAAAATTCAAAAGAAATTTTTACTTTCCTTGATTGGGTGCTAAAATGCAAACGCCATATCCTATGCTGCTAGCAGAAGCAGGCATGATGCCTTTGGAGGCTGAAGCTTTGGTGCAAACACTCAAATATGTGCGAAAGATACATGGCTTAGGAATAGAGCAGCTACCTGTATTAGCTAAAAAGCAGTGAACATAAAAGGCGGTATATGAGTATAAAGAAATGGCTAAACAAATGGGGCATAGACATAATGCATATGCCAGTGGACATTGACCATATAAGAACATGTACATGTGCAACATAAGATGTGGCTGAATCCAGGCACAAAAATGCTGTTCTATAAGGAAAACATCAATATCAATTTAGCAGAAGCAGCTTGAAAGGGTATCTTATCACAAAAGACATGTGATATGCAGGATGCGATTGAGCTCCCATCACTTGGGGGTGGAGGTAGGGAGATGGGGGAAACTCCCTAGGCAACTCAGAGTATGCAAAGTCTGCGGGTCGGATGAAATCGAGAATGAAGACCATTTAATTCTACATTGCCCGGCATATCAGAGCATAAGACGAAGATATAAGATGCAAGAAGGTATCTCACTAAGTGCCTTTTTTGCGCTCCCAGCAGAAATCATAGGATGCTACTTAATAGAGGTATTAGAGGTAAGGACAGCCAGCATTAAGAGCTATAAATCACTATTAGAGATGTATGATGAATATGAGAGTGAGCGAGAGTTGGAGTGTACTCATGATGAGTACATCTCTCATACTTGAAAAGTGTTGAATTTTTTTTTTATGATGTACCAAATTGCCATATGGACCTGATGGTCTAAAAGGCGAAATAATCAACAACTCTCTCTCTCTCTCTCTCTCTCTCTCTCTCTCTCTCTCTCTCTCTCTCTCTCTCTCTCTCTCTCTCTCTCTCTCTCTCTCTCTCTCTCTCTCTCTCTCTCTCTCTCTCTCTCTCTCTCTCTCTCTCTCTCTCTCTCTCTCTCTCTCTCTCTCTCTCTCTCTCTCTCTCTCTCTCTCTCTCTCTCTCTCTCTGCGTCATTGGAATGCGAGGCTTTGTGCCAATTCCTAACATACTTGAGCAAATTAGGGGGTCTCGATGATAGTAGTTTTCTGCGCCTGGCTCTAAGGTAGTCATTTGATAAGGAATGCTACACAGATGGTAGAGTATGGTTGAAAAAGTGGGGGCTCGATATTGAGGACCTAGGCCGGAATATGAAAAGGGTTCGAGAGTGGGTTACAGAAGCGGTGATGAATTGAGTGTGGTCTAGGCCAGACACGAAAATGCTGCACTACAGGGAAAAGATGAACCTTATATTGCAAGAGATGAGCTATTTGAATGACAATCTCTCCATTAAAAAAAGACATGTGATCTATAGAATGAGGTTAAGTGCTCACCACCTCAATGTTGAGGTAGGTAGATGGATGAAAATTGCACATGGGCACGGCCTCTGTCGTGCATGTGGGGCAAATCAGGTTGAAGATGAAGAACATGTGATTCTGTGGTGTCCAGCGTACCAAGCTATACGAGATAGGTTTGGGTTTGGGAATATGGATGTTATCTCTTTTTTTTTGCCAGCCAGCAACCCCTGTGGCAAGCTTTCTAATAGATATGTTATAAATGAGAGAAACACTTGTAAAAATTTCTAAAGATATTCTTAGTGAGGAAGAAGAGGGAGAGCCTAGTGATGAGCTTTTCATATACGAGGGGTCATCTCAAGAGAATGTGTTTAATTTTGAAATTGTTTTGCTAGACGTCTCATAGATCTGATGGTCTCTAAAAGACGGAATAATACACTACACTACACTTCACTTCACTTCACTTCACTTCACTTCTCTCTCTCGGACAACTCTTGATAAAAAAATATGCTTTCTCCTACAAGGATAATCCAGTAGAGATCTCTACGTCATACCTGGGCATTGTAGTGGACAAGAATTTTAGGTGGAATCAAACTGTGGAGTAACGGATAAATACAGGGCTTAAAGCCTTTTTTGCGATGCAGAGAAAATGTGGGCATATGGATACTCAGCTTAAAGGGGATGTTATTCAAGATATTAGTGCAAGCAGTGGTGCTATATGGATGTGAAGTCAGGGGGACGAGGGGCTTATCGCTAGATCTATGGCAGAAAATCGAAAGAGTGTAGAAGAAGTTCTTGTATACCGAACTTGGTGTTAAAATGCAAACCCCATATGAAATGGCATTGGCTGAATGCGGTATGCTGCCATTAGATTGCGAGGCTTTATCCCAATTCCTAACATATCTGAGCAAACTAGGTGGTCTCGATGATAGTAGTTATCCTCGTTTGGCTTTAAAGGAGTCATTTGATAGGGGATGGTATGCGGATGGCATGGTGTGGCTGAGGAAGTAGGGGTTTGACATTGCAGACTTAGGTCAGAACAAGAAAAAGATAAGAGAATGGATTACGTGAGCAATGATGAATCAGATCTGGTTCAGACCGGGCACAAAAATGCTACATTATAGAGAAAAGATGAATGGATAATATAGGCAATCCAGTTATGCAGGATATGCCAAGCAATTGAACACCAACAAGAAATAACATAGATTCATCTAGCCCTAGATCAGCAGCATGCAATCAGTTTTGAGTTTGTGAAAGGGCTACTGGAAGAAAAAAATCCAGATTACAGATTGATGAGGATACTGCGGTTGGAATTTCACAAATGGCAAGTACTTTTGGAGACACTGAAGTCAAGAAGTTGGATTTCATTAAAGAGGAATCTGCAAAGAAAATTGAGTTAGTCAGGGAATTAGAGACCATGAGATTTGCCAATAGTTTGAAGATTGACGAGTCCATGGCTAACTCATAGCATATGCCAGATGACCAAGAACACATTGCTTGAGATTCCAAATCTAGCAGCCAAGAATAAAGACTAAAGGTATGTTTTTCAAGTTACAGCTTTCAGTTATCTCGAAAGAGTTGTTGGGAACTATCTCAGTTTCCTAACTGTCTTAAAATGGAATGATTGAAACTGTCTCTATTCAGAAAAAGAACAGTAGTCTAATGGTATAAATTTCCTAGAATTTATCTTTGAAGGCTAGCCACGTCAATATATTCAAGTATGCAATTTAAGCCCAAATCGAGACACGAGCCATTTAACAAAAATGACTTGCAAACATCCCACAAATTCGCTAAGCCCTCAGTCTTCCTCCGAGTCCCGAAGTTCGTCTTCACAATCCTACATTGAAGAGGAGTATACTGACCCTGAAGAATCTCATAGTGATTCTTTAGTTCTGAGCCAGATTGTTATTCTTCAAGTTCTAAGTCTTCTTCTAGTTCCAACGAAGAAATTATAAAAGAAGCTTCTTCATCAAGCATGGCTGAGCCTGCCAACATGTCGGATCATGAGAGCCAGGATTCCTCGCCTATCATAGAAGTCGACAATGCACCCGTTTATATTGTTAGCCAAAAATTAGTTTACTGCTCTTTCTCACAGCGAGCCATCATGACTTTTTTGGATATGGGAGTCAACATTGAGGCCGAGATAACAGCTTGAGCTGAAACTACTCCTTTGAAACAAGAAATTCATGCTGAATGCATATATTTGAAGCACCATTAAAAATGGGCTTTGCATGAAAGCGTAACCGCCACTCAAACATCGTGCTTTTGTGCCTAACTAGAGCAAAGAGCCCCTTGTGTGCAAAATCTAGAAAAAACCCTCTACCTTACCTCTTTTTTCTCATACTTCTTATTTTCTGTAAGCTTTTTATGTAAAAATGGCGGTGCATGCTAATTTTTTGTTGTGAAATGACCTCATGTCATCTGTAACCGAGTTTTCAAGAAATGAAGCATCTTTTTTTATCTTAAAGTGGTATTCTTATGTTTGAGACTGGTTTTTGCTTTATTCTTAATAGATTTTGTACTTTTCTAAATATGTTTCGTTTCGTAAATGCAAATCGTATTTTGTTTCACTCGTCATGCAACTGCTAAGAGTTCTTTTTCATTTTGAAGTATAGTTCTTAGGTTTTTTGCAGCTGGCTGAGAAAGTAGGCCAATTTGATTTGATGTACAATAGTTCAAGATGTAATACAATTACTTGCAAGTTTTAATTAAAAGTTGGCCCTACATGTCCATATAAGTCTCTCAAAGTTGGCCCTTTTTATTCTGTAAAATTGGTGCCACATATCATCTTCAAATGAGGGCAGACAATTCCATGTATGGTATCTATATTATTCCATTGTGTTCTTTGCCATGGGGCAATCCAAAATCTTCTAGGTATAATCTTGCAACAATCAAATTTGGTATTTTTGTAACATATGATTTATTAAGGTTAATAGGTGGTATTCGTATACCAAACCGTATGAATACCAGAGAAAGACAGGGGTTGCGAACGCATACAGATCCATTTTTTTTTTCCCCTAGGTTTGAGGCGTCCTTCACACCCAAAGACTTGCCCCGCTTCTAATCGGGGGAGGATGGGCGGGAAAGGGATGCGGCATGTTGGCTTATCTTCTACTTGAGGGCTTCTGGTTCGATTTCGTCTTCTGCCCAGTGAGTTAAGCGCTTTAGTGCGTGTGTTTTACCTCTTCGATTACATTTGCTTGAGATGTCTTTAAGAAGGGAGGCCAGGAGGGCAAGGGTGGGCATGCAAATCTTCCATCACATTCGATGGCCTCTATGGCTTGCTCATCCGCAGGGCTGATTCTATCCCTTTGCCGGATACTAGCGGTAGGATTCAATTGATGTTTACGTTACTTTAGGCCTTTGGACAAGATGTTCCCAAATCTTTCTATGATGCCCTTGTCCAGATTTTGTGACTCCAAATGTCTAGCAGGCATGTAGAAAGGTGTTTTGAGAGGTCGATCGAGAAGTCCTAAGGCCTTGAATGATGCTATCAAAAAAGACTTCAACTGGTCTCCCAAGCTGCCGGGCGTGGTGTTGATCTCAAAGCTTTGAAAAATAATAGGTCGCATTGTTTTGAGGGAATGGTAGGATATTGTATGAAAGATTTTGGAAAAGTTCACTATAGTTGTCATATGCACAATATCTCTCGAATCTATGATTGAAAAAGGTAAGGATCTTTATTTAAGGTGGGGTGCGAGGTGATACTAAAGGGTTGTGTGTCTTGGATAATAGGAATCTTTTAAATAAGGCATGCCATTCGTGATGTATCATGGGGGTCGTAGACTATCCCCAAGCCCGACCTTTACTTTGTGCGGGATGTTGAGGTGCGGAAAATACACATTAAGTAGTTCTTGGATTATTCCTCATAATTCGCCCATGTGAATGAACACGAGTGAGGCAGCATGGAGAGTGTTGCTTAATCCTCCGTGCCGTACGCCTGCCTACATAAGAACTATTATCTTTGGTTATCCTTGAGGGTTTGTTCCTGTTGAGAGGAATGGGCCTGGTAGAAGGCTATTGGGATGATGCCATTCCAGCGACGAAATCGGGACTCAAACTTTGAGGATCTGCATGAGAGAACCTTTAGCTCTGGAAGGATATCCCGATGTTGGTGCGGAGACTATATCCCCATGTGGTACCTGAGGGGACCACACCATGGCGGTGGGTTGATTTCTTTCATGTGGTTCCTTCTTGTATGATTATGTATAGTCTTTTGTATTTATCTGTTGTTGTATCTCTGGTTTATGGTTGAGTACCAATTTGTGCGGGGTCTTCTTGAGAGATGGATGGAAATGGCGACACCATGGATGAGACCCACACGTATCATTAGTATTGGTCACGATATCATCAGTTCTACCATTGATGATTCTCATCCAAACCCATGCTTATCCTCACGAAAGTGAGAAGTCTTTCTTCTTGAGGAATTTGTGACTAGCATTATGCGCGAGTTAGTGCGGGCGCCGAAGTTGCAGCCTCATTGAGGATCCTGAGAAGGCAGATAGGAAGCTTCTATGTTGCTATAAATTCTGCCTTATCTGCTGTGCAATGGGACCGTCTTGGTGTGCCGGAATCAGAGCTGCATGTGTTGCGCTCACACATGAGCTTGGCAAGGGCTCTCTCGACCACGGGAGATACGCCGACTTGATCGACTCATCGGGCATGCTAGCTCACGGGCGACCGGGGAATTGAGAAGCTTTGTGTTGAACTTGCATCTGGTTATCACGGTTATGTGTGATGAACTTATATGTTGTTGTGATGCGAACTATTTACGCCATGTGGCTTCTGTATGCTGGTATTTCAATGTAAATATTTGACATTTGTTTGCTTGATAATTGGACACCTGTTTCCTGTTTATATTTCTGACAGTGTTTATTCCAGTGGGGCATTGGCCCCCTTGCATAAGGGAGCTCCATTACTTGGAGCTCTCTTATGCTCGGTTTGGTAATGGTTACTTGCTAGGGTTCGATTCCCGGGCTCGGGCCGATATTTGATCTGCGGTATACTTGATATTCTTTGGAGAATCGCCATGGATGGTTTTTTATAGTTGCATGTATTTTTGTTCAAGTCAAACAAGCGGGTATGACTTGTAAAGGACTTGAAATGGAGGCGGGGATGCTCTTAGAGCATCTTGACTTTGGACCATTGTCTTTTTTTTTAAATGGCTGTCATCTGACGGCCCAAAATCCATAATACAAGTTATATCCATAGTCTCCAAGCTCAATTGACCCACTCCTGCAATTGCCATGATTCGAGCCATTCTGCCTTGTTTTTTGCGCCTCACCTTCATAGTGGCGGCGCCAAAAGCCCTTTACAGTGCAAAATGTCCCTCCTCATGGCAATTACCTAGTAATGTATCACCTAGTAATGTATGAAGGTGAGGCGCAAAAAACATTTGAACTCTAGTACTCCATGCATTATCGTAGGCATAAAACAAACGCAACTAAATTATAGACACATGAATGACAACTCGAGATTCTAATTCCCGGAGAGCAACCTAAAATAGGGATATCCATTTACCGTACTTGTGAGATGCTAAAAAATCACATTATACCATTTAAAATTCCACAGGGAAGCACCGAACCGAGAACATTTATGCTTGCTATATAAATAACAACATGATGCACCACATCATAACCACATCATCAACTTGTATTATGGATATAACTTGTATTATGGATTTTGGGCCGTCAGATGACAGCCATTTAAAAAAAAAGACAATGGTCCAAAAGTCAAGATGCTCTCTAAGAGCATCCCTGCCCTCCATTTCAAGTCCTTTACAAGTCATGCCCGCTTGTTTGACTTGAACAAAAAATACATGCAACTATAAATAAAACCATGGCATTCTCCAAAGAATACCAAGTTATACCCTCGGATCAAATGTCAGGCCTGAGCCTGGGGAATCGAACCCTAGCAAGTAACCACAGCTCAGCCGAGCATAAGAGAGCTCCAAGTAATGGAGCTCCCTTATGCAAGGGGGCCAATGCCCCACTGGAATAAACACTGTCAGAAATATAAACAGGAAACAGGTGTCCAATTATCAAGCAAACAAATGTCAAATATTTACATTGAAATACCAGCATACAGAAGCCACATGGCAGAAATAGTTCAGATCACAACAACATATAAGTTCATCACACATAACCAGATAACCAGATGCAAGTTCAACACAAAGCTTCTCAATTCCTCGGGTCGCCCGTGGAGCTAGCATGCCCGATGAGTGATGACAGCCGGCGATCTCTCACGCGGTCGAGAGCCCCTTGCCAACTCATGTGTGAGCTAACACATGCAAAATTGGTCCCGGACACCAAGATTCGGCCCCATTGCATACGCCAGATAAAGGCGTAATTTATAGCAACATAGAAGCCTTTATATCCGCCTTCAGATCCTCAATGAGGGTTGCAATCCTGCGGCGCCCAACCCAACACATACAATGCTAGTCACAAATTCCTCGGCAAGACTTCCTCACTTTCGTGGAGGATAAGCATGGGGTTTGGATGAGAATCATCAATGGTAGAACCCGATGATATCGGGACCAATACTAACGACCCAATGTGGGGTCTCATCCATGGTGTCGCCATTTCCATCCATCTCTCAAGAAGACCCCGCACAAATGCAACGCCAACCATAAACCGAGAGATACAACGTGAGATAAATACAAAAGACTATACATTTGTAAGAAGGAACCACATGAAAGAAATCAACCCACCGCCATGGTGGTCCCCTCGTATTACCACGGGGATATAGTCTGCACCAACATCGAGGATATCCGCTCGGAGCTAAAGGTTCTCTCATGCATCCTCAAAGTTTGAGTCCCCGCTCGCCCGCCGGAATGGCATCATCCCAATAGCGCCTCTACCGTGCCATTCCTCTCAACGGAACAAACCCCGAAGGATAACCAAAGATAATAGTTCTTATGTCGGGGCAGTGACCCGGCCAGGATTAAGCAACACTCTCCATGTCACCGCACTGTTCATTCACATGGGCGGAATTATGAGGAATAATCCAAGAACTACTTAATGTGTATTTTCCGGTTTTCTCAACATCCTGCACAAAGTAAAGGTCGGGCTTGGGGATAGTCTCCACACCCCATGATACATCCGCGTAATGGCATGCCTTATTTAAAAGATTCCTATTATCCAAGACACACAACCCTTTTAGTATCACCCCGCACCCCACCCAAATAAAGATCCTTACCTTTTTCAATCATAGATTCGTAGATATTGTGCATATGACAACTATAGTGAACTTTTCCAAAATCTTTCATACAATATCCTACCATTCCTCAAAACAATGCGAAAATTTATTATTTTTTCAAAGCTTTGCATCAACACCACGCCAAATAGTTTGGGAGACCAGCTTGAAGTCTTTTTGATAGCATCATTCAAGGCCTTAGGACTGAATCGACCTCTCAAAACACCTTTTCTGAAGGCCACCGCCCTAGACATTTGAGTCACAAAATCTGACAAGGGCATCATAGAAAGATTTGGGAACATCTTGTCCGTAAGGCCTAAAGTAATAAACATCAATTGAATCCCGGGCTAGTATCCGGCAAAGGGATAGAATCGCCAAGATGGCAGCCGGATAGAGTGCCATAGAGGCCATCGAACCCGGATGGAAGATTTGCATGCCCGACCCTTGCCCTCGGGGCCTCCTTCTTAAAGACATCTCAAACGCTAAATAATCGAAATCGGTAAAACACATCGTACGCGCTAACTCACCCGGGGAAGACGAAACAAAAACCGTAAACCCTCGTAGAAGATAAGCCAACATGCCGATCCTTTCCCTCACATCCTCCCGATGAAGGCAAATAAGTGCCAGAGCGCCCGAAGGACGCAGCCTCCCTAGGGGAAAAAAAAAATGGATCTCAGATCGTTAGAACCCCCTCTTTTCTCGGTATTCATACCTGCTTGGTATACGAATACCACCTATTAACCTTAATAAATCATATGTTACAAAATACCAAATTTGATTGTTGCAAGATTATAAATAACAACATGATGCACCACATCATAAATTCTAAAGAGAGAATTGTAATTGAAACTCAATGAATAAATAGCTATGTTTGAAGTCCTGGCTACGACCCAACAATCTACATGGATGGACAAAAATTTTCCAAGACATGAACCAAACCGTACATAGTTCTGTTTGTAGAACATGACTTAGCATCAAAAGTAACCAAAAACAACTCCTCCATAACTGAAGTCTATAACTGAATAAGAAAAGCGGCAAAATTTTTGAAAAGCACTTTTGAATAACAGTTGAATGATACTTTAACAAAGCAGCCAAGTTCTCGCCCTTGCAAACTTCCTAGACAATCATAAATCCTTTTCACAAATCAAAATAGTATCATTCAAAGTGAAGAAACATGATATCACACATGCCTGTAATATGTTTCAGCTAGCATGTGGTTTTCCATAACTATAAGCTGAACTGTCCACCTAAATTGCCATTGTAAATTGCCATTGTTGGGAAATACATGAACCAAGCTAGCATCAAACCACCTTGAGGTCCTTGTGGCAGCTTAACCTACATCACAAACCAAATAAGATGTTAGAAATAAGAGTGCAGTCACATAATGTAAAGATAACCTCGAAAGGCAAGTATCAACATAACAGCATAGGTTGTTGCCTAGAGAGAAGAGATGATTGATACAAGATAGAGGCAGGGAAAAGAGTAAAAAAGAGGTTGTCTCTGATGTCCCTTTCTCTCTTACAGCATAACAGCATATGTTGGTGGGTAGAGAGAAGACTCATGATCAATTATACAATGTGATTTAGCAAACTTTTGACAAAATTCGTAACAATATCCAAGAATTATATTTTGGATCCAAAAAATGAAAAAGTTGAATATTGACCACTGGGACTACCAACTGTAAAGTGAATTTAATTGAAACGACAAGAAATTCCATTACAGCCATTAAATAACTACTCTAACTGTAATATACAGCAAAAAGAGAAAAGAAAAAATTAGATGAGGGTCAAAGAAAACCCTTCTAAGGAATTCCACCTCAATTCAAGATGATCATATGAGGAGAAGATTGGTTCCAGCACATCTACAACCTAAAGCAGTGTAACCAAGAATATATTGTGCTTCCTTTCAATTTCACTTGGTCAGAATTAAAGTTTGACCTTCTGTACATTTTACTTACAATGCTCATAAGAAATGAGCTAAAAATTCTCAACTATTAGATTTGTTCAAGAAAAGAATCTTGTATAGATATTATACACTGCCACTTGAAACTTCCATAAGCCTTGAGACATTCTGGATGAACTTACCGTGTATGAGATGTTGGTGCAAGCAATTACTGGATATGTTGGCCAAGTTAAAAGACCAAATTTAAGGTTTGTTTGTTATATATGCATATGGTAACTTGTATATATAAATGGTAATAGTTTGGTGATTAAGGAGGGTTTTACATCCTCACATCCAGGAATACTTCCTCACCGCCGTATTGTGTCATGAAGTCTTTGTTGAAATTCCTCAAACGATGTCATAATGTTAGGTATATCCTGTTCTGTCAGGCAAATGGTTGTCCTTATATGAAAGGTCCTGTACAGCATGAGATCTCGACCCTTTAGTAAAGTAGATTGAAATCGTTAGTCTAAGAAGAACCTGAAAACCAGATAACTCAAACGCATACCCTCTTGCTGGCCAAATCCAGAACCTGGAACAGTTGAGATGCCAGTAGCTTCAAGCAGTTTTAAACAATAGAACACATCAGGAGCTTTTTTCCTGCCTTTTTAGCAGCATCAATAGCTGCCTGTGGTAACTTTATTTGAGGAAACGAATACATAGCCCCCTGAAAAATGCATTCTAAGACAAAAACTTTGTGTAAGAACTTTGTGAAAATTTTACAACATATATAAGCATGAATAAAAGTGTCTCAGGATACAAAACCTTCAGTGAAGTTGCAAAAACTACATTCTTGCATCTATTGAATCCATCTGTCATAATGTGTGCCCCTCCGTGCGTAGCGAATCCAAGATTGCTTTACTGCAATTGATAGAAAATATGAGAAAACTTTCTAATGCACCATGGTAATTATGAAAAACCCAATTAACCTCTCAGTGACATATTGCTGGCATGAAATATCACTGGGTTGTAGTGGATTAACCATTGCCCATCTGGCAATATGTGGAAATACAACAGTGCAGTTTCAGAGGGAGCCTAAACATAAACAATTGAGCACTAATATGTAGCATAACCAACCAGTATCCGGTCCATTGACATTTGGTGATAAGCGATGTGGAAACCACTTCTTTGTACACCCCTTCTACAGTCTGCCAACAGAAAATGGGTCTTTTATGCCTGCACAATATAAAGACATAATATAATGTCTGATTTAAGCAATTGCCTTCATACTTGTGGGTGAATTATTTGTCATCTCTTAATATCCACCACTGCGCTGTCCACATTCTCCTAAGAAACCCTTGGATACAGTGTGAAATAGAGTTCAACTGATTTACTATAGGGGAATCCCATATCCATCAACACCTAGCACAAACCAAGCACCCCAGTTATTGAACAGTTTGAACTTGGTAATAGGGTCATGCACAAGGATAGGATGCACCTTTCTTTAGCTTATAAAAGGCGGCTCATCCTGGTAAATGTTCATGATGGACTTCGTCTGCTAGCAACACAAGCCTTTCCTCAAAGCAAAATTGTACAAGTTCTTGCAAGTTACGTTCTGAGACATTGCCCAGTGGGATTTCCTGGATTAATGAAAACCAGACCGCGTGCCTACAACGCCAATGTAAAGAGTGAAGTATCCAGCTAATGGTGGCTCACAATCTACAAGCTGCCTCCTCCATACCAGCGATGATGCAGAAAATAACATCTACACAATATCCTTATTTTCACCCCAGCTTCATGAATACAGTAAGAACTAAAGAAGCCAAAGTTATTGCATTTCAAGCCAACATAAGTCTTGCCACAAAGACACCACGTAAACAAAGGTGGTGCAAAAGTGAAAACAAGAACATAATGGTACTAATAGCAGAAATTCAAGAGGCTTCTCACAGTTATTCCATTTTGGCGGGCTATGGCAACTTAAGCTTCCAAGATTAATCATCTAACGCCCAGTTTGAGCTTTCATTCAAGTAATATGGAATCAAGGATCCTCCTAAAAGTGTTATTGATGCTGAATACAATGGATATTGTGGTATTGGAACCAGCACCTGGATGACAAATGAATAGTGAATGTAACCATACGAGATTTTAGTTCATGTGCTACACAAAATAACTCGATCAAAGAACCCAATTCCTAACACACATTCCAAACGAAAAACAGGAAGATATAAAATACACTCACTTCAAAACATAGAAACTATTTCATAACATTTCTGTTCGACAATTATGGTTTGTTTGTTTCATTACAATTACAAAACACATTAAATTTAATTTCATACTATGTAATAAAGGGGAACCCAGGCTTTTTTAAGCAACTAGATATTATTTTTGCAAAAATTCACTAACATTGTAATTAGAAAATCTATTCAAAAAAAAAATACCCCATCCTTCTGGATATTTAATCAGGTATTCAAAATCTGCATTACACCTTTGCTTTCCATCGTAAGAGAAAATAGAGAACTCTGGATCACTGCATAAAAGAACATAACTTCAAGGATCATCACATATGCTAGAATAAAAACAGCAGAAAATTCATCCTAATAAACAGAAAGCTACAATTCTTCAGCTACAATTCTTCCGTTTACTAAATGGATCAATTTCGCAGTGACAAAGAACTACCTTGGATATCCATCGTTTTCAAAGATAAGCTTCGGCAACTTCTTTCCAGTCCGGGGAAGCCCGAGATCACTGTATGCCCTGTACCGTAAAAGCTTTGTAAACATTGCAAAATGCAACCAACAGTGGGTAAGTTGAAATGGAGATATATAAAGCCGCATTTCCTTCAGCTTTCCTCACGAGCTGGATTAAAACATTATCCACTGGCTAGAACTATTTCAAGGCATGAATCCAAAATTTATTTGATCTCATAGACACTATGGGTCTCCATAGGCATTAAATCGCTTCTTTCTTTCTTTCTTTCCTAAGTGACTTGAAGTCTATTGCATATTAGACAAATCAAAGTCTCCTTTATCATTTACTCGATGTTAAAATTTATGAAGGAACAATTCTAGAATTATAACTCTAGACATGAGACCAAAGACTCCTGTACCACCAGAAGTCTTGGCAAGATAGTGTTTAGCTACTTAATTGCATCCTGCAAGAGAGAACAGCATCAACATTAGGGTCATCCATCAAAAGGTACTGACACAATGCCATGACCTGAATAGTAGATCAAAATGTTAGCTTCGTATGGGGCTTCCATCTTGCAATTCAAACAGATACAACTATCTGCTTGAAAAGTATTGAGCCAGAAAGAGGGAAAGTGCTGATATGCCAGGATTGAACTATGCTTGTGATGTCAGTGGCAATATATTCCAGCACCGCAAACCACAATGAATAACCAATAATAAAAAGAATTATAGTTAAAGGATTCCCTGCGTTCTATTCTTTCAAGTTTGATAATTATGAATCATTGACTTTATGGATAATAAATATATGGCCACAGGAAGACATAGTTACGAATATTGATGAGCCCAATAAGAATGGTTTGCAAACCTTGGAATTGTTGGATTTATCTTTGGAATCCAGAACTCTTGACTTTTTTTAGAATACGAGGGCTTGTCTCACAGCACATTTATCTTCATATTGCCCTATCATCCGTGTTCTTGCTATATTGTTATGCTAGATGGCATGTGCATACATGCAAATGTTAGGTATGTGATATGCTAAGTGGCACTCATGCACTTTTGTCAAATGGAGGCATGCACAATTGAGTCCATGCAATGCAAGCACTATATATAGAGGTGGTCTAGGGTTGCGAGACCGTGCAACTTCAGCGCCCGGTTGAATATTTCTTGTGCAAGTTTAGATCTGTATATTGTGCAAGCAAATGTATTGTAATAAATGTAGTGATTGTCAATAATTCAGATGATATTGTAGTTTTAACGGTTTCATTTGGACATTGCCCCGGATGAAATTCCTTGTCTTGCCCCTAGAATTGGTTCCTTGATGAATCGATGTTGATCTTGAAATGATACCTTCATTTTTAATCTCGTTACATAAAAGCGATACTATTAAAAGAAAATTGTTTTCATTGCTATATTGGATGACACCTTTATGGCTGATATATTTTTGTTTTGATAACTAATAGAATTGAATTGATTTGAATTGAATAATTTTTATCGTCCATGGAGACCAATTGAGCCTATGGACCCATCAAAGGGGCGCAATAGTGTATTACTATCTAGATTAAATAACCCTGTCTTGAAGGGTTTTCAAGGGAAAAACATTTGCCAATAATAAGAATCTTGCGACAAAGCGTACAAATATACATCATAGAACATTGTGGTTCATGTCAAGATAGTGTCACGAGGACAAAATTGATGCAGCATATCCATCACTTCTTGAAGATATGATGCCGGCAACTATATTGAATCACATGCTGCAATTGGTTGGGTTGGACCAGCTCAACATAGCATCCGGATGTGATCATCGTTGGATAACTTTGAAGTGTGATACTCATCCTCAATGACTCTCAATTGGAATCAGCGGAAGTTTTTGTCTTGGCATGCCTCCCCAATCGTCTGTATGTCTCAATTCTAAGGCTGATGTGCCCTTATGCAAAGTGAAATGACAACCATTGTTTTTCATGCGAAATGGATGGATAGGTAGTGATGTGGACCCGTTCAAGTCACGAGGATTTTTTTGGTGCTTGTAATGTGCCATCTTGACCTATAAGGCGATAGCATCCCAAACAGCCGGGGAAGCAAATATCCATTGCCTCAAGCTATAGCGATCCTCTTACATTTTGCACTGTGCACACCCATGCTCTTGTACATTCCATCATGCGGCCATGAACACCTTTTTCTTTGTGAGGCTTTGGCGCTAAAGTAGAATAGATTATAAAAATAGAGCGTGAAGTAGAATGTTAACTAGAACTAAAGCAAAAATGTCATTCAAAGTACAAAATAGAAATCGAGACCAATATCACAAGAAAGGAAAAAAAAAATGCCACGTGGCATAAGCTGATATGATGGCTTAAAAGTAGCTTTTACTTAAACTAAAAAAAGCCTTGTGCCTTCATGGCATTATACGGAGATCATGTAGTATTTAATATAGTTTTCGATTGTCTTGAGTACTTTGATGTTTCTTATATCTCATCAGGAGATTCTTGGCGTGCCTAGACATAATGTAGGGAATCACACATACAAAGACATAACACTCTTATGATAAACATAGGCATATATTCATAAACTCACAAATACTCAACTTTCGGGCAATATATGACACATACTGTCATTATAAGCATACAATTTTACAGCGTGAAGAAATTGAATTGAATTGAATTGAATGGTTTTTATAAATTAGAAGCGAAGACCAATAACCCTATGGGACCCAAACAAGAGCACATCAAACCTATTCTGTCGAGGGATTAAAAACCACAGCCCAAAGGCTTTTTAGGAAAAACCTTGACAATACATTATCATCCTTCCTATAGTAAAAGCGGTTTCAATTTACGTGCGCATGTACTTTCAACCTTAAAATTATAGTGGCATGACGCGTTGCATCTATCGCATTTATGGCGGACTTATGGCTCGGAGGTGTCCGTGGTGCAATGATGGCTGACCATTAATAACCTCGAATATTGTGTGCATTGATTATAAAAGCATTTATTCGCGGCCATTATGTGCTAACGCTTCTGGTTATTGAGCGGATCAAGCGGCGAGGAATCAAACCCAATTTGTAGATGTTAGATGGAGAATCGATCGGGATGAAAGCGGCGAGAAAAACAAGCCGTCGGAAATTTCGATCATTTGGGGAGCCCAAGCGGCGGTAAGAAGAGGCGATCTAGCCGGACAAGAGAAATGGACCCATCTGATTCTCGATCTTTTGTAATTCTTGCAAGAATACATCTCGGAAGCAATTTGCTGATTAAAATTTGTTAAATCGGGCCCAAATTGCGAAATCAGTACATCTAAGATCTACGACCAAATTTCAAATCTTTCATTGCCTCTCAATCCGTTCGGAGGGCCATGGAACAACAATGTTTCTGATTTCTCGAGCAAAAATTGCTCCAATTTTAATCTGGCGGGGCTTCGTGCGGCAAGCTCCAATCCATGGAGTCAAAAGCTGCGCCAATATCTTGCAAAGCTCGAACAATGCGCCCATTGTGGGCTCCTTCGCGATAAGCACCTTGGGCTTGCTTGACTCTTTACCAAATCCAAAAAATCCTAACTCCGTGACCATAGCCAAAACTACGTGCATTTGCATTGGGCAATTAAGCGCATACGGCCGTTTTTTTCCTTCACATGCGGCATCCATAGCGATGTCCTCAAGCTTATCAATTATAGGATGAAATTGAATTCAGTTCAAATTTGCCTTAGCAAATTACGCCAATCTATCCCGTCTCACCGCAAATCTTCCTTGAATTCTCCAACCCGATAATTACATTATGATCGTGACCCTTAGGCATGGAAGCTAAGCTCTGAAGCAAAAGGCGATCCCAAAATCTATAACATGGATTACGTTTTGTGGCAAAGCTTGAAGAATAGCTCGATTTGCGATAAAATGGCGAGAATTTGATGTAGGGGGAGTTACATGATTTAGGATATGAAATCTTGCCATACCTTCTATTTTTGCCATGATGTCTTGATGCCATCAATTTGCCTAAGTAAAAGAACCCTAAAAAATATGGCGGGCGTGGCAACTTTCACTGCGGCCTCAAAATGGACGGCCAAGTGGCCACAGAAGCAAAAGCGAATGTCGAAGAAACAAATTCGGCGTAGATAGGCGAGAAATCCGATTACGGGGAGTTTGGCCATCCCGCCGTCAATCAAAAGAAAAAACTTCGAAATACACATCCCAATCGCCTTGGAAACCAAAGGCGGAATGCGAAGACTAAAAGAAGAAGAATTCGATTGCAAATGCTTTTTATACCGCGGTTTGGTTGTTACTTGGGAGAGGAGAGAATATAATGTTGAACACACATTAAAACTACTGATGAAACATTAAATTATTTGCCACCTAATTAGGGGGCATTAGTACTAAGGGTTGAGGCGATAACCCCAATGGTGCACACCTTCCTAGCACATTCAACATATTTTTATGGCCAAGATCAAATTTTCCCTTTAATCCTATGATCTTTGAGGATGTGGAGGCGGGGCCACATGCATGCCCATGCATGCCTCCATAGAATCTGATGGGCACAATCGCGCCACCTTTTTTTCCCAAAAGGTTGAGCGGCGGGATTGATGTCTATATACACCTAAAAGGCAATGCTTAGATCCGGACATCAATTTCCTTTGCCACCATTTGCATTTCACTGTCGGTGTATTGCATAGATCGGACACCAATTCCCTTTGCCACCATTTA
This sequence comes from Isoetes taiwanensis, assembly GCA_021234155.1. Classification (NCBI taxonomy): domain Eukaryota; kingdom Viridiplantae; phylum Streptophyta; class Lycopodiopsida; order Isoetales; family Isoetaceae; genus Isoetes; species Isoetes taiwanensis. Next base: position 39,983,893 of record JAJEKV010000002.1, read on the forward strand.
GACTCCACACAAATCTCCTATGTGTATCACTTTTAAATATTCTAAAAATTCTTCATATTTGGAATTGATAATGGTGGGTTTCATTTTTTGAAAGTTTACGGTGACATGAAGATCGACTAAGGTGGTTTTCATATCATCTTCGACGGTAGAGGATCCCCTCCTTCAGATTCTGGGGGCGAGAATGTGGAAGTAGCATCCACATACAAATATTTGGGAGTTGAGTTTCCGTCTACTATGCCTTTGGGACACATCCATCTTTCTCTGAGTTCACAGTGGAAAGCACTATATGCAATGCAAAACAATAGTCATAGAAGCGGAGTTGTATGATTGGACCCATCGAGTCACTTTGTTCAAAGTCTTAGTGGAGCTTTGTCCTTTTTATCACGGGGTAGAAGTATGGGGCCAGTGGTATCCTAAGCTACTTGGAATGACTTGGGCAGTGCGAGAAAGCCTTCTTGTGCGAGCACTAGGGGTGAAGTCCACGAGTCCCATATCAAATTCACTGGGGGAAAGCGAGGATTCTTGCCTCTTAGGAGGCTGACCCTTGTCGCCACATTGTCTATTTTAGGGAAATTTGGTCAACATGGGCCGATGCTCGTCTCCCAAAAACTAAGCTTATATCATGGCAATGGGGCCAGCAGCCTCAAGGCTTCTTTGGAGGAAAAAGGAAGCTCAATGGATGGCTAGATGGAATGTCGAGAACACAGGTGCATACATGTGCAAAGAAAGGCGGTCGCCATAGCTTGAGGCAATATCTTGGCTTGCTTCATCAACAAGCTTTGGGATGTTAGCGCCCTTGAGCAGTGTCAAGGCGACACACTACCCGGCGCCACATAAATCCCACATTGGGCAGAGGCCCACAATGCTACTGCGCACCCACTTGCCCATGAAAAGCCTTGAGACTCATTGCCTCCATTACGCGCGAGGGCACATCATCTTCATTGAGGTAGGGCCCGGATGGATTGGTGAGCCACTTTGTCGGGGCGGGCTCATCAATCTTTGCCAAATGGGAGTCGTGAGGATGAATCTCATACCCTTTAAAGTTGCCCGACATATGATCCAAATCGGGGCCCAGCTATCTTTGAGTTGAGTGAGGCCGGCGGCCGCTACATGTGACATTGAGCACGGCATCCCTGCGGATGCTAGGATCATACGCCGGAGGTCATGGACATGCGAGATCGGCTATGTCCTCGGGACGCGCGAGCATGTACATACACATTTATTTCCCGATGATGTATACTTATACGGTTTGACAGCATTCTTATTCTGCCGCGGTTTTCCCTCGAAAACCCTTCAGGGCGGGGTTTTTAACCGGACGGTAATAAGTTTCTTTGCAGCTCCTCCCCAGGTCCCCATATAGGCGATTGGTCTCGATGGGCGATAAAAAACTATTCTATTCTATTCACATCATTTTGAACTACCACAAAGCGATAAAGAGAAGGCGGCCTTGCGATAAATTTCTTGTACATATTATTATAATGCATGCCAACTTCAATGCGGTATGCGAGGACATAGATGCATGTGCACATCCATAATCTCACGAAGATAAGGAAGGGTACCCATGTTTGATAAAGGGATCTTGATACATTTGCTTGACATATCCCTAGGATCTGTACTCCCAGTTCTCAATTGGAATAGTTGGATATACCTATAACTTCTTGCACTAGATCTCCAAGTTCCATGCGGTTTTTCCTTCCTTATCATTTGGAGCGTTTTTCTCAATCTTAGATGCTTTCCAAGATGTCCCCAAATCCTTCTTACAACATAATTGCGCAATTGTCATTAAGATGGAGATTTGAGGTGGGATGAAATGATGAACGCCCGCCGGTCTCTATTTGGACTTCTTAGGTTGGCTTGTCTCTATTGTGCCCTCTCTCCAAATAGGGGGCCCTAAAAGCCCCATATGAAGGAACCATTTTTCTTTGGCTTATTGTAACATTTCGACAACAACAAATAGAGGAGCCCCACTATACCAATGTAAAGAATGAGTTAAACAAGATTGTATAATTGCTGCAAAATGTATTATTATTTGTTAATGCCCATCTCATATAATTGCTATAGTTACAACTTGTAGTGCTTTTTGCACCTTGGTCAAAAAACTGGTGGACTATTATACAGAAGAAGATTTTGTACATATTTTGTGATTAATTGAGATATTGGTCTCTTAATTCTCGACGCAATATTTTGCCCGCAGGTGTCTTTGGAATGGAGTCTATAAAAACCACACTCTGCAATCTCTTATAGAATACTACCTGTAAACAAGTTACCAAAATAATGATAAGGCTGATGATAAAATGTACCTAATATAGTGCAACTTACAAAATAAGATTTGCAAAGTAAAAAGAAAAAAAGGGACGTCAAAGCTTGTGAAAGAAACTTTTTTTCTTAGTAGAGATAGATTCAAATGTTAACGTCAAGGTAAGTGGGTATGCATTCTTGCATCTTCTTGAATTTATTCTTGTCAAAGAATGACAAATTGCCCTTCAAGACTTGTAGAATCCGGTCTCCCTTACCTTGACCCTAGTAGAATGGCATGGGGTCAGCCATTCAACATAACAATAATGTTAAACTAATGTGAGGCGTGTGCATTACTTGTACTTTATAGGACTCGTTGAGACTTTTAGCATTTTTCATCTCAAAGCACTAAATGCACAACCTTAGTACTTGGAGTAATTTTACCCTTATATAGCAATAAGGCTTAGCAAGCTCACATGAGGGGCAAAAGTAGACATAATATCATTGAGTTTTAGAATATAATATGTCCCATGGCATCTTAGGTGGCACCTACATGGTAGACCATATTATGTTTGAATGAATGTGAAATGAGTGTTAGGACCTTCAACTTTGGAGCCAACTATATTGACCTTCTAGGCTTGTGGAGCCCTTTAACTATCTTGGAGGGAGGATCTACATCCACATTCATTAAAAAGTTGCATAATGCCTACGTGAAAATGCCTCTTCTGATTTAAAATAGTAGATAACCACTAGCTCGCACTAGTGTCACCATGATAGTGCAATCAATTCAATAATTTTCTTTCAACACTTCGGCCCAACCATATTCCTTCACTTTTAGACCAAGCATGTGACTACTTATCAATGCATAAATTCCTCACAAGGTGGCTATCTAGTGTGCTGATTTTTGATATATAGACTGTGAATTTTTAAAATAAAGATGTAGTAAGAGTTTGATGTCCAAAATGTTCATTATTGCCCTTTTGCCATGCTAAGTAATAATAAAAATGCTTTGATCCGACTCAAGGGTAAGAAAAATGCAGTTTGCTTAAAAGTATAACTCCTAAGTTAAAAGTGGGATAAGTGCCAAGTAACAGACATATAGGATCAACATGATGCAGAATCAAGTATTCGTATGGAATAAGTGCCAAGCAATAGACATAGTGGGTCATGGACGGCAAAGAAGAAACTAGAACATGCTAAACTCAAGCATAGAAAGGGGAGATCAAGGATTGTTGAGTCTATGCATTTAGACACCCCAAAAAAAAACCTCAAAATCCCTCTAAAGGGTCAGGATTTTGCCACCATGAAAAAGAGATCCTTGAGTAGAAAACACCTCTAGCATCCCGAGGACCAAAAATAAGATAATCTGCATGTGATGTGGAAAATGGGGTTTGGGGGCATTCTTGCGAGCCCCATGACCTGCAGAATCTTGATGCATAGCCGGTTTAAGGGTGCTTTCCCATGGGCCACCGACCTGAGGTCTTCTTGAGGTCAGATCAAGCGTCTTGGCGGGTTGGTGGGCGCCTCCTCCAAAAACTCAGGTTTTGACCTAAATCAAAAAGTAATCACCAAGCATTTCTCCAACGCTCAGGTTTTTGACACGGACCTAGATTTTCAGGTCGCGGATCTCATGGGAAAGCACCCTTAGGTCTGCCCAGCCCCCCCGTTTCCACTACCTCAAAAAATAAGCTACTGGATTCTATACTTTGGGGGCCAGTTGCTATTCTGGAATAGAATGATCTAATAAACTGCCGGAACACAAAGCCCACTTACCTTGGTAGGGTGAGAACTAATATGGCCCGTAATAGTATTCTTGCATTTTATTCTATGGACACAAAATAAAGGGACCTTCCGTACCTGTTTCGCTATGAATTCCTTAATTTCTTCTTCGCTTAGGGCACCGCACTTCACCACAAATGCCACCGGAATTTCTCAGCATTCGGATCTTTACGCCTGCATCACCACTCTTAACCTTAATCTTCGTTTTTGTGAAAAATTCTCTTATTTCTCTGTTTTGCTTTCTCTTATTGATTCAAGCATCTTACCCTACTACGGCTGCGTCGGAAATGCATTCATGAGAAACTAATAGTTTTTCCAGCTCCGCCGAACAACCTGTTTCATGAATAGTAAGCTTTCCGGAAGCAAAATGATTAAGCATTTGTTCATTGAATCAGAAGCTGCAACCTGAAATCCCTTGTATTTGATGATTTCTTTTAGCCGATCTACAATAAATAATTCTTCATCGGTATCAATAAATCCAACATCCCCAGTATGCAGCCAACCATCTCTATCTATTGTTGCAGCGGTGGCTTTGGGATCATTAAGATATCCTATGTGCAGAAACAAGCATCAAGAACATGTGTTTTACAGGCAAAAATAAGCAAAGACACATTTATACCTTTCATGATTTGGGGCTTCGTATGCAAATTTCTCAGATTTGTTGTAAGGTAGGAAACCCCTGTTTCTGGATCTATAATTTTAATCTCTGCATTCCGAATAACTGTGCCGCAGGGGAGCCTGATTTTACAGGTTGAGGATATTTGGCAAACGCCATGGACATGGCCATAACTGGCCCTGCCTCCGTCATTCCATAACCCTGCACAAAAAAATTTCTACTTTGTCAGAGATGTTTGGAAAGGCAATAACATGGGAAAATGACAAAGATTCTGTATTCTGTACATAAATGTTTGAGGAGTACCTGGCTTAGAATTGCATTTGGAAGCCTTTCCCTAAATGCATCTTCCATCTTTTCTAACGGGCAGCTCCACAGAGCACCATTCTTACACTTGACAAATCATATTCAAGAACTGCTGGATTTTTTTGTCATGGCCAGAACCTGGGGGCGGCACTAGAGGAGCAATGGTAACTTTCATACTTTGAATCCAGATCCTAACAGAGTTCTGATCTCATATTTTTGCATCAGCACAATTGTGGCCCCAACTCTAATTGAACAGAGCAAAATTGTGCTTAAAAAAGAATAGATATGAAACATGGGTAAAACACACAGGATTATATCCCTGCTGCTCATATCAATTGTTGGATTATCTCCATCTACTTGCTGACTAAGCTAAATTAACCACTATGCTTCTGTGTGTAAGCATTACTCCCTTTGGAAATCCTGTTGTTCCTGAAGAAAATGGTAGAACAACTACATCATCTGGATCAATGTCTTCAAGAGGATAATCTGGTACTAGGGGGTGCCTCTGTTGAAGCTCAGAAATATGCTTGTATCCTTCTATTTCTTCATCCACTGTCAAAATTTGAACATTTTCACATTTTTGTTTTGTCAATGCAGGAAGAAACAGTAACAACTAACTTGGCTTCAGACAATATGAGCTGTTTTCAATCTCTGAAGCAGTGTAATGAGGATTGGAGTAGTACAGGCCGCGCCATGCTGGATGCACCCAAAAGAAAACCAAAAGCAAATTCATTACAATTTGGCAAAAAGCAACATGACAACATCCCCCTTGTTGGATCCCCAAATTTGAGAGCCCAGCTGCAACTTTCTGAGAGGAGATCTGCAATTCTTCAAAAACTGATTTGTCTGCCAGAAGCCCCATCTATGATGGCAGGTTTTATGAGGGAAACTGGGAAATATTTTGGAAACAATATTGGTGAAGGACAAATGGAGGGAGGGAGATCTGGAAGCTTGGATTTGAAGATGTGCTCCATGATTTGAGCTTCAATTTCAGGATGGAATTGATCAGGAGGAAGAGAGGAACAGGGGCCATATTTGGAAGGAAGTGAAAGTCAGCTGAACTATTTTTTGTTGGGCGAGGGGGCTCTGTTCAATAGCGTTGTTAGAAGAAGCAATTTTTACGTCTTATCATATCAAAGAAGGAATAACATGGTGGGTCTGATTGATAGGGTAGGTGAAAAATGGGATTACCTTTTTCACACTTGGATCCCCTTCTTTTCCTACAGAATCTCCACTACTCTGCAATTAGAGTACATCATTGCCTTCCTTTTCCAATCTAGATCTTCCTCCCAATTTTTGAACTTCTTGCCCCTTGCATCATCATTTCGTCATTTCCTTCGTCACTTCCTTTAACACAAAAATCTTTGCTTACACACTGCTTTATTTAGAGCATTGACACTTCATATACAAACAAAATGTATGCTTTAGTCAAGACTTCTTCTAATCCACTCCTCGTTGGTTTGCCAAATACTTTGGGTTTTAGTAGCCTTGTCTCGCAAAAAATTTAAAATTTAGCACTATAGCATAGAATTAGCAAAATTTTCCCAATCTAAAGTAGGGTTTCTTTATAGTCCTTAGCTGGTTATAATTCTAAATTAGCAGATCGTTTAAACTTGTAGGAAATCTTCTTTCCCACTCCAAAAAGCTTTTCCGAACCAAGCATTCCTCATTCCAAGACCATGTATGCTCATATATTTCACCCATTTCTTCACATTATACTACATGGTGCATTTAATGATAATCAAAGAACATTCAAGATTCGTGAAAAGGTCATCACCTTTTTAATAATGCTTCCACGTAAATATACATATCCATTTAACATATTTTATTAAAAAGATGATGCTACTAAGAAAATTAAATACACTACCAAGATCGTACTATAATGCTTGGTGAGTCGATGTTCCACTTCTTAAGGTGTCTAAATTTGAAGTTCAATCCATCAATAATGTTGTAGAGATGCATGGTAAAAAGGAATTACCAAGTATGCCCACTAGCCGACTTTATATTATAACCATCATTTCACATATACATGAAACACTCCAACATGATATTATACATATCAAAAGAGGAATGTGATATTACTCAATCCAAAAGTACCCTTAATCTTTTACTACAGTTAAATGCATCTGAAAACTTTAGAATGGGCAAAAGGGAAGAGAACGAGGAACAAACCTTTGATATCATATGGACGACAGAGGAGCAGTAAGTCCCTTGTCGTAATGAATGTAAAGCATTAATAAAAAAAGCAATATGCCCTTGCCATAATGGACCTGGAGTGGAGATTGGTACATTGGATTTTTCGGATTGACATCATCTCGTACTATGGGACACAACTATGGAGTTCAAAGCAATTCTTGCTGGATTTTTCACGAATTCAGGGGAAGCCTTGTAAGCTACCATGTGGAATTGAAATTTCCGCGATGCGGTTTAGAAATAGCGTGAAGTTTCACGCCAAAAATAGCCATTCTTCTTGGTGTTTTTTTTGGTAGGAATGGAGATGTATGTAGGTGGGTAGGCTAGGCTAGATCCACGTGAAACTATTAGTCAGGACCTAGAAAACTTCCCAAATCAAAGAGCCCGGTATTCACATTCAAGTCTTTGAGGTGATCTCTCACTACTCATATTATTTAATATAATGTGATCTTTGCGGTTTCTTTATTTAAAATATGTTTTTACGTGAAGAATTGGATTTTCCTTGTGTTTTTCCATTTGATCCAGCGATATTCCAACTCTATTTCATATATATTAGAGATATAAAAAGTGATTATTTGCCTTAATCCATTGTTCCAAGTTGTTTTCTCACTAAAACTTTGTTCTACTACATTGATCTTCCAGGAAATTTTGCATCGATGGATCGAGACCACAACCTTTCCACATAACAAATGATTTGATATTGAGTGTAAGAAAATCAAAGCGGTGGCTCTGCCAAGTCACAAATCATACCCCTACATCCATACCGCGACAGGAGACGATTACCCGCGGTTTTTCAAGGCTAAGAAAAAAGGTACATTGGTCTAAATACCTTGTTCGAGAGGCGTTGCAGTCGATTTTTCCCGTATTGGACCACTAGTAGGATTGTTCTCATCTCTGAAGCGGTGGCTTTTTACCTTTGCCCAACTAATTACCTGTTGACATTCTAGAATGGTAGTTGCAAGGGATGGGCAAAGCTGGCGTGTCACGAGCCCTCAACATAGCAAGCATGATTCAGTCCCGCCACTCAACCATTGATCATATCTTCCTGCCGGACTTTTGACTTTGGTTGAAGATAGCGAGGAGGCAAACGTCAAGACTTTGTATTGGGCCGCCCAAAAGCTTTTGACAGCGTGCTTCGGAAATATTGTGGCAAGATCGTAAACTGCGGTGCCACCGGGCTATATAAGATATGCTAAGGCGATTGTAGGCGGGAGGCCAACCATTCAACAAGCGACATCGGGTTAAACGGGGGATGCCCTCTCTCCCAATATTGTTTGCACTTTACATTGTCCGGCTATTTAACATTGACAATGGAGTGGAGGGTGGCCAAGCGTTTGCGCGGATCACCGGGTGGCTTCCTTATCACGTTGATGATGTAGACTTCTAACACACTCGAAGAACATACCATTTTGGGATATTGCGGACACACTCTACCGGACCAGCGAGCATGCGTGTCAACTTTGGTCAAAACTAGGGTGATCCACATCTCATCCCCTAAAGTCGGATAAAGGCCTCCCTCGTTCACTTCGAGGGGGGCAAGATGTGGAAGGTGGCTTGACTATAAAGGCAATCATTTGGGAGTGATTTCCTTCTACAATGTACTAGGAACACTTCCATTGATTTACAAGTGGCGATTAATTTGAAACATGGTATGTAGTGTAAAACAATAATCATAGAGTGGGCTGCGATTGTGCCCTCCGGTCGCGCACCTATCAGTTTTGATGGGCTTCGTCCTTCTATCACGGGGTCAAAGTTTGGGGCCAATGGGTATGCCTTATTACACGGAATGACTTCGGGCGAGGTGCAAAAACCTCCCTTGGCTTACTTGGAGCGGCGTGAAATCCAGTCTCAATACTTAAAGTGACCAAATTTACATCAAGTTGCTTTCGGATCGCCATCATCTCATTGCTCCGGACACAACTATAGAGTTATTTTGGAAGAAAGAATTCTTATGTCAAGCAGGTCAAAAGCAATTTTGCGCCTAGAGCTCGGAGCTTGGTTGAGAATTCGGAGAAGCCTTGTAGCTACCATGTGGAATTGAAATTTCTGAGTCTGGTTTAGAAATAGCATGAAGTTTCCTACCAAAAATAGCCATTCTTCTTGGTATTTTTGGTAGGAATGGAAAGCATGTAGGTGGGTGGTAGGCTAGGCTAGATCCGACGAAAACTATTGATCAGGACCCTAGAAAACTTTTCCAAACCAAAGAGCTGGGTATTCACATTCAAGCCTTTGGGTGATCTCTCACTACTCCTTACTATTCTAATATAATATCCTTTGCTGGTTTCTTTATTTAAAATATGTTTTTACGTGAAGAATTGGATTTTTTCTTGTGTTTTTCCATTTGGTCAGCGATATTCCAACTCTAATTCGCTCCATGGCCTTCAAATTTGGTGATTAATTATTATTATTATTATTATTATATTAAAGATATTAAAGTGATTATTTGCCTTCTAATCCATTGTTCCAAATTTTTTTCACTTAAAAACTTTTGTTCTACTATTGTTTGTAGCCATTGATGCAAAATTACCATATATTTCTATTTTTTCTTCATTACGCCCTAACGAACAAGCGGTTGATTGACATACCGGAATTTTGCTATGAAGAGACACTGCAGGAGAAGCTACCTGCGATGGATCTGGGAGACCACAACCTTTCCGTAACTAGTGATTTGATATTGAGTGTACTCAAATGCTAGCTCTGCCAAGTCATAAATCATACCCTACATCCATACTACGACGAGCCGATTACCCGCAGTTTTTCTAAGGCTAAAGGAGGGTACATGGGTCCTAAATGCCTTGTTTGAAAGGCGTTACGAAGGTTTTTTTCCGTGGTGGACCAGCGGTGACTTTGGCCAAGGCATTTATATGCTTGGGAAAATTGTGGGCAAAGATCGTGAAACTACTTGATGCCACCGCGGGCTATATAGGATATGCTAAAGGCCGGTTGTAGCTGGAAGCCAACCATTCGACAGCAGACATCGGGGTCAGCGGGAATGCCTTCTCTCCCATCTTTGTTTTGAACTTTACATTGATCAGCTAGCTTATTGATAATAATGGGTGGTGAGACTCAACTTTTTACACCGGATCACCCGGGTAGCTCATATACGTTCTTGGCGTGAACTTCTAGCACACTCCGAAGAACATGAAATGCCATTTTGCCGATGTCTTGGACACACTCTACCAGACCACTGACATGGGTGTCAACTTTGATCAAAACTAGGTGATCCACATCTCATCCCTCAAATTCGACCAAGGCCTCTCCGTTCACTTCACGAGGGCAAGATGTGGAGGTGACCATTCTGAAGCAGGTCATTTAGGAGTGGAATTTCCTTCAACAATGTACTAAAACACTTCCATCCGTTTACAAGTGGCAGTGATTTGGAAAGCATGGTATGTAATTATGTAAAACAACTTGATCATAGAGTGGGCGCATGGATTAACCCATCAGTCGCACCTATCCCAAGTTTTTGGTGGAACTTCGTTCTTCTATATGGGGTCAAAGTTTGGGGCCTGGTGGTGTACTTATTACGGAATGACTTCAGGCGGGTGCAAAAACACCCTCCTTGTACGGGCATTGGCGTGAAATTCACCATATCGAATACTGTGCTTAGCAAGTTTCTTCCCCTCTTGAGAGGGCAGCCCCATCATCTACTTTCGGAATGTGGGCAATGGCGGCGATGCTCATCTATCAATTTGGCACCTAGCATTGGCAATGGGCTGCATAAGCCTCAAGACTGCTTTGGGAGAAAAAGAGAGGCCCTTTGGTAGCCAAATGGAATGTGCATGAGCACATGTGCAACGAAGCGAGATCATCATAAGCAACGATCGGTATCTTGAAGCTTGCATTCTCATCAAGCTTTTGAGATACCCGACACCCTTGAACATGTTAAGATAGATAGCACATTATTAACACCACATAAAACGCACACTAGAATAGGGCCCCTTAATGCTACATGCATACCATTTGCCCCATGAAAAAGCCGCAGTTACCACGCCTACTCGATTCATGCAATTTTACCACTCCAAATTGAAGAAACCATGCCAAAATAGCCTTTTCATTCTTTGCCGTGGGAGCCATTGAAGATGAATCTCTCACTCTTGAGTTGTCCAAAAGTATGAGAAAATCACGGATACACTATCTTTGAGTTAATTCAGATGCGACTGCAGCTACATGTGATAATGAAACATAACTTGATGCGATTGATGGGATCATACCGCCGAGGTCATGGATATGGAGGCTCAACTATGTCCATTTTAATACGGTTTACCGGCATTCCAAATATCATCCTCTTGGTGTCCTTGCCAAAATACATTCCCCTCTAGGGATTAAAGTCGGAACAAACCTTGTATCTTCAAGAGGTTAACTTTGAATACTAGGATTGAGTTCAACATTTGGAGATACTATGAGATCTTTAACTTGGTGGAGATCAAGTAACTCAATTTGTTCCTCAAAATCCCCCTCCCCTCCTTTTTTTCAAATTACGAATGTTAGGGGAAATTCATTAAGGAGAGGATTGCTTTTGGCATCTTAGACCATATTTTGAGCATATATAAGATCTACATCATCTAGGCTCTGAGTTTCTAGTTCATTTTTGGTGTGAGGAGAATATTTTATAGTTTTCCATGTGATTTTGGACCACAGTTTTAAAACTTTTTGGATGCAAATTTTTAGATAAATGATTGGTCTTTGGAAAGATGCAATAGAATGGGGATGAATGGCGGTGGGCGAAATGCTTCTGGCCATGGCCGGTAGATGGAAATATTTGATTCATACTTTCGAAAAATGCTTTCATGTTTTTTTTGCATGTAGGGTCCTTGTAAAAAAATGTAGTCGATAAGAGGAATCTATTTCCTATCATTACATTGACTTTCAATTATCGATGGAATATTTTTGGCCAAGTTCACTTTTTCTAGTGATAGCAAATGTTAAACAATTTTAGATCTGGTGGAAGGATGATGATTTACATTGGGTTTCTTTTTCAACTAAGGTAGGAAATGAGGAGATATGAATGCATTGAATTCTTTGAGAGCCTACAATAAATAGCGGTTTAATAAAAGGACTATGGGAAGCGGGGAATGGTACACATGAGATTGCAAAAGAAGAATTATTTAGAATAAGTTCTTTAGCTCCTTGTGGGTCCCATAGGCGATTGGCCTCGATTGGGTGATAAAAAATTCTCATTCTCATTCTCATTCTCATTCTCATTCTATTTGATGCATATGTATGGTGTAACAAATGTTTTTTCTCTCTTTAATCAACAACTTTGCTAATGAGGAACTTCATACTTTCTCCTGGAAGCATATTGAAGCTATTTTGAGTAGGGGCACTACACATTCCCTTATAGGTTTGCTCTTTGGGAATGATCAGCCCGAAATTCCAAATTCACGAGGAACTTATTGTTAGTCTTCTTTTATGTCTTGCTAAGACATGATTGCGTGGTCATATAATGGCTATATGGAATTAGAAATTTTAGATATCATAGAGATAGAATAAGTAGAATAGAATAGAATAGAATAGAATAGAAATAGAATAGAATAGGGTAGAATAGAATAGAAGTAAATGCAAAGATTAAAATTGGGTTTAATTCCTAATGAGATGAAGACACAATTTACATATAGTTTCTCAAATATAGAGATAAAACTATACAATAGTATTTCAAATTCAACTACATATTTAATATCTACGCATACTAATAGGGGTTCACTTTGTATTTTTATATACTTTTAATTGCACCAATGACTTGGTTGTTGTATTTTGTGATACTTTGAAGCAGATAACAATAGCTAAGTATTAGGTTGGTAGTGTTTCACTACGGTATATAAGGGATGGTTGAAACCAGCTTTAGAACAATTTGGATCTCTTGTTCAAGCGATTTCTGAGAATTTGACTTAATGAAGTTCTTATTCGATCTTTGCTAAATGTTTCTTTGTGAATCTACCTTTAGATTTTTTTTATAGAATGTTTTTTCTTGTTTCTTTTTCTATTACGGAATAGTAAACTTGGTCCGTTTTAGTTGCTATATTGCATCTACTTGCAACCGGTTGCAACTACATTTCACTCTTCCTGCTAACTACACTTTTCATTCCGGGTACAAAACAAACATAAATTATAGGTGTTGGAGGCCCCGGGTTGTTAAGCAGATAGAATACCTTCATATTGCCTACTTGGGCCGATGGCAAAAGGACAATGGAGCACTTCAGCGGCTGGCGGCTGCTCGACTTCTCCAATGTCACCACCTTGTTGCTTGTAGAGACAGTGGAGATGCCATTAGAAAGCAAAAGCTTATGACGAAATTAAGTATATAATGGAAGGCGAAGGTTTTGGATGACCAAGCTCTACCTCATGTTGCCATGAAGCAGAGTGAGGAGCAAGGGTGATACCGGTGACTTTCTTAAATGGCTTCAAAAATGGGACATTGTGGTTGAGAATATCCCATCAAATGCGATGCGAGCAAGGATATATTTGGGGGCAAAATAAAACAAAATGTGGAGGCCGGAGGCAAACAAAAATGGAAAGCTACAGGAATGGATGAATCCAAAGTTGGTTGAAAGTGGCATATATGAGAGAATATTTCACTACCATAAGGCACACAATATAGCAGGATCGAGCTCAGCTCCACCACCTAGGCATTGAGGTGGGGCCGATGGGGGACTTATCACATACAAGAACTCAGTTTGTCATGGGTTATGTGAGAAAAAATATTTTAGAGGATGAGAACCATATCAATGTCCAGCATATCAAGACACGAAGACACCATATGCGTCGGACCCAACACCCTTATTGGAATTTTCAAGCTTCTGCAAAGATGATTGGTAAATTTCTACAGATGTTCTAGAGTTGAGAGAACAATGTGCGGGGGTACAAAACACTTTTAAGGATTATGAGTGGGTGTTTAGAAGGGAGCCCGGTACTCTCCTCTTTGTGGGAGGAAGTATAAATTCTATGATGAATGGGACTTTTGTTTGTACAAATCTGTCTCATGGACCTATTTGGTCTAGTAGGCAAAAAAATAAAATCTCTCTCTCTCTCTCTCTCTCTCTCTCTCTCTCTCTCTCTCTCTCTCTCTCTCTCTCTCTCTCTCTCTCTCTCTCTCTCTCTCTCTCTCTCTCTCTCTCTCTCTCTCTGTGTATGTGTGTGTGTGTGTGTGTGTGTGTGTGTGTGTGTGTGTGTGTGTGTGTGTGTGTGTGTGTGTGTGTGTGTGTGTGTGTGTTGGCGATGGGAATCAAAAGAAAACTTCCAAGAGCGGTCACATCCTTTGTGGCGGAACCTCGTGATCAAGGGGATAAACAGCGATTCCTAATCTAGGACGCGAAGATCGAAATAGAGGCCCAAAAGGGGGCTAAATAAAATCGACTACGAAGAACCTGGCTCGGCTTTTAATTATTTGTAGAAATTTGTTGAGCAGCAATCCGTTGCTTAACAAAAGCAGGGGCAAAGGGATCGACTTTTGCCATACCGAGCGACAAACCATTCTTTGCAAAAGCGAGGGGTTGAGGCGGTTCGGGTTTGCACCTTTCATAGCTACCACTAGCGAGGGGGTGCAAAAGGACTGAATGGGATTTATAGGGCAAATCTTGAATGTTATGATGAAAATTCTGGAGAATATGGAGCAAAACAAGAGGGGAGGAACAAACAAGGAGGAAGCCATCACACCAGGCCCAAATCTTTGCAAGCTATTTACAAGGTATGACTCTTGCTCTTCAATCTTTGAAACATGAGAATGTCCAATTGCAACAGGAGAATAAGTGTCAGCGGACCCGATCGAGTTAGTGATGGTGATAGGAATCATGTCCTTGGCGGAAATCTTTGCGACAAGCTGCATGAAAAGTTGATACTATCAATGAAAATGGGGAAAGAAAAAAAAGATTGAATATCATGTTTTGGTCACCGCGAGAAACCGAAATGAGAATATGAAAGGATTGTGGAAGATCATAGCCTTCTGAAGATGGGCATACGGATACGAATAATACGAGGAGCTTGGAGAATAGGCCAAAAGAATAGAGAGGGACCGAAATGTCATAGTTAAAGTTCAGCAGAGGAGGCTAAGATCGAGGAGTCATGCAAAAAGAACATGCCTAAAAGGGAAAAGATGCGGTTTAACGAAGATATGACTCAAACTCAGTATGAGAAAAAGAGGAAGTTCATAAGATGAAGGCTAGGCTTGAGAGGGAAAAGGGCTTTTGGCAAAATGGAAGGCTATAATCCAAGAATAGAATCGAGGAGACCATCGGGGATATGCGTGGAACATAAGCGGCAAAGATTGAAGAAATAACTTTGCTTGTTAATGTTCTCGATCTAGGTGATATTATTTTTCTTTTAGAAACACATGAGAACGAAGAAAGGGGAATGCCAGAGATACCAGGTTTCAGCATGATTCATTCGGTGTGGAATGCCAAAGGATGGAGAAGGAAAAGTTATGGAGGTGTCGCGTGTTATGTCCGTGATGAATTAGTGGGCTTACTCACAATTGTTAAGAAAGACACATGCAAAGAGCACATATGGGTTCGATTAGAAAGCGGGGAGATAGGAAAATATATATTTTAGGATGTTATTACACCCCAGAGAGTCACCCGGTTTACACAAAGGAAAACATGGATAAAGATGACCCTTTTCACCATTTGGAACAAGAGGCCACACAACTACTTGACAATGGGGATATTGTTCTCATAGGAGACTTCAATGGGAGAATTGCAAACTGCTAAGCACACGTTTATAGTGATGACGGGGAACCAATATGGATGGATACTCTTAATAATGAGGAAATTGATAAGATAGGATTAAGCGGGCATCAATTTGAATGCTTACGGATGTACAACCACAAGGGGCATCTCCTTAACATGTCTGGTTGGTTTTGGGTTTGGTAATATTAAATGGCATCAGAAAATTCCCTAACTCAGGGAAATGTACATCCACAGGTGCTTTAGGCACTGGTCATAGTGTGGTGGACCTGGCTATGGCTAGCATGCATATGCTTGATTGCTGCATTACTGATTTTCTTATAAGGGATGATGTGCCCAGCTCTGACCACTATCCACTTATATGGCACATGAACATGGAATGGAAAAACAATGAGCAATATTAATCGCATGATATAACCGGCAATGGGAGCATGCATAAAAAAAAAAAAGATGTATATTGTAATATATGCACCAACAAAGTTGAAATGATATTATGGGCCAGGAATCTTTGAAAATATTGATCTTGTGCTCTCCATTTTGCTATTAGAAGTTCGCAAGCCCAGATGCTATGTTTCAAAAAAAAAAGCTTAAAATTGGCATGTAATGGATGGTTTGATGGTGATTGTAAAAAAGCAAAGCTAAGTGAATTCAAAAGGGCTAGACGGGGGATAAGGAAAAAGTCAAGAAAGAGTATCGGGCATTGATCAGAAAGAAAAAAAGGATATCTGAAATACATAGGCCGGGAAGAGCTTGTGGCTGAATTGCTCAAACGATCCTAGAAAATTCTGGATGAATCTTAAATCAAAGAAAACAGACAAGTCAATGTGTTAGATGTACACTGCGCAGCATGCAACAAGTACGCAAACTATATTCCATTCAATTGGTGATGAAACTCATAAGCGGGGATATCTTGGTTTTCGATTAATGGCGTAATTGAGGGTATTAAACATCTATCCTATGGAAAGTCATGAGATCTTTTTTGGCTTATCTGCGAGAGATGCTTAAATGGCGTGCCAGCGGTTTTGGCTAGCTGTGGTGAAAATGATGAAATGCAGCAATTAGGGGAGGAGTTCCCAACATCTTGGCAATTAAAGCGGTGGTGCCATTACATAAAAGCGGGAATATGCAAGACCCAAATAACTTCTGAGAATGATTACGATCAGCGGCTTATTTGCTAAATATTTGCTACAATGCTAGAAAAGAAGGTTAGTGAATGAAGAAAATAATAATGCTAGAGCCAAGGGCAAAGCGGGCTTTTAGGCCATATTTGTAGATCATCTAGTTACGATAAGGTCTATTATAGACAATTGTCAAGAAAAGTAAAAACCATTGTTCTCTTTGTTTGTCGATTTGACTAAAGCATTCGATCTGATAGCAGGGCAATATATGGAGGCATCTTGAAGCCATTGAAACGCCAGCGGATAAGGAATGACATTGCCCATTATACAAAAGGTAAAAATTCAGCTTTACATTCCTCTTTATACACAATGCAATGACACCGTTGATAGCAATATGGGGGTCAAAGCGGGGCTGCCCGCTCTCCCCAACCTTATTTGGTATATACATTGATCAACTTGAAGCATGGATGGAGGAGCATGGAGGCATGGAGTGCGCCATTAGCGGTGCATGATCTTTGTTGCTATTATATCTGATGATGATATAATCATGTTTGCTAGAAATGCAAAAGAAAATCGAGAAACACCTTGATGCACTTTCGCCGATTTTTTGCAATAGATATGGCATATCGGTCAATCTAACAAAACCAAGATACTAATCTTTGGTACTAAGGCAAGAAGTGATTATCATTTCTATTATGAAGGAAAAGAGGTGGAAGTTACAAATACTTATAAATACACGGGGCTGATCGTTGACCATAATTATGGATGGCATAAGTTGGAATAAAGAGTTGATGGTGGGTTAAACCACCGTATGGCATCTGAGACAATGCGAGGAAAGCACACATAGTTGGTGGAAGCTCAAAAATGCTATACACCTCATTTTGTGCGGGCGTATACTTGTATGGGTGTGAAGCATGGGCACCAGAGGCCTATCTCAAGATATGTGGAAGAGGGTAAAAAAAAATTCAAAAGAAATTTTTACTTTGAATTGGGTGCTAAAATGCAAAGCGCCATATCCTATCTTTAGCTGAAAGCGGGCATGATGCCTTTGGAGGCTGAAGCTTTGGTGCAAACACTCAAATATGTCTTAAAAGATACATGGCTTAGGAATAGAGCAGCTATTGTATTAACTAAACAGCGAGTGAACATAAAAGGCTGGTATATGAGTATAAAGAAATGGCTAAACAAATGGGGCATAGACATAATGCATATGCCGGTGGACATTGACCATATAAGAACATGTACATGTGCAACATAAGATGTGGCTGAATCGAGGGCACAAAAATTCTATTCTATAAGGAAAACATCAATATCAATTTAGCGAAGCTGACTTGAAAGGGTATCTTATCACAAAAGACATGTGATATGCGGGATCGATTGAGCTCCCATCACTTGGGGGGTGGAGGTAGGGAGATGGGGAAACTCCCAAGGCAACTCGAGTATGCTCTTGGTCGGATGAAATCGAGAATGAAGACCATTTAATTCTACATTGCTCGGCATATGAGCATAAGGCGAAGATATAAGATGCAAGAAGGGTATCTCACTAAGTGCCTTTTTGCGCTCTGAAAATCATAGGATGCTACTTAATAGAGGTATTAGAGGTCTCATTAAGAGCTATAAATCACTATTAGAGATGTATGATGAATATGAGAGTGGCGAGAGTTGGAGTGTACTCATGATGAGTACATCTCTCATACTTGAAAAGTGTTAATTTTTTATGATGTACCAAATTGCCATATGGACCTGATGGTCTATATAAAATCTATACAACTCTCTCTCTCTCTCTCTCTCTCTCTCTCTCTCTCCTATCTCTCTCTCTCTCTCTCTCTCTCTCTCTCTCTCTCTCTCTCTCTCTCTCTCTCTCTCTCTCTCTCTCTCTCTCTCTCTCTCTCTCTCTCTCTCTCTCTCTCTCTCTCTCTCTCTCTCTCTCTCTCTCTCTCTCTGGTCATTTGATCTGGGGCTTGTGCCCAATTCTAACATACTTGAGCAAATTAGGGGTCACCGATGATAGTAGTTTTTTGCTTTGGCTCTAAGGTAGTCATTTGATAAGGAATGCTACGGATGGTAGAAGTATGGTTGAAAAAAAGTGGGGGCTCGATATTGAGGGACCTAGTAGGAATATGAAAGGGTTCGAGTGGGTTCTGAGCGGTGATGAATTGAGTGTGGTCTAGGCCAGACACGAAAATGCTGCACTACAGGGAAAAGATGAACCTTATATTGCAAGAGATGAGCTATTTGAATGACAATCTCTCCATTAAAAAAAGACATGTGATCTATAGAATGAGGTTAAGTGCTCACCACCTCAATGTTGAGGTAGGTAGATGGATGAAAATTGCACATGGGCACGGCCTCTTGCGTGCATGTGGGGCAAATCAGGTTGAAGATGAAGAACATGTGATTCTGTGGTGTCCAGCGTACCAAGCTATACGAGATAGGTTTGGGTTTGGGAATATGGATGTTATCTCTTTTTTTTTGCCAGCCAGCAACCCCTGTGGCAAGCTTTCTAATAGATATGTTATAAATGAGAGAAACACTTGTAAAATTTCTAAAGATATTCTTAGTGAGGGAAGAAGAGGGGAGAGCCTAGTGATGAGCTTTTCATATCTGAGGGGTCATCTCAAGAGAATGTGTTTAATTTTGAAATTGTTTTGCTAGGCGTCTCATAGGTCTCGATGGTCTCTAAAAGGCGGAATAATACACTACACTACACTTCACTTCACTTCACTTCACTTCACTTCTCTCTCTCGGACAACTCTTGATAAAAAATATGCTTTCTCCTACAAGGATAATCCGATTAGAGATCTCTCGTCATACACAGGCATTGTAGTGGACAAAATTTTAGGTGGAATCATCAAAGCGTAGATGTAGGATAAATCTGAGGGCTTAAAAGCCTTTTTTGCGATCTGAGAGAAAATGTGGGCATATGGATACTTTCGACTTAAAGGGGATGTTATTCAAGATATTAGTGCAAGCGGTGGTGCTATATGGATGTGAAGTCGAGGGGGCGAGGGGCTTATCGCTAGATCTATGAAAAATCGAAAAGAGTGTAGAAAAGTTCTTGTATACGAACTTGGTGTTAAAATGCAAACCCCATATGAAATGGCATTGGCTGAATCGGTATCTTTGCCATTAGATTGCGAGGGCTTTATCCCAATTCTAACATATCGAGCAAACTAGGTGGTCTCGATGATAGTAGTTATCCTCGTTTGGCTTTAAAGGAGTCATTTGATAGGGGATGGTATGCGGATGGCATGGTGTGGCTGAGGAAGTAGGGGTTTGACATTGCGGACTTAGGTCAGAACAAGAAAAAAGATAAGAGAATGGATTACGTGAGCAATGATGAATCGAGATGCAGTTCGGGCCAGGGCACAAAATGCTACATTATAGAAAAGATGAATGGATAATATAGGCAATCCGGTTATGGGGATATGCCAAAGCAATTGAACACCAACAAGAAATAACATAGATTCATCTAGCCCTAGATCAGTGACATGCAATCGGTTTTGAGTTTGTGAAAGACTCTTTGGAAGAAAAAATCCGGTTACAGATTGATGAGGGATCTTTGCGGTTGGAATTTCACAAATGGCAAAGACTACTTTTGGAACGAAGTCAAGAAGTTGGATTTCATTAAAGAGGAATCTGCAAAGAAAATTGAGTTAGTCGGGGAATTAGAGACCATGAGATTTGCCAATAGTTTGAAGATTGGCGAGTCCATGGCTAACTCATAGCATATGCCGGATGACCAAGAACACATTGCTTGAGATTCCAAATCTAGCAGCCAAGAATAAAGACTAAAGGTATGTTTTCAAATTCTGACTTTGGTTATCTCGAAAGAGTTGTTGGGAACTATCTCGGTTTCTAACTTGTCTTAAAATGGAATGATTGAAGCTGTCTCTATTGAGAAAAAAAACGATGTAGTCTAATGGTATAAATTTCCTAAATTTATCTTTGAAGGCTAACCCGCGTCAATATATTCAAGTATGCAATTTAAGCCCAAATCCGAGACCACGAGCCATTTAACAAAAATGACTTGCAAACATCCCACAAATTAGCTAAGCCCTCGGTCTTCCTCAGGAGTCCGAAGTTCGTCTTCACAATCCTACATTGAAGATTATATCGACCACTGAAGAATCTCATAGTGATTCTTTAGTTACGAGCAGTTTGTTATTCTTCAAGTTCTAAGTCTTCTTCTAGTTCCAACGAAGAAATTATAAAAGAAGCTTCTTCATCAAGCATGGCTGAGCCTGCCAACATGTCGGATCATGAGAGCGGGATTCCTCGCCTATCATAGAAGTCGACAATGCACCCGTTTATATTGTTAGCCAAAATTAGTTTCTTGCTCTTTCTCACAGTGAGCCATCATGACTTTTTTTGGATATAAAGTCAACATTGAGGCGAGATACTTGCTTGAGCTGAAACTACTCCTTTGAAACAAAATTCATCTTTGAATGCATATATTTGAAGCACCATTAAAATGGGCTTTGCATGAAAAGCAGAACCGATCACTCAAACATGCGTGCTTTGTGCCTAACTAGGAGCAGCCCCTTGTGTTCCAAAATCTAGAAAAACCCTCTACCTTACCTCTTTTTTTCTCATACTTCTTATTTTACGTAAGCTTTTTATGTAAAAATGTTGATTGCATGCTAATTTTTGTTGTGAAATGACCTCATGTCATCATACATGTAGAGAGTTTTCAAGAAATGAAGCATTTTTTTTATCTTAAAGTGGTATTCTTATGTTTGAGACTGGGTTTTGCTTTATTCTTAATAGATTTTGTACTTTTCTAAATATGTTTAGTTTAAGTAAATGCAAATCATTATTTTTGTTTTCTTTCGTCATACAAGCTGCTAAGAGTTCTTTTTCATTTTTGAAGTATAGTTCTTAGGTTTTTTTGCGGTGGTGAGAAAGTAGGCCAATTTGATTTGATGTACAATAGTTCAAGATGTAATACAATTACTTGCAAGTTTTAATTAAAAGTTGGCCCTACATGTCCATATAAGTCTCTCAAAGTTGGCCCTTTTATTACGTAAAATTGGTGCCACATATCATCTTCAAATGAGGCGGACAATTCCATGTATGGTATCTATATTATTCCATTGTGTTCTTTGCCATGGGGCAATCAAAATCTTCTAGGTATAATCTTGCAACAATCAAATTTGGTATTTTTTGTAACATATGATTTATTAAGGTTAATAGGTGGTGGGGGTATACCAAGCCCGTATGAATACCCGAGAAAGGCGAGGGGTTTCTTGACATCTCTGGATCCATTTTTTTTTTTTTTTTCCTAGGTGGGCATAAGCGTCCTTAATCAAGCTCCGGCACTTGGCGTTGCTTGCTAAATCGGGGAGGATGGGGCGGGGAAAGGGATGCGGCATGTTGGCTTATCTTCTGCGAGGGCTTCTGGTTTCGATTTAAGTCTTCTAGCCGGTGAGTTGGCGCTGATGCGTGTGTTTTACCTCTTTCGATTCATTTGCTTGAGATGTCTTTAAGAAGGGAGGCCGGGGAGGGGCAAAGGGCTGGGCATGCAAATCTTCCATCGGTTCGATGGCCTCTATGGGCTGCTCATCACCTGCTGGCGATTCTATCCCTTTGCGGATACTAGCATTTTGGGATTCAATTGATGTTTACGTTACTTTAGGCCTTTACGGACAAGATGTTCCCAAATCTTTCTATGATGCCCTTGGGATTTTGTGACTCCAAATGTCTAGCGAGGAGGGGCTAGCCTTGGAAAGGTGTTTTGAGAGGTCGATTCAGAAGTCCTAAGGCCTTGAATGATGCTATCAAAAAAAGACTTCAAGCTGGTCTCCCAAGCTTCTTTGGCGTGGTGTTGGATACGCAAAGCTTTGAAAAATAATAAGTGCATTGTTTTGAGGAATGGTAGGATATTGTATGAAAGATTTTGGAAAAGTTCACTATAGTTGTCATATGCACAATATCTACGAATCTATGATTGAAAAGGTAAGGATCTTTATTTAAGGTGGGGGTGCGGGTGATACTAAAGGGTTGTGTGTCTTGGATAATAGGAATCTTTTAAATAAGGCATGCCATTACGTGATGTATATCATGGGGTGTGTAGACTATCCCCAAGCCGACCTTTACTTTGTGCGGGGATGTTGAGGGTGCGGAAAATACACATTAAGTAGTTCTTGGATTATTCCTCATAATTACGCCCATGTGAATGAACCACAGAGTGCGGGCGGCATGGAAGTGTTGCTTAATCCTGGGCTGTACATTTTGCCTCCCGACATAAGAACTATTATCTTTGGTTATCCTTGGGGTTTGTTCTGTTGAGAGGAATGGGCTGGTAGAAGGCGCTATTGGGATGATGCCATTCCAGCAAGACCGAGCGAGGACTCAAACTTTGAGGATGCGCATGAAGAACCTTTAGCTCGGGCGGATATCACGATGTTGGTGCGGACTATATCCACTTTTACACAGGGGACCACCACCATGGCGAGTGGGTTGATTTCTTTCATGTGGTTCCTTCTTGTGCGGTGTATAGTCTTTTGTATTTATCTGCTACATTGTATCTCTACGGTTTATGGTTGAGTGCAATTTGTGCGGGGTCTTCTTGAGAGATGGATGGAAATGGCGACACCATGGATGAGACCCCACTGTGGTTGTTAGTATTGGTCTGATATCATCGGTTCTACCATTGATGATTCTCATCCAAACCCGCATGCTTATCCTCACGAAAGTGAGGAAGTCTTTCTTCTTTGAGGAATTTGTGACTAGCATTGTGCGGAGGTTAGTCGTGGGGAGTTGCAGCCTCATTGAGGATCCTGAGAAGGCAGATAGGAAGCTTCTATGTTGCTATAAATTCTGCCTTATCTGCTGTGCAATGGGACCGTCTTGGTGTGCCGGAATCAGAGCTGCATGTGTTGCGCTCACACATGAGCTTGGCAAGGGGCTCTCCTGACACAGGAGATCGGCCAGCTTGATCAGCTCATCAGGCATGCTAGCTCTGGGCCGACCACGGAGGAATTGAGAAGCTTTGTGTTGAACTTGCATCTGGTTATCTGGTTATGTGTGATGAACTTATATGTTGTTGTGATCTGAACTATTTCTGCCATGTGGCTTCTGTATGCTGGTATTTCAATGTAAATATTTGACATTTTGTTTGCTTGATAATTGGATTTTTGTTTCACTGTTTTATATTTCGGCGGTGTTTATTCGATTGGGGCATTGGCCCCTTGCATAAAGGAGCTCCATTACTTGGAGCTCTCTTATGCTGTTTAACTAATGTGGTTACTTGCTGGGGTTCGATTCCCGAGGCTCGGGCGATATGGAAATCTGCCGGGTATAACGGTATTCTTTGGAGAATCGCCATGGTTTTATTTATAGTTGCATGTATTTTTGTTCAAGTCAAACAAGCCAGGTATGACTTGTAAAGGACTTGAAATGGAGGGCAGGGATGCTCTTAGAGAGCATCTTGACTTTTGGACCATTGTCTTTTTTTTTAAATGGCTGTCATCTGACGGCCCAAAATCCATAATACAAGTTATATCCATAGTCTCCAAGCTCAATTGACCCACTCCTGCAATTGCCATGATTCGAGCCATTCTGCCTTGTTTTTTGCGCCTCACCTTCATAGTGGCGGCGCCAAAAGCCCTTTACAAATGTCCCTCCCTCCTCATGGCAATTACCTAGTAATGTATCACCTAGTAATGTATGAAGGTGAGGCGCAAAAAACATTTGAACTCTAGTACTCCATGCATTATCGTAGGCATAAAACAAACGCAACTAAATTATAGACACATGAATGACAACTCGAGATTCTAATTCCCGGAGAGCAACCTAAAATAGGGATATCCATTTACCGTACTTGTGAGATGCTAAAAAATCACATTATACCATTTAAAATTCCACAGGGAAGCACCGAACCGAGAACATTTATGCTTGCTATATAAATAACAACATGATGCACCACATCATAACCACATCATCAACTTGTATTATGGATATAACTTGTATTATGGATTTTGGGCCGTCAGATGACAGCCATTTAAAAAAAAAGACAATGGTCCAAAAGTCAAGATGCTCTCTAAGAGCATCCCTGCCCTCCATTTCAAGTCCTTTACAAGTCATACCTGGCTTGTTTGACTTGAACAAAAATACATGCAACTATAAATAAAACCATGGCGTATTCTCCAAAGAATACTGTTATACCTGCAGATCAAATATCAGGCCTGAGCCTGGGGAATCGAACCCTAGCAAGTAACCACAGCTCAGCCGAGCATAAGAGAGCTCCAAGTAATGGAGCTCCCTTATGCAAGGGGGCCAATGCCCCACTGGAATAAACACCGCCGAAATATAAGCAGAAACGGGTGTCCAATTATCAAACAAACAAATGTCAAATATTTACATTGAAATACCAAAGATCTGAAGCCACATGGCAGAAATAGTTCAGATCACAACAACATATAAGTTCATCACACATAACCAGATAACCAGATGCAAGTTCAACACAAAGCTTCTCAATTCCTGGTCGGCCCAGAGCTAGCATGCCTGATGAGCTGATCAAGCTGGCGTATCTCCTGTGTCAGGAGAGCCCTTGCCAAGCTCATGTGTGAGCGCAACACATGCAACTCGATTCCGGACACCAAGGCGGTCCCATTGCACGGCCAGAAAAGGGGGAATTTATAGCAACATAGAAGCTTCCTATCTGCCTTCTCAGGATCCTCAATGAGGCTGCAATCCTGTGCGCCTCCGTACCAACCTGCACAATGCTAGTCACAAATTCCTCAGCAGTAAAGACTTCCTCACTTTCAGGAGGATAAGCATGCGGGTTTGGATGAGAATCATCAATGGTAGAACTGATGATATCAGGACCAATACTAACAGCCACAGGTGGGGTCTCATCCATGGTGTCGCCATTTCCATCCATCTCAAGAAGACCCCGCACAAATGCACATACCAACCATAAACCAGAGAGATACAACAGCAGATAAATACAAAAGACTATACACTGTACAAGAAGGAACCACATGAAAGAAATCAACCCACTGCCATGGTGTGGTCCCCTGTGTACACAGGGATATAGTCTGCACCAACATCAGGGATATCCGCCTCAGAGCTAAAGGTTCTCTCATGCAGATCCTCAAAGTTTGAGTCCTGTTCGTCTGCTGGAATGGCATCATCCCAATAGCGCCTTCTACCAGGCCCATTCCTCTCAACAGGAACAAACCCTGAAGGATAACCAAAGATAATAGTTCTTATGTCGAAGGCAAAAGGTGAGGATTAAGCAACACTCTCCATGCTGCCAAGACTCGTGTTCATTCACATGGGCAGAATTATGAGGAATAATCCAAGAACTACTTAATGTGTATTTTCCAGACCTCAACATCCTGCACAAAGTAAAGGTCAGGCTTGGGGATAGTCTACGACCCCCATGATACATCACGTAATGGCATGCCTTATTTAAAAGATTCCTATTATCCAAGACACACAACCCTTTAGTATCACCTGCACCCCACCTTAAATAAAGATCCTTACCTTTTTCAATCATAGATTCAGAGATATTGTGCATATGACAACTATAGTGAACTTTTCCAAAATCTTTCATACAATATCCTACCATTCCCTCAAAACAATGCAGCCTATTATTTTTCAAAGCTTTGCAGACCAACACCACGCCAGCAGGCTTGGGAGACCAGTTGAAGTCTTTTTTGATAGCATCATTCAAGGCCTTAGGACTTCTGAATCGACCTCTCAAAACACCTTTCCAAGGCTACTGCCCCTGCTAGACATTTGGAGTCACAAAATCTGACAAGGGCATCATAGAAAGATTTGGGAACATCTTGTCCAGAAAGGCCTAAAGTAACAGAAACATCAATTGAATCCCAGCTCGGGCTAGTATCTGGCAAAGGGATAGAATCAGCAGTCTGTGCAGATGAGCAGGCCATAGAGGCCATCGAACCAGATGGAAGATTTGCATGCCCAGCCCTTGCCCTCCTGGCCTCCCTTCTTAAAGACATCTCAAGCAACGTAAGAAAAAGAGGTAAAACACACGGACCCAGCGCTAACTCACTGCAGGGAAGAAGACGAATCGAAACTGAAGCCCTCGCAGAAGATAAGCCAACATGCCGATCCCTTTCCCCGCCCATCCTCCCGATGAAGGGGCAAAGGCTTTAAGTCTTTGGAAGGAAGGACGCCTCCCCGACCTAGGGAAAAAAAAATGGATCTGTATGCGTTCGCAACCCCTGTCTTTCTCTGGTATTCATACGGTTTGGTATACGAATACCACCTATTAACCTTAATAAATCATATGTTACAAAAATACCAAATTTGATTGTTGCAAGATTATAAATAACAACATGATGCACCACATCATAAATTCTAAAGAGAGAATTGTAATTGAAACTCAATGAATAAATAGCTATGTTTGAAGTCGGGCTACGACCCAACAATCTACATGGATGGACAAAAATTTTCCAAGACATGAACCAAACCGTACATAGTTCTGTTGTAGAACATGACTTAGCATCAAAGTAACCAAAAAACAACTCCTCCATAACTGAAGTCTATAACTGAATAAGAAAAGCGGCAAAATTTTGAAAAGCACTTTTGGAATAACAGTTGAATGATACTTTAACAAAGCAGTCAAGTTCTCACCTTTGCAAACTTCCTAGACAATCATAAATCCTTTCACAAATCAAAATAGCATTCAAAGTGAAGAAACATGATATCACAATACGCCTGTAATATGTTTCAGCTAGCATGTGGTTTTCCATAACTATAAGCTGAACTGTCCACCTAAATTGCCATTGTAAATTGCCATTGTTGGAAATACATGAACCAAGCTAGCATCAAACCACCTTGAGGTCCTTGTGGCAGCTTAACCTACATCACAAACCAAATAAGATGTTAGAAATAAGAGTGCAGTCACATAATGTAAAGATAACCTCGAAAGGCAAGTATCAACATAACAGCATAGGTTGTTGCCTAGAGAGAAGACAGATGATTGATACAAGATAGAGGCAGGAAAAAAGAGTAAAAAAAGAGGCTGTCTCTGATGTCCCTTTCTCTCTTACAGCATAACAGCATATGTTGGTGGGTAGAGAGAAGACTCATGATCAATTATACAATGTGATTTAGCAAACTTTTGACAAAATTCGTAACAATATCCAAGAATTATATTTTGGATCCAAAAAATGAAAAAGTTGAATATTGACCACTGGGACCCGCCTCACTGTAAAGTGAATTTAATTGAAACGACAAGAAATTCCATTACAGCCATTAAATAACTACTCTAACTGTAATATACAGCAAAAAGAGAAAAGAAAAAATTAGATGAGGGTCAAAGAAAACCCTTCTAAGGAATTCCACCTCAATTCAAGATGATCATATGAGGAGAAGATTGGTTCCAGCACATCTACAACCTAAAGCAGTGTAACCAAGAATATATTGTGCTTCCTTTCAATTTCACTTGGTCAGAATTAAAGTTTGACCTTCTGTACATTTTACTTACAATGCTCATAAGAAATGAGCTAAAAATTCTCAACTATTAGATTTGTTCAAGAAAAGAATCTTGTATAGATATTATACACTGCCACTTGAAACTTCCATAAGCCTTGAGACATTCTGGATGAACTTACCGTGTATGAGATGTTGGTGCAAGCAATTACTGGATATGTTGGCCAAGTTAAAGACCAAATTTAAGGTTTGTTTGTTATATATTGCATATGGTAACTTGTATATATAAATGGTAATGGTTATGATTAGAGTGGTTTTACATCCTTGACATCCAGGAATACTTCTCACCGCCGTATTGTGTCATGAAGTCTTTGTTGAAATTCTCAAACGATGTCATAATGTTGGGCATATCCTGTTCGTCAGGCAAAATGGTTGTCCTTATATGAAAGGTCCTGTACAGCATGAGATCGACCCTTAGTAAAGTAGATTGAAATCGATTAGTCTAAGAAGAACCTGAAAAACCAGATAATCAAGCATACCCCTCTTGCTGGCCAAATCCAGAACCTGGAACAGTTGAGATGCCAGTAGCTTCAAGCAGTTTTAAACAATAGAACACATCAGGAGCTTTTCCTGCCTTTTTAGCAGCATCAATAGCTGCCTGTGGTAACTTTATTTGAGGAAACGAATACATAGCCCCTGAAAAATGCATTCACAAGACAAAAAAACTTGTAAGAACTTTGTGCCCTTACAACATATAAGGCATCATAAAGTGTCTCAGGATACAAAACCTTCAGTGAAGTTGCAAACTACATTCTTGCATCTATTGAATCCATCTGTCATAATGTGTGCCCTCCGTCAGTAACTAATCCAAGATTGCTTTACTGCAATTGATAGAAAAATATGAGAAACTTTCAATCGCCATGGTAATTATGAAAAACCGAATTAACCTCTCAGTGACATATTGCTGGTATGAAATATCACTGGGTTGTGGTGGATTAACCATTAAGCCCATCTGCAATATGGAAATACAACAGTGCAGTTTCAGAGGGAGCCTAAACATAAACAATTGAGCACTAATATGTAGCATAACCAACCAGTATCTGTCCATTGACATTTGGTGATAGCGATATTGAAGCCACTTTGTACAATTCTTCTACAGTCTGCCAACAGAAAATGGGTCTTTTATGCCTGCACAATATAAAGACATAATATAATGTCTGATTTAAGCAATTGCCTTCATACTTGTGGGTGAATATTTGTCATCTCGTAATATCCACCACGCTGTCCACATTCTCCTAAGAAACCCTTGGATACAGTGTGAAAAGAAATGAGTTCAACTGATTTACTATAGGGGGGATCCCATATCCATCAACACCTAGCACAAACCAAGCACCCCAGTTATTGAACAGTTTGAACTTAGTAATAGAGGTCATGCACAAGGATAGGATGCACCTTTCTTGCGCTTATAAAAGGCCGCTCATCCTGGTAAATGTTCACTTGATAGACTTCGTCTGCTAGCAACACAAGCCTTTCCTCAAAGCAAAATTGTACAAGTTCTTGCAAGTTACGTTCTGAGAGACATTGCCCAGTGGGATTTCCTGGATTAATGAAAACCAGACCACGTGCCTACAACATAATGTAAAAGAGTGAAGTATCAGCTAATGGTGGCTCACAATCTACAAGCTGCCCTCCTCCATACCAGCGATGATGCATAGAAAATAACATCTACACACAATATCATATTTTCACCCCAGCTTCATGAATACAGTAAGAACTAAAGAAATAAAAGTTATTGCATTTCAAGCCAACATAAGTCTTGCCACAAAGACACCACGTAAACAAAAGGTGGTCTCAAAATGAAAAACAAGGAACATAATGGTACTAATAGCAGAAATTCAAGCTACTCACAGTTATTCCATTTTGACGGGCTATGGCAACTTGCTTCCTAAGATTAATCACATCTAACGCCCAGTTTGAGCTTTCATTCAAGTAATATGGAATCAAGGATCCTCCTAAAAGTGTTATTGATGCTGAATACAATGGATATTGTGGTATTGGAACCAGCACCTGGATGACAAATAGTGAATGTAACCATACGAGATTAGTTCATGTGCTACACAAAATAACTCAGTCAAAGGACCTACCCCTAACACATTCATGAAAAACAGGAAGATATAAAAATACACTCACTTCAAAACATAAATTGGTTTCACAATATTTCTGTTCGAACAATTATGGTTTGTTGCTTCATTACAGTGCAAAACACATTAAATTTACCCCATACTATGTAATAAAGGGGAACCCAGGCTTTTAAGCAACTAGACATTATTTTTGCAAAAATTTACGAAGACAATTAGCATCTATTCAAAAAAAAAAATTACCCCATCCTTCTCGTTACGAATCAGGGCATTCAAAATCTGCATTACACCTTTGCTTGCTCCATCCGTAAGGAAAATAAGCTCTGGATCACTGCATAAAGAACATAACTTCCAGATCATCACATATGCTAAGAATAAACAGCAGAAAATTCATCTAATAAACAGAAAGCTACAATTCTTCAGCTACAATTCTTCCGTTTACTAAATGGATCAATTTGCGAGTGACAAGAACTACCTTGGATATCCATCTCGTTTCAAGATAAACTCGGCAACTTCTTTCCGAACTCCCGGAAGCCCCCGGGAATCACTGTATGCCCCTGTACCATTAAAAGCACATGAAAACATTGCAAAATGCAACCAACAGTGGGTAAGTTGAAATGGAGATATATAAAAGGCACGCATTTCCTTCAGCTTTCACTACGAGCTTTACTGGTTAAAACATTATCCACTGGCTTAGAACTATTTCAAGGCATGAATCAGAATTTATTTGGTCTCATAGACACTATGGGTCTCCCATAGACATTAAATAAACTTCTTTCTTTCTTTCTTTCCTCGTGACTTGAAGTCTATTGCATATTAGACAAATCAAAGTCTCCTTCATCATTTACTACGATGTTAAAAATTTATGAAGGGGAACAATTCCCAGAATTATAACTCTAGACATGAGACCAAAAGGAACTCACCAACACCACCAGAAGTCATGGCAAGATAGTGTTTAGCTTTAGCAATAGCATCCGCAGGAAACAGCATCCCAACATTGGGGTCATCCATCAAAAAAGGTGCCTGACACAATGCCATGACCTGAATAGTAGATCAAAATGTTAGCTTCGTATGGAACTTCATCTTGCAATTCAAACAGATACAACTATCTGCTTGAAAAGTATTGAGCCAGAAAGAGGAAAGTGTAGATATTGCAGGATTGAACTATGCTTGTGATGTCCAATGGCAATATATTCCAGCACCGCAAACCACAATGAATAACCAATAATAAAGAATTATAGTTAAAAGTTCCCTCGTGTATAATATGGTAAATATACTGCAGCGGATGAGCCAGCATTACAAGTCTAAGCTTCGGGTTATAGTTTCACTGGCAACATCCAGATCCATGAATCATATTGCACACCTAAACTACATGTGTGCATTGCAAAGCCCTTGTGAACAATGAACTACTACTTTTCTTCCATACTTGAAACTATCCTATTTATATTGTCAAGATAACGTAGTATCATTGCATTAATATAAGAATGCCAAACTATTAAATTTAAGTAGGCCTAATCGGAACTGCAAATGCCAACATTTAATCTTGAACTCAGGTGCTTAGAAGAACTGTAAATTAAAAAGTATATGCCATTGACTACACACATTATACGGTAAATCAGGGTGATACCTGGCGTGGGAATGTGAGGGGTTTCTGTCCAAGAGCATGTGGATTCCCAACATTCGTGAAAATAATCTGCATAGCAGGTTAATTGTTCAAAATATCAATCATATGTTTGAAAATATGGTGCAGTTAAGCAATCTATAGAAAAGGAGGCAATGATAATATTGCATTTTGACACAGCTAACATGCTAAGAGAAATGGCCTTCTATCGAATTAAATCATGCATTGTCATTTTGTTTCTATCTATTCTGTGCATCATGAAGGTATTATAGACCACAAATATGTATAAAAAGCCAGGTCAAGATCCAAACTTCTCAGGAAAATGCATAGAGCAGTCCAATTCCTCTGGTATTAACCATTATAGCATAAAAGCTTAGGCTATCAATACACAGCTCTGCCAAAGCAAAGGGTGAAGAAAGCATACCTTCTTGCCTTCTTTTTGAAGTTCTGTGGCTCGAAGGTAAAGTTCACCACGGACAGCATATTTACATTTCTTCACATTTTCGTTAATACTGTCAGGATCCAATACCTTGGAAGCCATCAAAAGATAAAATGGGGCAAGTGATTAGCAGGTGAGATGCTGGTTAAGTAACAAGCCTGTGTGTGCATGAAGAGTTTCTATAGAACATGCAACACCATCAGTGAAATCCGATCGTCCAAAGCCCGATAGGACCCATTTAGACTAGAACGTGGACAAGATAGGTACACTTTTTTATTCTCGTTGTGTCCACTCGATATGAGAGGTCGACAGATTTTAAATGTAAGGATCTACTTGATCCTAGAAAGCCACCACACCTTTTGCACAGTAACATCCCTATTAATAAAACATATTCTAACCATTGGTCTCTGAAGATTTAGCCTACAATCTTAGCCTAATTTTTTTTATTTTTTTTTCTAAGACAATATCGTAGCTGACTTAAAGTCTCAGGGAATTTCATGTCACGCCACTCAAAGTACAGAAAATTGAAAGGAGGAAAAAAAGAGACTGATGAAGGGATAATATATGACATTATTTATTTAATTGCCATGTTGGTTATGGTGTTTTTTAGAATACTATTTCAAAGTATTGTTGGAAGTATTGTTGGTTTGGGTGCACACGGGGGGTTACTTCGGGCACCGAGAGCTGTCGGATGGGCATATTTGCCCTTTATTCCTTGATCTGGACTGTACATAGCGATCCTCGTTTGTGGGGTATACATGTACAAGTTTTTGTATACTGTATATTGAGGTTTGCAAAATACTATAAGGTTTGAGGGTATGTATTTAATGGTGTTGATTTTGTCCATGTATTGTAAGTTTCTAATAACTCTCGCTGTCCTACGTTACCCCCCGTGTGAATATGCACCCAAACCAAAGGGGGTTTCAGGGGGATTTTAATTTAGAAATATTGGATGTAATGGTTTAAGTTAATTAATGTTAATGGTTGTTATGTGTTGTTGTATTAAAAAAAAATTTGGGCCCTTCGGGCCCTTAGAGAAACAAAGAGAAAGCAACATATATGTGGAGTATTTAGCAATAGATAAGACCATCCACTTACGACAATACTGCCAGAATTTAATTTCGATGATATATATTTAAAATAAACAACAAGTTGGTCAAAAAATAGGGCAATACATCATAGCATATAATAAAACATCTGTGTGACTAGGGTATTAGCCAAGAATAGACAAGAAAACATCTTCAAGATGAAAGCAAGTAGAATCAAAGACAACTTTAGTGATGCCATTATCTTCGTCAAACAAATGTATGGGTTTTAAAGCCACAATGTCAATTTACATAACAACAATCGAACCAACAATTGTTGCTAGCAAGATATGCAGCATTTGGAGCCATCAGCTCCTTGTTCCAGTAAATTGGTGGCTGGCTTGTT
Source organism: Isoetes taiwanensis (assembly GCA_021234155.1). NCBI lineage: Eukaryota > Viridiplantae > Streptophyta > Lycopodiopsida > Isoetales > Isoetaceae > Isoetes > Isoetes taiwanensis. Next base: position 40,017,859 of record JAJEKV010000002.1, read on the forward strand.
TTCTCCTGCAGCTCAGACACAACTCATAGGGGCTCAGAATTAAAATAAGGAAGATAAACACTAATGAAACTCATGAAAAAATACTCAGCCTGCAAGATGGCAAGCATATGTATTTTGAACAAGATGGAGCGAATATGGCCGAAGTTCATGAAATACTTATCCCTCTGTTTGTTATGGTATAGAACGTGTTGGATTTATATGGGATGCTGAAGCATTTGAACAGATTGCACGCCAGGAGTTTGAATTGTATACAAAGCCAGCCGTTATGCATATTGTTGCTGCATCCCGTAAATTGGACAGTATATTTCATTATCTTCCTCCATCTGCAAAAGCCCTTTGGTAATCTTCAATTCTAGCATCTTCACACTTTGCTGCACCCTTTACAAAATTAAACAACATCTAAACACTGCCAAAACTTTGCCTTGCACTATTTTTGTCATACACAAAACATCACGAAGGGCAAATCTCTTCACCTCAGAAATGGCTTATAAGGAAGAACATGTTTGGATATTTATGAGGATAACAGAAACAACAAACAATCTTGCTGAAAAAAATAGACGAATACCTTAGGGATGACATTCATTTTCTTCTTGATCTTCAAAACTAATGCTGAAGCAATGTAATGCGGCCACCCGGACACAAATACACTAAATGAGCATCTTGCTACCCATAATTTGCAGACGACAGAAGCACCTGCCCCTGCGGCCCTTGCCTTGGCTCTACCAAGGCCTTTCCGAAACTCTAGAAATAGTTGCATGTTTTGTTTTTTCATTTAAAAAGAGGGCTTTCTTTATAAGCCCTCTAATCTTCTGGTGAAGGAGGGGTGATCATGGACTCTGGAACTGCTATTACTATATTAAATACCCCTGCTTATAATGCGCTTCGCAGTGCCTTTCGAGCGGCGTGCAATCTTCCAAGGGCTTCTGGGGTTTCTTTGTTTGATACATGTTATGATCTTACAGGAATGAAATCAGCCAAAGTGCCTTCAGTTGATCTTGAATTTGTGGTGGTGCCACAATGTCTTTGCCTACGGATAACATATTGGTGAATGTGGATGATTCTGGGACTTACTGCCTTGCATTTGCAAAGGGTTTTCCATCATTGGCAATGTGCAGCAGCAGACTTTCAGGATCTCGTTTGATGCTAAAAGAAATGAGCTTGGAATTGCACCAGACCAGTGCACTTAGATCTATTGTTTTGATGTTGAGTAGTGTCCTAGGTTGAGAATTTTTGGAGTACACAGATGGCATGGCAGTTCTACTTCTATAAGTGGCCAAACTATGGCAGATTTTGGAAGAGCAACAAATTAGAGAATACAGCAGAGGCTAGGGGCTGCATAGGCAAGGCAAATTCATTTGAGTAAAAAGTGGACGGAATAAGTTACGGGACAGAGAGGCTCAGCCTCCGCCGTACACCAGGATAGCGAGGGCTGGACCCACCAACTGATAATCCGGACCACTAGAAACTCGAAGCCATCACGAGAATAACAAAATTTTTTCCGCCATAGAATAACAGCCAGCATGAAAAGACACAATGCATATGTATATAAATGTGGTATTTGTAGTCAAAAAGGAGACTGGGATACGCTACGGACTAAGGGGTCTAACCCCCACCATAGGCTAGGATAGCGAGGGCACGACCCTCCAACTGGTTCCCGGATCACCAAAATGACTGAAGGAAGGCCTAAAGGCTTTAATAAATAATAGCTTACAAGTGCTCTTACGTCAAGTGCTTGAGGATGTGTTGCAGCTTATGTGAAGACATCCATAGAGTAATCAAAAACCCTGTTTGGGGCTCTACAAGAAGTTTTGCCAACTGCAGAATGTTCAACAAAGTGGGGAATAGCACAATCAATTATGCTGCAGGCCTTCAAAAACTCGAAGATGAGGACGTTCATCTAATCAGGTTTTTTCATTTGAATTGAATATCTAGTAACACACAAAACAAGGGAAGGGTGATACCATTATCTGCATAATCTGGATGATTGATCTTTTCATTCTTTATCATCATTAGCTATAAATATAGATTTGTTGTTATAAGCTATGAAATTGGACGGTTTCTCTGCACAATGCATCAGTTTTATCAGCATAGTATATGCATGCTATATATGAAATTCTAGAATGGGACTCGCATGAAACCAACAAACCGCCTCATTCATCTCAGCAGATTTTCTACAATGGTGGATAGTGGGTAGCCGCACACATGCGAACTACCCACGAAAAATAAAGGGAAAATCCAATTATATCATTTGGACCCCCAAAAATACAATGCTAATAGATGTTCGGCTGGTGTACCTGCCGAAAGCTTATCGCCGGGATTAAAAAACCCCGCCCTTTCGGGTTTTCGAGGAAAAACCCTAGTGATAAACCTTCGGCAAGGGGCTTAGACAAACGCAAGGCAGAGAAATCGCTCCCAAAACCCACGAATGGAGAAGTCGATATAGATGCCGATCGCCAACCTGTACCTGCACATCACCAACACCAAAAAAACAAAACAAAACAAACCTCCCAGAGTGGAGGGGCTGATTACGCGCGTGCCACGCGACAAATATAATAAACAAAGAAGGGGGGGAGGGTGGGTTCAAAGAGAAATAGGTACTGCTGAGAGAGAAGAGGAAGCGCCGATGAGACGTTGATGCAGAAACGCGCCTAAAATAGCGAACTCCCAAGCAGAACGGGCATGCGCCGCCCGCATGCATACAAGACATGCATGCTCGTCCCATTCTAGAATGGCGATCCGATGTCTCGGATCGATGGGATTAGGAAGGTTCTTTAGACACTTCTGAACTATTAGGCAGTGACTACATAAGCTGGGGATTGTGATAACATAGTGTAGTTAGAATATTTCAAAATGGTTTATAAACACGGACCTTTGGATGCGTGATGTTATGTTGACAGTAATCACTACATATTCATAGCTTCGGATTGGAGCTCTAATCAGTACTAATCAGTTTAGTTTAGGGTTTTTGCAGCCTAACAATAATGGCGTGGGAAAAATCCAAAATCCAGAATGACGGAAAAAGGATCTGATAATAATACTGTGCATTAGTGAGCCCATTACTATTAAGGTTTTTCCTTGAAAACCCTTCGGGGCGAGGTTTTTTAATCCTGATAGTAATCGGCGTCACTGATGTAGCCCAGGTCAGTGCGACTCTATTGCCACTGGGCACCACTATTGGGCACCAAGACTGTGCACTATAATTGTAGAAAAAGGAAAGGAGCTAAGTGTTGGGACAGTGAGGAACCTCCGACCGACCACCAGGATAGAGCAGGTACAACTTGTCGGCTGGTGTTCTATTTCCACATAAGAGGTTTGGTGCACCAAAAGCTGAGGGTTCATAATTTGACCCACTATTAACGGTGGGACAATGGAATCCACAATATGTACAGCTCAAAGCTGTTAATAGCGAAGCATTCTCGCATGGCCACGAAGCCAAATATAAGCGGGGTGCCGGTACTAAAAAGAACTAAGTAAAGCCTTCAGAAAAGGCTACAATATACCAGCGTGATGTGCTAGTAGCGCCCATTAGGGAGCTCGCCCATGCTACATAAGTCCAGTGGCCTCAGGGCACAAGGGACAATAATGTCTATTATATTCTATTCTATTCTAATCTTAACCATTGAGGAGGATGAACAAAAATTGCACAAATTGCATGCAAAAACTTGGTGCATTCTAGATGTACTAATTAGCACACCTCATGTAATACGACCACCAAATCATATAAAAACCATATGCAAAAGTGTACAAAAAAACAAAAAAAAATCTCCTGTATTGTGCTATATATTCATGCAAGCCCATCCCCTGCATGTCTTAATGGCGTATTCTTGCGAGATCGTGGGTTGGAACCATAGGAATTCATGAGATGCACCTTGGCACATTTATGATCGTAGGATGGGCATATCTGACAGCCCAAGTTCGTTGAGGCGTGCCATGTCTCATTTGATTGGTGGGAGTATTACTTTTTAATACTTTACGCGGAAAAACTCTCATTAGATTTTGTTCACATACTAGGGAAGAAGGGGCATCATATACTTTCATCCTTTCTCGAGTTTGGTGCCGCATTAGCACTCTTGCTTTATAGGTCCTAATTGTTGGACGAAAATTGGTTCCTCTTTGGGGTTCGAATTTGAAAAGCGGTAAGTCAGATACTATAATAGACTTTCTTTATAAGGTTATGAACATCATCTTTATGTATACAGGAATGACCTTTTGGTCGACATTCGTGGCATGGAAACCAGGTGATACTGGCAGAAATGCCAACCAAAAGATCATTTCTGTAATGTGGAAACAAGGGATGTTCAAATTCTTGAAGCAGGACAGCGGTAAAGATCAGTCGGAATGCAAGTAAACATGAGCAGAATGCAAGTAAATCAGTAGAACATAGGGTACTTATGCCAGATTGCAAATAAAACAGGGATGCCCTCCCGGAATGCAAGTAAAACAGGAACGGCAGCGATGAGCACAGGATTCTTGATTTGAAACTTGTCAAATGGTATGATATGATTAACGCAGGGGCAAGAATTGAACGTACTTAGTTTTTACTGAGAGATGATGTTAGATAGGATGGATGACATGTTTTGTTTTTTCCCCTTTGCATGGGTTTGACTTTGCCATTGATGAGTTTTTGCCTTTTTGAGTATTCGACTTGTCTAATACCTACGTTTGTATTGACTTCCACAATACAAAAGAATTTGAAAGTCCAAATATCACTTTGGAATTGAACTCAAAATCGGGACTCAATAAAAGCACCACACACTTGTGCCCTTTTATATTATTCATCTAGGATTATGCTAATGATTCTTCTTTCAGAAACCCTTGGAGATGGTTTCCTCGAGAGAGGAGCAAAATCTAGACAGTTTGTAGTTAACATGAAAGTATGTCAAGGGAGAAATCTCCACGATGAGTTCATATCATGTTGGAGTGAGCTTTAGATAGCATTGGCAATTTGTATATAAGATTGAAAAGGGATTGATTCACATTTGCAAGAGAGGCTTCAGTTGCTCAGACCCAGTTTGACTGATAGGAATTTGGTTTGTTTGTTTGTTAGTACCAGTTTGATTGATAGGAATTTGATTTGTTCTCAGTGTTTGTTAGTATATCTACAAATTTTGAACAAAGCTTGAGCTATATGAAGAAGTTGTCACTGGTGTATTTACGATCATGATATTTGCGATGGATTTGAAAAAAAAATTATTGAAGGACATCAATCTATTCACCATCATATCACGAGCACAATGGCTACATCAAATTCTACATATTACATGAAAGCCAATTCACTACCTAGCCATGATACCTTATGCTAGGACCTACTTTGCATGTAATTATTTAGTACATATGGCAGGTTTAAGGTCTCTACCGCAGGAGCAATTAGTCATACTTGAACCTGTGACCTCGGGGCAATGGATTTTAAGATCCCTATTACTAGGCCATACTTGAACCCGTGACCTCAGGTGGGGCGGTTTAAGGACCTGCCACTAGACCATGCCCCGAAGGGCCGATGGATTTGAGGAATGTTTGAATTTGCAAGTATGTATTTATTTTCAACTGCAATGGAAGATTTAATTCTTCAAACTTGTAGGCAAAGTTCTTTATTACGTAAGGCCCCAAGTTGCCAGGAGGGTCAACTTGCAGGCTCGTCACAGTCGAATTTCTTCTGGCTCAGTTCCGGGCCAAGTTTTGAGCTCTATTAGAAGCCTTAATTCATTCAATTTCGCCCCTGTCTTCTCAAATTCAATCCTTAGTACTTGGTTATAGGCCAATCATGAATAAGCCTTGTGCTTCTCAACGTTCTTCCCCTACTTTTACAATTTCACATCTGTTGCAAACAAATACCACCTCTAAAATCATTATCACTTGCAAATCATCTATGTCTTGCCTTGAATAGCTAGATTACCCTTCTGGCATCATACCTTTACTCTAGAACTAATATATACCTGTAGGATCCTAACATAAAATTTTCCTCAATAATACACGGGATTCTTCCTACCAATTGTATAACATGTAATCTATTCATGGCAGCTATGAAATCTCGTGGAATTCAATCAATTGAAACCCCACCTATAAGAAGATGATGGATGCCTTGATTAATACAAGCCTTGGCGTCCTCAGCTAATATGACAATAAGATGATCTAGAGCCATACCGGTCAAGTTCATGATCTCCATGTACGCATAAACACCATATGATTGTCATAACAAAAATAAAAAGTGATTCTAAAAGAGTTTATCCACCTATTCAATCGTTGTGCCATGAACTGAAAGGTTGCACAGCTCTACAAAAAAATCCTTGAGTTGCAAAACAACGAAATCACTTGGGCAATCTAACTTATATACTTCATGGTCTGTCTTTCGCTTGTATCCAATGTTATACTTATATATTTGGAAGCGCAGTTATGTTTAAAATCCATAGGGACCTTGATCGGCTTCTACTCATACTTCAGGTGCCACTGGGTTGATAACGAGTAACAGATTGTATTTAAGTTAGTTGGTGGATCCAGTACTGGAATGGAGCTAGCTCTCTCTATAGTACCCACTCTTTGGTGAAGAAAGAAGATTTTCCTTATAGTACCCTTTTAGTGGGGAAGACGAGTAGACGCCCTCTGTAGTACATGTACCTGGACTCCCACATCATCTGTATCTCCCTTATAGAGGGGTTCTATTGTACATATTTTCTAGTTTTAATATTAATACATATATATCTTACCCTCAAAAAAAAAAAAAAAAAAAAAAAAAAAAAAAAAAAATCCATACATTGAGATAAGATTTAGAATGAACTAATGCAAGCTTCTTAATATATATATATATACAAGAAAATTAATACGTCCTACGGCGCATTGTTCCAGTTTTAGTATGTTCTTACGGTGTAAGGCCCTGTAGTGCTCTAGATAACCAACAATTCTACTGAGATTCTCTTGTGATTCCTCTATATTCTTCAACATTCTATGTATTACATGAGCATTTAAAATCTTCCAAAATAATCTATTTTGGATCTGTACAATATTTTTAAAACATTTTTTATTCCTAGACTGAGGCACTTGCCCTGAGCATCTAGAATATTTTTTTTTCAAGATTTATATTGTACACCTTTATTATGAAACATTTTAAAACATTCTATTGTCGCTTTTTGCAAAATCTTAAAAAAACTCTAAGATTTCATTAAGATTTTCTTAGATTCCCTTAGATATTATGAAGATTCCCTTAGATTCAATTAAATTTTAAGAGATCCCATTAGACTTGTATATTTTCCTAGATTCTCTTACAATTTATAAGATTTCCTTATATTCCCTTTAATTCTCCTGGATTCCCTTACATTCTAAAAATTTCTAGAACATTTTAGAACTTTCTGGAACATTTTGAAACTTTCAAAACATCCTAGAGTATTATAGTTTATTTTATCTTAATTAAAACATTACCCTTAAATATATTTGAAACATAAATTATTCATAAAATTAATGCTTGGTCTAGTGGTTAGAGTGGGGGGTTTGGGGGGTTGAGGACCAGGGTTCGAATCCCCCCAATAACATAAAAAACTTTAAAAGCCTTTCCTTAAGGAACGAGCATTCAATATGAGCCTTAGGATCTTAGACTCGATCAACGATCAAGATCTCACCATATAAAAGCAATATGAGCCGTAGGATCTATTACATATAATTCCCAAAGCCACGTGGACCGTAGGATGTGTCCCCAAGTCACGTAAGCCGTCGGATCTCGGACCGATGGTCAGGATCAGATCAATCTGGACTGTAGGACCGCGGTACACATATTATATGTAAACTCCCAGGCCATCTGGGCCGTAGGATACGTCCCAAACCCACACATGGATCTCGGGCGGACCCGGATAATAGGAAACATAAGAAGATATCTAAACATAAGAATATATATATATATATATATATATATATATATATATATATATATATATATATATATATATATATATATATATATATATATATATATATATATACACAAGAAATTTACTACGTCCTTCGTCGCATTGTTCCAGTTTTAGCATGTTTCTACGGTGTGCAAGTTCCTGTCGTGCCCTACGTTCTAAAAGAATCTCTTGAGAATACACGTCCTACGATGCATGTTCTAATTTTAGCATGTTCTTACGGTGCAAGGCCCTGTCGTGCTCTAGGTAACCAAAGATTCTACTGAGATTCTCTTGTGATTCCTCTATATAGCATTCATGAAGATTCCCCTAGATTCTCTTAGAATTTTCTATTTTGATTGAGGTGCTTACCTATGAGCATTTAGAACCTTCCAAAATAATCTATTTTGGATCTGTGCAATATTTCTAAAACACTTTCTATTTTTAGACTGAGGCGCTTGTCCTGAGCATCTAGAACATTTTTTTTTTCAAGATTTATATTGTACACCTTTATTATGAAATATTTTAGAACATTCTATTGTGGCTCTTTGCAAAATCTTAAAAAAAAAACCCTAAGATTTCATCAAGATTTTCTCAGATTCCCTTAGATATTATGAAGATCCCCTTAGATTCAACTAGATTTTAAGCGATTCCGTCAATATTTTCCTACATTCTCTTACAATTTATGAGATTTCCTTATATTCCCTTTAATTCTCCTGGGTTCCCTTACATTCTAGAAATTTCTAGAACATTCTAGAACTTTCTGGAACATTCTGAAACTTTCAAAACATCCTAGACCTTTCTGGAAGTATTTCCCTATTCCCTTACATTTCCGAAGGATTCCCCTACATTTTAGAACTTATTAGAACTATCTAAGATGTAATTTCTATTTTATCTTAATTAGAACATTACCCTTAAGTATATTTGAAACATAAATTATTCATGGAACTAATGTTTGGTCTAGTGGTTAGAGTGGGGGGTTTGGGGGGTTGAGGTCTAGGGTTCGAATCCCCCCAATAACATAAAAAATTTTAAAAGCCTTTCCTTAAGGGACGAGCATTCAACATGAGCCTTAGGATCTTAGACTCGATCAACGATCAAGATCTCACCATATAAAAGCAATATGAGTCGTAGGATCTATTACATATAATTCCCAAAGCCATCTGGACCGTAGAATATGTGTCAAGCCACCTGAGCCGTAGGATCTCGGATCGACGATCAGGATCAAGAGCAACCTGGGCCGTTAGATCGGTTACATATAACTCCCAAGCCATGTGCACCGTAGGATGTGTCCCAAACCAACGTGAGCCGTAGGATCTCGGACCGACGATCAGGATCGAATCAACCTGGACCGTAGGATCGCTTACATATAGTCTATACACAAACTCTCAAGCTATCTGGGCCGCACGATACGTCCCAAAGCTACGTGAGCCGTAGGATCTCGGATCAATGGTCGGATTCAAGAGAACAAACATAAGAACATATAATATTGAGGGCGACAAACATATATGCACCGTACCAAACCTCCCAAAGCCACGTGAGCCGTAGGATCTCGGATCAACGGTCGGATTGAGTGTTACAGACATAAGAACATATATATGTTATGATATATATAGGATCTCGGATCAACGGTCGGATTGAGTGTTACAGACATAAGAACATATATATGTTATGATATATATATCATATATATATTGAGCGCGACAAACATATATGCACCGTACCAAACCTCCCAAAGCCACGTGAGCCATAGGATCTCGGATCAATGGTCGGATTGAGTGTTACAAACATAAGAACATATATATGTTATGATATACAAGAAATTTAATGCGTCCTACGGCATTGTTCCAAATTTAGCATGTTCTTACGGTGCAAGGCCCTGTCGTGCTCTAGATAACCAATGATTCTACTGATATTCTCTTGTGATTCCTCTATATTCTTCAACATTCTATGTACTATATTTAGCATTCATGAAGATTCCCCTAGATTCTCTTAGAATTTTCTATTTTGATTGAGGTGAAAACCGTTTACAGGATTTGGTGTTACGCAAACTGATTCAACTATCACTTTGACTGCATGACTTGCTTTCTTTTAGTCTTATAAAGTGCTTCCAAAGGCAGCACCTCCAGCCTTTGCGAGAAATCACCACTGCAGTTATGTAAACTGTACCCTCTTGGATTTCATATTTCATAAGCTTATATATACATCTCCTCAAGAATAACTATTTATATTGGTTCTTCTGTACATTTCAGATTTGAATAAGATGAAGAGGCAAGCTGATCTTATGAAGTTCTTGTCAAACAAGAATAAGGAAAGAGATGTAGTGGCCTCTTCTACCAAAGAAATGTGTAGTTGGCGAGTCCGCCATGCATATGGAAATAGAACATGCTCTATCCTTTAAGGATACAGACAGGGATCTCCCTCCATCTTCATGTAGTCAAAATGAGGAGCAGCAAAATAAAGATGGGGAAGTTGACAATAGGAAGGCGAGGAAGGAGAGGAAAAAGAGAAAGAATGATTATGTCATTGGACGAGCATTCAAGAAAGAATGGTTGGCTGAATTTCCTGACTTAGAATCAGTTGATATTGCAGGCATTGAATATGCAAAGTGTAAAATTTGCACATGGGCATATGGGAGAGAGCATACAATGCAATGCAAATACGACAATATTTGCAAACATCATGGAAAGAAAAGGACCATGAAAGTAGATGAGAATGGAGTAAAACACGGTTATCGAATGGGCAACTCGAAAACAAACATCAAAAGAACTTGAAGAAATATGAGCCGGATGGGATGGTGAGATAAAACGATGGAAGATAAAATGACACGCCTGCATTTGCTATTTTCCTCGAAAGCAAGACCAAAAGGAGTACAATGCAAAGTGTATTCAAATGAGGGCTGTTTTTTTCTTACTCAACAGTGGTAGACCCATGAAACAGTATCCACAAATTAGAGAGCTTTTCTTATCCGTTGAATTATCATCATGCCCCGTGTTCCATTGGTCTATTCCAATAGGATGAGAATCTCTAAGCTTCATGAATGAGGCCTTCAAAGGCGAAGCCAGTACCATGATTCAAAGCTCCACTTTCTTGTCATTATCTATGGACGGTTACGTACCGTGGATAACACAAGTTGGGCTGCCATGCACCTCTATAATGTGGTTTGTTATGAACGGAAATCACATTTTGTTGGCATTTTTAAATTGAGCATGAGTTCTGATGCCGAAACTCTCTACAACATCATTGTTCAACATCTTTCAAGTGTTGCTGATATGAGCGCAAGGGACTGCGCCAAGAAGTTAATATGTTTTGGAGCAGACGGTGCATCCGTGATGCAGGGAAATAGGACTGGCCTAGGGGTCAGAATCCAAACCAATTTGGCTCCTTATTTGCAGGTCATACATTGTATGAGCCACCGCACAAACTTAGCATACAAGGTAATTTCAGATTTTCCCAACATTAATAAAGTGGAATTGTTGATAAAGAAAGCATATAAGTTCTTCTGTAAGAGTCCGCAGAGATGTGCAACATTCAAGTCTTTTGCTGATGGAATAACCAAGGGAAACACGTTATTAAAGGATGTTGCCACACGATGGATTTCCTTGTATGCTCCTGTGAAACGCTTGTGCGAGGAATATGCCTCTTTGATTGCTGTAATTAATGAATTTACACTTAGTGATGATGGAGCTACGGCAACCAGCGCCAGTGAGCTTAATGTCCTCTTGACTGATGGAGAAACAATGTTCACATTGTTTGCGTTGGAACCATTACTGCACAAGCTTCATTATTTGATTTCCATTTCCCAAGATGGAAACATATTCATCCCAGAGTATACCACTGCAAGAAAGATGATGCAAAATCAAATTGAAAGTTTGTATGTTGATGATGTAAGGACTGGGCAGAGTTGCTTTGAGAAAGGTGATAAGAAAACTTTTAAATTATGGAACCAGTTTGTTCAAATTGGATCTGTCGACACCTTTCTATCATACAATGAAATGGATGTACTATGTGCTGATGTGAGAGAGAAGCACATCAAATTATATCTGAAAAAGCCTCGTGGACGAGGCAATCGTCCAATAAAATCAGATTTCAAAAGGGATGATTTTGGCTGGATTGTGGAGAAGGTCAAGCACGACATGGCAAAGGTATCTCATTCTCGTCACGTCACTCTTACATAATTCTGATTTCTGACATTGATGTTTGTAGGTTGCAAATGCTTTGGCAGCTGAGTTACGCACTCGTTTCCCACCGGATGAAGTGTTGGATGCAATAGGCATTGTTTTTCCACACTGTTGGAACAATGCACTTTCAGAGGAAGGTATTGCAAAATCATTTACTGCCAAAGGTAAGGTAATAGAGGAAAACTTTTGTGGTAGAAAAAGTTTTAGTGATGGGCAGATCGGAGGACTTCTAGATTATGATAAGTTGAAGGAGCAAGCTCCTCTATTTGGGAAGACAATGTACCAGCAGTTTGCAGAACTTGAGGACCCGCTAGAATTTGGTGCAGTAACTCGTTTATGGCAGAAGCTTAGCTCAAATAGTCTTTTGCGTGTGGCCATCTCTGAGTATTTCAAACTTGCAGAGTTATGTTTGTGCATGGTATTGGGCAGTGTACAAGACGAGAGGTGTTTCTCCACAATGAATTTTATAAAGAACAAGCTTAGGAACAGACTTGATGGGAACCTGGATGCGACAATGAGATTGTATTCTTGCTACCATACTATTTATGATTTTCCTTACGAAAAGGCCTTCCAACTTTGGTCTGATTCTTGCAAACGCAGAGGGGTAAGTAAAGTTCATTCTCTAGCTCCTGAAATGCATGAACAAACTGAACGTTTTGATGTGGAAGAAGGCAATGGGATAGGCGCTTCTTATTCTTTTGAATGAGTATGTTCTTTCTTAATTTGCTTTCTATCATATTCTATCTTATTGTGCGCATTTTAATTGTGTGTACATGGTTGCAGCTATGTTAGTGACTGCAGTGGTTTGGCTGCAGTGATAATCATAATGCAGGTGTTGAACCTAAGGTAAGCACATATTACTGTTCTGCTGATTTGATCACATAATACATCAGAAAGTTCGCAATCTTCTATTCAAGAACAGTTTCAAGAGTGAGTATGTCTTCTAGAATATGCATTGCAGAGTAGTTTCAGAACCCCAAGCCTTTCAATCCATCTAAACCATAAGATACTGCTTTGTTTTTTTGCATTTGAGGTTTATTATATGTATGTAACTGACGATTTAGAATGTCACATAGATACTAAGGTTTTTCTGGTTTTCTCTGCTTCTTTTCAGGTTTGTCTCAGATTTACAAGTTAACATGCATGCAGGCATGGATATGTTGAAAACCAGCAGACTTATAGCCATTGCCATTAATTATTTTTTGCATGTGTCAATATCTTGTATTGCTAGTTAGCCATGGCAATAGATAAATTTTTAAACAGGTAGAAATGGTGTAGAAACAGGGTTCATGTGATTTAGCAGACAAGATTCTTGAGATTCTTTACATCAGCCGAAATAATCTCTGTGATGTGCATGAAGAGAACTATAAGGTCAGACTTTTCCTTTTGAACGAAAACCTTTGTTCATTTCATCGTATTCTTGTCTAAAGTCTTCTGATGTTATGATTATGAATGAGCATGGCCATTACCTTAATATTTACTGTGACTGGCAAGGCTACTGTCAGCCGGATTGGGTGTAGTTGCTAGGAATTTTACTGAGTGTAGTTGCAGCCAAAAATTTAATATAGACTCCATCCATTTGCGGAACAGAGTTTCCGGAACAGAGTCGGATCTTTTCTATCCTTTCCGAGTTCAATCCGATCTATCTTCCCAGTTCATATTTCGAACTAAATGGGAAATTTTGCCATTAACAATTACATTCATAATATTCATTCATTGTATACCCAAACGGGCTGCCTAAAACTCGCGTTTGTATGCTCATAAAAAACAAGGACCCTACATAATAAGGTAGGCAATGCTCCATTTATGTATAAGAAGTTATAAGGTATCGTATTGGAACTGCTATAACTGAGAATGACAAACTTGTCTAGTCAGTAAGAAGCAGTGTGATAAGAATTAATACACTTGTTAGAAGAAGTTATTCTATGATTTTTGTATGGAAAGATTGAACTACAATTTTGATGCACTCTTAAAAAAAGATTATAAGCTTAAGAGCTTAATTGTTTTATGCCCATTAATTGAATTTCTATAGAGGCTTATAAGCTCTTGAGCTATGGCGTAACCATGGTGGCCACGGGCTGCCTGATTGTAAGTTATACCCAAACTCGCGTTTTAAAAATAAAATTCCTTATTCCCTTGCTTCAAATTCAATGTCCCCTCTTTACTTAATTCAAATTCAATCCCTTTACTTACAAATGACTTATAAATGTCTCCTCTTGGAGTAGGAAATACCTCCATGGGAAGTTTTGCAACTTGCATCAAACCCCTTTTTACCATAAACATTGTAGGATTTAGAAGTCATGCATGTTAATTTTTTTGGATTGCATGTAGGGGAAACCCATGTGAGAGAATGTGGAAAAAAACTCTAGACACTAGGGGCGATGTTAACTTAATCATGTTGGCCACACTACTTTTGAAGTATATACTAGGTAATTTCCATCTCGAGGGCCATTATGCCACTTATGAAAAAAACCACATCAAAGTTCTTTCCAGCTAATATTTGGGTCCTGAATTTCGTATAGAATCGCCAAACAATAGAAATTTTTTTATTTTTATAACTGAAGTTTAGCCAAACAAAAGAAAGTACAGGCGGCAAAAAATAGAAAGTTTAGCTAAACATTAGAAGCTTTGACCTCAACTTTGGACCTAGTTTAGCCAAGTCTATTTCATCACTTTAAAAATATAGTGTCCTTAATTTTTTCCCTGGTTCGAATCCCTCCAATAACATAAAAATTTTTAAAAGCCTTCCTTAAGGGACGAGCATTCAACATGAGCCTTAGGATCTTAGACTCGATCAACGATCAAGATCTCACCAGATAAAAGCAATATGAGCCTAGGATCTATTACATATAATTCCTAAAGCCATCTGGACCGTAGGATATGTGCCAAGCCACCTGAGCCATAGGATCTCGGATCGACGATCAGGATCAAGAGCAACTTGGGTCGTTAGATCGATTACATATAATTCCCAAGCCATGTGCACCATAGGATGTGTCCCAAACCAACGTGAGCCGTAGGATCTGGGACCGACGATCAAGATCAAATCAACCTGGACCGTAAGATCGCTTACATATAGTCTATACACAAACTCCTAAGCCATCTGGGCTGCACGATACGTCCCAAAACCACGTGAACCGTAGGATCTCGGATCAACGGCCGGATTCAACAGGACAAACATAAGAACATATATATGTTAGATATATATATATTTTTTTTGAAGGACGACAAGCTTTATTCACCAAGTAAGAACTAGAGCAACATAAAATGCAAAGACAGGATTATAACCCCAGTGGACAAACCGATCCAACTGAGCACAACCACCTGCCTATGCAAAAGAATGAATCTGAAGGTAAGTATGCGGATCGGTACTTTCTTCTCTTGATCAAGAGAAGAACAATTGTAAGCCATAACAATTTTATTTTGCGCCCCATGAAGAACAATCTCATCCGCAGATATCACGCCCTTAAAGATAAAAACCTCCTTCTCTTCAGATTGACCATAAAAGTCACCACATGCGAGATGAAAAGCTCGTTTTTTGTAGTTTGTGCCACGCGATCGGGATAGATAGCAAGCAAAATTTCTTTGGCTAGATCGAGACATGCCAAATAGGGTCAACAACCAAGACCATGCCTGCCGAAGCCGCTCACACAAGAAAAAACAATGCTTACTACTCTCAACCCTTTGCAGGCATAAAGGACAGAGCTCTGAAATCCGATTATCCATTTTATGGACCAACTTTGTTGACTCGAGGCATCTATGAATCACTTGCCACCACAAAACTACTACTTTGGGATGAAGCAGCTTATCACATACCCATATCCAAACACTTTTCCATTGTGGCTGAGGGACCTGAAGATGCCACCTATTAGATGGAGGCAGGATTTCAGAATGCACAAGCAGTTTATACACAGAAGACACAAACCGCCCTGGCTGGATATCTTGATGGCAACCCCATACGACTACCTCAATTTGTGGACCAAAATCCTGTGGCAATAATGCAGCAATATGATTCCAGATGACTCTGTCCCATCTGTACAACAAGAACTTTGTTCTAAATGCTTCCCATGACATGAGATGACCAGACTCGTACCAAGCTGCAATAGTGCTTATACCAGCTGCTATCCATCGACGTTGTGTCTTTGGATGAACAACCACACTTAGAGGCACATTATCCGGGTGTCCGCAAAGGAATCCACCAAAGATGGAGTGGACAATCAAGACATGCCTCAGGATTAATATGGAAAAGAGACCTGACAGTGTCCCAAGCAGCAAGCAACCCCTTTAGAAAGGGGGACGCATTAGGATACGAATGTATATGATAAAGCAAAGCCCAAGGAAGGAGGGGCTTAATGGTGGCCTTATGAAATGGGAGACAATCTTTGAATCATTTGCACCAACAACCTCGGGCCGGAAGAATCATCCTTACCAATGAGAATCCTCCAAATAAACTTTGATATCATCACCTTGCTTTGGAGGTGAAAATCCAACATACCAAGCCCACCGGTGCCTTAGGTCTAATGCATTTCACCCAAGCTACCTTGACCCTTTGCTCCTAACTCATTTCCACCCCAAATAAAATTTTCGACGATACGCACAATCTCCTCCATCTTACACCGCATGGAGCTAATAGAGCGAGGCGCCATGTAAACATGAGTATTACTAAGAACACATTTAGCCACGGTGATTCTCTAGGGCATGGGCAGTTTAGTCAGTATTCCACCAAAACAAATGCTTTTGCAACCCACTAATGATTTCATCCCACGATCCGAAAGCGTAGACGTGAATTCCAACCGGGATACTAAGCAACTTTGTGGTATTGCCATGCGAAGAAGAATCTTCCATGGAGAGTCCAAAATCTGAGGGAGGGATGGGACTGTCCCAACGCCCACAAAGTCGTACATTTTTGCCACCCTACAAGAAGAACTCGATGCTAAGGAGAATGTGTCTAATAATAGCTTAGCATTATAAAGATTCTCAGCCTCGGCAATTAGGAACAAAAAAGTGTCATCGGCATATTGGTTACATACCTCTTGAGAACCATCGTCCATTGGGAGGCCTTGAATAATGCCATCTTGGGTAGCCACGGAGAAGAGCTGGGATAATACTTCTGCCACAATTGTGAAAAGCAAGGGTGCTAAGGGACAGCCTTGCCGAATTCCTCTACCCACTACAAAAATATCAGATGGCTCGCCCTGGACAGTAGATCTGGCTGATGTATGGAGCTTCATGACATTCCTTGTGAATGATTCCCCAAATCCAAGTGCAAGAAGGCACTTCTCCAAGAAACCCCAATCAACACTATCGTAAGCTTTAGCAAAATCAAGCTTAAGATACACTGCTCTATGACCCTGTAACCGGACCCAATATATTCCTTCATATGCAGCAGCCATGTTGTTGAGAATACAACGACGAGGGAGAAAACCAGATTGTGTTGACGAGATAGCATCAGCCAAGATGTCTCGGACTCTTTCTGCCAATGTCTTAGCAAAGATCTTGTATACAGAGGAAAGCAATGTAATAGGTCGCCAGTCAGAAATAGTCTTGGATTCCTTGCTCTTTGGAATGAGAGAGATACAACCTGTATTCAAAATCTTATCAAGGCTCCTAAATCTCTGAAACTCACAAAAGGCATCATATATGTCATCCTCCAACCAGTCCCAACACTTCTGAAAGAATTCAATAGGAAAGCCATCAAGACCAGGGCATTTGTCCCTTTTCAAGAGAGCCACAACTACTTTTAAGTCCTCCTTCATGATATTGGACTCAAGAAGCAACCTCTGCTCTTCAGAAACAATGCGACGCACCTTAGTCAACACGGCCAATTGCATGTCCTTCTGAAAGGGCAATGGGTGTCGTGCAAAGAATGAAGAGAAGTGATGATGAAGATACTGCTTAAGATTCACCGGATCGGAGATAAGAGCGCCATCTGGCAACACCAAAGAATGTATAGAAGTGGCGAGCTTCCTTCTTCTTGCAGCTGCAAAAAAGAACCGGGTACATCTATCTCCGTCCTGAACCACTGCAACCCTGCCTTCACCTTGGCTTCAGTAACTTTTACAGTTTCCATAGCCTTGATCTGAGATAATAACTCCTTTTCTCTGACTCCATTAGTATGGCCACGAGCATGGAGTACTTCTAATTCCTAGTACAATGCAGTCAATAGTCCTCTAACTTCAGCAGCTCTGACTCTCCCATATTCTTTTGCAAATGACTTCACTGCAGACAATGCTGCGACAACCCCAGACATGCCCCTACAAGGTGAGAAGGCCCGAGACCAAGCCCGACTACAGCCAAGTTTGAACTCATCATCCTCCAAGTACTTGCAATTAAACTTAAAGTAGGTCCTGGTAGGTCGATGACAATTAGCCACATCATTAGTTAGGAGTTGTGGATTATGATCAGACACGGAGCTATCCAGAAGATTTGAGCGACGAAAATCCGCTAGTCGAGCAGCTGCACAAGCATTAAAGTATCCTCTATCATGCCTTGCATAAGCTCTGCCAGCTCCCGTCCAACCATTACACCACGTAAAGGACTGATCACCATCAATCTCTATAAGCTGACCATCATGTAAAAGGCGTAGCCATTGTTCTCGCTCGAATCCTTGCACTACTTCAGAGCCGCGACCACTTCTATCTCTTTCCAGCTCGACCATATTAAAGTCGCCAACGAGCAACCATGCAACATTCTGCCCAAGCTGACGAACTTTACTCCTCAGAGTTGTCCACAAAGCACCACGCTGACGAGGTCTATTATGAGCATATACATTTATCAAACCCCATTCTTGGCCCTTATCTTTCCATTTGATTATTATCCACCGCCCGAACCTATCTGTTTGAGTAAAAGTGACATCCACAGAAGATTTCCACGCAGTAAGCACACCCGCCTTAGATGCATCAGCAGCAGACACCAAGACATTATAGTCATGTCCAAATACATTAGCTACTTTATGTACATCACCTCGGCGGCATTTATGCTCTTGAAGGCAACAAAAGGTCATAGAAAACTTAGACATGTAAAGAGACAACCTGCATTAGGGTTTTTTTGAGATTAAAAAAGGGCCTTCAAAACATGCCAACTAAGCCAAATGAAGATAAATGAACTACCAATCAGAAATTAGAGCCTGACGGGTCCAGTCAGCAAAACTGTTATAACTAACTCACTGGATCACATTTTCTAGCATAACTATTGATAGAAAAGTCCAAATGAGCTCTCGTGTAGTGCAATAGATAGATCTAATTGAGATCTTTCCAACCTTAGGTGCTTTGCACATATTTTAACCACTTATGATTGTCAAAACTCCAAAAAATATGGTTTTTACTATCCTACGGTGCTAAAAGATATGCAAACCACCCAAGGTTGGAAAGATCTCAATGAGATCTATCTATGGCACCAAACAAGAGGTCATTTGGACTTTTCTATCAACACTTATGCTAGAAAATGTGATCCAGTGAGTTAGTTATAACTGTTTTGCTGACTGGATTACCAGTTCTGTTTTCTGATTGGTAGTTCATATAGCTTAGTCAGCAGTTCTTAGAAGGCCCTTTTATGATCTCAAAAAATCCCTAATGCTTCTTTTACTTGGGGAAGAAGCTACTCCCCTCACATTCCAAGACAACAGGTTCATGTGGCCAAAATATTATGTTCCACCTCCATACCAATAGAGCCAGCATCAACCATGTCTATCTCGCATGGTTCTGAAGGGAGGTCAGCCCACCTCGTCCTGGAAATTGGCAAGGGGGAGCCTCCTCTCTGTTCCACCCTTCCATTGTTTTGTTCAGCACTTGGTGAGGGAGAGCCTCCTCTCTGCTCTACCCCCCCATTATTTTGTTGACTAGCCTTATTGCGTGCGGCTCTTTTCCAATTAACATTTGTCCATCCCTCTTGGGCATTTTCATGATGCTGTTGTACACTTTCATGCCACTCTTGCAATTCCTGGATCTTCTGTAACTTAGCCCTAGCATCCTCTTCAAAAGCTGGAGTATGCACAATCTTCTGTGGGATAGTAGTTCTAGCAGCAGATGGAGTAGCAACCACAGAGGTAGTAGTAGCATTGGCAGAAGGGACAACAGAGGGTAAAGGGGACTTAACAGAAGTAGGAGGCATAGAGGAAGAAGGGACCATTACAGGGCGATCTCTCTTAGCACGAAAATTTGCAAATAAAGCAAGTTGAGGAAATAAATCAGCAAGCTGAGGGCCATTGAGCAATTGCAAAGCATACTTCAGAAAGATAGGGCCACTTTTCACAACCACACAGTCAGGAAGACTACGACCAGAAGGAAGAGAGACACAAATTTTAGCACCATCAACAATAGAATGGGCCAGATGAGTACCCAGACCATTAGCAATACTGATAAGAAACTCCGGCACCAAGAGATCAGGAGGAAGATTTGAAATAGAAAACCAACATGGCATCCTAAGAGCACGAGCCATACCAGGAGAAAATCCAGGCGAGTAAGGCTGGTACAAAATATAATCACTCTACATTGGGTCCACACCACGTGCCACCAGTTGCTCCACAGCCACAGCATCATCAAAAACGATCAAAAAGAACTTCTTATCCAGCATCTTTAAAGTACGATAAGGTGGCAACCCTAATCTCCGAAGATGACTAGTCAACCAATAGCCAAGCTTCCTAGCGTCAAGAAATGCTCCAGTATATTGACCAACCACACTAAACGACAACAAGTTACTAATACACTTCTTGTGTAAGTCATGATCAATCTCGACCACATTTTACCCAGATGCTTGAAGAGTATTCTTACACATTTCAGGCTGATAGAAAACTTCAACAGGAGGTAACTGAAGCTCCAAGTGAGTCTCCTTTGCTCACAACTCAACCAAAAGATTACTGAGATCTCTTTTATTATCCTGAATCATCACATCAATAGCTGTAGCAATACGCACAGCAGACGTAGTTGATGATAAGTTCTTCTTGATCCAATCACTAAAGCGCTCCCTGCTAGCATTTACTCAAGAAGTTGAGGACCTCCAAGGAAGTGGACGGGACTGATCTTTGTTAGAATTGGCACCAGCTGGCGCCGAGGCACCATCCACACAAGCATTACCGCTATTCAAAGCACTTGTACGCTTCGGTGCACCAGCCGAGGGTGCCAAAGCAGGAAAATCACCGTCTTGAAAGACATTCTCACTATAAGCCAGAGGGTTAACATGCAATGCCAAATTTGCCCCCTGCACCGGCATGGATACAGGAGGTTTTGCAGGCAGCTTGGAAGTTGACGCCATAGAGCCGAAATTTTCAGGGCCGAAAAAGCTATCAGCCGGAGCCTAAAACCTGTGATGCTAGACACCGTTGGAAAGAGCTCTGAATCAGCTTTCCAACGAGCCAAAAAACACCGTAATCCGAGGTCTGTAGCTCAAGATATGAATACAAACGTAAAGCAGCCTCCGGCAGAAACCCTAGGGCGCATCCATCTTCTTCCTCCTCCGTTCGCAAGCTTCTTAATATCGATGTACTAAGAATTGATGGCAATAGTTTAAGGCAATATATGTAAGGGAATCGACCTACAACATGTTGTACCCTCAACTGATTGTCTTTCTTGTGTATGCATCAAAAAATTTGAATATTATTCAATTTCCTTCTGGTGCTTGCATATGTTGTGAACATTTTTAGGTCTTGATGCAAGGACTTTATGTATCTCCTGGAAGTCGTCAAAATGAAAAGTAACTAGGCTATATATGTTACAGATCCATTGATACAATTCAGGATGACATATCTTCAAACCTTCTATTATTCTTATGCGAAATACTATCCTTCTGTCTAGCAATGCCATTATGTTATACTTCTGATCATGCCAATCATACAATCAGTATAACTAGTTCTACTATGTTAGGATGGAATATAACATGATAGAACTAACATCCGTATGCTGGTAAGATGCATTTTTTGATATATAAAATTCGTATACTAGTAGGATGCATTTGCTGATGTTATTTTCTATCTTTGTAGATCTGATGGTTTTCTTTTTTCTGTAACAGGGTTTTATGTACCACACAGGCACAGTAACTTTGTAAAACCTTAGACACCTAGGTATATAGAGCACATGTAGAGCTCTTTACAAACTGTAATTGCTTCTGTTCCAAAAAAAACCTGGAAAGAACATAATTCTGGTAGGTTTTGCAGTGATAATGGCACATATATTGCTGCAGGCATGTACTATATAACTATGTGCCTTTTCATATTCACAAAAGATCATGATGCCCTCTATCCATTATTGGAATACCATTGTTGTGATGCCAACTAAATGCCATCTTTCTGTTGTGAATATAGATAGCATACCATCAGTATGTGCATTTAACAGATGCATTTGAAGGTTCATGATCTCTTGTTTAGTGAGATGTAGGTAACTAGTATTTTGGACACATGAAAAAATAATATGATCTCTTTTCTGATGAGGACACATTTTTATAAGATATAATACCTGTTGTGAACTTCTTGGTTGTGGCTATTAGGGCCTGTCATTGGCTGATATAATGTATGTGACGAGGCATAACAGGACGAATGCACTAGCGTGACAAAGCAACTGGAACAAGTTTCATCAGCCCTTGCAGTAGGTGGCGATTTACACTTTATGTTCGTGAAGACCAATCACATATTGCAGGCAATAAATTGCCGTTTCAACATCTCTTATCAATAATATTAACAAAACGTTGAATGAAAATGCAACTATGATAAGTAAATCCAACCCTAATTTGTAACCTGCATCTAATTGGCCTGACAACATATATATTTGTATGGTCCTTCATCCCAAGCATTTGGAGCGGTCTCCTTTAGCCATTTCAGGACTAAAGGTTGGTTTACAAACTGGGGAGTAGGTTGGGCATTTTTACAGCTTTTTTTTCTAATGTGCAGAATTTGCAGTTTATCACAGATGACAATACTCCCGGCGACTGACAGTTTGCAAAAGCATTGGGCTCCAAGTCTTCCTTCAGAGTTACTGAGTTCCTTTTCCCATCATGCAAATTTCAAACTATCATCAATGTGCTATAAATTCTTCATATTGTTACCGGATTTTGCCGTCTTGATGTTTAGACTACCATCATAGACCATGAACACTATTCAGGATATTGATTTGCTGGTTATTTTGCTCTTTCAAACTACCAGGTCAGCATTAAGACTATAGCACATCCAAGTGCCTTCAAGGTTTGACTGATCATATTGCATGCTTCAATCCTGTTTGGGCTTTTGTTGGAGGTAATTGGTATTTTGGATAGATGAGAAAAAAAAGCTATGATCTCTTTCCTGATGAGCACGACTTTTCTCTAGGTTGACGTACATCTTGACATTACTGTTAACCTAGTGTTTTGGATTGGAAGTCCCTGCTAAATGCATACAGGAAATCATTGAAAATGCTATCACCTTTTTTTGCATGCTAAAACTTTGTGGTAGAATAGGAGCTATAGATAACGCGAGGAAAATGAACAAGGAAATTATGAAGGACAAATTTGAAATAGAGTCGTATTCAATAAGCATTTTTGCCTCCAAATGCATGGTAAATTCACAATTTCTCACATTCCAATATCATGCCTTATCATCTTTATATTCACAGTGCTATAAAATGATAATATGCACCAAATGAAGAGCTAAAGTTTTGATTTAAATTATTTGTCCAACTTTTTAAGTGATGTGAAAGGCATTGGAGCTTAAGATTGTTTGTTGTTCGTGTGGAACTTTTGAATCTTACGAAATTGCTATATAATTATTATTTTGAATCTAGTTTTACAATCATTACAAAACCATTGGTATGCAAAGTAATCAAAAGTGCTTGTAACTAGTTCTTCAATAGCTTTAATTTTATTTTCAAGATCATTTTCTTATCGATGCAGATCAGAATTATTGGGGTCATTGTGCATACCTTGTCTGGTGTTTTTAATAGAGGTCATCAGATCTCAAGCAACATATGATGAAGTTTTTTTCCCCATTCTTTATTCCAGTTTTTGCAATCTTTTAACTTCTGGCTGAAATTTTGCATAGATTGATGATCACCAAGAGGAGGTTTAGATTGGTAGAATTGAGTGGTCTGCAATAAACTTTCCATTATTAAGTAAGCTGCAGTTTTGCTTGAAAGGGCGTTCGATTTGGGGCGAGACATAAGTCTGTATATTGTGTCTAGGATTTGAGGGGAATGATCTGAAAGGAAATTCCTTTCATCCCCGGAAACTATACATTTATCTAGAAAGTTTTCATTGGGGTTTCATTGGTGTTGACAATATAGAATCTGTCCAGGGTACAGAAATTTGTATCTGTACCTTCTCTTTTGTTACTCCAAGTGAATCTAGAGTTGGAGAAGGGAATGCAGGCCAGATTGTTGTTGTTGACAAGGTCATTCCTGGCAGTTTTCTCAGCTCTTGACGTGTTGATTTTATTCCCCAGCTTGAGTTCATAGTTTGGGGTATTATTCCAGTCACCTGCTAGGATCCGGTCTTGGATATCATTATGGCCACATATCCAGGAGTTGATGTCTACCCAGATAGGACTCCTATCTATGGGGTCAGTTGTAGCATAGATGTTAGTTAGACCAATTTTACATCCTAAGTGCTTTCCAGAAGTGACCAGGACTGTTGTAGATGTCATAGACATCTACTTCATTCCATATAGCAGTACCTCCTTTAGTACCTTGAGCTGGAATAAAACTAGAAGAGGATTTGTCATTAATCTAGGTACCTAAGTTGGAAGATTCAAACAGAGAAGATGGTGCTCGTGGATCAGGATAATATCTGCTTTATATTCTTTAATTTGAGAGATAAACTTTCTCATGGAATGGTGAGAAAAGTTTAGGATACAAGAGCACAAGGAAGGGCGAGGTTTAGCAAGATTGACAAAGTCTGGTTATGGAGACTCTGGTATTGGCATAAGGGCCACTTCTAGGTAGGTCTTTGTAATTTTTACCTTTACCTCTTGCTTTTTGATTGGGTAAAGCTTGTGTTCTCTTTATCTGAGCTGTCATCGACAGTTAAAGAAAATAGAAGGAATTTTCTTTAACTCTTACCTGGACGCATTGCTTGACTTGTTGAGAGTGATTGTCCTCTAATTGCTCCAGTGGCTGAGTTGTTTTTAAGATATCTTCTATGGCAGTGACCTTGAATTTGACTTCTTCTAGGTTATCTTCAACTACAGCTATTATAGAAATAGAGTCCAATAAAGGGCAATATGTTTTCTCATTAGCCTCTTTAGGTGGCTCAGTTATTTGGTGAAGGTTTGCATCCAAGGAGGATGGAACGTCCTCTGAGTATGGCGGTGACTGAGGCCTGGAAGGGCTTGAATTTAATGGCAGGAGGGGGATATCATGATGGTGATCGAGAGTTTTTCTATAGCCAATCTTGTCTTCTTTGTGGTAGACTCTTTAGGCGGGGTCAAGTATTGTTATTGATCAGTTTAATGTTCTTGAATTCCTTGGAATGAACCCCTTTTCTTCAAAATTACTTGAGTCAATCCCATAGCCAGATTCTTTGGAGTACCATTCTCAATGATACAATCTGCGAGAATAGCATAATAATTCAAGTTGGGGATTTTGTGCGCCTCAACTGACTTCCCAGTATATTTCTACACTATCTTCACTTTAGTCCCTATACATCTTCGTGGGTGGGTTGTCCTTTATTAAATTTTGCTACATATTCATTTTTGCTGATGGAGACTTTCTTTAGAGTCTCCTTGCTGTAGAGTCCTTTTGAAAGGACCTTGATGTTGCCATATTTCTGAATTTCCTTTTCTTTTCTTTTTTCCTAGAGAGATTGCTGCATTATGCATTTGAGGTCTAAATATTCTTGTTTGATTTTTTCTCTTTAAATCTTTCCTTTAGCTTCTTCCGTTGATACCATTCACGTTGTATTTTGAGGAGAACTGAAGTTTTGCATCATTATTGTGTTGTTAAGATAGAGTTGAATTGCTCCCATGATTTGTTTCAAGGACCAATCATCATCTGTGCATTACTTGTGTCTCGAGGGATGTATTTAGTTCTTCCATGTGGTCTCTTGTTGCAGAGTGAGAAAATTGGAGGAATACTGCTCCAGTTCATAAAGAAGGCACACAATGGGAGAGGCTTCAAACGGTTGAACTTGTAATTCCATTTTTGGAATTTTATTTGAAAACCCAGACGATTACGCCCTTGTTGAAGAATAGCGGTGGCAACAGCAGGAGAGCAAAATTCAATCATGGAGAAAGGGAAGTTGAGCCATTAGGCTGTAGAGACTTGGATATTTCAGTCAATTTGCAAGATTTGGGAAACTACTGCTTCAAACTTTATTCCCTCTTTCTCAGTCCAACCAATAACAATAATTTTATTTAGCCGAGAGAACTTAGTTTTAATAGATTTAAAATTTAAATGGATACCTTGTGTTAGTTGTTGATTGGGAGGATACTCGAGTTTCTTATTTATGATCCGCTCAAGCCATTCATTATTGGAATAGAATTGCAGAGCAGGCCGGGGGAAGTTAAGGTTTTCTTTGGTAGTGTGGTTGTCCCAGTCCAGAATTGCATTGATTTCAAAGGAGATGCGATGCAAGATCGTCCATCATTTTACAGTCCAGTTGGTCGAAGTTGATTTGGGCTAATGGGTCCCTTGCTCCAGAAGAGTTTGTGGTAAACTCGATTGCGGAGGACGGAGCAGCAACAGTTGCTATAGAGGATGGAGTAGCAGTAGTTGCTACAATGCTTAGAGCCTGATTGAGAAAGAACGAAATGGGTGAAGCATCTCGGGAGGTAGATTTGAGGGAATCCGTATTACGAGGAGATGGTTATGCGATAATGGAAGCCAGCAGAAGGAATGACAGACAGAATGAAACAGAAATGGAATTTCGGCATGAACAATAGGTGAAAAGACAGGGTGGGGAAAGTAACAAAATCCAAGAGATCTACTACAGTGACTTACTGTACCTTATATGTCAATGGGTGATGGCGATGGCGATGGCGCTAGGGTTGCGCCATAGAGCGACCGGAGCTGTCAATAATGATATCAATCATTGATCTCACCGGCACCATACAAAGCTTATAAATTTTTCCTCTCTCCATCTGTTCAGAAGTCACTTCCTTCAAACGATGATGGAAATGCAGCTTACTGACATCCTTCAAGCAATAGCTGACCATTCATTTGAAACAATGCAGACGGATACCCTTAAAAGCTTTACACATAATTACACCACTTGGTGATCTATGATCCGCCAGTTTTTCAAGCAAGATTTCACAAAGGTAGGTGTCACAAGTCTCATTCTAAAAGTGGCATGTATATACAAGTGATCTAGTTCACTATCACGTTCCTTGACCACAATACCAAAAATGCAATGGTCATCCAATAATTTGCAAGTATTCACGTAGATAGCTTCAAAAATATCTACACTGACAATCCTCACTATCACGCTCAAATAGTTGACAGTAGACTTCTCGGCCTCTGCAATTCTCTTACCAGCACGTCTCGGCTTTATCATTAGCCTTCTTCTTCATCTTCTCTGCTCTACCTGTGGCCTCTCTCTATGGCCTCTCTTTTTGCTTCTCAATTCTGGTTCTTTTTCTCTGTGCTTTTTCCTCAGCCTTCTCTCTATTCTCCTTCTCTTTCAGTTCTTCCGTCTCTTTCCTTTTCCATTTTTTTAAATAGGACTTCCTCTCCTTAAGCAAAGAGTCATTCCTTGGATGACCTTTCTTCCTAGCTGACTTCAATATATCCAGGCAAGCATCAATAAGAATCAACAATCCCGAACTGGTAAGAGGGACCTCATAGAATCTAGGGCTTTGAAAGAGGCCATCACCATAGAAACCAAGTTGCTCTATGACTGCTCTTGCAGAGACAACTATACTGCTCTTTGGAGGGCGATCTTCTTCATCGACAAGACCAAAGTACCCAGGATTTCTAGCTAATTTATGAAGAAAAATTAGGATCAATTACCTAAGGAAGCAACGACTGAGGAAGTCGGCTCCATCATCTCTGCAACTCGAAACTCCAAATGAATGAGCAGATCACATATGCTATGTAAGATTTTCCAATCCTCCTTGCTCAAAATTGGAGCCGACCAGACACATCTAGCCTTCCAGAAAAACAGGGGACGCTACTATAAAATAGTCACGGGACCAGTGAATGACAAATTCCGGGGAACCCTTGCAGCCTACCTATTACCTGTTGAAATCAAGAATTTCCGATATAGAAAAAAAATCTCAGGAAGTTTTCTGGTATAAAGCCATGGAATTCTTCACAATTTTTGGTTGGAAACTAGTTTTACTTAATGCTCCCTACTAGCTCAAATTATGTAGGAAATTCACCTTTTTTTGTACAGAGTTTGTTGCTCACTCCAGGGACATTCATGAAAAGAGAAGAACAAAATTCAATGGCAGGGAAAAATTTCAATACGCATTGCCTACTTTAGAATTTTTGCAAAGGACAAAAAGTAAGCTCACCCTGATAAAGCATTGGAAAACCTTAAAGATTAGACCTGAGCTTTCCATATCAGAAAACATGTTTGTATAACATTGAGTTCATACTTATTAAAGCTAAAATGCACAAGCTAGCCATGTCCTCCATAAAGAAATTTTAGTGCTTGCATATAAACATGTGAGTTAGATTAGCTGGAGCTGGTTCACAATAAAAAATAGAGACCTTCATAAACCAGTTGACCTTAGCGGATAAAAGTATTTAAACTTCTCCAGTTTCTGAGCAGTTTGCTCTGCCATCTTTCATTCCTCTTCGGGATTAAACTTCAATTCGACTGGCATGCGAGGTGCATTTGGCCAGGTTAGGGAATTGGAAGAGGATAATCTTGTCACAGAAGGGGGATGTGAGAAGACGAAGGCATTACACTATCTTCAGTGTTCAGTCTACGAAGGTTAATCTTAAATGTAGAATTTTTCTTTGGAACCACATTCTCAGAAGTAGCGGCAACTGGACCCTTTATAGCCGGGGGCTTTGTAGAATTAATAATAACTGATGGATCGACCAAGGAAACAAGCTCTACATTCTGGTTCTTGGTTGTAGATGGTTCCCCCAAAGTAGCTATAGACTTCATAATTCTTTTCTTTGCCACAGCTCTAAGCCAGTTAATGTCCATTATCGAGGGCATTTTCTCACCCTGCTTAGCTTTCAAAGCAGTGCTCAGAGGCTTCTTTCAACTGACAAACCTTTCTTGCATGCAGAGAATCCTAAACGGATGTCTCTATTTCCATTTGTACTAGAAAGAGCAAGAGATTCATATGACGGTAGAATCCAGCCATACCCTTTGGCACGTGTTGGGACGTTTTTCCCCGTTGCGAGCTTGTTCATCTTGCTTGTGGACGTCATCGAAGGGTCATAGTTCCTCTATTTGAACACATATTCTAAGAATTGGAGTTGCTACATATCCTCGACACTGCAAATGATAGCATCATGGATGTTGTTCTTTGTGCCCTCCCACATGGCAACCACTATCCCGATCTGTTCAATGTCGTCTGCAATTTTACCTGTCCGCTGAAACAAATTAAGATCCTTTCTGCAATCCCTATGAATGTGAGGAATTACATGTGCAATTTCAATGCACCACTTCATTTCATTTGAAGGAGTGAGTAACCTCATTGGTTCGACATCTGGACCCCAGAACAAATCTAGCGTAAAAAACAAAAGCAATGGGTGAGTAAATGGCGTTTTTCGAAGTATTGGTCCCAAAGAACGCCACTGCAATCCTTAGGACCTAAGCACCAAAGGAAAACTCTGAAGCTCAAATGCTCCGAGATATCGCGGTCGCGATTCTTGGGAGAAGATAAACTGTGAAGGCACATATAGCAAACGAGCATGACCTTCATCCTACTACTTGACAGGTCGCGGACGCGATCCTGGTTAGGACAAACCATAGCACAAACAAATAAACATGACATTCACCCCACTACTCGGTAGGATCGCGGCCACGATCCTGCGGAAGACTAAGCAAACATAAATTAACAAAGCATTTGCCAACTGTTAGTCAAAGTTACACCTTTTATGGCCTGAGCAGCATTGGGAGCTTTTGATGTCATTGCAGAGACAACTGGTCTTGGTTCATCTCCAGACACCACATGCCAAAGCCCTTTTGCAGGCGGCTTCGCATGAACTTTGATGAACTGATAGAATTTATTTGAATGAGACAACTCAATCCTTCCCATATTCTTAGAGCTTTGTCAATACCGAAGAACACATGGATCGTGGTACTTTGATACCATATTAACACTAAGAAAATTGACAGTGAAAAGCATTGTTTTCCATTCAAAGTAAGAGTACCACTTACATCGAGTGTCGGTAGCGAGAATAGAAACTCTCAACCGGATTGCGTATTTGAAAAGGAGAGCTCCATCTTACCCTAACTGAAAGTAATGAAACCTTTACGTAGGGACTCACAAGTATTTTTAACATTAGTCGTAAAGTTCAGGGGGAAGATATTTCGCCATATTTCAGGCCTAGATTACAACAGATAATCGCTTCCTCTCCTCCGATGTTGGCTTCATCTCCTCCGATGCTGGCTGATAACGGAGTAATCAACTTTTTGTGGCTACGATGACGCCACGTGGCAAGAAATATCTTCCCCCTGAACTTTACGTGAGGAAATGTTCGCCCGCAGGCCCTTACGCGGGGTGCGGCGCCTGGTCCGCACCCCGCGTAAGGGCCTGCGGGCGAACATTTCCTCTACCATAAAGACCAATATCATCACTTAACATTTTGCTAGTGCCAGCAAATACAAATTTGACAATATGCAAGGTGAATAGCCCGGGCATACACTTGCTATTGGAAGTTTTATAAACAACGTAAATACAGCATTACTTAGGTTATCTTGGAACAAGCATGTCTAGCGAGTATTGGTCTTCTAAAGGAACCGAGGAGCCGGAGTTATGGCCGATTATTGTCGTCGGGAAAGGAAGGCATACGAGAGGAGGATCTTGGAGCTCCATCTTTCCTTGCAGCATCTGGACGAGCATCGCCATCGACGGCCTTCCATCCGGATTCTCTTGAATGCACCAACATCCCAATTTGATGAGTCTTTCTGCCTCCATTTTTTCAAAATTTCCTCCCAATTTAGGGTCAACAATATCCATCAAATTGCCGGACCTGGCCTTGCTTAACGCCCATGAAGGAAGATGCCATATGCCACCGGAATCATCAACAACCAGAGGATCTAGCACTTTTTGCCCGCTCACAATTTCAAGCAGCACAATGCCATAGCTGTATACGTCGCATTTCTTTGTAACTATGGAGTGAAGGGGCCATTCCGGCGCAAGATAACCAGGTGTTCCTCTAACTTGAGTTATTGCTGTGCTAATATCTTCATTTATAAGCTTTGCCATTCCGAAATCAGACACCTTCGCCTTAAAATTTTCGCTTAGAAGGATATTTTGTGGTTTTATGTCGAGATGAAGGATAGGATCAGAGCATCCTTCGTGCAAATAAGCAAGACCTTCTGCAGTGCCCATGGCTATGGCCATTCTTGTGCTCCATGGCAAAACCCTATTCGGATCATCATTTACAAAGAGCCATTTATCAAGTGATCCATTGGCCATTGATTCGTAGACAAGTAGTCTATTTGCCCCTTCCACACAGAATCCATAGAGTCTTACCAAATTCACATGGCTTATGCCTCCAAGTGTTTTTACTTCTGCCTCAAATTCTTTCAGCCCTTGCCTTGCCCCTTCCAACCTCTTCACTGCAACATTTCTTCCATCTTTTAACTTTCCGCTAAAAACAGCCCCAAAACCCCCTGCACCCAGTTTATGCCTGAACCCATCAGTTGCCGTTTCTAGTTCTTTAAAAGTGAATCTATGGATCAAACTAGGCATAGTGTTGAGAAAATCATCCTCTGCATTTCTCAAATAAAATCGAGCTATAAATCCAGCAAGAACAGACAATATAAGAAAACTAACTGCAGCTGCAATGGAAATGATTATGATCACTGTGTGAGAAATAGTATTTTGCTTGCTCTCTGTAGATAGTTGGACTTTGAGGTATGCAGAATAATTCTTTTGGGAATCTGAGGAGACCATCTTTAGGCTGGAAATATGGGTGGAAATATGATAGCATGCCCTCGCAGATAGATTGAAAGAATCTTCATAGAATGCGGCCAGACAAGAACAATTTGTGAGACAGGAAGATACACAGTCTTCCTTGTTTGGCCAATTGAGAGAAGCTGTATACTTGTTAGAGAAGTAAGTAACGTCAGATACATTAAAAAACCTTTGATTTCTGATGCTAATTGCGTCACAGGCCACTGTTGTTGTAGGTTGGCATCCTTTTGTTGTAGAATTAGACAAAAAGTCATTTGCAATAGAAGGATCAGGAGAAGACTGCACTGGGCAGCTGCATTGGCCTGCTTTGGAGCATACTCCATACGATCCACAAAAGTTAGGCAAACTGCAAGCGTCGTTCTGTGAAAAAATTTCATAATCTTTGTTCAAAGCTTTGCCATTCCAAAGATAATGCCTCAGGTTTCCATCTGAATCTAGCCTGAGCAATCTGACCTTGGGGATAGATCCAAACAAAGGAATATAGAACTTAATCCCATGAGGTCTGCAAGCTCCATTTCTTTCCAAAAAAACAAAATCAGTCCCATTTGTAAGATTATAAGTCATGGTGGTAAGAGTACTATTATCACATTGCTGCACTGCTTTACTATAATCTGAAGTCCCTTGAATGGTGAAAACCCAATAAGGCAGAGGAGGATCCACATCAGTTGAATAAAGCACCACTCCTGAAGGCTCCACAACCAGAGAATAAGGAGCTAAAGTGCTTGAATTTGATGCTGTCATCTTCCTCCCCTGTTTTAACCTCTGCCCAGGTAACAAGGTATTAGTTGGGTGATCAAAACTCTGCCATAGAACTGCTTTGCTTGAATTATAGACCAATAAATTGCCAGATTCCGTCAATTCAAGAGCAGAGACAGTTCCTTTCACCGACCATACTACATTTGAGTCTGCATCTACTAGCTGGAGCTCAGATCCATCAGCAGGCACTCTGAGAATGGATTGGGAGTTTTGGGAAATGGATAGGCCAACGTTCCAAACGTCTATGACAACTGAGGCGTTGAAAGGAAGGAGGCAGACTATCATTGTGTAAGTAGTGGAAAAATCGACTGAAAAAAGACCAAGTGCAAAGGTAGATTGAGAAGAAGTGATAGCTGTGGCATTGTCGGAGGTTATGAATGGCCAAAATAGACCATTTGAAAATCGATACCATTGCACAATTGAAGCTCTCCATGAAGGTGAAAGAGGAATGAGGTTTGCCTCTATGCCTCCTCCTGCACTTAACAACAAGATCATTGCCATCGCCATACCAATAGCCATCTCGCTTTCCGATTAGCCCTCAGTTCTGCTTTCATTTTTATACAACTCATTTTTCAAACGTTGGACTTGACTTGAGCTTTTTTCGTCGTGTTGTCGCATTTTTTCTCGCTGTTGCAGTTAGGAAGGTTCACTTGGTCTTGCATTATGTACTATGGCGGCAGTCACAGTCGTCATCGAGTGGTTTTTGGACCAGGCTTCGAAATCCCCAAATAGCTCTAACAAGATAATTTGGCGGTAAATGTCCTGCTGCACCGGATTTAAGATATAAACAAATGATTATCTGCCAGATTTCGAAGGAAACCCCCCACAATTAAACTCGAATCGAGAAATATCGTGATTGACCGTAAATTAGGCTAACTAATAAAACTAACCCTCTGGGCCTGTCAAAGGGCCCTCCGCCGACAGGCCCAGAAAATGGCCCTCCGGGCCATTCACCTAACCTGAAGGTTGGTTGGGCTGCATTCATCCGTCGATTTGTGCCACGTGGATGGCAGGGATTGCTTTGTTGCAGAATACAACGTAAAGCCGAGAAAAAAACAGAATGTCGTCCAAGATTTCAGAATGTGGACCAACAAACGCTGCAGGCAACATCCACAAATATAATGTTTGCCACGTGGCAGCATTACACTGGCGGATAAGGCTGAATGCACGTCCTTTACTTTCGATGCCTGGGCCCTCCCATGGATAACTGCGTAAATATTAAGGGTGGCC
Organism: Isoetes taiwanensis; assembly: GCA_021234155.1. NCBI lineage: Eukaryota > Viridiplantae > Streptophyta > Lycopodiopsida > Isoetales > Isoetaceae > Isoetes > Isoetes taiwanensis. Next base: position 40,051,896 of record JAJEKV010000002.1, read on the forward strand.
ACATGTCAGTTTTCATCTTGAAACTGAAGGAGTTTCAGCCGAAAAATGGAGGCGGAGGCCTCCGATTGATGTCGGAGGCCAGTTTTTAATGTTCCAATCCGGCAGAGGAACACCCAAAATTTTTAGTCATGATCGTCTGTTTTCCTCTCTTTTGCAGCTGTTCCTGCCGCTCTTCCCCTCTCTCGTATCCCCTCTCGTATCAGATTCATATACGGAGGGGAGGGCCGTGAAGATTGCATGTGGCCACCCCTATTGACCACCGTCATGGTTCAAAAAAACGTTGTCCCCAAAAAATGCTTTGTATTTTTTTGTGGTCTAAACGTGACACCTAATAAATCGTAGATATGCCAATGAATATGCTGCAAATATTCAACAGTTCAATCATGGATGTGGCCAAGATATACGATGCTATCGATCACCAAGCATGATGTATAGTTTAGGTGTAATTACGTCTTAGAGCTAACATTTTTATATAATATCATTTCATGTTGTAATTTACACGTAATTATGAAATAATTGCACAACCATACATTACATACATTATATATTACAAAGATAGCCACAGGCATATCCGTGGTATATTCGTGTCTTTGACATGTTATAGCTACGCCAAAAAAAAAATTACACGGCTTTTTTGTGGACAACGGATTTTTTGCCATTTAAGGGTGGCTATAACATGCCCAGATCCGACATTTACTGCGATCGATTACAAGGGTGCAAAAATTATAGCTACTACAACTTAATAGATGTCCATGTACTATTGCTTGACAAGAATAAAAAAAGCATCTTTATTATCTAGAACCTTCCGAAGTACTGCCATTGACCACCGACATATCATAATCAAGTCCTACCATATTTAGACCATTGGATTAAAAAATAGTCCCTATCATATCATTCTCCTCCTTTTATTTAGACCCCTTTTATCCAAGTCGGATATGAAATTCATGGTATATAAAAGGCCAAAGTTTATTGGAATAGCTTAATCTTTGAAATGGTGTGCTTGAAAATGTTATGGGATTAGTCAAGAAATTGCTTACACCAAACTATGTAGGAGTCTTATTAAATTGTGAAGTAGAGATATAATGACTACGTTTTGTTGAATGCCGGTAAAGCACATAGTGTCTGCTTCCTACGTGACACTTCAATATCTATCTTGTTAATCCGACATTTTTTCGTTTGATAGAAAACATTTTTGGATTTTTTTTTTAAGTTCATTTTCTAAGGTTTTAATGCGTTTGGCCACTAGAAAAATTCTTGACTTTCTAAAAGTCAGGAAACATTTTTTGGTATTTCTGAATCCCCACAGTTAAGGGGAAATTTGTAGGGAGAGGATGAGTTTGGGCATCTTGGGGTGCAGATTCTAGATAGCTAAGCATCTAATTGTTATAGCTTTTGATTCTTTTTTCGTTGGTGGAAAATGTTTTAGTAAATTTTTCAAGTAATCATGGACTAAGAATTTTGGCCTATCCAGTGCCAAAACGTTTCTATCGGAAAACTCATTCTATCGTCCTCATCAAACAAGTTGTTGTCGCACAATGGTTTGCCCTTGTGAATTTGTTATTTACATAGAAGGACGTGGTAATGGTGTTGAAGCACATTGAATGGAAACATTAGAGGTTTTTTGGGATCACTTATTGTCCCAAACTCGATGCCATGGTGGAAATCGCACGGCCAATCAAAATGCGAGCGCGTACTGGGTTTTCTTCATCCATGCCTGCCTTCCCATGCCAGGTGTCATCAACGTACAAGTTCGGCATTTTCCTTACCTACCTGCCCTGGAGGTTCGGTGGGCGGGAAGCAATAATTACAAATTATTCCCGCCCTGAATTACTGCCCAAATTATGGGGTATCCCACCTCCCGAAGCCGCCCGGATTTTCGCGCCTCTCACTTCCAGTTTGCTCGTATGCTTCAATCCATTCTAGTTCTTTGATTTCATGAAATTGGGGTTGTTTTGGTTCTAATTAGCTTGCCGGTTCCTTTCAGATGGCGATTAACTCTGTTACAATTGAGAATGATTTCGGCTGCTTTAATATAGGCTGCCACTCAGAAGTCCTCACCGGGTGATCAAAGGCAGAAGAAATGTGATTTCATCTCATGGGAAGGCAATTATTGTCGGATTTGAGGTTAGAGGGGAAGTATATATCCAGGTGAGGCACCTATACACATCCACAGACATGGGAAAAGAAAAAATAAGAGGTCGACGCAATTTTCCTGAGCTACATGCTAATTGTGAGTTTCAATCTGTCTTTCACTATTTTTTTTATGAAATCAACTAATTGGGTTTTTGGTATCTCAGGGCTATGTATTTCGGACGTTTGGACCTGCAGTCATCGAGCTCCATAACAAACATCTTCCATGCTTTCCATTATGATATTGGATCATTACTGTTTGAAGGTCAAACGGAAGTGCAGCTGCGGAAAAGAGGGATTTGATTCCTAAGATATGAATATTACCCTCGGAAAAGCAAGATTGTGGACTTATCATTGCCTCCAATATCATAGCTTAGCTCCTGCCCAATGGATTCCAGTTTTGTATTTCTTGCCAAGATGAAATTGTCACAGGAAAGTTTCACTGCTTTGAAGGAAAAAGGTGGAGTATGTAGACATGTGAAGGTAAATGTAGCCATCGATATGTTTATTGCGTCGTTCAAAGATGTCGAGAATGTCAAGAAGACATAAAAAATGTTTGCCGTAAATGATTGTCAATAGTTCTGGATAACATTTTATGTGAAGATTGGTCGTCCCGGCTGCATGAAGGAGTTGAGAAGGTAGATTGCAGGATATCGAAGGAAAGCGTTCGAATCAGGTATTGTATTCGAAAGCAAACAATGTACATTACCTTCAAGTATAGAAGATGGAGGGAAGTAAAAGAAGGAAGTAGACGGACATGGGTTCTAGTGTAACAAGATGATGCTGATGGTACCCACTCTGCGGTCATTGACATTTCCATCTTAAAAGGTGGTCAATTGTTTAAAATCTTAAAAGTCGAAGAAGCATAGTCCTTATTTGATGTAAGAATTATTTTAGAATCAGAACGTGACTTAAACTTCTTCCATTTTTTGGTGGATGGTGTCAAAGTAGGAAAGCGTAGGGAAGAGTTCTATACCACAAAGCTTTGTATGCCTTCTGTTATACTTTCTCTAAGTGAAAATAGTTAACAAATAAAATAACAGTGGTGTTACTGGGTTCAAATCCCAGTGTTGTCTGCCAAGAACTTGGATCCTTATACAAATTCAGCATCGTGGCCACAGTGCGAAAGATGCCGAAGTTTGTGTAGTCTTGTATTGTAGTTTCATACCATGGCCACGGTGCGATAAACCACCATATGAAAAACAAACAAGGCAATCCATTTAACATTCTAAAACAAATAGATAGAATTATTCTACCCAAATACAACTATATAAAATCAGACTATTACAGTCAACTATTCAGATTCATCATCATCGTAAGGTGCTCCAGAGATCCTTTCTATTATGAACAACCCACTCTCTCGATTCTATATAAGGTGGATCACAATATCGAAGGGATCAGGATAATTGCGTGAAGGATTCATAGCAACAACGGTCAGCCAGTCTCAAGGACAACACGAAGCAGATGGCACGTATAGAGATCCCTATGATTCATACTGCACGTAATCTCATGAGCAAGCTCCATCCAGCTACAAAGAAAAGGCACAGGCCGAGACTATGCCCTCACCACTTGATGCATGTCTATTTATACCCATCATAATTATGATAGTATATATGAACAATTATTGCCAGCATTATTGAGTATTTTCTATATACTATCATATCATATCATATCATATCATAACATATATATGTTCTTATGTTTGTAACGCTCAATCCGGCCGTTGATCCAAGATCCTACGGCTCACGTGGCTTTGGGGCATATCGTACGGCCCAGATGGCTTGGGAGTTTGTTTGTACCTTATATGTAAGTTTGTTTGTAGCTTATATGTAAGCGATCCTACGGTCCAGGTTGATTTGATCCTGATCGTCGGTCCGAGATCCTACGGCTCACGTTGCTTTGGGACACATCCTACGGTGCACATGGCTTTGGGAATTATATGTAATCGATCCTACGGTGAAGATTGATTATGTTTGTAACGCTCAATCCGGGCCGTTGATCCGAGATCCTACGACTCACGTGGCTTTGGGGCATATCGTACGGCCCAGATGGCTTGGGAGTTTGTTTGTAGCTTATATGTAAGCGATCCTACGGTCCAAGTTGATTTGATCCTAATCGTCGGTCCGAGATCCTACGGCTCACGTTGCTTTGGGACACATCCTACGGTGCACATGGCTTTGGGAATTATATGTAATCGATCCTACGGTCCAGGTTGATTTGATCCTGGTCGTCGATCCAGGATCTTACGGCTCACATGGCTTGGCACATATCCTACGGTGCACATGGCTTTGGGATCTTATGGCTTATGTTGCATGAGATCTCGACCCTTGATTGGGTCCAAGATCCTACGGCCCAAGTTGAATGCTCATGCCTTAGGAAAATGCACATGACTTTGGGAATTATATGTAATAGTTCTTATGGCTTATGTTGCATGAGATCTCGACCCTTGATCGGGTCCAAGATCCTACGGCCCAAGTTGAATGCTCATGCCTTAGGAAAAAGCTTTTAAAATTTTTATGTTGTATGGAGGATTCGAACCCTAGCCATTAACCCTCCAACCCCCCATTCTAACCACTAGACCAAGCATTTAATTCCATGAATACTTTATGTTTCAAATATACTTAAGGGTAATGTTTCCATTAAGATAAAATAGACTATAACATTCTAGCTAGTTCAAGAAGGTTCTAATATGTTCTGGAAGGCTCTAGAAAGTTCTAGAATCTTCTAGAAAGTTCTAGAACATAAGAGAATCTAGGGGGATCTAAGAAAATTCTTCCAGAAAGTTCCAAGTTGTTCTAATAAGTTTTAGAATGTTCTAGAATGTAGGGGAATCTACAGGAATGTAAGGAAATCTAGGGAAATACTTCCAGAAAGTTCTAGAATATATTGAAAGTCTTAGAATGTTTCAGAAAGTCTTAGAATGTTCTAAAAAGTTCTAGAATGTAAAGGAATTCAGAAGAATCTAATAGAATGTAAGAAAATCTTATAAAATGTAAGAGAATCTAGGAAATATTTACAAGCCTAAGGAAATCTCTTAAAATTTGGGGGATCTAAAGGAATCTTCATAAAATCTAAGGGAATCTAAGAAAATGTTGATGAAATCTTAGAGTATCTAAGGGAATCTTTGTAGAATCTCTTTGAATCTCATGTAATGTAAGGGAACCTAGGGCAATATCATAAAATCTAAATGAATCTAAAAGAATCTAAGGGGATCTTCATAGAATCTTGGAGAATCTAGGGAAATCTAATGGAATCTAGAGGGAATCTTATAAAATTTAGAGAAATGCTCACGAACCCTCTAAGAGAACCTTGGTAGAATCTTAGAGAATCTATGAATTTAGAGTATTCTCAAGAGATTCTTTTACAAGAACTTGCACGTAGAAACATGCTAAAACTCGAACATGCACCGTAGGACGCATTAAATTTCTTGTATGTATATATTGGCGCAGCTATTTTACTTAGCTTAGTATAATATATGTATTGGTTAACTTAATTGGTCAATTAGTTTCCACTGGTTGCTGTTGCCAATAGGTTTGCTTCCATTGTTGTTTGCGTTTGTCTATCGTTTATCCTCGAAAAATATCGCACCGTGGCCACGGTGCGAAACCCTCTTTGTTTCTGTAGGCGTATTAGATTTTTTCGCACTGTGGGGACGGCGCGATATATGCCATTGTATGTACACATTGGTGCAACTATTATACTTAGCTTAGTATAATATGTGTATTGGTTAAGAACTTAATTGGTCAATTAGTTTCCACTGGTTGCAGTTGCCAATAGTTTTGGCTCCATTGTTGTTTCCTTTGTCTATCTTTTATCCTCGAAAAATATCGCACCGTGGCCACGGTGCTAAACCCTCTTTGTTTCTGTAGGCGTATTAGATTTTTTCGCACCGTGGGACGGCGCGATATATGCCACTGTATGTATACATTGGTGCAGCTATTATACTTAACTTAGTATAATATGTATATTGGTTAAGAACTTAATTGGTCAATTAGTTTCCACTGGTTGCAGTTGCCAATAGTTTTGCTTCCATTGTTGTTTGCTACATATTCTAAACGAGGTGCACCCTGGACTACCACAGTCGTCGGATCTGTCAATCCGACGGCCCAGACTGTATGTTGGAGCCCCTGGACACCTCTCGTTTCGATTATGCTCAATTATGATTGGGGACGCCTATGATTTTAAGATGTCGAATACGAGTTTGCCTAAGGTTTTGATGGTATATCGAGCCTCTATACGGTTTCGCTTAAGCTTTTAGAATATGAAATACGGGGATTCGAACCTCTACCAAAATAACTCAATGTCCTAATCAGTCTACTTTAACCAATCTAACCAGTGAGCTAATGTGACTATTTTTTATCTTAAATCTATGTTTTTTTTTATAATAACCCATTGAATTGTTTTAGGGATATGGTCTATGATTTCAAGAATTATATCTATATCAAATCCCCCTGGAACCCCTTGTTATTTTGCTACATATTTGCCTTTGTCTATCGTTTATCCTCGAAAAATATTGCACCGTGGCCACAGTGCGAAACTTTCTTTGTTTCTGTAGGTGTATTACATGTTTTCGCACCGTGGCCAAGGCGCGATATCTGCCACTTTTGGACACTTGAAATTGGTATTTCGCCCTATGACCTCGTAGTCACTTCGACAAAGGCGATCACAGTTTTTATTGCTTTAAACGAGGCGATACAATTCCGCAATGGCAAGCGCCAGGTCAAAGAAGGTGTGGGGACGGTTTCAGGCATGGTATGATGAGATCGTTAGGAAGGAAACTGAGCATAGCCTATCACACCCAAAAGAGTTTGCTCAGCAACTTGGAAACCCTCTGGACACTACTGTAGTATATAATAACTTTTGCCTGATGGTGGATATAATATCTGAGGCGAATAAACACAGTGACGTTTATGGGCAGTACATTCAAAGCTTCATGACGGTGGTAGATGCTGAGAGTGTGAAGTCCTTTCTGAAGCTGTTTTCCAAAGGTGATCATGATAAGCTTCGAAGGTCGTTCAAGAGGCTACCTTCCAATTTATGTGAGATGGGAAGGATAATTTATATCCAATCGATATCATGTTTGCTACTTACATGATCTATTCGGTGCCACAAACAGATAGTGAGCAACCACAAGTGAGGGCTATTGCAGAATATTATTCACCTGTCGAGGAGCTTTTGATGCAGATAAAGAGAAGGAACTGGTGGAAAAACTAGATGAGGACGATGATGAAGAGCAGGAAGATGAAGCCGCGCACGAAGATAAACTTGACAGATGGGAAATCACGGGAACACTGCCAATTAACGTGGGAGGGAAGGACTACCTGCTTCTCCACGATATATCTTCGGTCACTCGTTTGAGGGAAGACGAGGTCCTTGGACAGATCTATGTTTTTGTTGTAGGTTTAGACGACTTCATCGACTTCGAGCCGGAGGTGCCAAGGGAGCTGAACGAAGCTTTAACTTATGTTGGAACTTCAGTAGCTCTGAAAATTGCATTTGATAGAGTCTTGGAGATGTCAGAAATGGGCTTGAACGAAGTCTCAGAACTAAAGGTCGAGGGGAGTTGTTCAGGAGTTAAGGATACCGAAAAACTTGAATCAAAAGGGGAATCAAGCTCCTTCAGGTCTTCTATCAAGATTGCTACAAAAAAGGTTATTGAATCTGACGAAGTGGAGGTATGCTAGCTATAAAGTATCTATTAAGTTTGGTAGTCGGTTAAGTTGCAAATGAACTTTGCTTGCGTAGGAAGTTTTTGTTGACGATTATTGCGCCAGACATGATAGAGTCACCCTTGGCCAAGATGGAAGTATTGCACACTATATGGGCTACCTTCATAAGGGGGAAATTGTTGTGTTCCATTCCAAGTACAGCCCATTCGGACATGAGGAGGTTTTGAAACTGAAGGCCCTCTCGTTAATTGGTAGTCACCACCTGTTAGCTGCCAATTTTGATCGAGTGGTGGCTGTTAGGAGAGATATCGCCACCCATGTTTTTGGTGGGTTTAGTATGTATTCCGTCATTGCCAATAGAGCTGCATTGGCCTTGTCGGGGGTGGATAAAGCTACAATTCGACTGACTTGGGAAGAGAGGGAGCCACAGATTCCTCGTCTTATGTACCTGTTGGATGCTGGTTTGCAGGAGTCCGACCTGGAAGAAGTTGATATTTTTGGTGATCTTCATATCTCTAAGAAAATGAAGTTGTAACCAAGTTCAATTAATGCAAAGACACTTCTTATATATCGTTATCATATTATTTGCAACATTCTCTTTAGTTTCAGTTTATTTTATTTTCACAGTTATGTTTTACTTCATCATCGCCACGGTGCGAAATATTAGTCATCAATGCTTGTATATGACAAATATTCGCACCGTGGCTATGGTGCGAACTGCTTCCATTTCCTTGTCTCTTGATTGCTTGTTTCGCATGATAGCAACGGTTTGTAATAAATTTCTTTGTTCGGTGTATTTTCTTAAAACCTTGTTTTTAAGACATTATATAGACACTTATCAGCCTTCTCCACTCATTTCTCGCATTACAGTTCAGAGATGGAGGCGAAGAGTAGTGCTACCACAAGATCTAACGTTGTCAGCAACCAAACTCATCAAAACAAGGCGCTGCCTGGGCGCCAACAAAATGATAACAATTCTGAGGCCAGTGCCAGTAACTATGCCAGTGCATCAGGTAACCAGCACAGAGCAGAATCTTTCGAGCAGGGTGTTGTTCAATAGGGAGGTCTGGAAGAAGTAGTTCAGAATGTTGCCAAATATACAGAGACACGTCGTTCGAGCCAAGGTGTGTATATCTTTTTTCCTCAGGCAATTTAGTCGGTGAAGGTCTTTTCGTGCAGGCAGCGGTTTGTCATTTTGTGCCTGTGCTCAATGATTGCATCGTCGTTTCTGTTGACGTTGTAATTGAACCAGAGACCCAGTTGCCTTTTCCTTCGATAGGAGCTGACAACTTGAACGGGGCACTCGAGTCCTTCGTAATCCCCCCCTTTTTTTTAGAGGATGAGGTTTTTTCCATTAATTAATGAAAAAAGATACAATAGTGTTCATTGCCAATGCTAAGACATGACAATAGAACTGAAAATTGCAGTGAGTAATACATATATAAAACTTGAATTAAAATCAAGTATAGCTGCTAACTGTGTGAGAATCTTGCTGCCATATGAAACTATAGTAATAGATTAACAAGACCTCCAGAGTATGATCTTTGCAAAGTAACCTGCTGAAGTCCACAAAAGTTAGGATAGATAGGCAAAAAGTAGGAACGGGAAATGTGCAAGGAAGAGAAGCTAGAGATTAAGGAGTTAGGAAATTAAAACTGATAGGAGTCAATGAAAGGGAAAAGAGCTGGATAATGAGGCTGAAGTATCAGAATGTGATTATTTTCCCAATTAAGTTCCTGAATTAGTGTGTCAGAGTTTGTAGTTGCCATGAGTAGGATAAGTGAGCCATAAGCATCAGCCATTCCTCTGTGGTAATAATAGCAACCCCTATAGAACTCGAACTGCAGATCAGTCATGTTGCTGCTAAATCTTTCCAGAAACCACCATAACTGATGCATCAGATAAGTGCCCCTACAAAATTCCATAGTCCAATCTATTTCTCTTTCAGGAATGTCCAATATATCAACATCTGTTTTGCCCCTGACTAACCCTGTCCAAAGACCCTCTGAATATTCAATGTCCTGATCAATCAACTGTTCTACATAAATCTGAACCTCGGCTAGAAGATCAGCTCTGAGATTGTTCATATAATCTGATAGATAAAATATTTTTTATTCATCATGACAATGTAATCTAAATAAATTATAAGGACCATTATGCACCCCTAAATTATTCCATCTTTCATCACAGTGATTCACTTTAGTATTTTTGTTATAAGTAGCAGACAGTTCTAGGTCATAAATGATATGCAATTTAATCCAGGTACAAGAAACTGAATGCTGGCCATACAAACATCTATTTCTATGTTTCCAGATATTCCACAATGCAATAAAGGATAAGGAATTTATAAATGCATCATCATTTAAAAGGAAATTCAACAAAGAGGTAGGCTTAGAGATATCTCTTGTTTAAATTTGGTTTTTCCGGTGTGGAGAAAACCTTTTTGGATTTTTTTTTTAAGTCATTTTTCTAAGGTTTTGGGGCTTCTTAGATGCCGGAAAATTTTCCGATCATCCAAAAATCAGGAAACATTTTTTTTTTTCTAAAAACGAATTTTATTTTCGTCATATGATTCTGAGAGGGGATTTTTGCCCTTTCAATCGATTTTCCCCTTTCAAATTCCGGCATGCATGCCACGATATGCATGCAAAGATTGCATCAGCAACCCGATCCAGGTGTGAAGGCGGCAAGCGAATTGAGTGCTTATGGTGGAATAGGAATCTGCTGTGATCGCATCGATCTAAATGATGTAGCTTGGCTGCATGTTTGTTGCTCCGTCTAAGTGTTGATCTCTGGCTGATTGATTACTTGATTTAAGATTAAACTGTTTTTACTTTCTATTTTGCAGGTCGTTACAAGCTGCTCCCATTCTTGAAAGCATTTTCATAGACTTAACCTATTGATCTATTTCTGATGAATTTATGGAAGCACAACGAATCTAGAAATGTTTGGTTATTTCATCTGCTCCTCGGTTCTAAGTGGCCCAGGAATAATTACAGAGGTTGGGCCATGATTATTTGACTATATGAAAACAATGCCGACCCCATCCTTCCGTGTTGTTGGCACACAGAGAAGGTCAAGTAAAGAGACTTTCCCATTATGTAGAAGTTGGCTGTGCAGTTTTGTCAGAGGGAATGCAGGGAAAAAGTGTCAGAATGCAAGTAAATTGTCACTGATGCAGGTCGTGGTTCCTTACTTCCAATTTTCAAGTGCATTAAATTTGTATACTATATGAATTTGGTTTCTAGCAGAGATGAAATATGGATGATTATAGATGTAGTTGAAGTTGACCCAGGTAATTTCCAGCCAACAACATTAGTTTATGCTATTAAAGAAGCTGAATAAATAACAGACAAATTGTTGTCTCTGTTCAGAATGCCTTTTCAAAATTTGTACATGCAGGGCTCAAACAAAATCATGGCAGCTATGGAATTAGGAGATAGAGAGATTGTTGGACAGGTAAGTCTTTGCCCCTGCCGCTCTGTTTTGAGATGTCTGGAAGTGAATGCATGTACAGTAGTAAGTTCAGTCCATTTATTTTCTACCTGGCTTTGGTCTTTGGTCTTTGTTGCATCTCTTTGCATGATTTAGTAAGTTTAGTAGATTCCATTTATCTCCTACTTAGCTTTCCTCTCTGTCACACTTCTTTACAGGTCTTGCTCTCACTTTTGGATCGCCATCAAACTTGCAGATGAAATCTTGAGATGTCAACGTACGGTGATTGATTTTGCATGCTCTTTTATTTTTTGTTCATTCATTATGGTTTATGACCAAGTGCATGATATTAGTTCTCTTTGTTATTCCGATGGCTGTAGAAATTATTTTGTTTGTCCTTTCGATCTTTAGGGTTCTTTATTTTACCTTTGTGCATGCACAATCCACACTCTAGGTGCCTTTTCAAGATCTGTGCATGTATGGCTCTTACAAAATCATGGAGTTGGGAGATAGAGAGGTTGTTGGACATGATAGTATTTACATATCATATACTGCTATATGTCAAAATGTTATGTCTCCTTGGATCATGCCTGTTCCCATCACATCAATAATATTTTGCTCTGCCTCTGAACCCTTTTGCTCTACATAATTGTATGGTTGTTTTGCTTTAGAGAATGTTAACTAGCTGATTAAACTAGCAATGAGAAGCATCAAACTTGCAGCAGGTTGGGCCATGATTATTTGGCAGGAGTCGTGGTTCCTTACTTCCAATTTTCAAGTGCACTACATTCGTATAAGAGATGAAATATTGATAATTATACATGTGGTTGAAGTTGAGCCAGGTAATTTCCAACCGGATGCTTGGGGTGTAGAAGATAAACATTAGTTTATGCTATTAAAGAAGTATAGGCTACATAAATAACATACAATTTGTTATTTTTGTTCTTTGCTCTAAACAAGAATAGCAAGCATAAGGAATTGCTTTTTAAATGATGTGAGGCTGAGCAGTAGGATTTGCGATCTTAATATTGAATATGCTGAATTTATTAAAGTTCTACTTTTGTGCAGATAATCCTTTGTGACTGCATCAGATGTCACCGTTATGGCATAACAAGAATAAAAAATTCATGCATAAAAAGGGTATGACATATTATATATTTTTTGTTATTTTGTTGTCAGCAGGTGCAAAAGAAATATGCATGCAAAATGTTTATGTTCACTCAGGAAAGTCTATGCCTTTCTCTTTGGATCATGCCTATTCCCATCACATCAATAATATTTTGCTCTCCCTCTGAACCCCTTTGCTCATAGTCATCCTGGCAACGGTTTTTTCCCAGGTGGTTTTTAATCCGGGTCAGGATGGTTGTGTTCTAGCTCACGTTGTGCTTTGGTTTAAGGGCTTCGGCCCATGTTCTTGTTTGGACTTCGGTCCAGGACTTCGGTCCCTTATGTACTTGGTCCCATAACCCGATTGGGTTCCGTGGACGTTAAAAATTTTTCCTTCCTTCCTTCTACATAATTGTATGGTTGTTTTGCTTTAGAGAATGTTAACTAGCTGATTAAACTAGCATTGAAAAGCATCAAACTTGCAGGGGCTATACAATGATAAAAATATACAAGCCGAATGCTGAATCTGGCTTCCACTGAAAGCAGCATGTTTTACTTTGAGATCGTATACATTTCTCCACAAGATAATCTTTGTGCATGTGCAGCATGCACATTAGACCAAAAGTACATATGATTGTAGTCTGAATATCTTTAAATTTATAAAAGACCTGCAGATTTACAAGGTATCATGACCATGGGTTGTGCTTAGACAGCGTAATTATTATGTAGAATAACATTGTCAATTCCCAGTCTGATTACAAAAGTTAATAAGGTCCACCACGCTGTTAATCTTTGCAGCGACACGCATTCAAGTGGACACTATTTTACATAGAAATATCGAGTAACAATCTGTTATCTAATCCCCCAAATTGTGGAGGGTTCTGTTCAGTAGTAAAAAATAACTGTTCAGGTACAAATCTTTTCTTTCACTTGGTTTATTCGAGAAACAAATTTTCTTCAATATCAGCTCTTTTTTCTATGTAACCATGTGCATGATGAAAAGGATACTCCAATGTCTTTGCAGATTTTAGGGGCTGGCTTCCTTTTCAAAGCTAAAGAAATGCACCAATGCATCCCAGTAGGAGCAATTATGTAGAGCAATGATATCTAGGGGTAGCATGGTCTTACTAGGTTGATGTTCGTATATGGGAAGTGAATTTTGAATGTCGTCCATTGTTTCTTTGCTTGACACGATGGTGAGATCAATATTGTATGACCTTGGACCAATATGTGCCACCCATGGAATTATCTTGAGAGGTGTTGGCTGAAGCACGCAATCCTCTCTTGCAAAGAAAAAGAGGTAGTTTATTCATAACTGTAGCCCCAAGCTTCTGTATGAAGCAAATCCATTAGTTTAAATAGCACATGGTTTTGGAATCCCCACAGCTTTATAGCAACATTGTGTATGTTAATGGTAGGTGAATAAAAGTCATCATAGACATGTTACACATGCACTATTTGTGAACCTAAGGAAATGCTCTAGCGTTGAAACATAGAATCAATTTGATGTGTAAACATGAAACACATATATTAGTTTTATCAAAGGTATGTCATATGCTTTTGCAACGAAAATGCATTTTCTCACGTCATATGCTTTTGCCAAGAGTATCTTAGTATTTTAACTTTTATTAATAATATGTTTTTTCCAAGTATTATGGGTTAGGTTTGTGAGGTTAAATCCCAGCCGTGGATCTGGAGCATATCCTGGATACAATGCCAGATCAGTGGCCAGCATCTTTTTGGAGAAGAAATGGCTTGCCATTTCCTAAGGTCTCCATAAAAAATGGCTTGCCATTTAGACCATGCATATCCCATCACGCTGAGACCATGCGAACCGCGCCGAGCAATCGGATGGGATCCATCAGCGGGAGCCCGGTCTTCTTCTTGACCCTATTAAACAACCTAAACCGGTAATAGAAGCTTTGCCTCACCGCAAGAAGCTTTGCAATCCTCACCGCATGAAGCTTTGCCTACTCTCACGGTCGCCCCTGCCTCCTACTCTCCCGCCTTTTGCCCATATACGCATTCTTTCTCTCTCATTTGCTTTCGCTTTCTTCATTTGCTCGAAAACTAAGAAATCACAAATTTGGGATAAGAAACCCTAAAATTGGGACAAGAAACCCAAATCTTAGATCAAGGCGTCAGGCGGGTTTCCACGTTTACCGCTCGGGCCACGAAGGCGAGATCGGCTGCATTACAGCTAAGTAGGTATTCTACCGAGATCCAACGCGGCATTAAAGGCTATGATCCATTGGCGTTGAGCCGCGACCCACCACGGTGAGATCCCCTATAACAAGGTCCCATGTGGCCCTAGAAACCATGGCTGCCACCTTTCCATGTATATGCCGAAGGTAATGCACTTCCTCTCATTTGTAAGATTAGAATATCTCATTTTATTATCCTATTATCTACCCCTATATTTATACAACTCAAAGTAAGATAATCATCCAAACGCAACAAGAGGCAACATCATTTACAAGTGTAAAGAATTAAGTTTAATTTCTACAATAGAACCGTATTTATGCCCGGCAACGCCGGGCATCCGTTACTAGTTGAAATAATGTTCAAACCAGTTCCAAAAGGAGTAGAGCTTAATAAAAATATGGTTCATATCCTCAATGTTGTTACAAAACAGGGGGCATTGAGAATCAATAGGAGCAACATTTCTGGCTTGATGTTTAGCAATTGAAACTAGATTAGGGACACTACCATTAGCAAGGAGCCAGATGAAATATTCAAACTTAGGAGTTAAATAAGAATTCCAAACATTATTGAATAGCTTAAACTCAATATCATCCGAAATATTCCAGAAAGTCTTGGCCTTAGAAGCATTGCATGGTCTACTCAAGAATTTATATATTATGGAAACTTTGTATGCCCCTTTGTTATTAAGAGTCCAATCGTGCACAGAGTTTGGATTGGCCTCTAAATTATTGATCTTTTGCATTATGTGCCTGAATAATTTTCTATCAGAAAAGGTACCTCTTATTCTTTGCTTAAAGGCAGTCCAAGTGATCCATCTATTATTAACTCTGAGGTCACCTAAATTCAGAAAATTAAATTCACTCCGTTTTTTATAAATCCTTGGATGAATAGTAGCCAAAGAAGTTGAGCTGTTACTGGATAAAAGAGGGTTCCAAAATATACTTGTTCTGTGGTGACAGTTTTGAAGATCAATATGCTTGAAGGCTCTATGAGAGAAATTCCAAGCAGAGATAATATTTCTCATAAGAGGAGGAGTGTTGGCACCAACCTGCAGATTAAAGAAAGCAGATGAAGGGAGATGATGCATTACAGAGGGATGCCCTTTAATATAACTGCAAGAAAGCCAATGCTTGATAAAGATGGAAGCAGGATTACTGGCTTGATATAGAGACCTCCAAACATATTTACCAGCCAGAGCATACCCCTGTAGAAGAAGATTCTTACATCCAAGGCCACCCTGATTTTTGCTTCTGGATATTGATTTCCAATTAACTATATGGTGCTTCCCCCAAATGAAATTCCTGATGATCCTTTCTAATTGTTGGTAGATGGACTTTGGAGCAAGAAGGGCAGATGAGAAATAAATATGAGAGCTTGCAATCGCAGTATTGGAAATAATAGATCTACCAGCCAGAGATAAGCAACTGCCATAATTAGACAATTTCTTTTTAATTCGAGAGATGATAGGAGACCAAAGGCCTTTTATACCTGGATGGATAGAGGCATGCCTAGCAATTTGGTATATAATCAGTAGAAATATCACCAATAATAACACATTTGTCCCTGTTTAAATGAACTCCAGAAGCAGCATCGAAAGAATCAATGATCTTGAAAAAGAACTCTATATTTTGAGAATCATTTTTGAGAAAAGTGAAAGTATCATCTGCATACTGAGAAACTGAGAGAGAGGAATTGTCAGGGAGAGTGAGACCATGCAGAGCATTAGAATTTTGATGAAAATGAATAGCACATATTAGCATTTCAGTAACTACAAGAAATAAGTATGGAGCTAGAGGACACCCTTGTCTCACACCTCTGGCTAAAGAGAAGAATTTGGTAGGAGAACCATTAATGAGAACAGCAGATTCAGATCTTTGATTAAGCTCAATGATTAGCTTAATAAGTTTATCAGAGAAACCAAGTTTAGTGAGAGCAAATTCCAGAAAATCCCACCTAACAGTATCAAAGGCTTTGGAGAAATCTAATTTAAGCAAAATACAATTTTGCTTTGTCAAATTATTCCAGTGGAGGCCCTTTATGGCAGCAATATAGTTGTCAAAAATGTATCTGTTTGGTGGAAAAGCAGATTGGCTTGAGCTAATAACTTTCTGAAGATGACTTTTAATTCTGTTGGCAATTAGCTTAGCACAGATTTTGTAGGAGGTGTTGGTTAAGGAAATTGGCCTCCAATCATTAAAGATAGCTGGATTATGCACTTTAGGAATCATAGTAATAAACCCAGAGCAAATAGAAGGATGTAAGTGATTAAGATTCCAATAACCATAGATCATCTGCATTAAATCCACTTTAAGAACTTCCCAGAATTTAATATAAAATTATGTAGGAAGGCCATCAGGCCCAGGGCTTTTATTTCTCCCAAGGTTGATGGCATCGTTAACTCCAACAATAAGCACTTTGGATGCCTTAGTTAACGAGATAGATTTCATAACCAGGCCCAATCAAAATGTGCAGGTGCTTGGTGCATTAGAAGGAGCAGGAACTCAGTCAAAAATTGGGGATCATCAGGATATTCCGATTCAAGATATTCTTGTTTAGGCTATTCCGATTCAGGAAATTCCTGTTCAGGCTATTCCTATTCGGGATATTTCTATTCAGGATATTCCTATTCCAGATGCTGTTCTTAACATGTCCTGGATCCTCCGAATCAGACTAACGTTGAGGTGGGTAAAAGAAAATCACGCGCGCCTAAGCAGGTGCAGAAGAAACAGGTGTTGTGTAAAGGCCCTTCGAAGCTCAACAAGAAGGGCGAACCGTTTAAGCCAAAGTACAGATGGATTCGTGAGATCCGGCACTTCCAGAATCACGTGAAGTGGGTACTTCCAAAGCTCACTATGGCGAGAATCTGTAGGGAGGAGATTCAGAACAGGTACGCGAAAATGAAGGAGGATAGGAGGAGGTACCATGGTTCTGGCAGAGCTTTTCCAATGCCAGAAGAGGTTAATCGATTTACTGCAAATGCCCTTGATGCTCTGCCGCGGCTGAGAATCACATGGTCGAGTTTTTTGATGTGTGAAGTGTGCCGTGCATGAAAAGAGGGTGATGATCATGCAGAGGGATGTTGCTTTAACGAAATATTTTCGAGGCATGTAAAGTGTTGGTTTTTTTCTTAATAAAAAACTTTTAGTTGCATTATGTTTGTATATTATTTGATTTGGTTATATGTATTCTGTATCTGTATCGACCTAGAAATTGTAGGTATAAACTTATGTTTAGAAATTACGGTGCGAATATTAGCTATCCTATAATTAAACGACAACTTGTTTCGCATAAATGACAACTTGTTTCGCACCGTGGCCACGGTGCGTAACAGGTTGTCGTTTAGTTATAGGATAACTAATAATCCTATAACTAAACAACAACCTGTTACGCACCGTTGCCACGGTGTGAAATAAATCCTATAACTAAACGACAACCTGTTACGCACCATGGCCACGGTGCGAAATAAGTTGTTAATTAATTATAGAATAAATAATATTCGCGCCGTGGCCACGGTGCGAATTATTGACTAGTCATTACTGAATGCCAATATAATTCGCATCGTGCCCACGCTACCAAGATAGCATCCTACACACATTAGAGTTGTATATTATGCTCAACATTGTTATATTATTAATATGGATTTGCTCATACATTCGAAACCCCAGAAGTATATCTTCTACCTTGTCTGATCCTTGTGGATCTCCACTCCCTTTAATTTTGTGCTGCACTAGATCTACACCATATCTGCTTTCTTTTTTCCTGCTGAGCTTTTCTCCTCAATATTATAGCCAAAGTCATGTCTTGTTTTGCCTTATCTTTTTTCTTTAGCTTGCAGATAATCCTTCTGTAGAACCATTGACACATCTGTTGCAATGAATTACCACACGAACCTCGATTTTGGGTGAACCTAAAAAAAACATTCTTGGCTTGTTTATGTGACTTCTCTATTCCCTGCGTATTCCATAATTCCAAGCTCCCGTACTGTTTGGCAAACCACAAGTCATGGGCGTGAAGTATATGAATGTAATGTGTAACATTGCATTCTCCCCATGCTTGTATGATCTTTTCTATTTCTATATTCAAGAGTCGAAGCTGCTCTTGCCGTTTCAATACTTTTGCAGCTTAGATTAGGTGGAAGGTAGAGTTTCCTTGCAGTGTTAGAGTCCATATAGCAACAGGTTGGATCTTCAAGGATTTGAAGCCCTTTCTAAACAGGTAAAATGATTTCTACAGATGCCTCTTAGTGGGGTTCCATATCGTCTGGTGATTTTACATATTTTGCCCATTCATTAAAGATAAACATCTATTTTTAAATTTTTCCCATTGGCAAGGGACTGCCAATCTTGCATGATATGAAGTTGTCATCTCTTTTTTGTGTTTATAGGTGCAGCAAAGGGGCTTCTTGCCAGAGAGTTATAAAGTGGAGATGATTGAGACAAATGGCGAAGCAGTCGTAGTGGTTTTTGGTTGAGACAAATCTGAGCACTTGGTTGCAACGAAATTGGAAAATATCAAAAGAAAAAAGGTCCAGGTATAAGCCTTTCCCGTATGTCTACAAAGTAAAGTTTTCTAATCACTGATTTTTTAAGCAAGTATTGCGCTCCATTAGGATTGTTTAGAATGGAAGATTCGAGAATCTGCCACTCTACCACATGGAAAGCCAACATTGCATTGCATTTGTGCAATACTTTTGGTAGAAATTGCATACTTTGATTGTCTTTATTTTAGGGCCATTTTCATATCAAATTAAATGTAAGTTCTTCTTCTGTAAAGCCTGTCATTAAGCAAAGAAATATAAGAGGGTCTATTCTATAAGAGGGTCTATGTTGCTTCGCAGATGACAACAGAGTTTCATCTTCTTAAAATTTCTTAGATTAGATATTCATTCCATGCTGTTGTTTAGGATTCTGAGATTCGGGAGTCTGCCATTGAGGATTTTTCTGCTTTCAGTTTCCTCGCTATTGCTTTTGAGTTTGATCAAATTGGAGATCTTTTTTTGTTTCTCCTTTACTTTCTTCCATCGCTGTTCTACAGGCAGTGAGAACAAAAGCGTGACGTCTAATAATACTAAAGGTGGATCTATGCGTGAAGTCAAGCCATCTAAATACCCAATTTGTGTGTGAGTTTGTTCACCATTTTATAGCTATATCTGTTACATTAAGTTTGTTCATCTTCTGGGTATAGTGAAGATTTGCAAAATTGAGCCCTTTCATGCTTTTTATTGTGTTTTTTCCTATTTCGGTTTGAAGCACTATGTTGTATTGTGAGTCTATTTGCCAGTCAAATCTGTAAATCCTTTTGCCAGTTTTAGGACTAGCTTGAGCCCCAATCAGACTGCAAGTGCATTTTGTGACTTATTATGATATCCATCTTGAATAGATGATGGGCTCTGTTGTGGATCTTATGCCTGCAGTTTTGCATCCTCAAGATCTTGCAATCATTTTCCAGAAGAAAAAATAAGAAACAACTTTTAAATTGTTTGCCGCTTTTCAAAAATTGCATCTGTTCATTAAAGGTAAAGAAACTCGTATTTCTTTGATGCTAAGCTTCTATTCTTTGATACATTTGTTGAATGCATTCTTTCCTTGATGCGTGCTCTATCCATTCGATATACAAAGTTATTTGCATATAATAGATGTCATAGATGTCATTTTTCCAAGTTATACTAGTAGATGATTGTTGATAGCCTTATAGCGCTTGCTTTTCTCAATTCATGCAAGAGATAAATATGTGAAAGATATGGCTGGCATGTCAAACATTGTATATCATCCCAAAGTTTGTAGAGTGTTGCTATTGAGGTCCTCATTAGGGCTGCAAGTTAAGTATGTTTAATGTTGAAGCCTCCTTGCTTTTCCCTTGGTAAGACATATTTCATATGTAAAGTGTAAAGTGAGGACATCTCTCTACATGGTTTTTCTTAATTGTAGCTAGTGCATTAAGCTAAAATGCAGAAGGCAGGAGTTATGAGAATGAGTCACAGACCTGCAAACAACATTGGCCTTGTTCTTTTCAAGAAAGACGTACTTTTCTGGATTAGCTATCCCACTTCTTTTTTGCCACCAAAACAAGGTGCACGTAGGAAACACATTTGTATGTTTTGCAAGACATTTGAAAATACATTGTAGGTTGCATTAATGTTGGACAAGCCAAGGTGAGAAAAGAAAGAAAAATGAAAGCTTGGCTTACTCAATATGCATAGTCATCTAAACTCTATAGGGGATCTCCGAGGACTACATGGAATTGTAGGGCATGGTGGCAAGCAAACAGAAGGACACAAGGGCATTAATGCATCAAGAGAGGAGGTAAAAATGTTGGAGCCATGTTCATTCCTGTCACATAAGCACAATGCAAATTTTTTTAATAGAGCATACAAGTATTTTTTTTTCCTGTTTGCTTCCGTTGTTAACTATATAGATTGCATCACAACAGGTCTAAGATATATCTTTGCACGGAACGCGCTCATGCCTGACTTTTGTTTATGTGCCCAAAGATCCCCTTCAGCAAGAGAAACTGTTAAATAATACTGCAGCATAACATGCATAGTTATATAATATATCCACTATAGATGTTTCTTCATTTATTATTGAATGTTCCTTTATGCTTGAATATCAACGTTTCAGTATGCTGTCATGCATGGCAGAATGGAATTATGTTCTAGCTAGGGGGTGATAAAATATATGTAAGCACTAGAATATTTGATTTAGGTTGTGAATTTCAGTAAAGCAGTTGAATGATGTTTATAAGTTCTGTGTATGAGATGATGAATGGTAAAGGAGTTGTTATATGTGGTATGATAAATGTCCGTCCTTTAAGAAATAAATTAAGTACCATAAAAAGACAAACATTTGCTAAAATGAGGCAACTTTTGACCTCCGTTACTAGATCCTCTCCTCTTAGATGTTATTAGAAGAGGGTATGAAGGCATATAATAGATGCTCTTCTCTTTGCCTTAACATTTTCCTAGGATGTTCATCTTACATATCATGACAATTTAGGTTATCTTTATATCGTGACAATTTAAGTTATTTTTTTGGACCTAGAGCTACGTTTTCCTACTCATTTTTCGCAAGATTATTATATTTTTTATAAAAAACAATATGTAATTAGTCAACTCCTACGTAATAAGCCAAACATAACACATCTACTTACTAAAGGACTTCAACATAGATAATATGTACACAGATAATATCAAAGAAGCATCACATTGCCATGACATTGCTATAACACGATGCACAATTCTATCAAGCGTGGCAACGCCGGCACAGATTTTTTAGCATAAGTTTTGTTTTATGTTTTAAGCATTGTTTTCTCCGACCCCGATATTCGACCATTGATCACATCTTCACACTCAGGGCCCTGGTCGAGGACAGCAGGAACCGTCGCGAGGACCTGTACTGCTGTTTTGTGGACTTTGCAAAAGCTTTCGACAAAGTACCCCGGGAAAAGTTGTGGGCGAGATTGTCCCTATGGATCTGCAGAACGCAGTGTACAGACTGTACGAGAGCTGCACAGGCCGCATGCAACCGGAAGGACAGTCATTTGCCAACAGCATTGGAGTTAGGCAAGGTTGTCCTCTCTCACCCACACTCTTTGGACTTTACATTGACCAGTTGGAAGCCTGGCTTGCTGCCAATGGGGGGGACGGTATACAGCTCTTGCACCAGGTCATCCGGCAGCTCATCTATGTGGATGATGTGGACCTTTTGGCCCATACACCAGAGGGCATGCAGGCACACCTAGATGCCCTGGACACATTCTGCCAGGCGACAGATATGCGTGTCAACCTGGCCAAGACTAAGGTGGTCCTCATATCCTCCTCACGTCATCCAGCACCTCCGGCGCTCACTTATCAGGGGCAGATGGTAGAGCTCACACCTAGCTACAAGTACCTGGGGGTGGAATTTCCGTCCTCAATGTATTGGGATGCATCCATTCGCCTTCGGGTGACCGCAGGTTGGAAGGCGCTGTACGCAATGCAAAACAATAGTCACAAGGCAGAGCTGTATGACTGGGGCCACCAGTCACATTTGTTCCGGGCACTGGTGGAGCCAGTTCTTTTGTATGGGGTTGAGGTGTGGGGCCCAGTGGTATCTTTGGTGACTTGGAACGACTTAGAGCAGGTCCAGAAGGCATTTTTGACGCAGGCACGTGGCGTCAAGCCCTCAGGTCCATATCAGATCTTGTTGCAGGAGAGGATTCATGCCCCTGCAGCATGCGGCCCTCGATAGACACATTGTTTATTTCCAGAAGGTGGCCAGCATGGGCGACACTCGGCTCCTGCACTTGGCGTGTTGTGGCGATGAGTCCGCAATGACTCAGGGCTTGTTGGAAGGACAAGAGAGCCCAGTGGCTGGCGTGCTGGAACGTAGACGCACATAGGTGCGTCCAGGTGCACACAGACATCGGCCGGGATAGGCTGAGGGGGTACTTGGACTCTTGTTTCCTGGGGAAGCTCTGGGACCATCATGCTCTGGAACAGGTAAGATGGCACACTACAAATAGCACATAAACCCCACCCTGGTTCGAGGCCCACAGCTCTACCTGCGTTCTAAGTTGCCCATGAAGAAGCGCAGGATCATCGCGTCCATTCGAACAGGGGCCCACCCTTCGGCTTGAGACGGGTCGGTGGGTTGGAGAGCCGCGCCAGGACAGGCTTTGTCAGTATTGCCCGCTGGGGGTTGTTGAGGATGAAAGCCATGCCTTCCAGAGCTGTTCAGCCTATAGTCAGATTCGGGCTCGCTACGTTCTCTTGGTGCGACCTGGTCTGCCCCTGCACGAGCTACTCAGTACGCCGTCAGTTCGATCCCTTGGCTCCTACCTCCAGGAGGTTCTGGATCTGCGGACTCACCTCTGCCCCGGGCGCCTACCTGAGGTGCCAGGAATTCATGTGTATATGTATATTTGTACAGCTACCAGCAGGCTTGTTGCTGCGACGGTTTTTCCCTCGTAAAGGGGGGTTTTTTAATCCGGGTCGCAATGGGCTTGCTGCACCCGTGTAATTTGGGTCCCATTCCTTCCTTCCTTCCTTCCTTCTACTGAAATACATAAACTAATGCATTGATGATACTGTTATTAGACAATTTTAATAACAAAAGTAATTAGAAATTGCAAATAATGTCCATTCTTAACATGTGATGTTGTTGAAAGTTGCACATATGGATGTTAAAGGCCGAGTAAAAACACATGCCAGAATGTTAGCCCGGCAATGCTAGCTACACGTTTACTAGTATTAATGCCAGCTACACGTTTACTAGTATTAACTAGGATTCACTCCAAGGTTGCGATGGGAATGTTCAATCTGCAAAGAATAATTCATGTTTGTACCTCCAAAGAAATATTTTTGCAAAGATGCTCTAATGCCTTCTGTTAATTAGATCAATCAATTGCAGTTTTAAATGCAACAGTTAGGCGATAGGATAGAGCAACTGCCCTATTCCGTTGCCACAATTTATAACGTCTATTGTACCTTCCAAACTATCCTTTGGTATTTACATTGCCTACAAGAACAAGAAATCCAAGTAGTTCATATTTGTACGAACTACTATCATTTCTATACGCAAACTACTATCATTTCTATAAGCGAGACATCATACATTAGAAGGAAGGAAGGAAGGAAGTATATTTTAACGTCCACGGAGGCACACTGGCCTATGAGACGGCACAATACAATATATCAGATAGTATCCAAACACAAAAGAAAACCACAAAAGCCCTATATAATGTGTCTCTATCACTGGGACGAAAAAACCCCCATGTGGGAGGAAAAACCCTTGTAGTAGGCGTTCAAATTCCCTATCTGGGCGCTCAAATTCCCTGTGCTGTGAGGGACTCTCTGACGGTGGAGACTTGCAGAATGTAGGACGCAAGACGTGCAACCATTGGCGAAGCCAGCAACTGATGAATTGCTATCTCAGAGCATCTGAGATCGGCATGAGCTGCTCGGATGTGTGCATATGCCGGACACTCCTGTAGAGCATGGTCATCTTCTACTATCTACATGTGGCAACACTGGCATAGTCTCTCATGCCGGGGGATTCTCTGCCCTCCATCCATACCCCAGCGGCCTGTCTCAATTCTGAGATCCTGTCCTCATTGCAGCTATGGCTCTCCGTTTCTTAGTAGAGATGTGTGCCTTCAAATATCGGTGTGGGCCATGTTCCAGCGACGGATTAACCTGGGCTTCGCAAGAGTGAGCACATCCCAGAGAGAGGCAGCAAAGCGCTCATTCAAATGCAGCTCCTGTTCCCCGATATCCGGCATAGCCATAATTTGTTGATAGTCTATGGACCATCTTGCGAACCATCCCTTACAATGCTCCTGCCACACTCTCTTCAGTCGTTGTGGCCCTTGTGCCAATAACAGAGCCCGGGGAGGGAGATGTTGTGCATCCATTCTGTCAACCTTATGGAAATACGCAAGGTGCCTGCGCATAGCAGAATGCTGCAGGGGCCAAAAACCCGTCTCATACAGTAAAATCGGATAAGGCATCGTGTCCCTGACGCCTAGGCTATATGTCAAGAAGGCCTTCTGTACCCTCTCTAGCTTATCCCAGGTGTCCTTGCTAATCGCTAGACTCCAGACCTCTACCCCATATAGCAATACTAGTTCAACGAATGCTCTGAACAGGTGTGTTTTGTGTGCCCAATCGTAAAGATCTATTCTGTAACAGCTATTCTGCATTGCATACAGGGCTTTCCATCCCGCGCTGACCCTTCTTTCTACACAGTCATCCCATAGCATGTTAGCAGAAAAATTGATTCCCAGATACTTAAAGGTCCTTACAACATCCATCTTTTGTCTTCTGTAATAGAAGTCTGGGTGCATAAAACGTTACATTTGCTTCATGTGTTTACTTTTCAAATGTTGTGAATGATTTGTTAAATTGGACCACCTAAATGACATTAATGGAATATTTCAGGTACAATTAAACTCCGTACCTACCAACTATGATTTCGATGTTACATAGTTTTACGTTGTCTAATCTGTATTCATATTATTTATATCGAGGCCGCTTAATTGTAGATCGCCATTTATCTCCAATGAAGATTATGCATGCTACAATAATCTAAAAAGCCAAATTCACACAAAACCTTTATAGCCTAGCAACGTTGAGCTTGGTTTTCTACTGGATAAGAATGTTCATAAAACATCGATCAATACATAAACAACATATATGTTCGTGTATGATGCTATAGTGGTTGGTTCATCATTTACAGTTTTTTCCAATTTATGCCCAGCGACGCTGGGCACCTTAACTAGTAGATTCTTAAAATCAATTCATATAGAGAATGCCTCTGCAAGTGACAATAATCTTACCTCCCATCCTTCGCGTACAATATTCTGAGCCAAAAAAGCCTGCAGTCAGATTTGACCCCACGTTTCTATACTATCTACACCATATTGAATCTAATTTATTTTATGTATCTATGCGATATTGCCCTTGTGATACCTTGAAATGTGTAGTGCTGCCTACAGTTCTTAGTCATCTAAGGACGACCATGATGCATCTATGTGGAACACGCCTTGCACAATGGACTGTTGCATTATCCCTACATGGTATCACATTAAAAAGGGATTTAAGGTGAGATTCCTATTTGCCTCCTCATATTTCCGCTATATCAAAGCTTCCACAACCCCTTGGATGACTAAAATTGCCTCCAAGAAACTCGAAGAAAACAGCATGCTTCACTAGGGAGTAGGAGACCAAACAAAACAGCCCTAACAAACCACAACCATGGAATTTGGGATTAGCTCCCATCTAGCATCATGTTCACTATGGAATATCTTAGAATATGCCAAACCTCAAGGTGAATTTTCTCAAATATTTCTCATCTAAAGATTATCAAGGGGCGTCTGTAGCCAATCAGATATGGCAATAGCGTACAGGCAATCTTATCTGGGCATGTTGACACGTCTACCGTTTAAGGCCATCTGAAACAAATGAGAAAAAACCACGTTAGCATTAAGGTACCTTCGGAAACCTGATGTGGCGTCTTCAGCAAAGAGAATGATCTTTGCCGGAGGTAGGAGAAGTTCTCAATTTTAGCTCCTGCTGTTTTAGCTCCTGATTTATGTTGGGAATGGGCGGTTTCTGAACCTGGAACAGAATTTTAGAATTGATCTAGGGCAACTTTAAATCTTCTCATGGCACCCATTGCAAGAGTGCTGCAGCATTGTCCAATAACTCTAACTGGAATTTCCACTATCAAGGAGGATAATTGCTCTTGTTCTACTGGTTTTGAATATGGCCACAGGGCATTGTTGGCTAAAGGGATAAATTACGATTCCAACTTTACGCATTCTCATAGGAGTTTATTGCTGTACAGGGCATCGAGTGGATTGCCAGCAAAAGTTGGGACACAGGTGTTCAAAGGAAGAAAGAATGACTTCGGAGAGCTTTTCAAATTTGGAAGCAGAAAGACAAAAGGAGATGAGTCTGAAGGACAAGGCTCTGGAACACAACTTACCAAGTTCACAGATAGAAGCCCTCTTGTGTTGAAGAAGGAGCCAACAGGTCTTGAGGCGTTATCACTGGGGCGACTTAGGCGCACTGACCCAAAGACTGTGTTTGTAGCAGGTGCAACAGGACAGATAGGAGCCAGAATTATTCAGCAACTCCTGAGAAATGGATTCAGTGTCCGAGGAGGGGTGCGTGATCTCGTCTTCGCCCAACAGCTTGCAGAATTTGCAACACAATATGGGGTCAGTACTTTCCCCTGTCTGCTTGAAGATTCAGTGCAGTATTGTTTAATAATGATAATTAGGCTTGAAGAGCATGAGCAATAAGACTGTAGAGACAGAAGAAAACTAGTCTACAGGGGGAAGAGATGTCTTCCTCCAAGTTAATTTGTTAAGAGCATTGATTACAACACAATCTGTGCTGGCAATGCAGGTAATAAGCAGAGATGAGGCACGCCGGCTAAATGCAGTTGAATTTGATCCTAAGAGTGTGGAATCAATTGCCAAAGCGATAGCAAATGCTGGTAAAGTAGTAATCACCATTGGTCCCACAGAGGATGGACCAAGAGGCAAGGTTACTGTTGGCGATGCCCTGCGCATGATGAAGGCAGCAAGCTTGGCCAATGTTGGCCACTTTGTTGTGGTAGCTGAGGCAGGAACTGGTGCGGAAAACAATGGTCCCTTAGCAGGGATCTCATCTTTCTTCAGCAATTTATTCAGCCGAGCAACCGATGGTTCAATTGAGACACTTTTGGAAAACATTGTTGAAACAGATCTTAGATATACTTTTATTAAGACAAATCCAACAGCTGGTGTGGATGACTATTCTCCTGAAAGCGACAACATTGTTCTACTATCAGAGGGTACATCAAGTGAAGGTACTAGCAAGGTAAATCATGTTCAAATGGATACCTAACTTAGAAATTTTATTTGTTTTAACCCTGAATACTTATGTCACAGGCAACAAAGGCTCAAATAGCGAAGGTTGTTGCTGGGGTATTTATAAATACATCCGTTTCAGAAAATAAGGTATCTATGTTCTTGCAATATAAGTCCACATGTCTCTGAGGAGATAATTTTATTTGCCTGGGTTTGCAGGTAATTGAAGTTGCAACTATGGATTCTGCTCCAGTTTGCTCCATTGAGGAACTTCTAATGTAAGTGCCAATGTCATGAAGTTGAATAAAAATGTACATTTAATCAAGAATATGCAATCTAAGTCTTGGACCTGCTGTAGTGCAATACCAATTGATGGAAGAAGAACTGCATTAGCAGAGGTACGAGCAAAAGCTGAAGCCGAGGAGAGGGAGAGACAGATACGTGCACAGGCAGAGGTTGAAGCCAGGTTGGCTTTGGAAGAGGCTAAAAAGGCTGCTGTTCTTGCCAATGAGCTTGAGCAAGAGGCCAAAAGGCTGGCAGCAGAAGAGATGAAGGCAGCAGCAAAAGCACAAAAGGCAAAGGCCAAAGCCGAACAGGCAGCAGCATCTTTGGGAACTGTAAGCTCAAGAACAATTTCAAGCCTACAGGAGGATGAAGATTCATCACAAAATGGTCTACTAGGACTCATCAACAAAACAATTTCAGGAAGGAAACCTTTGGGCACTACTGATGAGCCAGATAAGAAACCAAAAGTTATTAAGATAGGAAATATTTTCCAGCCTCTATCTGGTCGAGTTCCAGCTGACCTGAGGAAGCAAAACCAGTCAACTGCAAAGACAAAAGTAGAGGAAGAACCTGTGGGGCAAAAAAAATCTAGCAATTTGTTTGGTGGCTTGTTTCAACAAGAAACAATATATGTGGATGAGGACTAGGAGCTTTCAGCTTTTCCTCACTGCATCTGGGTATAGAATCTGCTATGCTCAATTCTCCTGTCTAATATTGTATTATATTATTGTATCAATAACCACCCCTTCTCTTTCACATTACGTGA
The DNA here is from genome assembly GCA_021234155.1 of Isoetes taiwanensis. Classification (NCBI taxonomy): domain Eukaryota; kingdom Viridiplantae; phylum Streptophyta; class Lycopodiopsida; order Isoetales; family Isoetaceae; genus Isoetes; species Isoetes taiwanensis. The sequence goes on from JAJEKV010000002.1 coordinate 40,080,831, forward strand.
ATATCTTGGGGTCATGGCTATAGAATTGACAACAAAAGAACAAACAGATAAGTGGCTTTGCCAATTGTGACAATTATATGAGCATAGCACTCGCTAATGCATTAATATAGATTGCGATATCCTGCTTTTAATCCAATACGACATGAGAAAGTTTGCTCATGCTACAAAGACATGGTATGGCTTCTCCTGAAACTTGCCCAAACAGAAAAATAATCAGGAGGAAGAACAGGAGAGACTCATTTGGGTAACAGGAAAAAGCAGTGAGGTTACCTTGGGACATAAGCTCTATTATGGCCGCATTGATGCTTCAATAGTGTAGAAATCATGGGGCAATATTAAAGGGTTACCCACCTTTGGGGTAACCTCTTATTGTCAAAAAAAAGCTGAGTTACCTGGATAAGGGTTACCCACCTTTTGGGTAACCTCTTACTGTCAAGAAAAAGCTGAGTTATCTGGGCAAAATGAAAAATTAATTTGTAACATTACATGCAGCCTTCCAAAATAGTTCTTTGTTGGTTTTAATTTGCCTTTGTTAATACTACTCCTAGGGCCAATCTGTAGTCACACTATTAGTTAATACGAGAAAGTTGTTTTTTAGGTGAAATGCTAACAAAACGAAGTTCACGATGGGGAATGCAATTTCAAAGAACATAACCTGGAAAACATTCGTTGTGTTCTTGCAGATAGAGTGCAACATCCATCAGTGATACCTCATTCCATTCTCCAGAAAATTGCATTGTGTAACGGGTATCGGCACTCCACTTAAAAAGTTCTTCCTCCTCAAGCATCATCTGTAAAAGCCCATGTCCTTTGAGGAGGCAATGGAATTCGTAGCATTACCTGCCATCGAGCATGACTTCGACATGGATGTGTCTGTGTAGATCTGAAATGATGATATGGGATGCGTAAGTTACTTTGCTTATTTTTTAGGTCGTGTCAATCTGAAGGAATATGATCTCTTTTAAGCAGCTAGCTATCCATCATATCTACCACGAAACTCACCACTTTTAACCGAAAGACCAGAGTGTCCATTAGTTGCTAATTAAGCACTGAAAAGATCATTAAGTTTGAGCCACTACTAATCAGAAGCGCATCCAAAACTCACTACTGGTAATCAGAAGAGTGTCCATTAGTTTCTACATAAGGACTGAAAGATCATCAAGTTCGAGCTAACTAGGAACCAACACGGTTCTCAAGAGATGCCATGGAAGTAGGAGTAATGATAATAAAACAAATGAGATGACTCCAATCCTCTGACTGTAACTGATACTTTAGGCTCCCATGTTGCAAAATCTTATGTGCAAAATAGCACACAAGGCTATAACTTCCTACGGTTGATCTTCCATAAAAAGCACGAGATGGATATTTCTCCATGATTTTAGGCTCCATTAAGGGATGTTTTTCTATGTGCATGAGAAGATGCTAAAGAAAAGCATGGCCCATCTTTATCGGAGAATGCATGGTGAGATCCATTTTCCAAACAGAAGGAAACTAGAGGCCATAGAACAGCAATAAGAATATTTATAGGTTCCTTAGCGTGTCAAAGCAAATTAATGAGTCTTTCAAAGAGAAACAAAGATTCAAACCAAAACAGAAGCTGATCTGATAAGATCTTTAGCTTAGCTACTTATTCTCTGACATTTCCTTCCCTCGTTATACTGCACTTGCTGAATTTAATGCTAAATCCTTGCACCTTGAACTTTCGAATGCACAATTCAGAGAAGACACCCCAAATTGCGCCAATGAATACCTCACCTTATTTGGGAGGTAATTACTTACATAACCCAGTGTTTCAAGAAATGCCATGCAACTTAGTCCCTAAACAGTTAATTTTTAGGCAGCGAAGAAATATCAGATCTCGATGGCTTAAAAACCTATCAGAAAGAATCTAGTTTTACCCATCCCCTCCGCCGCGAGTCCGCCACCTAGCCTGGCGGCGCTGCATTGGTCATTGTATACAAGTTAGTTAAAGAGTGTGTGCGCAGTCCTGTAGCTCATGCTGCATTAATACCATTCGTTTCTTATGTCAACAGCTTCCTTGGACAAAATTCATTTCCCTCACTCTATCTAAACAATTGTGCCATGGAAATCACCAAAATATGAAGCCCTAGTCATCAATGGTAGTCGTCACAAGAACACAATCCGCCTACAAAATGATGCCTACGATAAGGATCTTTAATTATGATCTCACGCATTTCTAACCTTGAGATGATCTTACTGGCATTGTGGCAGTCCGTACATACACGAAGATTCTTTGTTACACGTATGGTTGTGCCTGGAGGAGTGCTAACGAGCCCAAAAACTATTGCCAATTTTTCACAGTGTCCACACAAAGCATCTTCCTTATCTTTGTCTCGTCTTTCTTGCAGTACCAAGTTGAGTTTTGGCAGGAACCCTTCCTCCTTCATTCTCGTGGTTAACGACTTCAAGACAGCATAAATGGTTTCACTTTGCTGGTGATTTCTGTCTCCAACTACAAACTCATGCACATTCTTCTTAACTTCAATCCAGGCCTTTGCAGGTTTTTTCCATGCACCTCTCTGGTGTCTTAGATCTTCTAATTTTGCAGCATCCTTCCACATGCATGCATCAGTATAGATGCCTGACATGAGGACATAACCACTTGCATACTGAGGATCTGACTGGACAATTCTATCAAAGCATTCTTTTGCCAATTCCACATTGCCATATGTTCTGCAAGCAACAAGCAAAGATGCACAACCAATATCACTTGGTTGAATAGTTTGAAGTAAGCTCTCTGCCTCGTTCAAATACCCTGCACGGCCTAGCAGATCGACCATGCAGACATAATGGCGAACATCTGGTATGACGCCATATTCTTCCCTCATAAGCTTGAAATATCCATACCCCTCATGCAGTGAACCTGCATGACTGCATGCAGCAAGAACTGCAATAAATGTGACTTCATTTGGCTTGATTCCTTCCTGGTGCATGCCCTGGAGACACTGTCCTACCAGTCTAAGATCACCACATTGTGCATAACCTCCAATAATTGCACTCCAGATCACAACATCACGATTTGGCAGTTTCTCAAAGTTTTTGCATACATCTTCCAAGTTTCCGCATTTAATATACATATCAACAAGAGAACTAGCTACAACAGCATCACTTTGGAGGCCACATTCAATAATTTCATTATGAATACAAATTCCCTTCTCAATTGCTCCAATGCTACCACATGCCTTTAAAACACTTGAGAATGCAAATTTATCTGCCTTTAGACCCTCCTCCTGCATTCTTTCATAACATTTTAGTGCAAGAAGCCCTTCACCCTCCTGAGCAAATCCTTCAATAATTGTACCCCAGGTTACAACATTAGGAGATATGCCATCCCTCTTCAAATTCTCAAGACAATCTAAGGCAAGACAACCCTCGCCATGTTGGGCATAACCTGCAATCATTGCATTCCAGGATACAACATCCCGATTTAGCAACCTGCTAAAGGCACTCTGTGCCTCATCTAAGCTCCCACCTTTGGCATACATGTCAACAAGAGCAGTGCCCACAACCATGTCAGATTGGAGCCCACTCTCAAGAATTTGCTCATGGATGCATCTACCCTGTTCTATCATGCCCAAGCTACAACAGGCTCTCAAGATGCTCAAAAATATGACTTTGGTAGGTTTTCTACCCTCATGCTGCATATTCTTGAAACATTCTAGGGCAAGCAATCCTTTGTCACACTGGACATATCCGGCAATTATCGTGCCCCATGTGGTCGCATCTTTCTCCACACCCTCAAGCTCCATATTGTCGAAATATTCTTGGGCAAAGCTGGTTTGATCATGCATTGCATATCCTGCTATCATTATGTTCCATGATATTACATCTCGACTGGGCAATCTGTCAAAAACTCTAAATGCTTCTTGCATATTTCCACATTTAACATACATGTCAATGAGTGCATTTCCGATGACAACATTCTGTTGGAGGCCACTTCCAATGAACTGTTCATGTATGAGCCGGCCTTGCTCAACATATCCTATGCATGCTTTTGAAATACTGGAAAATGTAAATGCATCTGGCTTAATCCCATCATGATGCATTTGATTATACAGCTGAAGAGCCATCTCCCCCGTACCAAGCTTGGTATACCCCGAAATAATAGTATTCCATGTATAGTTGCTTGGTACTGTAACTCTGCAAAATGCTTGATTTGCATTGATCAAGCTTCCATCGGATGCAAACAGACGAATAAGGTGGTCAGACAAGACAGGAACCAAATCAAGCCCACTACGGTTCAGCAAAGATTCAATACGCATATCAAGTTCTAGGTCTTGTGACTTTGCACATCCAAGTAGAAGCTGGTAAGCAAGGTCTCTTGATATGGGTACCCCTTGCTGCTCCATGACCTCCACGGATTTGAATGTCTCATACAGCCTGATCAGGAATCTAGTTACTATGTGTTTTCCAATTCGAAATGTAAATAGTTATTTAAACCTAGCCAATGAAGGCCTATATTAAACCAATTTTGTTATTACCTGGATGAGGATGAGGCTTCCTGAAGCAGGGATGTCTGAAGCCTGGTAGCAGCAACAGCCCGCAGCAGCATTTTGTTTTGATTTTGATTTCAATGATCGGAGCAATCGAATCAGACATGATTCATCAAAATCTAACCCAAAGAACAGACTTTGTAGAATATAACACAAGAGGGACGTGTATTATGTTTGAAACTAGAAACTGGTTCCCGGCAGCATAAGAATAGGAATGGACTGTTAAATCACCTCAATAACGAAGTTGTATGAAAACAAAAATACTTTTTGCTACATTTGCCACATTTTCTCATTCAATACATAATGTGTCCGGTGCATTTATGGGCTCCCGATTTGGGTTTGGATTCCAGACAGGGTATTAGACTCGTGAATAAGGGTATTAACTTGTGGTTTCGACGTGCACGGTTATTTCACAAGTTGAATACCCTTAATTTCGAGTTGATATTAGGCAAGTCGAATACCTCCAAGATGGGAAAACTCCTTTGCCGGAACTGCTATCCCCAAAAAAAAAGGGGTATTAGACTCGTCTAAACTCACCTGCATTATACAAGTCGAATACCCAAGTGCATTATACAAGTCGAATACCCAAGGGGGTATTAGGCTCGTTTAAACTAAGGTATGTATTGTGCACGTTGAATACCTCCTTTGGTTATCCCACAAGTCGAATACCCCCCTTTGGTTATCTCACAACTCAAATACTCCCCTTACAGCCTACCAGGCACTAGATATCTCACATCTGCATTCCATAAGTCATATTTTAGAGTTAAAAGACATCATTTGTATACAAATTCGTCAGAAAATTGATGCAAGTTTTTACATTGAGAATTAAAAAAAAAAAGTGAAGAAAAACAAGCAAATTATAATGATTGTTTGTAGGTAATGATGATTAATCTCTGTAATATTGTGATGTTTAAAAGAAACACATATCAAATAGTTAAGGGTCCAGAGATTTGAACCCTGGATATTCCATTTGCCTAGACATGCAACAGTTATACTTGTGCCCAAGGCATCTATACTTGACAAAATTAAACTAGTGAAAGATTGAATTCAGCATGTGTGTCAGTATTTGTTGAAGCGCAGCATACTCAATGTAAAAGCTGGAATTTATCAATGTTTCATATATAAAGACAGATCTAGTTTCCCATATGCTTGCAACATATTGCCTAAATATGAACAGATCAGAACTAAATATACTCAAATACAACCTCCTTAGACATCATAATAGCAGATAGAGTAACTTGGTCTGGCCCAACCTGGAACAACAACTCAACCCAGTCTTACAGTTAGAATGACAGTTAGTTCAGAGGCTAGTTAGAAAATGCTACTCATTTATTCACCTGAATAAGATGGCTTAAAAGTTCGCCATACCTACAAGGATAACAATGTCAAGGTTGAAGGGTTGTACCAGGTTGATTTTCTTTTCCAAAGACATTGCTGGCAACATAAGTATAAAGAGCTCTTCATTTATATGCCCACATTTCATTTAGATCTAGCACATACATGCTTTACAGAAAGGATCATATCCAACCCCACCTGGTGATATAAGGCGACGTTCCCATGTGGTCGCCTGACTTCGGAAAAAAAAAAAGTTGAAGTTCAGGTCACTCAGTACCCATGCGACCTGACTTTGCCACGTGGCAAAGTTTTTCCCGAAGGTAACTTTGAATTTTCAGAAAGGGCAGGGGATTTCTTGAGAGCTCCGGTCGACGCCTTGATTTGTCTCGTGCCGGTCAACACTTCCAGTTTACCGGAAATCTCCACAAGCAATACCGGAACATTTTCAAGCACTCCATCCCATCATCATGTACTAGCATCGCCACCATGTCCGATTTTCATTTTCCTTTTAATTTTACTTTTGGTTTCTTGAATTGGGTTTATCGTCCTTATTTCAATCCTTTTCTTGGAGTTGAATTTGTTGGGGAAAGCGGATTTGCGCCCTACCTGTTGTCTGATCACTGAACAAATTGCAGGTTAGTGAATCAAAACCATCATACAAGCATCATTTTCGTCCTTCTCTATTTAGTTTGAATTGGTATGCAGGGACATCAGACATCATTTTCGCGTGCATCAGACATCAAACATGATAAAATGATAAAATGAATTGGTGTGCATCAGACATCAGACATGATAAAATGATGACCTTAAAATCTGCTTCTGCTAATGAAATCTTTGAAACATAATCTGCTTCTGCTTTTGTTTGACATTGAAATAGTTTGAATAATTAATTGGTGTTTGTTAGGACATAAATAGAGTACTGCATTTGATATGGTAGTATCAAATTCCCATTTGATTTGCTCATGTCTTTTGCTTTTCAAATTAATGTCTTGATTGTGCAGCATCATGGCATTACAAAGGATGTTAGTTTCATCTGAATTTGAGATGGGGATGTTAGTTTCATCTGAATTTGAGATGGAGGAAGAGGTACAAGAGTCTGTGGGCACATCACAAAACAACATGTCTCATTTTCAAGTGCCACATAATGTTGTGTCTCGAAGTGTTAGTGCATCACAAAAAGGTGCACAAACTGTTGATGATAACAACAACAGGGATGACAGCAGTAGCAACAGAACTAAACGAGTGCATTCATCTGGTCATTGGTCGTTGGCTGAGATTTTAGTTCTTCAAGCTGCAAAGCGAGAGGACTATGAGCAACAAGCCATGGCGGGATTCAGGGAAAAGCATAAGAGGCAGCCTGAGCGTTGGAGTGATGTGGAAAACTATTGTTGGGCACATGGTGTGAAGCGATCTTCAAAAGCCTGCCAATCCAAATGGGATACGCTCATTGCTGATTTCAAAAAGGTGAAGGACTATGAGAAGGATATTCCAAGTGGTCACAATTCCTATTGGCAGATGTCAAACGCAGTTTTTTTGCATATGTCTCTTCTCTCGTGCATTTCAATCTCACTAACAATAACTTTGTGTAGATAATGATGTTGAATATACAATGGATGGTGAAGACGACCAGACGCCATCAAGTGCAGAAGTGTTCAGCAATGGTAAGAAACAATTACGTAAGCCAAAAATTAACGAAGGCTTGTTAAAAGCCTTGAACAAGGCTGAGGAGGCAAAAAGGAATGGGCTATGGAGGCTCGCAAACTCACTTACGAGATGCACATGGACACACTAGAGCAGCGTGACCGAGCAATAGCTGTTCAAACAGTAGCAGCAAATGCTCTTCAAACGCTTGCAACACGGTTTATGTACTTGGCTCAAAAAATGACACCAGCAAGTAACTCAGGTTTGTAATTGTTTACTTGGTGCAAATTCTGATACTATTGAATGTATAATGCTTGAGAACTTTAACAGATGATAGAAGCAATGAAGGCATGAAGCAGATTTTAACTTCGAAGCATATCTTCAACTTTTGGACGTGTACTTCAAGTCAAGTCTCTTATCAGCTTACAAACTCTATACGTTTCAACTTGCAAACTCTCTATTAAATGCTGATGGCATATGGAGGCTAGAATCCGCATCATTATAATCTCCAGCCTTTTCTTCTAGAGTCCAGACAAGACAATTTTGAAATCTCTATTTGAATTCAAGATATTATTTGAATTCAAAAATTCTAATTCATCTACATTCTCAATGTTCAGTGTTTATTTGATGTTGCTGGAACTAGGAATTAGCATCCCATGTTCAGAAATATTTTGGATCAGTTTGTGTTGTATTATAGCAATTCTGTCATATGCAAAGCAGTATTACTGTTTGTCTTGGCAAATAGGCAAAGCTTGGAGATGATTCTGGACAAGTTAAGCACTGCTTTGGGTTCGTAGTGCAGGGTTTTTGTATAAACTCCAGCGGCTTTGCACAGAAGTATATTAGCCCATCAAAAGTTGCAAGATCCAGCAACTCTTCTTTCGGCAGGGTATGCAACAGTGCAATGTCTCTCCTTAGAGCAAAGCGCAATTTGATATTCAATGTCGGAATGAGCAGAAAAATCCAGGTTGAATTCGATGGTAAGAATAGAGAGAAAAATTGCAGTGGAAGCCAAGCAGAGATGGAATGGCAAATCTGGTGGTAAGGAGATTGGCTGTAGTGGCACCGTGACTATAAGTAGTCGCCCTACTTGTCTATCTGCGTTTTATTGCATGCACGCCATAGCTTTTCCATAAAAAGCTACGAAGAATGAAGAAGAGTATAAAATAAGGCATTTTCACAAATACTAAAATACAAAGGCATTCTCACAAATAAGTATAAATATAGGGGCATTTTTAAAAGTTTCCCTTAAAAAAATGATTGGAGACCGCTCCTTGCTTGGTTCTGGAAGTTCAACAATGTGGTCATAAGAATGACCTTAATGATGTTTTATAAGGGAATACAATTAGAGAAGGTCCAATGAGGCAGCATTGTTCTTGACATCCACCACTAGAATTCTAGCTCGGACTTACTAGAGAAGCTTGTATTGAAAAAGCCAAAGGAGAGGCACGATATTGTTGACATTCTTGTTTGAGCAAACTCTTATAAGAAGAAGAGGGCGATAAAGAAGGTATCACTCAATTCCTTCGTGTGATTACAAGGGTCATGTAAAGGCTTTTAACAGAGGTGATGAAAACCTCTAAACTATATATCTCAATGTCATCATATTATTCAGCAAAAAAAAAAACTATAGGATAGACCACCTTATGCATGCATTGGTATGAAGGAGCCGCTAAATGTACTGTCTCAAGTTGCTAAATACTTGATAAACTCTTCTTGTATGAGAAACTGCCTTTTTCTCTTTTCTTTTCTTTCCTCACTTCTCCTTCAGACTTAAGTCCTTGAGCTTTTTACTAACAACATATACATATAGTAACCTTAGTTTGGTTCTATTTTCCTAGGTTTGAGACAGAAATCAATGGCAATAACCTTCTAGAATCTGGAGTTGTAGAGGATATGCATGTAATTAGTTGGAGCATGTTGTTGAAGATGATAGGAATGGCAAAAAAGAATGGCACATGCTGGAAGATAAGGCGGCATGCAAGGGCGCTCGTGACGATGGCGCTTAGGGCTGCCGGCGTTTTTCCTTGTAACTTGAGCATCTGAACTCCGTTTTCGATGATCTTTAGTTCGTTGGAAAGCTTGTTCCGAGAGCTCTCCATCAACATCAATTTTCTTAGGGTTTGCTATCAGAGTAGGGGCCGGATTTGGGTCTTTTTTATTTCGGCCACTTATAGTAGGGATGGGAAAGACAGATATGGTTCTAGCATCCAAGGCAGCGACAAAACGACGTGAGTCTATCACCAATTTGGTGATAGGTGATCCCCCAGTTGCTGCGCAAAAAGAGGTAAATAATTCAGTTGAAAGTTCTTTGCCTTCGATGCTGGCTACTTCAGTGGTTCTTGAAGAAAGGGATTTTCCTCCCTTCCAAGGCGCTGCGAGTAAGGAAGCGGAAGTTAATGGGAACTTGCATCCACCAGGTACAGATTCCAGTCCTAATGTAGTTCTTCAGCCTCAGGCAAATAATAGTGCTTGGAAATCATCTGATTCGGTTACAAAAGTTTCATATCAAAGATTTAGCGATTGGCTTTGTAAGGATATATATAGTGCATCTAGAAAGGCAAGGGTAGCAGCTGCTTTACAGGTATTGTCTGAAGGAAGTAAGGATGAGTTGTCCGCAATCTTGGACACATTAAAAGCCCGACAGATTCAACTACAACAACAATTGCCTCCAGATGACATATTTTACCAGTCTGATTGTCAGAATGTGGTTCAAGCTTCTGGTATTCCTGTGGTTGAGGTGGACCATCAAGCTCATATTAAGTGTGCTGAGAACTTATCTTCTTGTGCAGTTCTTGGGTATTTTACTGGTGGCTATTTAGATTTTTCACGGTTCCGTATTTGGTTGTCTCGGCTTTTGAGATGCCTTCAACTTCCTCCTTTCCAGTCCATCAAGTTGTTGGCAAAAAACTTTGTTCTCATTATGTTTGAAAGTAGTGATGCAGTGGACTCTTTGGTATCAAGAGGGATTGATCCACTTGGTGGGGAATATATAATATACCAGTATTACTCTCCTGGCTTTACACCAGATACAGTTCGTACATTAAAGATGCCTTGCTGGTTCTCGTTACCTAATCTTCCTCCTGATCTAATGGCTCATCAATTTCTAGTTGTAATTGCAATGGGACTTGAGGTTCATATCTCACACTCCATCATGAATGGTCTAAGGATTTGTGTTTCTATGCCTGTGGACTCGCCTTTGCCAGATTGTGTAGTTGTGAAGAGCGGGCCTTGGTATAAGAAGTTGGATCTTAAGCTTCTGAATGGTCCAGAATTAGCCCGTTTGTTTCCTGATAAGGAGGCTTTTGCTAGCTTTCGTCGAGATACTCGTGCATCTCAGGCATCTGTTCAACATTCTTCTCAGGTTCAAGCTCCTACTGTTATTTCTTCATCTATTCATGATCAACCTTTGCCAGTTGTCTTGCATTCCTCGGCTATGGAAGATGCTCTACACACAGTTCCAATAGTGTCGTCCTTAACACCGTCAACTGCAGCTATAGTTCCTACCACTCTCCCCGTTGTTGCTTCTGCTTCTCATGTTTCTGAGGTTGTTATGGCTGATGGTCCTAATGTTCAATGCGCTAAAGAGTCATGGCAACAGGTCAATTGGAAGAAGGCAATGAGGAAGAAGTCGGTTATGTCATCTCACGAGGCTATCCTGCCTCGTTCTATTCAATGGCATAATAATTTGATGTCTGTTGATGATCATCCCGATGTTACAGAACATGTTGATTGTGATGAGGCCATTAAACGCCTCAAGGTGGCACAAGGAATATGATTATGTACTGTGTTTGGGTGGTTTTGCTTAGTGGACCATCTCGTCCTCTAGGTTTTGAGTCCCATGTCACAGGTCCCTTGTATGTATCTTGATATTCCTTGATAATAGATTGTCGTCCTTCAAAAAAAAAAAAAAAAGAGGTTGAGAATGATAACATCACACAACAAGAATATAGTACCACTATCCCATTTATTTGTAGGAAGCTGTTGATATCCAGTGTCAACGGAGTTCTTTCATGTGGTGCCGATCGAATCGGAGATAAAGTATATATTTCTTTGTCCAAGAGGATTCGACTTTATCCAGACATGCTTACAAGTTTTTGATGTCGTCGATTCGCGTAGCGAATCGGCATTCTTGCTCAAGACGAGCATGCATGCATTGCATGCGTCGCATGCATGCATCGCATGCGTTTTGGGCCGTTCGTCAGGTTGGGCGTTTGCTACTTATTGCAGAGTTCTTCATCGATGTTTCATCGGCGCTTCCTCTTCTCTCAGCAGTACCTTATTCTCTTTGATTTGTTTCCAGGCAGGGGAGGGACTTCTTCCTGCCTGGTTTGGCCAATTTGGCGTTGCTTTCCTGCTGTCCTTTTCGGCCTTTAGCCTTCATCCTGTGACCTTCGTCCTCGATCCTAGTTTGTTAAGGAAGTCCTTTGGTATTCGGGCGCTTTGTTGGTTTCATGCGAGTCGCAGTGCAAGAATGTCGTCGATTAGGTGTAGCGAATCGACATTCTTGCTCAAACGGCAACATGCATGCATCGTCGATGCATGCATCGCGATGCGTTTTGGGGGCGTTCGTCGGGTTGGGCGTTTGCTACTTATTGCAGAATTCTTCATCGACATTTCATCGGCTTCCTCTTCTCTCGTGATACCTTATTCTCTTTGAACCCACCCCCTTCTTTGTTTACTATATTTTGTACAAGTTACATTTTATCATGTTTTCCACCCGGTGGGTGATGCTTTTTTCCACCCACCGGGTGATGCTATTTTTGGTATGTTTTCGTTTGTTGTTGGTGATGTGCGTGCAGTGCTGGGTTGGCGGCGCCATCCGTTTTGACTTCTCCATGCGCGGGTTTTTGGGAGCGATTCTATGCCTTACGTTTGTCTAAGCCCCTTGCCGAAGGCTTATCACTAGGGTTTTTCCTCGAAAACCCGAAAGGGCGGGGTTTTTTAATCCCGATGATAAGCTTTCGGCAGGTACATCAGCCACTCATCTATTAGCATTGTATTTGTTTTTGGGGTCCAAATGTTATAATTGGATTTTCCCTTTATTTTTCGTGGGTAGTTCGCATGTGTGCGGCTATCCACTGTCCACCATTGTAGAAATCTGCTGAGATGAATGAGAAGCCTATCTAGGCGCTTTGTTGGTTTCATGCAAGTCGCAGTGCAAGAATGTAGCCATTTGATCCGTCCAGAACTTAGAGAGTATCAGGTGTACTCTAGGTACATTTATTGGTGCCGATCGAACTGGAGATATATATATTTCTTTGTCCAAGAGGATTTGACTTTATCCAGACATGCTTACAAGTTTTTGATGTAGCCATTTGGTCCGTCCAGAACTTAGAGAGTATCAGGTGGACTCTAGGTACATTTCTTCGAGATGCAATCATGAAATCCTTTACTTTCATTCAATCCCAGACTGAGTTTATTGGATCCTCAATTAAACTTCGTAAGTGCAACTCGGAGTATGCTTATAATTACTGCTACAACTTGAATGCTTTTATTTGTAGCGCTATACTTGATATCTACTTATATGACATGATTATCTGATAAGAGAATTATTAATAAATTTGCAGGTTGTAAGTGAATTAGAACACTTTGTGGAGATTTTGCAATTGTTCCCAGCCAATGTGGGAGAATACTATATAGAAGGTCCTTGAATACACATCAAGAATAGACTAGTTGTACTAAATTTTTATAATTATGATGATGTGTGACTCTTATTGTAATACTATGGAAGTGGAGCTATGGTCACACGCACCTCCTTGGTTTCCTTGCTGACCTCTTTGGCACAGATCTGGGCCAGTCTGCCAACTCTAAACAGAGGCACAGATGCAAAGAACCCTAAAATATATTACTCGAGCCTTGCATGTTCAATTTGGAATAATATTCAACATTCATAGGTGACCATTGGAAAGTGCCACAAAAATCAAGGTCCAGAAAGGGCGCACTCTAGAAATACTATTTAGTACACCTCATCAAATACAACACCGAAATCATAGAAAAACCTTAGTAAAAATCGTACAAAAACATTAAACCTCCTGTTATTATGCTACATATGCTATATATTCTTCCTTTAGAGATGCTTTAGCATTTTCTACAAAATTGTCTGGGGCTCTGTGACATCCCCTACTCATATACGGTGCACTCACCGTATACAAACAGGAGTTCATATCCCATACCAGCTCCATGCTAATATAGGGCCCTCCAAGTATCACTGCAACCTTGAGATGGTCCAGTGGGAAGAATGAAGGGGCCATTTACCCTGTCTTCCTCAGGGCCTACCTAGCTGCGGAAGTGCAACATACATGTCAGTAGTACATACATCAATAAAACATGACCACCATGAGGGGTGGCTCACCTCATATCTGCATAGACAAAGATCAGTACATCACATAAGGGAGTTCTACCCTGGCTCAGACACAGGGTTGGACTGACAAGCTTGGGTCTCCAGAGGTCAAGCAGACCGAGTGCAATAACAGTGGAGTTGGCTGGCAAAGGAACATGGCAGTTGGGTAGTCCGCTCCATCCGCCCCTCCTGTGCACACTTTGCAGAGTAGGTTGAAAAGTGTTGGGACTGGACTGTAGTCCGCCGGATGCATAGCCAAAGGGGTTATTCCTGGGTTGCATCTCCCCAGTTCTGATGGGGCAGGTAGGGATTTCTCCCACCAGAAGCTAGCATGCTGACTCAAGGCGACTAGAGGGCCACTGCCCTTACTCGACTGAACTCCATGGAAGGTGTACACCACCCCAAGAGTGTCGAACCCATGCAACAGCCCGCACGCAGTGGCAGTGCATTAGATCTAGTGCGCTGAAGTCCTCGATAGGCCTTACTACCAGAGGGACAGTTCATGAATCAGGACATGAGCTTCCTTGTAAGCCAGTCTGGTCCCTCCACCCACAACCAGGTTTGGTTCTTGTACACAGGCCGAATATTAGTAGCACACTAAAGGGACTAGCTAGGAGCATTAACTACTAGGCTTGTAGGCCTCTACCCCCCTTCCCAATACAATGAGTCCACAGAGATCATCCATACATCCATATCATCAAAGAACTAAAGAATAATATCTAATCTACATCATAGAAGTTAGGTTCTTTAGTTAGGGCTCGCTATCTAGGGTTCTATGTGGCTGCTATGGGTAATTCAATAGGCTAAACATGCTAATTCTATGCCCAGAAGGCGGATTAGGCTATTGAATTGACGAAATACCTGATCCGTGGCTTGCTCCTCCTGCTCAAAATGCGTCCATGTCGCTGTCTTGCCTGGAGATGCAGTCGGAAAGGAAATAATACGAGCTAGGGCGCTCAGGCAGATCTTGGAAGTCGGGATTGACTCTTGAAGCGCGCAAAAAGGAGCTCGGAAGGACTGTGGACGAAAAGGGAAAGTTAGGGTTTGGTTGCCTTACACAGGTTATCAGTTAGGGTTAGGGTTTCCATGACCCTTGGTATGCCTCTTAATGGTTAATGGTCTAAAGTGCACACATTAATAAGTGTGCACATTCTTGCAAGTTGCCCCTTAGGGCGCCACTTGCTTGGCTACACGTCGGCGTACACGTCAATTGCGAAGGCGTGTACGCGTGACAGTGCAGTACGGTATACGTCTTGAGACTGTATATCGTACTGGAACGTCACATTCTCCCCACCTTAAAATGATGCTGTCCGCAGCATCGTGGTTCTCCCCACCTTGGGATCTTCTTGTCCTGCAACAACTTGATGCATACAATTTATTATTACTACACTTACACATTTATTAACATTATCTTAGGTAATACTTTAAAACATTATTATTTAATCAGTAAGTTTAAAACAATATTTGTATTTATTCAAGTTTATCAATTTCATTATGTTTTCTCGGTACTTTTCATTCCTTGCAACACATTCTAATTACAATTGTGTTGCAAGTCGTTGTAGCTCGACCCCTTTTGCCCTCCGGAGCGCTCTATTGGCCTGCAGGTCGATAATACTTTAGTACCATTTCAATAGTTAATAATATTATGGTTATAAGGAGACCACCCATCTAATTAACTAAATAGATGCATGACTAATCTCCCGGCGTAGGAAGAGGATGCTTCTTCCATCGTGGCCGTGGAGACAGCGCCCTATAATGCCTACATGCCGCTCGTGCCTACACCTTTAGTTGCCTAAGCGTGGAGGATAGAGTCCTTCCCGTAGTTGGGGCGTGAAGGATGGGGTCCTCCCCGTAGGTATTGGCTAGAGGTGCTTCCCTATCCATGCATTCCTGAATGACCTCTTATCTCTCGAGGTCTTCTACTTCCGTGAGACGGAAGTAGACCTTTTAATCTACTTTAGAGCTAATCCAAGCAGAACCACGGTCATGCCTACAATGACATTACACCACGTCCTAGAGATCACCATAGTGGTCTCATCATCGATAACAATGCATGCAACCCATACCTAGCATAGGTTGCATGCGTACATTAATTCTATTTAAGACTGAAATTAATCTACACAACCATCGACATGCCTGCGTCGATTTCTTCGGAGATCCCATTGCTCCATGAATTCCGGGTACTGCCTTATAAGGTCCTGCTTAAGTACCCACGTTGCGTCTTCCACTGGCAAGTGTTTCCACTTGACCAAGTATTGGAGAATTCTGATCTCCTTGTTTCCTTGATTGCTTTATCAAGGATTAAGTCTGGGACTATCTCTAGCTGCTCTTCTGTCATTTCCAACAATGTTGGTGTGTCCAAGACTTCTTCTGGGTTTGGAGTATGCTTCTTCAACAGACTCACGTGGAAGACCTTATGAATTTTCAGGTGTGCTGGCAGGTCTAACTTGTAGGATTGATTACCTACTCTCTTGTCTATTCTGAAAGGACCCGCCCACCTTGGAGCAAGCTTCTTGCAATTTCCGATGCAGAGCTTTGCTTGTTTCACTTTGATCTTGAGCCAAACATTGTCGCCAACCTCAAACTCTCTGACTATTCGGTGCTTGTCGACGATGCTCTTTTGTCGACTCCTTGTTGCAAGAAGATATCCTCGAACCTCTTCCACCAGCTGCTGCATGTCGGCCAACATTTGCTGCGAAACCTCTACTTTTGACACAGGATTGTGCCAAGTGTCTGGGGTTAGGCATTGGTAGCCGTAGTTGATCATGAACGACGACATTTGGGATGATTCCTGCTTGGTGCTATTATAAGCGAACTCCACCAAGTGAATAAACTCTTCCCCTGCTTGTTCCAGACATAGTTTCGTAGCATATCTTCCAAAATTCTGTTGGTCCGTTCCATTTGCCCATCCGTCTGAGGATGATAGGCCGTGCTCATTGACAATTTCGTCTGAATTGTCGCAAAAAGATCTTGCCAAAAGGCACTCATGAACTTCGGGTCTCTGTCGGAGATGATCTCTCTCGGCATGCCATGGAGCCTGAAGATTTCTTTGGTAAAGAGCTTTGCTGTATCCATAGCTGTGTCTGTGGTCCTGCAAGGCACAAAATATGCCATCTTCGACAACTTGTCGACCACGACCATCAAGGCATCCTTCCCTCTTACTGTCCTTGGAAGCCCTGTTATGAAGTCCATGCTGATGACCTCCCACTTAGCGTTTGGCACCGCTAATAGTTCCAATGCTCCGGGAATTCGAAGCTGCTCTGCCTTTGTTTGTTGACACAACTGGCACTCCTTGATGTAGCGAGCTATCTGCTTCTTCATGCCTGGCCAGTAATAACTGTTTCGGATTTTGAAGTATGTCTTCATGGATCCCGCATGGCCAGCTATTGGGCTGTTGTGGGTGTCGTGAAGAATCAACTTCCTCACTCCTGATGACTCCGGCACGCACAACTTATTCTTGTGGTATAAGAGGTTACCTTCCTTCTTGAAATTCTTGAAGGTCTCCCTCTCCTTGTCTATTCTTGCTTCTTTGCACAAGCTCGCCCATACTTCCTTGAAATCTGCATCTGTTGGCAAGGTTTCTTCAATCTTCCTTCCGAAATCGCTGGTGAGCATGGAGATTGCATTGCAATGGACTCTTGTTGTCAGGGGGTGCCTTGAAAGTGCATCTGCTACCACATTGAGCTTCTCCGACTTATAGACTATGTCGAAGTCGTATTCTTCGAGGAACTCCATCCACCTTCTTTGCCTCAGGTTGAGGTGTGGTTGCGTGAATATGTATTGGAGACTCTGATGGTCTGTGTCAAGTCGGAACTTTCTTCCCAACAGGTAGTGCCTCTAAATCCGTAGTGCCCTGACAACTGCAAGCAGCTCTTGATCATGGGTCGGGTAGCGTGTTTCGGCGTCGTTCATCTTTCGTGAATCATATGCTATCACTCACTCCTCCTGCATCAATACTGCGCCTGTAGCAATTTTACTTGCATCCGTTGCTACCAGCTTGTCCTTCTCGGGGTCTGCAAGGTTAGGATGGGTGCGGTTGTCAAAGCTTCCTTCAACAAATCGAATCCCGCTTGGGCTTTCTTCCGCCAGTGCTCCGCCCAATCTTTCACCTTTTTCGCCTTTGTCAAATCTGTTAGCGGGGCTGCTATCTTTGCAAAGTTCTTCACGAACTTCCTATAGTACCCTGCTAGGCCGATAAAGCTTCTGACCTCATGGATGTTCTTTGGCGCCGGCCATTGTATCACTGCTTCGATCTTGGCAGGGTCTGTTGAAATTCCCTCCGCTGAGATCACATGCCCCAGGTAGTCCACTCTCTCCGTTGCGAAGTGACACTTTGACAACTTCGCGTACAACTGGTGCCTTCTCAGCTTTTCCAGCACTTTTCTTAGGTGTTGTACATGTTCTTCTAGGGATTTACTGTATACTAGGATATCGTCAAAGAATACTATGACGAATGCGTCTAGGAACTCCCTGAAGATGTCGTTCATGAGTCTCATGAACGTTGCTGGGGCGTTTGACAATCCAAACGGCATCAGGGTGAACTCGTAATGCCCATATCGGGTTCTGATTGCAGTCTTGTGGACGTCCTCTTCCTTGATCCTCATCTGATGGTACCCTGACCTCAGGTCTATCTTGGAGAATACCTTTGCACCTTGAAGTTGATCCATCAGGTCGTCTGATCTTGGGAGAGCATACTTGTTCTTGATGGTGTGCTTGTTTAGCTGCCTGTAATCTATGCACATCCTCAAGCTACCATCCTCAAGCTCTAGGGCTGTAGCTGCCCGATGCTTGGCCCTTGTCTTTGTAGTATTGCTGCTTCGGCCCACTGTTTGGAGGCCCAGATCCTTGCAGGCTGACGGCCTTTGATTCTGCCTCTGAGACTGTTCGAGGGTTGATTGCCCTCACCAGCTTCCTTATTTCGTCATTCAGCCCTTCAATGTATCCTTCGACTGCATGCCGTTCACTTTGCTTTGGCACATACAGCCTCAGCCTCATGAATTCTTCCGTGTATTTCTGCACGGACTTATTCCCTTGCTCCAGCCTATAGAACTGTTGCATCATGTGGCATTTGTTCTCTCTTGGCACATAGTGTCGCTTAAATGCCTTTGAAAATTTCTGAAAGCTACAGCTGTCTCGGCTTAGCTTGTGCGACTTGGCATACCCTTTCCACCATATGCGAGCTGCCCCCTTGAGGTTTGCTGTGGCCACCTTGCCCTTGTCCTTGTCTTTCATTCCGTAGGCATTGCCATATTCATTCATTTCGTCTAGCCATGCCTCTGCCTCCATACCTGACCTATTGTCGCCCGAGAACTGCTCGAGCTTCCTTGCCTTCCACCTGAATGCGAAATCTACCTTCTTTTGATAATCCGAGGCCCCTGCTGCCCTGAGCCTGCCCTCTCTGTGGTCTTCCACTTCTTCTTCCTCGGAGTCGGAGTCCGATTTTGAGCTGGTGTCAGAGGTGTCTGTGCTAGGAGACCTCCTTCTCTTGCTCCTCTTCTTATCTTTCCCCGACTTTCGAGGTGGTGTTTGCGGCCCTTGAGCGTTGTTATCCTGCCCGACTGATGCTTGTGCTGCCAGTAGGGCTTTAATTTGTTGAAGTTTCGACTTCATCTGTGACACTTCTTCTTCTGGGGTTAGAGAGCCATATTCCTCGAACAGGATCCTTGCAATGGGTTGCCTGTCCGGGGTCTGTTCATCTCTATTGGCTCTCCTGTCTTGTTCGACTGTTTTTTGATCTCTAGCTGCATATCAACAAAACATTTAAAAATACCAACAAAATATATTCATATATGTAATAGCTTAATTACAACACTACCGGGATTAAGAATCTAATTTATTCTTGAAATCGTCGGTAGGGTGGGTTATCCTGAAGAATTTCTTAACTTGGGCTGTTCCTACCGAACGTCCCAAGTTCCTGAGGATATTTGTTGATGACCCGCGCTGCAAGGCTATCACCAACTCCTCTACCCTGCGATCGGAAATATAGGCCGCGGTCACTGCCAGTCTTCCCTGCCGTTGGTAGGGAACGGCGAAGTCAAAGATGTCAAGCGCCATCGTTCTCTTGACTAAGATGGCATAGTCGGTGTTTGAAACCAGCCGAGCATGCCTGCCAAAGCCTGTGAGTGCGATGAGCATGAACACTCCTTCTTCGCCCCTTGGGCTGAATTTGCGGTGAATTACCGCTATTCTCCCGTTCAGCAGCAGGGGAAGATAGTATCTCAGCAACTTGTCGTTGTGCGGCGTTGTTGATGCGTCCTCCCCTCGGGCTCCGGCTCTATGTCTCCCTGCATACTCATCGACGTCGATTTCTGTGATTTCTTCATAGTCCCTGACCGTCGATGTGACTCGCCGCAGGTCGATCTCGCCTCTTCTTTGAACACCTGTGGGGGGTGGTGTCGAAGAGCTTGGCATCAGAATGTTCGTGGTCTTGCCACGGATCCCCATCCGTTTTTGGATGGCATAAAACTCTTCTTCTGATGGCAGGTCCCGAGCTTCCATCATTTGGCGGATGCTGCTATACGCCTGAATGTCCGAAGTCGACTCCCCTGTGTAGGTGTCGGCTTCTCTGACCTGGATTGGGAAGTTGGAAGCCTCCCTATCGATGAAGTCATCCAGATCTTGCTGCTGCCGCAGAAGATACAGCAACTCGTCAAGTCGGTACTCCCTTTCTCTGCATTCCGGGAGGTTCTGGATGTCGCTCAGGAGTAAGTACTCCTGTCCTTCGACGATGATGGGGGCTAGGCTTGTGATACCTAGCCCGAGCGGGGGAGCGATTCTCAGGGTCTGCCAATCCTGCTCGAAAATTGGCAGTTCCTATTCTGCTAGCTTGCGCTCTTCTTCCGGGTCGAGCTCGAAGTAGTCTTCTTTGTCAGAGTCGACTTCTTCATCCTCTGCTCTTCCTTCCTGTTCCACTTGGTACTGCAGTCGTAGTTGACCCTCTGCTGAAGAGGCTAAGGGGTCTACTTCCATGGGGGAAATCGAGGTTTCACCCATGAGATTCTGGGCCCGGTGGGAAAGAAAAATGGCTAAGGCAGCGGTGTATGAAAAATACTTGTTTCTATTGGCTGTCAGGACCATGTAATCTGGCAACCTCTGGGCTTTATTGGTCAGATATTTGGCAATGTTCGGGACATCACCTAAAGCTGCATGGGGGAAGCTGTATTAGGGACGGTCCTACCCTAGCTTGGAATTCAGTCATAACTTCCCTGTAAGCTGGGGTTGCTTGCAATGTGGCTTGGATATCTATCTCTTTTCGGAAAATCTGAAAAATTGCATTGATGTCCGCCTCTGCTACATGTGCACTGGCGCTGTACCATCGCCTAAATTCAGTAGTTGCCATGGAGCTTGAGTGAGTTGGGATGTCAAACAGTTGCTGAAGCGCCTAAGGAAGTTGGAAAATCGCCTAAGTGTCAGGAGCAGATCTGTAGGATGCTAAGTTGAGGGCCTATTTATAGACAAGGGAAAAAAAAACCTAATTTTTGGATAGGTTGAAACAATCTTGGTGATGGGTGATTCTTTCCTATCTTGAGGTCAAAATTGAGATTTGGAAGCTACTTTGAGGTTTTGTGTATGACTAGGATGGTCTAATGAACCTATTGCAACAAACTAGAGGTCAATTGGGTGTTGGATAAAAGAGAAATTGCTAGAAGGTCTCACACGTTGCGCCTGGGGCTCGACCTAAAATTTAGGTTTGGCTTCTGGCGCGACGTGTGAGACATTGGGCCTATCTTGGTCAAAACTTGTCCAATCTGGGAGAACTAAGGGTCTACTCATGCTAGTCTCATCGAGTGGGTAGGATGGACCCCTTACTTGGTTGATTTGAAGCTGTTTTGGTCTAGTTTAGCTATGAAGGTCTCACACGTTGCGCCTGGGCCTCGACCTAAAATTTAGGTTTGGCCTCTGGCGCGACGTGTGAGACATTCCTCACTACTTGCTCTAATTATGTCCAATTTTACTAAAACAAAGAGCAGTTCTTCCTAATTCGACCTAACTAACATGAATTATGCACTTATAACTCAAACAAAACACTTTGTATTAAACAAAATTTTATCATTTACAAAATTAGTAAGGCTCTCCTTTGATATGACTGGCCAAGTGCATATCTTTCCTCATTAAGGTTACTCTTTTTGCGTGTACCGTGCATGCTGTTGCGACTTCAAAATGCTGCACGAGTTTCTGCTCCGCTGCTTCTTGTAGGGCTAGCAGCATCTCACCTGTTACCCTCATCTCGGTGCTATATTCTTGGACAACTTCTTTTACTAGTCTGGCGAAGGGAGCACGGGGGATAAGGAAGCCGAAACTCCTCTGGAAGTGCCGGATCTCCCTTATTGCTCGATTCAGCTTCGACTGGGCTTTCCTCTTCGGCGGCTTCTTTGGAGGTTTGGGCTTCTCTGACGGTGGCTTTAGGGTCTGCTTCTTCGATGGCCGTCCACCTTCGACAATTCTGACCCTATTCTCCTGGCAATAGGAGTTATAGGCCTCCCATTTCTTCATGAACTCAGTGTGCTCCTTCAGCTTCCTCTGGTGGACCCTGATAGGTCTATCACGTATGATTCCTGGGCAGGTCGCAATGCTTTCTTTCTATCCCAAGTCGGGTAAGGCGGGGGCGCCTGCACCTGCTGTGGCTGCTCTTGGTCTTGTGCTCCCTGCTCGTCACCTGGGGGCTTGGAAGAACTTCCTTCTTGATGATGAGGGTTGTAATCCTCATCATCCGATTCATCCGAGGAGGATGGGGGCTGGTCTGCTGGTCGTTCTTGAATGACAACCTTTGTTAAAGGAGTCTTCTTTAGTCTTCTCTTGGGCTGCTCCACGCCTTTGCCCTTGAGCTTCTTCTTCAATTCGGCCTCCTTTACTTCCTTTTCCTCCCTCTTCCTCTTTTTCTCCGTCTTTTTCTTCTCTCGGTGCCTTAACTTGACTTCATGCATCCTGATCCAGGCCTCGAGCTGTTCTTCTTCTGTTGGCTTTGGATTTGGCTCCCTCTGTTCTTCTGCCTCCTTGGCTTCTCGCTCCCGTTCTGCTCTCTTCTCGTCTTGTATTTCTCGCTCTATCTGTTCATACACCTCTTGAGTTTCTTCATCCATTGAGGCCGGAGATGTAATGTCTTCTTCCTCGTCCAGCTGCTGGTTGACGATGCCAATCAGCTCGGATGTATCTTGCTGCTGCTCCTCTGGGATGCTCTCCTCGCTTGAAGATGGTCGTCCTCCTCTCGCAATGAGTCTCTCCCGAAGCATCTGCTGTATAAGGCTAGCGTCCTGGGCACTGGGGGTTTTGCCTAGTCGGGGTTTCCTGGCAATCTGTTTGGTTCTGGCCATATTTTACTTCACGTCAAACGAAGTTATGGCGCCCAAAAATTGCCTCGAAGGGGGAGGGGGGAGGGGGGGAGCTATCTCCTAGACGTGAAGTCTGCAAATGAGAGGGGTTTGGGTCTATTTATAGATGGTCAATTTTTAGGTCAATTACCAAGTTGCTCATTTTCATGAGTCAAGGCACATATTGACTTAAAACATGTACTTATTTCAGAGTTTTCTAAGTCCTGGTCTCACACGTTGCACTGGAGCCCCGAGCTAATAATTAGATCGAGCCTCCGGTGCATTGTGTACATTGTTCATTTTTTACTAAACTTTATGATTTCTAGACATATTCTTCGGGGTATAACATACAAATCTAGCTAGTTCTTAGCTTAAAACTCGATCTGGCATGTTAACTTGTTAAGATTCATCAAGTATTAAGGTGATTTTGAGCTGATGTCTCACACGATGTGTTAGAAAATGTGGTATCATCACATGTGTGGAATTCAAGCTGTACATTTAGAGTACATTGATATACATTAGATACATTGATGTACATTAGAGTACATTGGAAGTACATATGTACATCTCTGGCCTTTGGCCTTCTGTTTCCGGCTGTTGGCCCTTCAGTGCCATACAGAACATTAATGTATAAATAGTGGAACTCTGTGCAATGGAGAACACGAGGGACAGAGATCAAGGTCGAGATCGACTGGTAATGAAGAATTCATCTTGATAGTTTCCTTTCTGTATTGATATTGTTGAGCTCGAGTATGAGTTAACGGTTTAAACATGTCATTGAACTTATTCGCTCATACAATAACTAGTGGTTGTGTATCTAGTGGTTGATCATTTTATCTTGATCATTGATTGAATACTTGCAAGTGTTGATATAGTGATACATAAAATTAACATTTGGTATCAGAGCCACCTTGCAGTTGACATTAAATCATGTCAAGCCGTTTTGGAGCAAGTCTACTGAGTACAGTAGAGGTGTATAAAGGAGGACCTGGGTTTCAGGTGTGGAAGGATGCTATCAAGCATATTTTGGAGGTAGAAGAGTTATGGGATCTTGTTGATCCACTAGGAGCAGGAGTAGCACGACCGGTGCGAAAATGTTACACCGGCAAGGTCAAGTAATTTGGTTCCCCAAACACTCGAAGTTTTCTTTGCGGTACGGGATCTCGCAGTACAACCTCCTGGAGGAACTTACGGGTACAAAGAGCAGTGGTGGAGGTAGATCCGGTCATGCAAGACAAATGGAGGCACAAGGCATTATCACTGTAAGGTTAGTGCCACTATAAGATTGAAGCTTCGAGAAATAAAAATGCCAAAGAGATGTGGATTTTCTTGCTCAAACATTATGAAGAGAAAAGCTCACCATAAATTGACCTATTAGAGAATGAGTTAAGGAAGCTAAAATTGAAGGAAGAAAATGATGTTTCAGACTTCTTTAACAATTTTGATAATATTGTAGCAGACCTAAGTGGTGCAGGGGTAAATCTAACTGAAAGATATCAAGTGTTAGCTATTGCTAGATCTGTTAGTGAAAATGAGCAACTTGCAATGTTCATAAGAAACATGGCTAAAAATAGGGAGGAAGCAGAAAATATCATAAGGACTGAGGCAGAACAAAAGAAAATGCTAAAGGGTGACGATGATGAGGCTGCAGAAATTCTCTTTGCTGGAAAAAGGAACAAAGAAACATGTTTTTACTGTCATGAACCTGGTCACTATAAGAATGCATGCCCAAAATTGAAAAAAGAATTCCATTGCTTCAATTGTGGAGGAAAGGGGCATTCAGCAGCCAAATGTCCAACTCCAAAAGATTATGGAAGAGGGAAAAGTGGCCCTAGCAGAAGGGGAGGCAGAAATCCAAGCACAAATCAAGGAGGAAGAAGAGCTGCTGGAGCCTTTGTGGCAACAGAGATGGAAAAGAAAGAAATGCATGAAACTAAAGATGAGGAAGAGGTAAAGTGTGCTTTGTCTATCTCTTGTAGAAAAGAAGCTAATGTTAAAACTGGTGTGCTTGTAGTTGATAGTGGAGCTGAGAGATCAGTAGTTCAAAACTCTGATCTGCTCAAGAATTTGGAAGGATCTTATGCCAAAAACATCCAAGTAGGAAATGGAGAACTCCAAAGCATAGAAGGAAGAGGTCTGCTGCAGCTGACAGATCTTCAAGGAAAAATAGTGGATATTGAAAATGTTTTGTGTGTACCAACTTTGATAAAGAATCTTATTTCTGTTAGCCAACTAGTTGATTTGGGTTACAAGGTCACTTTTGACACCAAAGCATGTACTATTTTCCTTGGAAATGAATTAAAGTTTTATGCAAAACGTGTTGGAAACTTGTTTCAATTGAATAGCACACAAAATGACAGTGAGAAAATAATGCATGTTTCAGAAATGACAATTTGGCATAATAGGTTGGCTCATACTCATTGCAATAATATTAAGTTTTTGAGCAAAAAAGGATGGCTGGACTGTGAGCAAGCAGGAAATCAAAAGTTCTTTTGTGAAGGGTGTTTGCTTGGGAAGATTAACAGATTATTACTGTATGCTGACGATGTAGCACTCTTGGCAACTAAGGGGGCAGCATTACAGGCTCATTTGGATGCACTGGAAGAATTTTGTGTAAAGAGGCATATGAAAGTGAACATAGCTAAGACGAAGATTATGATCTTCGGTACAAGGGATAGACCAAAGTTTACATATCAGGGGGTTACTGTGGATAATGTGGAGAGTTTTAAGTACCTTGGGATTGATTTTTCGTCAAATTATAGCTGGAAGGAATGTATAAAAAGACGAACTGCAGGGGGGAAAGCGGCACTATATGGGATGTTATCACGGTGCTCTAGTATATCCTTGTATGATTGGGGGCTGAAAAAGTTTTTATACAGGTCCTTAGTGGTGCCAGTAGTTCTTTATGGTTCTCCAATTTGGGGCGCAGGGCTGTCTTCAAGACTCTGGTTGCAGGTAGAGTCAGTGCAAAAACAGTTTATCAGGGAAGAGCTGGGTGTCAAAAGTACGATCCCATATGCTCTTTTGCTTGCAGAAACAGGTTTGTATCCCTTGGAAATAGAGGCTTTATATCAGACTGTAAACTTTGTGAATAGACTTAAGAGCTTGTCCACAGACAGATTATCATATCAGGCTATGCAGGCGTCATCCGAACAGGGCTGGATGGAAAACGTGATGAAATGGGCGGGGCAATGGGGGCTGTCAAGTGTTAATTGGCCAGACAACAAAAAAGATGCGAGAGAATTGCTTGAACATCTTGCTGTCCGGCGCATGTGGTCCGAACAAGGGAGCAGAATGATACATTATAGAGAGTATGTGAACCCTTTAGATTCATATGGTGATCAAGCATATTTGAGAGTTGAGATACCGAGATTTTTCAAGCAAGTTATGGCACGGTATAGATTAAGTTCCCATAGATTGGCAATAGAGACAGGTCGGTGGTCTAAAACTCCAGTGGACGAGAGGCTCTGCAGTTTGTGCAATACAGGTGACATTGAAAACGAAGATCATGTATTTGCCGAATGCCCAGCATATGAAGAACTTAGAGAGAAATTCAACATACATGTAGCTGATTTTAGATCTTTGTTTCAGTTGCAATTGTTCAAAGTAGGATCATATATTAAGGCTGTAGATGAACATCGTTCTCTACTGCTTAAAATCTGATTCATTGTACTTGGGCTCCATGGCCTTCTTGGCCCGAGCGAGCAAAGATAAATAAATAAATAAATAAGATTACCCTTTCCAAAATCTGGAAAAAGAGCAAATGGTATTCTTGAGCTTGTACACACTGATATTTGTGGACCCCTAAATGTGAGGGGAAGAACAAATAAGAGATATTTCATCTCTTTCATAGATGACTATAGCAGAAAGTGCAAAATATATTGTCTTGGGAAGAAGTCACAAGCATTTGTTGCATTTAAACAGTATGTGAAAGAAGTTGAAAGAGAAACTGGAAAGAAAATTAAGTGTGTAAGGTCAGATAGGGGAGGGGAATTTCTCTCTGCAAAATTCAAACTTTTTTGCATAGCAAATGGAATCAAACGACAATTGACATGCAGGTATAGCCCTCAGCAGAATGGAGTTGCAGAAAGGAAAAATAGGACTGTTCTTGATGCCATAAGATCTATGATTAAACATTCAGGGCTGCCAAACTACCTATGGGAAGAAGCCTTAAAAACTGCCATCACTATACAAAACAAGTTGCCATCGGCTAGTCTAAAAGGAAATGTGCGGACCTAATTTGGTCAGACTCAAAAGGGAAAGTAGACTTCAGCATGCTCAGAACATATGGTTGCCTAGCAGTAGCACATGTACCTTCTGAACTAAGGCAGAAATTGGATGACAAAGGCCAAATGGGTTTCCTGGTTGGATATGATGAAGAATCAAAGGGGTATAGGCTATTTATTCCAAAGGATAAATCCATAATTATAAGCTGAGGGATGTAATCTTTTATGAAGAAATTACGTACAAAGATAGACATAATGTAAAGCCTGCATGGAAATAAAGATAGAAAAAAAGAAGTCACCTGAGAGGACCTGTAAAGGCGGAACCACGAGATGGCCGAGAAATGGAGACAACACATTATGATTCTGAGTCGGATAGTGAAAATGCAGAAGAAAATAATGATCAAACACCCATGGAAGAGCAAGAGAATAAAGAAGTAGTAAAGGATGCATTTGTGAAAAGGAGAAAGACTCAGGTAGAAAGACTTTTGGAAGATGCACAAATAAATAACAATGAATATGGAAGGTCAGCAACTGGAAGAAGTAAAAGACTTGAAAAATTAGAAACTAGCGGGACGAGCATGAATATGAGCGGATCATGGCCATTTTGGAGGATGTAATAATTCCTAAGTCATATGAAGAAGCACTGGACTCTGGAGATAAGGAGAGATGGGTAAAAGCAATGGAGGAGGAATTAGAATCCTTCAAAACCACAGAAACATATGACCTTGTTACCAAACCAGCTGACAGAAATGCCATTGGGAGCAAGTGGATTTTTAAAGTAAAAAATAATGCTGATGGGAGTCAAAAATTTAAGGCTAGACTTGTGGCTCAAGGATATACTCAGAAAAAGGGAAAAGACTATGATGAGACCTACTCACCAATTGTAAAGCTCACGAGCATTAGAGTGCTGCTAGCAATGGGAACAGCCTTGAATCTGGAATTACACCACATGGATGTCAAAACAGCTTTCCTGAATGCAAAATTGGATGAGGATGTTTACATGAGGCAGCCACCAGGGTATGAAGTAGATGAAAACAAGTTTTGGAAGCTGAACAAAGCTGTTTATGGATTGAAACAAGCTCCCAGGGAATGGTACCTATGCATGGATAATTTTCTTAGAGATCAGGGTTTTGAAAAACTCAAAAATGATGGTAACCTCTATAGATACTCTGCTGGAGAAAAATTTTGCATTATTGCTCTTTATGTAGATGATTGTATAATGGCAGCAAATTGTGAAAAGATATTGGTACACTGTAAACAAATTCTCAAGAACAGGTTCCATATGACAGACCTTGGTGAATTACATCAATTTCTGGGAATAGAGGTAACAAGAGACAGGCAGAAAAACTTATTACATTTAAAGCAAGGCAAGCATATTGACAATATGCTAAAAAGGTTTAATATGGCTGAGGCAAACCCAGTTAAAACCCCAATTGTTCCAGGGCACAAATTAACAGCTGATGTGGCTATGAGCAAGGAGGAAATCACTGAAATGGAAGGGGTGCCATATAGGGCATTAGTTGGCTGTCTGTTGTATCTGTCTAACAATACACGACTGATATATCCTATCTTTGTAAATATCCTTAGTAGAAGATGTCATAATCGAAGCAAAGCTCATTGGTCAAGCGAGGAAAGAGGATACTAAGGTATTTGAAAGGCAGACAAAAGAAAATGGAATAACATATGACTCACATGAATTTGAAGCTTGAATCATATAGTGATGCCGATTTGGCGGGGAGACTTGAGCATGAGGAGATCAACGGATATGTAATTTTCTAGCGGAGGTCCAATCACATGGAGAAGCAAGAAGCAGGAAGTCACGGTGGCCATGTCTTCGCGAAGCGAGTATCTTTGCATCTTCTCTAGTGGCAAAGGAAACGGTTTGGTTAAGAAGACTATTGGATGAACTTGGATGCATACAAAATGGTCCTACAAACATCTTTACAGATAGCCAAAGCTGCATGGCAATAGTCAGAAATCCAGTTGACCATGAAAGAACCAAGCACATAGAACTTAGTATGCATTTTATAAGGGACTTGGCAGCAAAGAAGATTATACTGATGGTGTATGTCAAGACAAACAAATCAAGTAGCGTGAATGTTTTCACTAAAGGACTCATGAAGCAAAGTTTACAGTTCAAGAACAGGATGAATATTCAATAGAAATTGCAAAACAACAGGTGCTTGAAACAATCTGGCGACACATGTGATGAAGGAGGAATGTTAGAAAATGTGGTATCATCACATGTGTGGAATTCAAGCTGTACATTTAGAGTACATTGATATACATTAGATACATTGATGTACATTAGAGTACATTGGAAGTACATATGTACATCTCTGGCCTTTGGCCTTCTGTTTCCGGCTGTTGGCCCTTCAGTGCCATACAGAACATTAATGTATAAATAGTGGAACTCTGTGCAATGGAGAACACGAGGGACAGAGATCAAGGTCGAGATCGACTGGTAATGAAGAATTCATCTTGATAGTTTCCTTTCTGTATTGATATTGTTGAGCTCGAGTATGAGTTAACGGTTTAAACATGTCATTGAACTTATTCGCTCATACAATAACTAGTGGTTGTGTATCTAGTGGTTGATCATTTTATCTTGATCATTGATTGAATACTTGCAAGTGTTGATATAGTGATACATAAAATTAACACGATGCGCCCAGGGCTCGACCTAAATTTTAGGTTTGTGCTCTGGCGCGACGAGTGAGACATTCCTATCTTAGAAAAAATTTGGTTCATCTTTTTAGTCTTTTTATGTTCCAATTCTCCTAACTGTTACTAGCTTAGCATATACTACAAAAGATGAGAAAAATTTTCCCACTTTTTCGAGGTCTGAGGTTTCTATCAAGTTAGTACTACTGGGAGCATGGCCAGTGCTTTGCTCTTGGTCTCCAAGAACATTGCTCTGATACCACTGTGACGTCCCCTACTCATATACGGTGCACTCACCGTATACAAACAGGAGTTCATCCCCCATACCAGCTCCATGCTAAATATAGGGCCCTCCACGTATCACTGCAACCTTGAGATGTTCCAGTGGGAAGAATGAAGGAGTCATTTACCCTGTCTTCCTCAGGGCCTACCTAGCTGCGGAAGCGCAATATACATGTCAGTAGTACATACATCAATAACACATGACCACCACGAGGGGTGGCTCACCTCATATCTGCATAGACAAAGATCAGTACATCACATAAGGGAGTTCTACCCTGGCTCGGACACAGGGTTGGACTGACAAGCTTGGTTCTCCAGAGGTCAAGCAGACCGAGTGCAATAACAGTGGAGTTGGCTGGCAAAGGAACATGGCAGTTGGGTAGTCCGCTCCATCCGCCCCTCCTGTGCACACTTTGCAGAGTAGGTTGAAAAGTGTTGGGACTGGACTGTAGCCCGCCGGATGCATAGCCAAAGGGGCTATTCCTGGGTTGCATCTCCCCAGTTCCGATGGGGCAGGTAGGGATTTCTCCCACCAGAAGCTAGCATGCTGACTCAAGGCAACTAGAGGGCCACTGCCCTTACTCGACTGAACTCCATGGAAGGTGTACACCACCCCAAGAGTGTCGAACCCATGCAACAGCCCGCACGCAGTGGCAGTGCATTAGATCTAGTGCGCTGAAGTCCCCGATAGGCCTTACTACCAGAGGGACAGTTCATGAATCAGGACATGAGCTTCCTTGTAAGCCAGTCTGGTCCCTCCACCCACAACTAGGTTTGGTTCTTGTACACAGGCCGAATATTAGTAGTGCACTAAAGGGACTAGCTAGGAGCATCAACTACTAGGCTTGTAGGCCTCTACCCCCCTTCCCAATACAATGAGTCCACAGAGATCATCCATACATCCATATCATCAAAGAACTAAAGAATAATATCTAATCTACATCATAGAAGTTAGGTTCTTTAATTAGGGCTCGCTATCTAGGGTTCTATGTGGCTGCTATGGGTAATTCAATAGGCTAAACATGCTAATTCTATGCCCGGAAGGCAGATTAGGCTATTGAATTGACGAAATACCTGATCCGTGGCTTGCTCCTCCTGCTCGAAATGCGTCCATGTCGCTGTCTTGCCTGGAGATGCGGTCGGAAAGGAAATCTGACGAGCTAGGGCGCTCAAGCAGATCTTTGGAGTCGGGATTGACTCTTGAAGCGCGCGAAAAGGAGCTCGGAAGGACTGTGGACGAAAAGGGAAAGTTAGGGTTTGGTTGCCTTACATAGGCTATCAGTTAGGGTTAGGGTTTCCATGACCCTTGGTATGCCTCTTAATGGTTAATGGTCTAAAGTGCGCACATTAATAAGTGTGCACACTCTTGCAAGTTGCCCCCTAGGGCGCCACTTGCTTGGCTACACGTCGGCGTACACGTCAATTGGGAAGGCGTGTACGCGTGACGGTGCAGTACGGTATACGTCTTGAGACCGTATATCGTACTGGAACGTCACAGGCTCTAATTGACATCTAACCAAGTTTTCTAAGTAATTTGCTTTACCATTTTATTTTCACAATGGATCTTGAAGAATGGGGCAAATGCAATGTCAAATTAAAGGGAAATATATGCAATGTTGAAGCCTTTATGTCATTAACCAAAATAAAATGTATGTAGTTGAGCTTTTAGATCTCAACTTGATTGTTCACCCAAATGGTAAATTAATGAAAGCTTTTACATTAGATCAGATAAGACAAAATAAGAGAAGAGAAGGAATTTTAGAATAAGAGAAGTTTAGCATCCAAGACTAAAATATCTGTAGAGGAGAACTGCATGTTCTAGATGGAGGGGAAGTCCTGGTGTTGTACCCAACTACCACACTTTAGGGATATGGAAACACATAAACATATGCTTGTATGATGGGCATAATGTCTTTTGCATTTGGTTAAAGTCAAATAATGTCTATGATTTAAAAGTAAATTGCCATAAAAGTAAATGCATTCAAACTGATTATGCTAAATGGAATGATATTGGTTTCTTTTTTGAGTTTTATGGATGTTTTAAGCTTAATTATCATGATCAAATTTCTTATACACAGATTTTGTCTGATAGCTTGTCATAGGACATACGATTATGGCCTCAATACTACATTTGATATACAGGAGGCTAGATTTTATCAAGGTAAAATCCTGGTAGATAATGTCAATATCATTGATAATGTGCAAGATGATGACAGTTATTGAACTAGAAAAGCCGGAGGTAAACTCCTTGAAAAATTGCATGAATTGCCACAGAATGAAATTGCTTAGGCAACAAGATTCTGCAAAGCAACTTATAGGATGGTTTCATTATTCTAGTTCATGGAGATTAATAACATGAAGATGGCAGAACAACAGTTCTTATTTTATAAGAAATCTTATTATTATCACAAAGGTATAGCAGATATATACAGTACTCAATAACATTTAATGGCAATATGCAATGTAAACAGATTGCTTAGCTCTTGAACTTGGGATTGGACTCATGCTATTACTTCACTCCCGAATTTATTGAACATTTTTCCTTTCTTGACATATATTCCTTCTGACCCAATTTTTGCAGTATCAGCTTGAGTACTTTAGATAGGTTGACTTCAATAACTACCACTCGGTACTTTGTACTATAAAAATACTATCTATCTATCTATAAATGTACCTTGACTTCTTATACTTTAGCCTGATATCTTGAACATATCGAGGACCTTGACTATTTATATTGAACAGAGCTTTGCTGTCTACTTTTAATTGCTGCATTCTAAAATTAAGACATGAAACTAGGCATTTAACTAATCAACAAATAAATGGAAATGCTGATGACAAAGATAGTCACCTAAAAAAATATCTTGCGCCTCAACAACCAGTGCCTTCTCGCCTTTTACCTTTCAAAATTGTGTTCTTGCTAATTTCAATATTCAAATAGCATCCTCTACGTTAAGTAAAAACGCTTTGTTTGTCATTTCTCTTGTAATCACCTTAAATGGTTGAGATTGAGACATTGAGTTGCATAAGATATTGTATGTGCTCCAACGTTGATGTATGGAATAACAATAGAACTCTGGCCTTTCCAGAACTAGAATAATGATTTTAGGGATCAAGGATGAAATTCTTGTTAAAATCCTTGTTTTGATCTGCTAGACCTTGGTTTTCTCGCTATGGCTATTTTTCTCCAATAGCAGTACCATGTGCAATGATATGATCATTTTCATGCAGAGACTGACATAGTAGCAAATAAAAAATAATCCATCCAAAATCACCATTATGACGGTGGATGATGGAGCGGATGATAATGGCAAGGATTCTTCTAGTATGGTGTGTGTTGGGGTGGTATAGTAGACCATATACATGTTCATACATGGTGTGGTATATACGCATGTTTATACCACACCATTGCACGTACGCAACACACACCTAATATGCACGTACACATTGTGTATTAGGGGAGAAGATATGCACTATGCAGTGTGTATTAAGGGAGAGTGCTGAGAGAGGGAGGGAGGGAGAGGCAGAAGGAGGGATCTTGATTTAGCCATGGAGATGGGGATTTTTAGGTTGTTCATAAAGTCAAGGTATCAAGTATTGTATTGTTTAAAGTAGCAATTCTGATTGATTGTGAAAACATGACTTTGAAGTATGATTTAAGCCACTTCACTCTCGAGACACGGAGGGCAACCCTCCTTGCACAGCACCTTGTTATTTGTCATCCCACCTTGCATAAACTTTCATACTTATGCAAAAAATTGTATAATTCTTGTTTTCTTTAAGGAAATAATATGCCCGCATTCAAAATAACATGCCTGATCATAAAGCTCTGTTGCTTCCTTGTAAAATTGCGTTTTTTAATAACCTTTATTTTTGTGTCATAATTTGGCAAGTGTATATGCTGTCTTTAACTGTAACAAACAACAAAAACGTCACAGTAGCCTTAACCAAAATCTAATCCATAAACAGGCACGTTGAAATCATAATCATTTCTTTTTCTAGACAGTGATATAAACCACTGTCAGAGGTACAACTGGAGAACCTGCATTATGCTGTCATTCATATCTTCTCCATGGACAAGCAAATAATAAGTTTAAAGTTGAACATTTTATTGCCCACATTAACGCTATGCTTATGCCAAGCTGTTAGACGAGTTTCAATTTACTTGCTTGCTAACATAGACTTCACAAAGTCCCATGGCTACATTCGGCTAGCATGTGAAACTGCCATTTACTCGTTTGATGGCATGTCTAGTCATCCACAATTACGATGTCTAATTATACCAACCCAAGAGTTTGGCTCAAAAAATGGCGACCATACCTACTTGCTCTAATGTCAAGAACTGTATTCCAAGGATTATTTTAACAGCTGGCTCTCATCCACAATAATAAGATTATGACTATATTCTGATTGATACTTGATACTCTATAGTTTGAGAATATTCCTTCTAACAATGGATTAAGGCTAGGATAAGCTACATGCCAAAAAGTTTTTATTAACTCTTATTTTAAGGTAGCAGATATAAGATTGTTAAACATGAGTTCAACAACACAAGAAAGAATGTAAAGACAACATTCACACCTTATCAACCATATTTTCCTTTCTTCTTTTCCAACCTTGTTGCATGAACCATGTAAGAAAATACGCTCATTAGAAGATAAGCATATGTGGCTAAGAACACATACAAAGTTCGTGATAGATTAACTTCTGCTACTCTTAAAAATTCGCTAACTCTTAAAAGTTATGGGCAGTTGTGGGTTTGGGTTTGCAATTTTAGGGTTCAGCCATGGCAAAGGAAGAGAGAATGCTCAAGGAAAGATGGTCTTCTGGGAAAAGAACAATCTGCACCATTGCTTTGGTGACTCTGGCTCTTGTCTCTGTCTGCTTATGGTTTAGATTTTGGCAGTTTAGATTGGCTTATAGGTTTGCTTATGATTTTGTTGATCTTGTATGGCCCTAAAACATGCTATAATATCAGTGTCCAACTGCATATTACTTGCATGCTCATGAATCTTAATTCCTTCTGAGATTGCTGCCATTTCCACACACACATCAAGAATGCTAATGTAGAGACTTTATCTGGTTGCACTCCATCTAATTGCATTTGCCAGAAGAGTTTTAGTGCAATAACACCTTGCCCATTATGTGCACATATTGTGATAATAGTATTCCAAGTCACCTCATTGCGATGCAACATTCTGTCAAACAAAACCTGTGCATCAGTTATACTTCCGCCTTTGCCATACATGTTTAATAATGCAGTTTCCATGATAATATCTGAATCCAGTGGGCTACTAATGACATAAGCATGAATTCTTTTTCCCTGTGGTAGAGATGCTAGACAGGCGCATGCTTCAATAATACTGAAGTAAGTGGATCTACTTGGCAAACACTCCCTTGTCATTTCATAAGAAAGTTCTGCCTTGATATTCCAGATCCAATATTGATCTTCCAGATCCAGATACAAGATATTGATATTCCAGATCCAAGATCCATATAACAAGATCCAGATCCAAGATCCAAAATAGTGATCTTCTAGATCTAGATACAAGATATTGATATTTCAGATCCAGATACAAGACATTGAAGAATTGAAACAACCAAAGAATTTTCAAAGGATTTTTCTGGCCACTTGCCTGTGTGGGGTCAGATTACAGATTATACAGATTATACAGGCAGAGAAAATACATCATGAAAGGATAATAGATTTGGAAGCAACATAATAGAAACTGCGAAATTCTTTGATTTACAATTCAACAAAGTTTGAATCTACAGATTTTCAAAAAACTTTGAACTGCATTGGATGACTTGGGGCAAATCGTCTTCAAGGGGACATATCGAACATCTCAAATCATGGATCAGGATTTAATGTCATGTAACAATCTCTGAATGTAGCTCTACAATCTAGTTAGTTGACACGATAAAATCTGCTACCATATTGCATCTCCTACACATATCTGCTACAGGCAATATATATGCATAGATAATAACTGATATGTAATCACATTTTAACACATCTAATACAGGTGACAAAACTAATATGTAATCATAGAGTTGGAAGATAGTACCTATCAACTGCACAGGTGTCTCGTCAAGATTGCATGCATTTCAGTACCATCATTTCGACTTAGACGACCATGATATTTTTTTTCCCAATAGTCACCAAGACTTTTTTAATAGGCCAAATGCTCTTTCAACTGCCATGCGAGTAGAAGAATGGATGAAATTAAACCTATCAAACGATTCTCTTAGTTCTTGACCTGGGTATGGCACAATTAACCATGGTAACATTGGATAACCTGCATCCCCAATGATGTATTCATGGACAGGCTGTCCATCAATGTATACCACCTCCCCATTCAAT
Source organism: Isoetes taiwanensis (assembly GCA_021234155.1). Taxonomy (NCBI): domain Eukaryota; kingdom Viridiplantae; phylum Streptophyta; class Lycopodiopsida; order Isoetales; family Isoetaceae; genus Isoetes; species Isoetes taiwanensis. Next base: position 40,117,505 of record JAJEKV010000002.1, read on the forward strand.
CTTTGGCCCTCAATGACCATAGATGTAAATTCACTAACTCTTAAAAGGCGTGCATCATTAACACTTCCTGGATAACCTGCAACCACATCTAAGAATCGTGTGCGACCAGTTCTATCATACCAGTCTGTTTCTTGTTCATCATCAGGAAGTTCAATTTTTATATGTGTTGCATCAATGGCCCCACAACAATTGGGAAGGCCATGAAGGCATTGGAAGCCTTCCTTCACTACCCTCAATTCAGGGCCAACTGGCCAGTGGAAGTGATGAGTCGCATGCATCAGCAAAGCTTCAACAAATTGAAAAGTGATTCTTGCTGTTGTAGGTCTGCCCATTCCAAACAGCTCTGATAATGTAAGAAAATTGTCGCCTGTTGCTAGTCTACGAAGGGCAACTGCAACCTGCTTCTCAACCGAAATTAGGCGTCCTTGAATCGTGACAAGACCTTCTGGAGGATTTCTTTGCAACACAACCCTTACAAATAAGCATATGTAATAGTAGGTCTCTTTGGAAATGCGAAACAATTCCTTGAAGCGTGTTGGATCAACATGTATGACATATTCCTCAAAATGGTACCACCAATGGGTTGAATGAGGTCGTATGTACCAGGGCCCAAAAGAGCTACCATACAAGGCTGCCCTTCCAAGAGTATGACCTTGCGCTTGCAACAGAGCCCAAAACCATAGAGAATTAATTTCTGTAAGCTCAAAGTCATTGGCAGCTAAAGAAGGTAATGCAAAGGGATTGTCCACTAATGTCTGGTTCCATATTTCTTCAATAATGGCATTCATTTCCTCATTGTTCCTCATTGCAATGAAGATGGCTTGCAAGATCGAGGACAACTGTAATACCAATGACTTGGCATCCTCATTTAAGCCATAGTCATGGCCTAAGAGCGGGTGAGCCTTCGTATAAATCATAAATTACCTGGAGTCATCAAGGTGCCTGGACTCAGACTTGTATCCATGTTCGAGTCCTGTATATCCTAACTTACACCTCAATGTAACCCATGCTGTTCACCTCTGCCTGATCCGGGTATGGATCATGTCGGAAAGCTAGTCTTAGGTGTCTATTCAAGACACATTTGAACTTCTCGCAGGCATTATACCAATCTTCAGTGTCAATTCAAGTGGAGGCATGCCACTTTGGGCCTGTGCGTTCAAGAACTCAGTAGGATAGACACCTGAATCCTGGTCATCAACGATATGATCTGCATTTTTATATGTTCTAGCATATCCAGACAATAGAGCAGTCACTCTCCTATTAATCCTAGGTGATGATCTGGAATGTCAGGAAAGGTCGCTTAAATCAAGCACCCAGATCATTTGATGGCAGACACATTTCTTCAGATAAGCATATTATATCAGTGCCAATGTGGTCATGTATTGGCTCCCTATCATTCCCAATCCGCAACAGATACTCAGTAAAGAACTTGTTCCTCTTGATCATGTCCCTGTAAACTCATGACTCGCATATTCAATCTGAGTCTTTACAGATGAATGTGCTCCCATATGTATGAATTATTCAAGCATGCATCCACAATTTGTTCACGACCACCACATGGAACAACTGGCAGAACTTGCCAAAAATATCCCCCAAATACTATAGAAAGCCCCCTGAAACAACATGTCAGATTTCATTATATCATGGAGGGTCATGTATCTGCGAACCATAGGAGCTTCATCTCATACAATAATACGACATGTCCTTATTAATTTTGCCAAGCTGGATTGCTTTGAAATATTTCAAGTGGAGTATTCATCCATCTGTAATGGAATTTTAAATCGAAAGCATGCTATTTAGCATCCCTTTAATAAGACAGATCCAATTCCAGATGATGCAATGACAATTGCTATATAACCTTTTGCGCATACATAAGCTAGTATAGTATGTCTTTCCAGTACCATCTGTGCCATCTACAAAAAAGGGTCCATCAATTTGTTCATTGCATACTCCATGATGTGATCAAATGCTTCACATTGCTCAAGATTCGACCGATCGACATCCATATTTACATCATTTTGATTTTCATGGATCATGTTTGTATCAAAGTTCATCACATATACAAAAGCTAAAAAGATATTAAGGAATTGCCTACAGTCTTACTGTGCTTTTCAATGCTATGTAATGCCATGTTAACGGTTACTTGCTGCAAGGTAAGGTTTCTGGCTTGAGTGCGCATATCATGCAAACAATCATCACCATGTAATGGCGTGCTTCCATCTAAATGGCTAGAGTGTTCACAAATTCACATAGCAATAGAATCATAGCAATATATGTCGTAGTTGGATAGGCATATCCGATGTAGAAGCCTCTCTAAAGCATCCAAGCCATTCAGATATTTCATCGCGAACCAATCCATGTCGCACAATAGCATCTTTGAAAGTTGGACACAATGTCCATCAACCATACATAGGTCCTCAAAGTTAGTGGCCCCTGGTACATGAGTCAGCAAAAGATGCGAGTAGAACCGCTCCCCTTCACAAAGTACATATGTCCTACAGATGGAACTGTATGCATTCGTTCTCTTACTTTCCATATCTTTGCAGCTCTGTCATACCAAAACTTCATGGAAAAATCATGATAAAGCGTATATATAGCATCCATATTACTTGGAACGTTCATTTCAAAGTAAATAGTTAGAGATGGGCTAGATAACGTCCTCCCACGAGGCGTTATGGCTCAGGAAAATGGCCGAGTGGCCATGTGGCCAGGAAATTCCGAGGCCGTACGGTATGGCCAGAGGTCATTTTCCTGTGCCATAACGCCGAGGCGAGGACGTTATCGGCCTTAACGTCCTGGGCCGAGTCCTTTTGCACAGAGTTCTTGGCTTCAAAGTGGAAGAGAGGTTGTCTGGCTCACAAATCCGGCAGCAAATCATGGTTTGGCAGCAGATCCGGCAAAAACTTCTGCAATCATGGTTTAACAGCAGATCCGAGCCGGAAAGGAAAACCTAGTTTGCCAAAGAGGCCGGATTGGAGGGGAAATAAGAATGAATAAGAAATGGAGCTGCAAGGACGTGGATGCAGCCCGTTTTTTTCTAATCTGTTTGGGAAGAGCGGCCCCAGCAGAGGTTCACGATTAATCACAACGCGATTGGGCAGCAGAAAGGATCGATCTCGCCCGGCATGCAAAGGCAATCGGCCACGCCTTCACAACGTGTTCTAAATCCGGCGACACAGAACCAGGCCCTAAATCCGGCGACACAGAACATGTGAAATCAGCAAATTTTGAACACGCTTGTTATGGCCATAACATGCTTGTTATGGCCATAACAAATTGGTCCACAATAATATTACTGGATATAGCACTTTAGAAGGAACGACTAAGATTAGTTTCTAGAGCAAAAGGATGACTAGGACGTTAAGGTACCATAGCAAGGGAAATTAGAATAGGATGCGTGGATAACATTGAAATTATTTTAGGCATTCATGTCAAAGAAGTAGCCGAATGATGTAACATGATTCATATTCCATAGTATCTCTTAACTCTCACTTTCTCTATAATATATGCTTTGCTGCCCTGGCAGGCGGTTGTTAAACGGACCACATTAGGCACCTGTTGTTGCAATCAAAATCCTAATATTCTCCAGCACGCTTCCAAGGAAAAGAAGTAGCAAGCATTCAAGAACAATTCCACCGCATTACAGTTTGTAGCAGATGCACTTGTGGACCCCGCATTATTTTTTGCTCTAGATTTGCTGAAAATATATATGGTCCCTTATACACATACTTGTACAAATATTTGACTGGTTTAGCATGTGCGCAGATTTCACAATTTTCAACATTAATATGACATTTAAAATACGACATTAGCTCAGGATCAACCACCTATCAGTTGGCCAACATTATTCCATCTTTTTCTACACTCTGCGGTCATCATCATGACGACGATATAATGGATACTCATCACTCACCACAGTTTTATTGATGAAATGTCATGAACAATCTTAATTGCGAACTCCAACTTTCATGCAATTTGCCCATGGCTTATGTACTCCACATGGCTTGTGCATCACCGAATGGGTGGCAATCTCATAGAGCTCTGAATGTCCGTTTTTATCTAGAACTTCATCACAAACAATCTTATCAAAATCTTTAGGCATGAATGGTTTGTCAGCATGATCTACACTCAACAACAATTGGACATGTGACGACACTCTCTTTTTGGAGTCAACAACACAATCTTGCCATTAAACGATCAATTATACACTAATCTAGCAACTCTTTCGATTTCAATTGCAAAGCCCTTGCTACTAAATCAGAACAATTTGCTGCAGTTTGTGCATTCAACAATTCCCTACTAATCTCATCAAATTTTGGATTTGCCATTATCTTTATAAATATATCAGACCTTCCAAGTGTGCAGGTGATTGCCTTGGGATCTTGGTATAATTGGTGCAAGTATTGGGGAGATCCTACGCATGAAGGAGGTAGCACAGCCTTACGTCCAATACAAGTAGCATACCCATCCATATATAGCCCATAATACCTCCCAAAATGTCCTTTCATATTTCTGCTTGATTCAATTGAATAAATTGTAACTTTGACTATCCATCTTGGCAAATATATCACAGACATATTCTTGAAACAATCTACCAGCTACATGAAGAGGAGACAGGTGACCTTGTATAGAATGTAAGTGGAACTTGTAGAAGTATTTAACAGTATCATGACTTATACAATCACATGACATTTGGGTGCCACCCATCTGTGCCATACGAAAACATTAATACAAAGTGCAGGACATCATAAGTGAAATGGTAGGAATCTATTAATTTCAATTCATTGTTCAATGAATGTATGAGTGTTTGACATTAATTATCTACTGGATTATCATCTACAAACATTAACGTGACCACCTTGCAGCAGTTGGAGTATTATACTGCCTCCTTTCAGCTATCATAAGATTGCAAGAAGCTAGATGCAATCGAATATTAAGGGCACTACCTACAAAAATCTAACTAACTTTTATCCAAATAGGCTTAAGGCAACATGTTGTTGCCAATACCTTTTCAGATGTAGGATATTAATGGGATTTGGCAATTCTCTTCCATCAAGAACAGACTTCAGCCAATAAGAATCTTTCCCTGCTATCCCAATCACTTTAAAAGGTCCTTCCCACAGATTTTCAAATTTGGCTGCTACATCTTCCCTTGCTTTGTTCCATTTGAGAACTAATTCTCCTGTTTTGAGAGTACCTTGAAGCTTATGAGCAATTTTGAATGTTGCTATGTCCTTGGCTTTTTTGATGAGAACTGCATTTTCAGCCTCAAACCTGTGTTCTTCCAGCTGTTTTATCAATCTCACACATCTTTCTTTTAGTGCATCCTCTCTCATTATTTCTGCAACACATTGAAAGATATGGACAAATGGATTGTTCTCCATCATAAGATTTTGAATGTCCCTGACTATTTCAAATGACAACCCTTCAAAGATAGAATTCTATGATTCACTTGTGCCTCATCATTATCCATAATGTATATCTGGGCAAAGCGTGGAGAATGACGTACATTTGATAGTAAAGATCCCATTCTATAGCATATTCGACCATTCACTCTGAAGATGTACGTCCCACTAATTGCATTTGCTAAATTCACATCTATTTTCACCCTAGTGACACAAATGAAAATAAGTTTTTGTATTTACATATATTGGCTCAAAAACATTCTCCAATTCTATCACATCTCATATAAAGTTGTAGCAAAAGTTCAGACAAGGCGGGCATTAAAGACAACTGAATCTTTCCATCACCACAGCAACTAGTGCCGAATTCATTGCTCCATTTATTGCCCCACAATGTCTACATAGGTCTTCCATTCTCCCAAGGAAATGTGATAGCACTGGCATATTCCATGTCCAAGCCACTTTATAGAATCCACATCTTGTTGTTATTGTCTCTATGATCAGAATTACACAATAATCTTAGAACCCTGTGCTTTGCAACTTGTCTATGCTTCAAGCATCTTTTCTCCTCAAGCTAGGTTTCTTATACAATGGATTGTTGCTTACCGACAGTGTAATGCAACGCTTGCATCTTGGCATGAGTTCTAACATACATAAGATACCACTGGCATGGTATGAGTTCTCTAACGTACATCAAACACCAATGAGATGATCACTAAAAATATCACGTTACCCATTATGTCAAAGAAAATATGCAAAGATGACCTTAAAATACCCCAAGATTATATTATATTGAGTAAGTAATTATGACAACTAAAGGCAATCGAAACTATTTACATAACCATTCATAAACAATTGGATAATAATGTCATTCATTGCTAATTCACCTACGAAAGGAAGGCCAAAGGTGATTCATTGTCCTGCAAAATAAGTGGATGTGCTTATCTGAAGGGACCACTTCATCGATCAGTTTAATCATCATAACCTGGCGATCAAGGCAAACTTGGATTTGCAATCAAAAGGTATGAAGATTGGTCTTGAATAGAAAAGGGGGGCTTCTCAAGAGCAGTCTCTATTGTAAGCCTTCATATAAGAAGCAAGTCCAAAATGACAATCTTGTAGCAAATCAATTAAGGGGACAGAAGGGACTTAAAATGTCAAATAAGTTGTTGTCTTAATGGGTGGATCTCAATGGCTTTCCTCTCCCAAAAGGGGAAAGTTTATTTTTAGACATCAAAATATAGACCAACATATGGATGTCAGAACATGCTTCTAGAATAAATTTTGGCCGAATGAACTTCCACACTAACAGAGCAAGGAAAGTAAAAGTCGAGGTTTGAAATTTCCAGACTTCTCGGAATTCATTTTAAGCTATAACAAAAGCATTTTACCTATGCAACCAATAAGCTTGTCTGCGAAGCGATTCTTACTTCATGATCATTTTTTCTTTCAATATATAGAATGGTTGTTCAAGATTTTTCAAGCATCTAAAATTGATAGGGAGCAGCTTCTTGACCCGATCTTCTTCTCTACAAATTCATTCGAAAGGTTAGACACGGAATCAACTATGGAGAATCATACCTATAAATCATTTAACTCGGTGTTTGAACAGAGGCCGTTGTTCATTTTGTCAAAGTTACGAATAAGGTTTTACCCATCACCGATATTCCATATGAGCATATATTCTTGAAAATTCTGAAGTTAATTGTGAAACAAATTCACACGAGTTTTTTTTTTTAGCAAATACTCAAAAACAGGTTATAGAACTGAATTGGAGCATGAAAATATGTATGATGTTGGGTTTTTTGTATCTTAAAATTTGATTCTAGAATGGGACTCGCATGAAACCAACAAACCGCCCGCTTAGACTTGCTTCTCATTCATCTCAGCAGATTTTCTACAATGGTGGATAGTGGGTAGCCGCACACATGCGAACTACCCATAAAAAATAAAGGGAAAATCCAATTATATCATTTGGACCCCAACAAAATACAATGCTAATGGAGACTGGGCTAGTGTACCTGCCGAAAGCTTATCACCGAGATTAAAAAACCCCGCCCTTTCGGGTTTTCGAGGAAAAACCCTAGTGATAAGCCTTCGGCAAGGGGCTTGGACAAACGTAAGGCATAAAAATCGCTCTCAAAACCCACGAATGGAAAAGTCGAAACGATGATGCCGCTCGCGAACTGTGCACGCACATCACCAACAAAACAACAAGACAAAACAAACCTCCCGTGAGTGGAGGGCTGATTCGGGCGTGCTGCCGCGATAAAAATACAATAACAAAGAAGGGGAGGGTGGGTTCAAAGAGAATAAGATACTGCCGAGAGAGAAGAGGAAAGCGCCGGATGAGAAGTCGGGCGTAAAACACGCCTAAAATAGCGAACTCCCAACCAGAACGGGCATGCGCCGCCCGCATGCATGCAAAACATGCATGCTCGTCCCATTCTAGAATGGCGATCCGATGTCTCGGATCGATGGGATTCTAGAATGGGACTCGCATGAAACCAACAAACTGCCCGAATACCAAAGGACTTCCTTAACAAACTAGGATCGAGGACGAAGGTCACAGGATGAAGGCTAAAGGCCGAGAAAGGACATCATGAAAGAAACGCCAAATTGGCCAAACCAGGCAGGAAGAAGCCCCTCCCCTGCCTGGAAACAATTCAAAGAGAATAAGGTACTGCTGAGAGAGAAGAGGAAGCGCCGATGAGAAGTCGAAGCAGAAACACGCCTAAAATAGCGAACTCCCAACCAGAACGGGCATGTGCCGCTCGCATGCATGCAAAACATGCATGCTCGTCCCATTCTAGAATGGCGATCCGATGTCTCGGATCGATGGGATTATCTTTAGTTGAATATAATATGTCTAGCTTTGTCATAGTTAATTAGTGGACTAGTTACGAAGATCATGCTTCTTTTCATTGCAACAATGGCAATGCAACCAGCATCTTATGGTCTTACACACTTTGATAAAAGTCCCTCCATTGCAGAAATCTACAGTGCACCATATTGCATTGTCCTTCCTGGTTAGTCAGTATAGTATTGATATGATGCCCTGCACACTCAACAGAGGTATAAGTAGCTATTCTTGAAAATTTGGCTTGATTTCGGTATTTGGCTTGGCTAATCTGCTAGTACTTGCTAGCTCTTACATTCAGCAGCCAGGCAATAAAAATAATTCGAGCGAAATAGAAGCTTGAAATTTTTAGACTTCTAAAGTATCCATGGATGATTCCTTCCAGAATCAATTTTCCACTTAAAATTCTGGGAAGGGACTCGCGAGAGACACAAAACCGGCCGATAGATAGGCTTGTCATTCATCACAGCAGCAGTATACAATGTGTGGAAAACTAGGGAGAGAGAGGGAATAGCCGACCATAGGAACAATATCGGACTACCCCCTAAAAAGAAATGTGCCAAGGCAAAATAAAAGGATAATGGCGACAACTTCTCATCGGGATAAAAAACCCCGCCCTTTCGGGTTTTCGAGGAAAACCCTAATGAGAAATGGTCGCCAACAACCTTGAATGTGTTGCCTGGAGAACGGAGAGAAACGAGTTGACGGCGAATGCAAAATAGAGCACGACCCCAGCAAACGGCAAAAGCCTCCCCCAAATGTGTCCATGGAGAACCGAAGGAGAGGGGTGATGGCGAACAGAAATAGAGCAAGACCCCAGCAGACGGCGGAAAACGGCGGAATCCTGCAAGCAATACCAACAAAACTCCCAAAAAGAACACCCGTAAATGGTCAGAGAAAATAAACAGCACAAGCTGCACCAAGAAGGTCCGAAAATGAAAACAGAGGAAAAAAGAACATAACAGAAAAAGATAGCATCACCCAGCGGGTGGAGAACTATTATGTAAAAATATGCATCACCCTCGAGGTGGAAATAAACAGCATAAAGCATCACCCAGCGGGTGGAGAACCATTATGTAAAAATATGCATCACCCTCGAGGTGGAAATAAACAGCATCACCAGCAGGTGGAGAACAACACAGCAGGAGGGCGATGGAATAGAAATATAAGAATAGCAACACTCACAGGTGGAGAACAACAAAGAGGCATGAACAACAAAAAATACAAATGAAAAAGACGCATGCGCCACCGACAGCAGGGCGGGAAGGGAGGGAAGCTACGAGAGGAGAAGAAAAGCTGCTGTGAGAAGACGCCGATAACCGAGCCAAAACGGAAATGGCCTAATATAGGCGCTCGTCCCTTCCCAGAATGGCGATCCGATGGCTCGGATCGATGGGATTCTGGGAAGGGACTCGCGAGAGACACAAAACCGGCCGACTACCAAAGGACTTCCTCAACTATAAGCCTAGTCGCCGCGAAACCTCCAGCTTAAGCCGATAGCAAGAAGACACTCCCGCCACCACCCTCGAGCAGTCGGACAGGATAAAGGACGCAGAGAGAAAAGAGAGGAACGAAAAAGAGGGCCGCCGGACGGAGTATCGAGGAGATGATAGGAACTGGTAGAAATTAGGCGTTGAAGGATAGGGACAGGGCATGCGAATAAAGGCAAGCGGACAGGGGAAGAAAGGAAACCAGGATCTGAAGAGTCTGGCTCAAGCGAGAAGGAAACTACACATTGACGACGAAAACCAGCAGCGCGAGCGAGCCGTGGGGGAGAAAACGAAGCTGAAGAAGAAGAGCCGGAAGCACCGGCTACGGACGATATCAGCTCAATGACCTGAAAAAGGAAAGGATATTAGAGAAAAAACAATGAAAAGAAAAGCACGCCGCCCCGATGACGAATCTAAGGAAGCGCCCCGGCTGGACGGCATCAGCACAATGACCTGAAAAAAGGAGGCACATTAGAGAACAAAAACAATGAAAAGGAAGGGACACCGCCACGATGACGAATCGAAGGAAGCGCCCCGGCATACCAACGAGAACGGCAACAAGGCGATGACAAAAACAAACCACGTTAATACGTACAATGCACATATGATATGAATGCAAATCACGGACTGATGTCCGTGGATGGTTGTCTTATTTGAATACAGATTACGGACCAAAGTTTGTGAATGTGGCTACGGACTGAAGTCCGTGAATGTGGCTATGAGTCCTTCCGAACCTGTGGCCAACAACTAATAACAAGTAACTGAGATAATAAGGCAAAGAGAAAAAATCTTACGTATAGGAATGTAAAAATGCATAGACATAAAGAAGACAAAGTGCAACCCGACATATGTTGTCAAAAACAAAGTGCAATCGAGCATACGCGGGCGAGTGGGTTTCGTTTAGAAGGGCGAATAAGAACATCAACGTGAGACAAAGAAAAAGAAAGACAACGAAGAAAAAATGAGTTGACAACAAGAAGTCTAAAGCGAAGAAGGTTCATAAGGATGTGAAAAGGAGGGAACAAGATGAGGAGAATGAAAATGCTAAGGTCTGGTGCAAGGTAGCATAGGAGAAATGTGTGGTGAGGTCAGAAGACAAATACCATATGTACAAATCCATGAAAAAAGGCCCCAATATGAAAAACATACTGCGGCAGACGAGGGGTGAGATTGATAAAGAGAATGTAGACATACTATGCGTAACTGCATAAACTAGAAGCCCAGCCGCCGCGAAAATGCCAGGTGTCGAGTCGGGCACGAAGCACGAAGCGAGGGTGAGACGAAGAGGAGCACCAACGACCGAGCGCGAGAAGAATTGGAACATGTAGAAGGCCCCCATGAGCGGTTAAAAAGAACAAAAACGTGCATAATGGTGAAGCGGCAAACTGCGAAACGACAAGCACTCAAAATGACGTGAGCGATTAGAAATGAGAAAAAATCAACAATTCATGAAAAAAGAGAGGATAGCATCACCCAGGGATTGGAAAAAAGCATCACCCAGCGGGTGGAAGAAAAAACATGATAAACAGAAATTTGCGTGCAAATATAGCTAAATAGCAAATATGATGTATAATGGTAGCACAATGCATAATGTATATTTTAAGCCCAAGCATAAATACGAGAAAAGAGGAATGCAAGCCAACGAACCAATCCACGAGAAAACAACCCCAGACAAGGGACCAACGGCCAGGGAAAGTGTAAAACACGATCGCCTTAATAACAACATGAACAATGCTATAAGCCCCCAAAACCACATCAGATTATATGCCGACAGAAAACAGAATACGAAAAAATGATCGAGCGAGCAGAGCAAAACAATGGACGAAGCTCCCCATAACGGAAAAATCAAAGAAAGAATATACAATAGGAAAATACGACAGGAAGACGAAAACAACGAGGTGAATAGGCTTCAAAGGAGAAATATAGTGCAAAAGAGCTCGCAAATGCAAAAACATGACAAAGTGCAAAAACCATGGCAAAAAGAAGAATTGGAATGAGTATAAGGAAGTGCCAAATGCAATATGCGGCATATCCAAAAACTAAATAGCACATATACAAATGACGTGTAATACTAAGGTCTGGTTCAGGGTAGCATAGGAGAAATATGTGGTGAAGCAGAAGACAAATACCATATGCATAAAGCCATGAATAAAGGCCTCAATAGGAAAAACATACTTGGGCAAACGAGGGACGAGATTGAGGAAGAGAATGTAGACATACCAGCAACGCACAAAAGAAAGGTCGAGAAAGAACCGGAAACTAAAGTTAATTCGGAGCACAAGGAAACGAAAAAATGAGGCGTAACTTCAAAAACGATAAGCCCAGCCGCCGCGAAACCTCGAGGTGTCGAGTCGGGCACGAAGCACGTAGCGAGGGTGAGACGAAGAGAAGCGCCAACGACCGTGAGCGCGAGAAGAATTGGAACATGTAGAAGGCACCCATGAGCGGTTAAGGAGAACAAGAATGTGCATAATGGTGAAGCGGCAAACTGCAAAACAACAAGCACTCAAAGGGATGTGAGCGATTAGAAATGAGAAAAAATCAACAATTCATGAAAAAAGAGAGGATAGCATCACCCAGGAGGTGGAGAAAAGCACTACCCAGCGGGTAGAAGGAAAAAACATAAGAAACAGAAATGTGTGTCCGAATATAGCCAAATAGCAAATATGATGTATAATGGTAGCACAACCGGAATAACCCAGACAACTGTTAAAGAGTGCGGGGCATAAAAAACAAGATAAACCACAAGTGCAAAAAATAAAACCCAACAACTATGGGAAACCTAGAATGTAGAAGATAATACCACCCGAATAACGTATACCACCTGATAATAAGCATAACATGGAAACTAGGTTGAGACACCGTATATAGGAAAAAAGCAAATTCGAACATAAAAAGTCAAACAACCATGTAAACGCATATAATGCAAAAACATGCCAACACAAAGCGAAACCATATTGTCAACCATAACGCAAAAAAGATAACAACCATGAAACATCTGGAAACATGATAGAGGCAAGAACGTGAAAAAGCAAATGCAACCATTGTAATGCTCCGTCTGCCCAAAAGAGGAAAACAACGTTCAAGAATATGAAAAAGAAAATCAACCCTCATAGTGCATAATAAGCATAACGTGGAAACCAAGTGGAGACATCGTATATAGGAAAAAAGGCAAATTCGAATGATGCCGAACATAAAAAGTCAAAATAGATCACGTGAATGCAACATAGGGATAATATCAAGGTAAACAACAAGAATGACGAAAACATAAGGTGCCAGAGATGAAAAGGACAATACATGTAGAATAATACGCCACACGGACCAGATTCGCCCCCTATGCTAAAAGCAATATACACGTGCAAAAACACACCTTATGGAAAAAACACTTTAATGACCAAGTTAAACCCATACAAATGCACCCATAAGGTCAAAAGGCCAATGCTCTCCCATCATCCTAAAGAAATTCCAAACCAACAGGAATGACACATATCCAGACAAAATTGAATATGTAACAAGATGAATCGTAACAAATAACCCCAAAATATTATGCTAAGGATTACGAAATGAAATGGACATGGGAGCAAATGCAGCAAATAGGAAACATGCTAAAACCACATTTGCACAATGAAAATCCGCAAGGTCTATTCGTATATGCCAAGGTAGAAAACCCGCCAAGAGTAGTTACCAGGAGTGTTGCGTAGTAATGTGTTCAACCTCAAAAGCACAAATGAGAAGGAACCGAAGAAAATAAAAGAGCACCACAAGATTAGAAATTGAACATTGGCAAAATATGAGCACGTATAAGTTTGTTTTCAGACCCAAATTGTACATATGACAAGAATTGAAAGTTTCCATATGAAAGCAAGTCATGAACCATATTCACCTCTTTATGTTTCAAAAATGAAATACACATGCAAGAATGCACCTCATGAAAAAACAATCCAATGATTAATCCGTAACCATACTCAAACGAATTAATGCAAAGCAATATGGATAGAAAAACAATAGCCTAAAACGAATACCCCACCTGGGACTCAACTTATATAAAAACACGACAAATGATGTATGCCCCAAGTCCGAATCAAACAAGGCAAAAATTAATCCCTATGGCAATAATATACGTAATATATAGCCGATGAATGATGTGATGGAAACAAGAAGAGGACACCCCCCTATTGACCCAATAAAAATGAGACTTGAATAGGCCACAAAGAAAATGCCGCTAGAAAAAAGGTCGCAACAAAATAATTGTCGACATTGCTGTCCTAGAAGTCACAGAATAATCTCAAACATAAGAAGATGTCATAAAGAATGAGATAAGATAAGATAAGAATTTTTACGTCCACGGGAACCCAACGGGTTATGGGACGGCACATGCAAGGGCAACAACCCATGTAAAACCTGGGGACTAGGCCCCATCACCAAATACAATAACCAAATATTAAAAGGCTACCAAGAATAAAAGAAGATAATGCTAATGCTAGTGATAAATTTATGCTTCTAAAATTATCTAGACATAGCCAATCCAAGGATTGGAAGGCCATTGATCTAGAATAATTGATCGCCCCCCGCATTAATCGCCCATTTCTTTTTTGCGGGGCTGCCCTCACCTTGCAGAGCTCCTCCTTACGGTTACACAATTGAAGAGGGGAGAGGTCCTCCTGTACTGAGAAACTAGTCCCTCTGAGATGGTTTCCATGCTGAAGAACATGTAAGCGGCTAAGAGGGTCTTGAAACCCGAATCAAAAGATGGCGGGGGACGATCAGGTCTTGCCGCTCCCCCACCCTAGTAGCGGAGACAACTCCACCAACCTTCACATGCATGACATCGGTGAAAAAATGCAAAGCAAAGATCCATATCGAAAGGGCATCATCTTACGCCTCTGCAACCCCTATAATACGCAAGTTCGGGCTCCTAGTAATGTAAGATACCGAGGTAGCCTGCCCTGTCTGTCTGCTAGCGGCATCTGCTGACTCTCGGTCCCCTTGGGATTGTGGAGATGTATGTACGCCCACCTCAACATGTTCCCTTTCCAATGTCTCGCACTTACGCTTCAACACAATGTTTCTTCCGTGGCTGTAATTCTCAGTATCTAGTGTCCATCTTTGAGGCATCACTTGTGCACACATACCGGGCTTTAGGTCCGGAACGAAGGCATGTATTAATCGTAATCGGTGTCCATCTCTCAATAGACACGATCATAGATGTGGCCGCCATTCCTCCCTCAAAATGAATGAGTCATTACCTCACACGAAGTGTAGGCGGCAAACACCGAACTTGCGGTGTCTAGAGCACTTTGGAGATCCTCCCGATCTTGGAAGGTAAATGTACCGTGTCCGCTTGTGCCGATATGAAGGGCCGGGGACCAAAAGCTTAAGATGGCAACTCCATTATTACACGGGAATTAGCTTCCCCCGACCATGGAGCCGTATGCTAGACCGAGCACTTGTGGGACGGGGGACCTCTGCGGCAAACAATGATTCCGAGTAAGAGGCTTTTTCTTTTCCCTGGCCATCCTTACACCAAATCTCTCCTTATTGCTGGCCCTTTCTGTCATGGTGAAGCTCTCTAAATGAAATCAAAGCGGCTATATACAAAATTTAAATCAAAGCAGAAGCCTGAATCTAAAATATCTGAAACACAATATCCAATACCGCAAACCCTACCAAAGCCGGCCGGAACAGGACTGAAACGGAGATCTGGATCAAAAGTTATGCTAGAAACTGTGTTGCCGGCGAAAAGCTGCACTACATGGCGCCTAAAGCAAAGGCAGTGAAGGCAATAATGAGACAATTGAACAAAAAACAATATACTAAAGTGATTGTCAAGGGTAGACGTATAAGGATAACTTGATCCAAAATGAGACATTAACTGAACAACCAAAATATCAACCAAAATAACGGACTCAAGCTAAGGATTTAGGGGAAACAAATAAAGCCGAATATCAAACAGAACTGGACCAATGCACATAGGACTGCTTGTTGGTGGATAGAAAAGCAAGCCGCCGGAAAAAACCTCAAGTTGCCTCAACTCAAAGAATCTAGTGGAGCAACGGGTTAGGAAAATAGAAAAGGACATGAAGGAGAAAAGAGCCAAACCGAAGGCAGCGAAGGAAAATGCATATGCAGGATAGTGAGGACGTGCATGGCAAGATTGGTCGGGCCGATTAAAGCCCATCGAAAAGGCATTGCAGGCAGATCAGAGAAAAGAAGAGGAAAAAATCGAATGGCAGCCGGCTACTGGCCCAGCAACCACGTCCCGCATGCCGATGATTGGCATGCATCGCGATTCCCCCGAAAAACCTCGAATGGATACCGCTTTTATGGCAAAGGGCCAACCACTTACGAGGATAATGGGCGAGAAAACAAATCATGCATGATGACTACTTGATCTGATGCTAAGTGATGAAGCACTGAACCCAGGCAACAACTAACGCATCAGAGTACCGACCTGTAAACGAAGCCTAGAACCAAGAAACATCGACGCCACATGGAGAGGAAGGAAAAATGGCATGATCTGACAGGGCAAGGGGGAAAAATCTAGAGAAATTTGAATGGGAAAGAGCCGCCTGAACCTGAACCTGGGATGACCACGATGCAGAATCCAACCTTCGCAAGAACATAAACCTGTCCATAGAACAGAAACTTAAAAAGCAACTCAAGAACAAGGGGAGCAAGGGGAAACTGGCCGAAATTGGTGGAGCATCGCAACTACAACTCTGACTGCCGCAGCTAAGCTGGAAACAAAAACCATTACTAATAAACAACTGAAAAGTAAGATATGGCAAAAGCTAAACATAAAACCCCACTCGTTACAAGCACATAAGGAGCTCCTGCAGAGTCCACATTCGTCGGCCATAAGCAACAAAAGTAGAGGATCATGGAAATCTTCCCTGCATAAAATTTAGCTTTGCACATACCAGAGATCATGCCACAAATCCCCAAACCACTGTTCATAATTGAACTTGCATGCATAAGTGCCACCCAGCTAAATGAAAACAATTAATCCCAGAAACCAAATCCATCATAAGCCCGTCAGCAACCAACAATTCCACAAGAGCATAAACCAAAATCGAAAATAAGAGCATGCATAAACCAATTGATAATGCCACATGAAAAAATCTTGCCGCCAAACCAAGTAAGGAATATCATGCATGAGAGAAAACAGAAGCGTACCTGGGAAAGGATGGTGCTAAGGATAAAGAAGAGGCCAAAAATACCGAGAATGAAGAAGATCATGATGGCAAAGGAGAGAAACTCAAGAGCAATGGACAAGATATAGACAAAAGTATGCTCCTCCTAACCATGCCTGCTACCAAAGGATGCCCAAGAAAAACCTCGCCCATGAAGATTGCTGAAACGACAATATGGAGAAGGAAGGAAGGAAGGAAGGAAGGAGAAGCGATCCAGTAAAGAAGCCGAATCAGAAATCTGTCACGAGAAGGGATCTTGGACAGGGGAAGGTATTGTGGACAAGGAAAAGTAGGGAGGGAAGCTACGAGAGGAGAAGAAAAGCTGCTGTGAGAAGACGCCGATAACCGAGCCAAAATGGAAATGGCCTAATATAGGCGCTCGTCCCTTCCCAGAATGGCGATCCGATGGCTCGGATCGATGGGATTTAGGGAAATAGTCAACGGAACAATGTTCTTTGAACCTATGGCAGAACCATTTTTCTTGTGCAATCAATAGGCTGGTTTGTAGCGCGATTCTTGCTCCGCGATCATATGCAAATGTGTATGAAAAAAAAAATTTCAGGAAGAAATGCAGAACATTTACCAAGTGAAACAATTTTTGCTCCGTGGGATTCTGTTAATATGCATAATATCTATGAAAGATTGTAAAAGGACTACAGGATTTCTATCGAGCAACTGCAAAAACATTGTTGCTGCCTAGTGGCGTGACGTTAAAACTACTATCTATCTATCTATCTATCTATCTATCTATCTATCTATCTATCTATCTATCTATCTATCTATCCAAGAAAGAAGAGGAAAGGAGATGTTGGGGAAAGAAGCCGAAAGGAGATATATTAACGACGAGCAATTAACCGACCCGCAAACACCACCAAGTCGGTTGCCGCCAAGCAACGGAGCCAACCACACGATACGACCAAGCCAGATGGGTACTTGTACATATTGTAGATAATGTCTTCTAGACCTGATGGTCTCACAAGGCATGTTTCTTTTGGATGGAAGAGTTCACATTGACTTAATGCCATTCCAAAAATGACATATGGAAAAAAAGTTTAGTGGAATTGTTAATATCATTAAATAATTGCTCTTTCCTACCCTCGCCATGCAAAAAAAGTTAGTAGAATTGTTAATATCATTAAATAATTGCTCTTTCCTACCCCCACCATGTCAACATCAAGATGTGATTCACACATGTGACCGAACCAACATGGGTTAAGAAGTGCCTCATTCTCTTGTGTGGGCAAGGCTAACACCTTGGCCAAGTCTAGAGGGGATGAAGATATATTTACCCTGGTTTTGGGGACCCCGAAGGTGGAAATTCCGTCCTCCGGAATCCCCACGTGAGATCCCCATGCGAGACCCCCTCCTCCGGTTTCCCACGGTTAACTGCGCAGTTAATGGCTTACTGCGCAGTTTTGGCTGATTTTTTTACCGGATTGGAGCGAGCCCATCGCAATGACACTCGTCCTGCTTCCTCCTCCGTTGCTACCTCGCCCACCTGATTCTGACCAGCCACGAACTGATCTCATCCGATTCCTTGGCGTATTGATGGAGAAATCCCACACTAAACTTGCCCTGATTTTTCGTATAATGGCCAAGAATTTTTGCGCAGTTACTGCGCAGTAAGGTTGGATCCCAGCCGTTGGGATCACACCTTTTAGGGATCCCCTCCGAGATCACACCTCTGGGATCCCTGAAACTAGGGTAAAAGTATCCTCCACCATCTAGAGGGGTATTATAATTATATGTTACGAGGGAGCCCTTTCCCCTTTGAGCTGACACGAAATCTTAGACGTAGGTGGGACGCACACCCCTTCACCTCCCCCCCCCCCCCCACCCCCACCCCCTTCCCCCCTCTTTCTCTCTCCCCCCATGCTTCTCTTGCTTTGGGGTTATTGTTTTATTAGTCTGACTTTTCCTTCTTGTTGCTTGTGGCTTTTGTAGATCCTCTTTTGATATGAAGTGATGTGGAACGGGAAGGGGGAGAGCATTCTTGCCAGCCCCCTGACCTGCAGAATCTAGGAGCACCGTTGAGATGCAACCGGATTCTGCAGGTCAGGGGGCTGGCAAGAATGCCTGACCCCTTTTCATTTCCACTATGTCAAGGTAAGGTGCAGATCGGATTCTACAGGTTTTTAGGGGTGAGTTGCTATTCTGGATTATAATGGATGAAGAAACTGTCAAAACACACCGACTCACCTTGACATATATGATTACATGCTAGGAGTACTATGGTCATGGATTGAGCTTGGATCTTATATATGGTCGTTAATTAGACCCTTTGTGCTTCATTTTTACTGTTTGCCCCCGGGGGATTCAGTATTCTTTGTAGTACGGGACATGTGCATGCAATAAAGGGTTTTTTTTTTTTTTACATATTTGTATACTTACCATTAGCGTGTTTTTTTGCCACTATCTGTGGCAAAATATATACTTTAGGGGTTAAGTTAGCTTCCAAAGATCAGTATACCAGGGATGTTTTCGGACACTCTTCGAATGCAGATGTCCATATCCTTTTAGTACTAAGTGCATCCCTCGGGTTTGTCCCTTGCAATACAATCTTCCCTCCCGTATTTAGGTCATATCAGCTTTTGATGGTAGTGGTTACTTCATGGTGGTGACATTGATTTTAGTGGGGGAAGGTCCCACTTCCTCTGACGGGGGGCATTTATGGGACCATTAGAGTTCGATGTGGTAATGGATATGACACAACCCCCAGCCCCTTGGCACCTCTAGTCTTGGTCTATGAGGTCTTCGCCTTCATGCTATACCTTATGGGTATGTGTCCAGGTCTAGAGTCTTTCAGTGTGGTTGGCATGTAACCCTCCCCAAGGAGTCAGTCCCTCTCTGCTTGAGTCTGTATGATCACTCTTTCTCTTCGGGTCTCAAGTGTTAGTAGGGATGGTTTGCGTATAGGACATAGACTTGCCTCTTGGGTTGGTGTTTGGTTGCCTACTTGCTAGTCTTGCTAGATTGCTAGATTATGTTCTGCAGTATGTTTCCTTCGAGGTCTAGCAGGCCAGTTTGATGATGGTTTTAGTTTGGTTCCTTGGCTTCATGAGTAGCGCATAGGGTCAGTCGAGCTGCTCAGGAAAGACTAGTTTTGGAAGGAGTAATTTCACTGACCTTGAAATTTCATACAAAATTTCATGGTCATTGAAATTCTCCAACGAAATTTTAAGAACCTTGAAATTTTAGACCGTTCTTGCTGTTGCTGCCAGATTCAGATCAAAATAAACTCTGATTCAGCCAGATTTAAACATTGAAGAACAAAAAAAGCAGAAAAACAAGCAATAAACTCTGTCTATGGCTGTGGCTTCTATCTATCCTGTGCATAAAAACCTGGATTCCTTTTAAAGGAAAACATAGAGATCTGGAGTTCATCTGGAGTTGTTCCACGACCAAGACGGACTGTGTTTTCTTCCATGTTCCCTGTTTTTTGCTCGGATCGGTTCTCCAGTTGCTTTGCCTTTTGTCCAGATTCATGCCCAATCTATCTCGTCCGATCTATCTCGCCCTGATTGAGATCACAACGGTTCTATCTATGCTGTGAGGAGAAGTTGATTTTGAACCTCGGTTCTATCTATGCTGTGAGGAGAAGTTGTGCAGTCGACGGCTGATGTGCGTAAGCAGAGTGAGGAGGCGGCGCCGCCACTCCAACGATTGAGTTTTTTGCTGTTTAAAACCTTGTTAAATTAGGGCGAAATTTCATGGTGCTTAAAATTTAGGGTTCATATTTAGGGCCATTCCACACTGGCCGTTATGTTAGGTTAAATTTTTAATCTAACGGATGCTCCTTTATGTTAAGATAATCTAACTACAAGATTTCACTTCACACTTTCCATTAGATTAAAAATTAGCGTAACAGAAACCGTTAACAAAAGACTTCACACTGGATAGTACCGTTAGGTTATGTTACACCTAACCTAACAGAAACCGTTACAAAACACTTTACACTGCACGATACCGTTAGGTTATGTTACACCTAACCTAATGAAAACCGTTATAAAGCACTTCACACTACATGACGATTGTTGATCCAAGTTATCACCAAATCGGAAGAAAGAAGAGGGTTTTGAGGCGCTCGTGACGATGGCACTTAGAGTTGCCGGCGTTGTTCCTTGTAACTTGAGCATGTGAACTCTGTTTTCGATGATCTTTAGTTCTTTGGAAAGCTTGTTCCGAGAGGTCTCCATCAACATCAATTTTGTTAGGGTTTGCTTTCAGGTTAGGGGCCGGATTTGGGTCTGTTTGATTTTGGCCACTTATAGTAGGGATGGGAAAGATAGATATGATTCCAGCATCCAAGGCAGCGACAAAACGGCGTGAGTCTATCACCAATTTGGTGATACGTGATCCCCCAGTTGCTGTGCAAAAAGAGGTAAATAATTCAATTGAAAGTTCTTTGCCTTCGATGCTGGCTACTCCAGTGGTTCTTGAAGAAAGGGATTTTCCTCCCTTGCAAGGCGCTGCGAGTAAGGGAGCGGAAGTTAATGGGAAATTGCATCCACCAGGTACAGATTCTAGTCCTAATGTAGTTCCTCAGCCGCAGGCAAATAATAGTGCTTGGAAATCATCTGATTCGATTACAAAAGTTTCATATCAAAGATTTAGTGATTGGCTTTGTAAGGATATATCTAGTGCATCTAGAAAGGCAAGGCTAGCTTTTTCTGTGTATTGTCGAAGGAAGTAAGGATGAGTTGTCGCAACCTTGGACACATTAAAAGCCCGACAGATTCAATCGCAACAACAAACCGCCTCCGGATGACATATTTTACCAGTCTGATTGTCAGAATGTGGTTCAAGCTTCTGGTATTCCTGTGGTTGAGGTGGACCATCAAGCTCATATTAAGTGTGCTGAGAACTTATCTTCTTGTGCAGTTCTTGGGTATTTTACTGGTGGCTATTTAGATTTTTCACGGTTCCCTATTTGGTTGTCTCGCTTCCGAGACGCTTCCTTCAACTTCCTCCTTTCGGTCCATCAAGTTGTTGGCAAAAAAACTTTGTTCTCATTATGTTTGAAAGTAGTGATGCAGTGGACTCTTTGGTATCAAGAGGGATTGATCCACTTGGTGGGGAATATATAATGTACCAGTATTACTCTCCTGGCTTTACACCAGATACATTTCGTGCATTAAAGATGTCTTGCTGGTTCTCGTTACCTAATCTTCCTCCTGATCTAATGGCTCATCAATTTCTAGTTGCAATTGCAATGGGACTTGGGGTTCATATCTCACACTCCATCATGAATGGTCCAAGGATTTGTGTTTCTATGCCTATGGACTCGCCTTTGCCAGATTGTGTAGTTGTGAAGAGCGGGCCTTGGTATAAGAAGTTGGATCTTAAGCTTCTGAATGGTCCAGAATTAGCCTGTTTGTTTCCTGATAAGGAGGCTTTTGCTAGCTTTCGTCGAGGTACTCGTGCATCTCAGGCATCTATTCAACATTCTTCTCAGGTTCAAGCTCCTACTGTTATTTCTTCATCTATTCATGATCAACCTTTGCCAGTTGTCTTGCATTCCTCGGCTATGGAAGATGCTCTATACACAGTTCCAATAGTGTCGTCCTTAACACCATCAAGTGCAACTCTCCCCGTTGTTGCTTCTGCTTCTCATGTTTCTGAGGTTGTTATGGCTGATGGTCCTAATCTTCAGTGCGCAAAAGAGTCATGGCAACAGGTCAATTGGAAGAAGGCAGCGAGGAAGAAGTCAGTTATGTCATCTCACGAGGCTATCCTGCCTCGTTCTATTCAGTGGCATGATAACTTGATGTCTGTATGATCATCCCGATGTTGCAGAACATGTTGATTATGATGAGGCTATTAAACGCCTCAAGGTGGCACAAGGAGTATGATTATGTACTGTGTTTGGGTGGTTTTGCTTAGTGGACCATCTCGTCCTCTAGGTTTTGAGTCCCACGTCACAGGTCCCTTGTATGTATCTTGATATTCCTTGATAATAGATTGTCGTCCTTCAAAAAAAAAAAAAAAAAAAAAAAAAAACTTCACACTACATGACGTCATTAAGTTACCAATAAAATAGACAACATAGACAAATACCCAATAAAATAGTAAAAACGATGTGAATACAGTTTTGAGCAGCTTAGAGCATGCATTGGCAACCATGAGGAAACTAGAAAGGAGGAAATGATGCGCTCTTCGCAAAACAAGTCCTGATATAGTTCAAAACAAGCACTGATACACATCACCGTTCCAAGTACATGACATAGGGCTGATAAGGCAAGGAAGGATCATAGCATGGGCTCCTCATTGCAAGGGGCAGAATATGCTTTCACTTTGAATTGTAATGTCGTTGAGATGCATACTCTGCTTTCTTTAATCCCTGTGATAAAACAATGCATGCTCAGACATAAATGGATATGATACATGTACAACACAGTTTGCAATGTGAGACATCACACATAGTATAACTATCTGATGTCGTTAATATAATTACGACTAGTGAATGTCATGACATGTTCAAAACGAACATGCACCTTTAGATCAAGTACTCGCTGAAAATCAGTTGTTGTTCCCTCTTGTAGCAGTGCACGATATGTATCCGCAATTGACTCTAGTGGTGAGAGTATAACCTGCAAGAAAGGTGGAAAAGGTTATAACAATAGAGAATAGACTGCATATATATTGCAGTGCAGACCTTCAAAAGAGCTTCAGCTTTGCCAATCTCACGGGCCACATACTTAGTGTAGCTGGCTGGTGCCGCCTGTGACAACCGAAGAATATCGCAGATGCCATCTGAGAACATAAAAAAAAGGGGAAAAATAAAAATGCCTATGTTACCTGCGCTCCTAATGCTGGCACCTCTAGTAGGAGAGTCTTCACAGCTTGGGTGTCTAGCAACATCTGCAAGCTCATTAAAAAAGCATCTTAGAACAACTTATATTAAATTGGAACTTCCTTTCCCCTTCCCTGTTCTCAAATTCAAATTGGAACTTATATTAAATTGGAACAACAATCAATTCAAATCTCAAGCATGCAAATAAAGTAGGTACTGCTAAGCGACCCGCGCTCTACATTTGCAGGCAGATAAACCACTTCTTACTACATCTTTACAGCATGCAAATCATCTAAAATGAGTATCCTGCTAACAACATTCCATGTGTAATAATATTTCTCATTATGTATATGAATGAAAATACTTCACATACTCTGACTGATCCCCAACAGCTTCAAGGGCAGCCCATGGCATCCGTGACATACTCAACAGTTCATTTTCTAGCATTGTTTCAAGTCCCATAACCAGTGTTGCCAATGCTTTTGTAATGACTCCTGAAAATTCATCCTGCACATAAACCCAGATACAGACATCAGGGTTCAAATTTCCTCTACATGGCATTCCATCACCAAGAGCAGCAGCAGAAGTGTTAAGACCTGTTGCTCAGACATATCTATTCTTTCAGAAAACTGCTTATCAATTAGCTTTGAAATATTCTCTGCCAGTTGACCAGCCTGCAAGACAAAATTATGGCCTCATATAGTAATCAGGGTTTATGTCAATAACATGCGTGTCTTACGGATTACGTAAGGAACATAAGTGTCATGTATTCACTTAAGTTGCTACAGCATACCGTTTAGGCTGGTTATTTGGAGGCTATTTATCTTCTGCATTTCCACAACTTTAATTACAACAGTATTTTACATATCTTCCCCCATTTTAATGTAGCATCTGCACTAGAACAATATTTGGCATAAACCAGCATAGAAAGCACAACCAGAACATCCATCAATAGAAAAATTGCTCCAGCTTTTAATCACTAGCATCTTCCTTAGGAGGGCACAACATGCCACCCCATTGAGAGAAGTAGAGCAACATAACAGGCAAAGTACAGCAAATGCACACAATACCCATAAACACAATACCCTTTTCTGTAGAGTATGAACTGTAAGTGAAGAAGAGGAGATGTGTCAGAACTGCTCCTACATTGTCTCCTGCACTCGTCAAGCCTGAAACCATTCCCAACGAATACCATTTGTTAACTATACCATTTGTTGGGTAACCAAAAAAAGAACTGTTAACATAGGACTGTTAACTATACCATTTGTTGGGGCACATGTACCTGTACTATTTGTGGCATCTGACATATTGCTGCATGGCATAAACATCTAGTATAAACATCTAGTAAAATGGAAGATTGCCATAATGTATATTCTATGAAGATAAATGAAAATACTGCAATGTGAGCAATGTGAATGAAATATAGATTCTAAAATAAATGGTGGACAAAAAGGAAGTAGATAAAACCCTACTGAAAACAATCCAGAAAACAATCTTTGATATGCATAGAAACGATTGCTTACCTTTAAAAAGCTATTTGCACTTTGGAAAATCGGATGCAAGCTTCAAAAGCTCCAAACTAGAAACACCTGGTGTCGACTGGGATCCGGAAGACGCGATTTGCCGCCTTCGATCATCCGTAATGGCGCTTAAGGGGTGCTCCACGACAGGGGTTAACTTACGACATGAATTTTTAGAGTCCGTTAACTGCTGTTAAAGCTTAACCTAATATAATGTTAGTATGAAGCACAGTTAAAAGGGCACCATTAAGCTAACTGAACCGTTATTTCTTAACCCCCTCTTAACTTAACGGCATGTCTTAGCGGCAGCTGTGTGAACCCCAGATAGCTAACTTTTTCTAACATAACGGATTTTAACCCCCCAGTGTGAAGTGGCCCTTAAGTGCTTACCACATCGAACGCGGGTGGGACCTTTGGTCGCTAAAGTGGAGATTAATAAGAGTGATGGAAGAGAGAAAGGGCAGCAAAATATGATCACTTCGCCATGTCGATGGCAAGACCTCCTTCTCCAGTGATTATGCCAGGGTAGCGTCGAGATTCGTTTACTAGGTGGATGATATTTTACTTTCCCTCTAGAAATTTAAGATCGTTAGAAGACGCTCTTCACTTTGTCCACACCAATGGGTCTTGCATATCCAATGACCTTGCATACCAACTGTACCAAGCCTGCAAGAAATATGGGGACCTGGAACTTGGGAGAAGAGTGCAGTCTCTTCTGGTTTGTAATGGTTCCTATTCCATTGCCATTCTGTTCAACCAACTCATTCGTCTATTTGCCTCCAATGGAAGTTTGGTTGAAGCAAATAAAGCACTCAATCAGGTTACAGAGCTTAACCAACATCCTTGGCAAGCAATTATTGATGGTCATGCCAATGTCGAGGGCGGAAATATGGCCCTCCACTTCTATGATCGGATTCAATATGCAGGAATAACTCCTAACAAATTCATATTCTCAAGTATCCTCAAAGCCTGCCGTGAAGTAGGTGCAATACAGCAGGGGAGGTGCATCCATGAGTACATACTTCAGGTTGGTCTCCAATACGATGTTGCTGTGGGAAATATCCTTGTAGACATGTATGCAAAGCTTGGGAGCTTGAAAGAGGCAAATAATGTATTTGATAAGTTACCTACTCGGAATTCATTGACATGGAATGCAATGATCTCAGGATATGCAGGGATGGACGGTCAGATTGCCGTACAGCATTTTGACAACATGTTGCTTCAAAATATTAAGCCAAGTAAGGTCACTTTTCTGATTGTTTTGAAAGCATGCAGTAGTATAGTTGAAATAGAGATTGGCAGGCGCATTCATGAACAAATCCTTGAAAATGGATTAGGCTATGATATTGTTCTGGGTAGTGCTACTGTTGACATGTATGCCAAATGTGGAGCCTTGGAGGAAGCGTGCAAAGTGTTTGAGAAACTACCAGCAGATCAGGATATAGTAGCTTGGGCTACGCTTCTTGCAGCATATACACTACATGATGAACCCCACAATGCTTTGGGATGTTTCTTAAAGATGCAGCTTAAGAATGTGAAGCCAGATAAAGTCACATACCTTTGGGTCTTGAAAGCCTGTGGGGTTGCAGGTAATTTGCAACAGGCTAGGCACATTCATGAGCAAATATTTTCAAGTGGATTGCAATCTAACACCATGGTAGGGAATTCCGTTATTGATATGTACATCAAATGTGATAGCTTGGCAGAGGCATACAAAGCCTTTGTCAACCTTCCAGTTCGTACTGTGGTATCGTGGAGTGCAATGATTGCAGGATATGCCGAGTATGGTGAAGGCTTTCTGGCATTGCAATGTTTTGAAGACATGCAATCCGAAGGGATAAAACCGAACAAAGTTACATTTCTGAGCACTTTAAAAGCATGTGGCATTGTTGGTGCTATCAAGAAAGGCAGGGGTATCCATTGGCAGATAATTAAAGGTGGGCTTCAACATGATGTTGTTATGGGGAATACACTTGTTGATATGTATGCAAAATGTGGAAGTTTGGGGGAGGCAACTAAAGTCTTCAATTTATTACCGCATCATAATGTGGTGACCTGGGGTGCTATGATTGTAGGATTTGCCCAGGTTGGCAAGGTTTGGTTGGTTATGCAGTGCTTTGAAGACATGCTCTATTATGATGTAAGACCAAATGATGTTGTATTCACTGGTATCTTTACCGCATTCAGTTATATGGGACTCGTAGAGGAGGGTCTTTTATATTTTGAGCACATGAAAGAAAGCTATCATATACAGCCCGATACATGTCACATTACCTGCATGGTAGATCTTCTGGGTCGTGCAGGATGCTTCAGTGAAGCAAAGTGGCTACTCAAAGATCATATGCAACCATTTATATTACCATGGATAACACTGCTTAATGCATGTAGACTTTATGGTAATGCTGAGCTTGGCCAATGGTGTTTTCATGAAATTGTTCATCTAGATCGGTTTTGTGCTGCAGCGTACGTGCTCATGTCAAACATCCTTGCAACAACTTCTTTTAGCCAAGATGCTCGGGAAGTGCAAGAGCATGGAGAAGTTATGCCACAAAAGTTGGTCGTCCAGGGAACATTGAAAAGCGTTAGGCCATACAAAATCATGAGATGGTAAAAAGATGGTAGGACGACTCTTACAATGACTTGACTTCGAAATCCTACCTAAGGTAAAACGTTCTTGAGTGCTTTTGACAGAAATTATAGTACTTATAACAGGATGCCCATCACAGCTTTGAATGCAACAAGAAACATCATCATTTCAGGGCTAAATAAGGTGCATATAATGCTGCTTGTGTGATGGACCCAGGATGCCCTCTGGAAGATTAAAACCACCTATATTCAGAAAGTTTAACTAGCATATATTTCAGGATGAATCACATAGGACAGGTCTTCACTCACTATAATTCTGAAGTTCCCTTCACTACTTATTTGAGAGACTGGGAAGCAAAAGAGCTCAAAGACTGAAAATGAAATCTTGTATGCTTCAATATGGAGGCGACGGATTATGCGATAATTTATAATGGGCCTAGGGATGACTACCTAAGTGGGTTACACAGAGAAAGATATAATTTAGGATTGAGGAATGCGGAGGGAGAATAGGTGGAACAAGGAAGAAATATAAACATTACATGTAACAAAACAAGGCAGGTATACTTGCTATCAATAGCTGGTGTCTAAATTCCTCGTGATCATTACCAAAGGTTGAAGTTTATTTTAGTTAATGCGAGATCTAATCCATGCTGATCTTATATCCTGTTGTATAAAAAAAGAGAGTCTATAATCGTTATGTTTACAAAGAGAATGCCACTTCTAGGAGAAAGAATGTGCATCAGATTGCTCCAATGGAGAACTGGTAAAATATTGGCTCCCTATCTATACATTGTCTTGGCGTATATTGAGTTAAATCTATAGGTAGAAGTGAATACTATCCAATAGCAGTAGAATCGTCTAAAACGGAATTGGAAGTTATAGTGTTTTAAGTAAGTGCTATACAAAATAACGTAAATGAGCATAACCTGTGAATTTTAACTCCAATTTCGATGAAGTTGACGTTGTTCGGAAGATCTTATCCTAGATAACTTTTGAATTTGAGGAGCAACAAAAACTCTACTACCATTTTTCAAAAAATGCTCTTTATTTAGAGGGTATTTTTGGAATTTTCGGAAACTTGAGGGGTATAATTAGAATTTTCCCTATCTATATTATATGGTATATCGAACTAGACGACGAACCAATGGATCTTGGCCATTGCGTGCAATTGCATAGTAGTCCATAGTAAAAATCAACAACTAAGATTGAACAGACTAAACATTGGCCAAATCATCCACATCTACTCTAGTTTTTAGACCATTTCATCCTCATCTTAGAAAAATTTCCACAAAAGAAGGAATTGAACCCCTGCCCCATAAGATTAAACCCCTCCAAACCCGTATGCCAACCACTAAGGCGCAAGCATCAATTATATTCTATTTTTTTTTTTTTAATTTACATAAGATTACACTTTCCCCAGAAAGTTCTAAAATGTTCTAGGTAGTTCTAGAGGTTCTAGAACTACTTAGATAGTTCTAGAATGTTTTTTGACTAAATCAAATAGAATGGACAAACACATTAACCTAAAATAGAAGGTATCTAAAAATAGTAAGTTATAGTTGGAGAATGTCGTGGAGGTAAGCTATTGGGCATTGACTGATCAATTCGTGCTAAAAAATAGTATTTTTTAAAGAAGTTTTTAAAAATAGTAAGTTTTTGCTAAATGTTCTAGAATGCCATGGGAGTGAGCTAATGAGCTTTGACTGGTCAACTAGCAAGAATAAGCACCTCAACCTAAAATAGAAGTTGCTAAGAATAGTAAATATTAAAAAATTCCTAAAAATAGTAACTTTTTGCTGGAATCTAAGGGAGTCTTCATAAGATGTTTGAGAATCTAGAGGAATCTACACTAGCATTGATTGATCAATTAGTATAAATGGGCACCTCAACCTAAAATAGAAGTTGCTAAATATAGTAATTATGCTAAATGTTCTAGAATGCCATAGGAGTGAGGTGATGAGTTTTTTGGTGGTCAACTAGAATAAGCACCTCAACCTAAAAAATAAAAGTTGTTAAGAATAGTAACTATTGA
The DNA here is from genome assembly GCA_021234155.1 of Isoetes taiwanensis. Lineage (NCBI taxonomy): Eukaryota > Viridiplantae > Streptophyta > Lycopodiopsida > Isoetales > Isoetaceae > Isoetes > Isoetes taiwanensis. Next base: position 40,147,381 of record JAJEKV010000002.1, read on the forward strand.
AAAGTTCCTAAAAATAGTAACTTTTTGCTGGAATCTAAGGGATTCTTCATATTATGTTTGAGAACCTAGAGGAATCTACAATAACATTGATTGATCAATTAGTATGTATGGGGACCTCAACCTATAATAGAAGTTGCTAAAAGTGGTAATTTTTCAAGAAGTTTCTAAAAATAGTAGGTTTTTGTTAGATGTTCTAGAATGCCATGGGAGTGAGATAATGAGTTTTGATTGGTCAACTAGCAAGAATAAGCACCTCAACCTAAAATAGAAGTTGCGAAGAATAGTAAATATTGAAAAGTTCCTAAAAATAGTATCTTTTTGCTGGAATCTAAGGGAATCTTCATAAGATGTTTGACAATCTAGAGGAATCTACCTCAACCTAAAATAGAAGTTGCTAAACATAGTAATTTCTAAAAAAGTTTCCAAGAATAGTAACTTTCAACCTAAAATAGAAGTTCCTATAAATAGTAATTTTTTTGCAGAAATCTAAGGGAATCTAATTGAATGTCACAAAATGTAAAGGAATGTTCTAGAATGAACTCTGATTGTCAACTAGCATGGATAAGCACCTCAACCTAAAAATGAAGTTGCTAAGAATAGTAAATTTTAAAAAGTTCCTAAAAATAGTAACTTCTTGCTAGAATCTAATGGAATTTCATAAAATCTAAGGGATTATTCTAGATCATTCTAGAATGAGCTTTGACTAGTCAACTAGCATAGATAAGCAGCTTACTCTAAAATAGAAGTTGCTAAGAATAGGGAATTTTCATAAAATCCGGGGGAATCTCATAAAACTTAGGGGAATCTAAGGGAATCTCACAAAATGTAAGAGAATATGAGAGAATCCAGTGGAATCTCGTAAAATTTAAGAGAATTTAAGTTCTAGAATGAGCTTTGACCAGACAACAAGCATGGATAAGCACCTCAACCTAAAATTGAAGTTGCTAAGAATAGTAACTTTTGAAAAGTCCCTAAAAATAGTAATTTTGAGCTGAAATTTAAGGGAATCTCATAAAATCTAAGGGAGAATCTTCATAAACTCTTAGAAAACTAGAACGTGGACCCACTGGAACATGCATCCACTAGAACATGCACCGTATGATCGACTAAAAAACTTGTATATCTATCTAACATATATATGTTCTTATGTTTGTCGCGCTTATCCGACCGCCCGTTCGAGATCCTACGACTCACGTGGCTTTGGGACGTATCCTACGGCTCAGATGGCTTGGGAGTTTCTATACAGATTCTATATAGACGATCCTACGGTCTAGGTTGATTTGATCTTGATCGTCGGTCCGAGATCCTATGGCTCACGTTACTTGGGGGCATATCCTACGGCTCAGATGTGTTGGGAGTTTCTATACAGATTCTATATAGACGATCCTATGGTCCAGGTTGTTTTTTATCTCGGTCGTCAATCCGATCCTATGGCTCACGTTGCGTGGGGATATATCCTATGGTGCACATAGCTTTGGAAATTATATGTACTCAATCCTACGGTCCAAGTCATTTTCTATCCTGATCGTTGATCCAAGATCCTACGGCTTACATTGCTTTGAGACATATCCTACGGTGCACATGGCTTTGGGAATTATATGTAATAGATCCTACGGCCCAGGCTGTTCTTGATCCTGATCGTCGATGCAAGATTCTAAGGATCATGTTGCTTTAGATTTTTTGCCATGTGGCGCGATCTCGACCCTTAATTAGGTCCAAGATCCTACGCTCACGTTGAATGCTCAACTTTTTTGGAGAGGCTTTTAAATTTTTTATATTATTTGGGGAATTTAAACCCTAGTCCTTGTCCCACCTAGATGCTTGTTTCCTTGGCAAGCTCTGGGACCCCATTGCTCTAGAGCAGGTCAAAATGGCCCATTACAAGGAGCACATCAACCCCGTGTTAGCCCGGGGCCCACAGCTCTACCTGCGTTCCCAGCTGCCCCTGAAAAAGCGCAGACTCATTGCCTCCATTCGCACAGGTGCCCACCATCTTCGCATCGAGACGGGCAGGTGGATTGGGGAGCCCCGCCAGGACAGGCTCTGTCAGTGCTGTCAAACGGGTGCCATTGAGGATGAGTCTCACACTTTCCAGAGTTGCCCAGTGTTCAGTCAGATCCGGGCCAGATACGCTCCCTTAGTACGGCCGGACGTGCCCTTGCATTTGCTGATGAACACACCGTCAGTACGTGCCCTGGGGTCATACATCCAGGAGGTACTGGACTTGCGAGGTCACATTTGCCCCCGCCTGGCTGTCCGCTGACTAGGCACTACGGGGGTGGTGCATGACTGTATATATTGGGATGTTTCTGCATTTTATATGATTAGCATAGTTTGTCAGCAGGCTGATTGCTGCCACGGTTTTTCCCTCGAAAACCCTTCGGGGCGGGGGTTTTTTAATCCGGGCAGTAATCCGCTTGCTGCGTTTTTGTATTGGGTCCCATAGACCGATTGGTCTCCGTGGACGATAAAAGTACCTTCCTTCCTTCCTTCCTTCCAAGCCCCCATTCTTACCACTAGACCAAACATTAAAATAATTAATATTTTATATATTCTAGAATGTTTTAGATAGTTCTACAAAGTTATAGAAGGCTCTAGAAAGCTCTAGAATCTTCTAGATAGTTCTAGAATGCTCTAGAAAGTTTCAAAATCCAGAAAGTTCTAAAACATTTTAGAATATAAGAGAATCTTGGGTGAGTCTAAGAGAATCCTTCTAGAAAATTCCAGAATGTTGTAGAAAGTTCTAGAATATTCTAAAATGAAAGGAGATCTATGGAAATCCTTTTAGAAAGTTCTAAATTATTCTAGTAAGTTCTAGAATGCTCTAGAATGTAAGGGAATTTATGGGAATGTAAGGGAATCTAAGGAAATACTTCCAGAAAGTTCTAGGATGTTTTGAAAGTTTCAGAATGTTCCTGAAAGTCCTAGAATGTTCTAGAAAGTTCTAGAATATAAAAGAATCTAGGGGAATCTAAGAAAATTTCATAAAATATAAGGGAATATAAGAAAGCATTCATAAATCTACGGGAATCTCTTAAAATCTAGGGGAATCTAAGGGAACCTTCATGAAACCTAATGAAATCTAAGGGAATCTTGATGAGGTTTTAGAGTATCTAGGGGAATCTTCACAGAGTCTATTTGAATCTCATATAATGTAAAGGAACCTAGGGCAATCTCATAAAATCTAAGGGAGTCTAAGGGGATCTAAGGGAATCTTCATAAAATCTTACAAAACCCAGGGGAATCTTAGAGAATCTCATAGAGTCGAAAAGGACTAAAGAATCTTCATAGAATGAGAGAGTCTCCATAAAATCTTTGAAGGAGAATTTTGATGGAATCTTAGAGAATCTAGACAAACTTTATAAAATGTAAAGGAATTTAAGGAATCTCATAAAATTTAAGGAATCTAGGGGAATGAAAGGGAATCTTCATAAAATCTTAGAGAATCTAGGAAAATCTCCATCGAATATACGGCAGCTCTCATAAAATCTAAGGGAATCTCATAAAATCTAAGAAAATCTAAGGGAATCAATAGGGATCTTCGTAAGATCTTTGAGAATCTAGTGGAATCTTGATGTCGGTCCGAACTTGCACGTTAGAAACTTGCACTGTAAGACGTGTTAAAAAACTTGCAATGTGTTCTAGATTGTTTTGAAATGTTCTAGAAAGTTCTACAATATTTTAGATTGTTTTAGATGCTCATGGTTAAACATGTCAATCTAAAAAAAGGATTTTTTTTTACTAGGATATTCTAGAATATTCTAGAAAGCTCTGGAATGTTCTAGAATGTTCTTGATTGTTCTAGAATATTGTAGATAATCGTGGGTAAGCACTTAAAAATACAATTTTTTTTTGAAAACCTACAAACAGTCAAAATAGAATGTTTGATTCATTATAGAGGATTCTAGAATATTCTAGAGTCCAAGGAATAAGCATCTCAAGCTCAAAGTAGAGAGTCTTCAAAAGTATCTTCTAGGATGTTGTAGACACACATGCGCAAGCACCACATGCCTAAAATAACAACATGAGTAAGCACCTCAGGATCAAAATAAAAAGTTTAAACTCTAGTTCTTCATAATCTTCTCAAACATTCCGATATAAAATTGCATCATAGAAATATGGTAAAATTAGAACATGCACCATAGGATATGCTGGATTTCTTGTATATATATATATACAAGTCCCTTATTATTTAGGGACTGTATTAGTCGACTTCATAAGCAAATGTAAACTGCAAAAGGAGAGTTGAACACGAAGTCAAGGTCATATGCAGGGACTATATGAACTCGAAAACACAATAGACTGTATGTTAAAATCAACTATGCAAGTCAAAATACATTACAGTCAAATATTGTTTGGGCTTACCTATCAAAATCATCTAAGAACTTCAAAGCAAATTCTAATGTGACAGTTAAAATGAAGTGTGAAGCAAATTCTAATGTGACAGTTAAAATGAAGTGTGAAGTGAAATTCATTTTGGATTTGTATCTATTTTGATGAAATATATGTCTGGGCCAAGCCAGCTTCAAAATAAAAGTCAAATCACATAGTCTAGTGAAAGAACAGATGAGGGTCAATAGATAACATCAAGTTTTGTGAAGGTTCGGTAACTTAAGTTAATTTAACTAGATGTGTGCGGACATAGACAGTAGCCAAAGGGGCTGCCGTAAGGAGCTTCATGCTCATCCACGGTGCTATATCTTGGCCCAAGGCGGTAAGGGCGAAGTCCCGGTGAACTAGCACATAAGTGAAAGCGCGATATGGGAGCTTCTTGTGACCCGCGAGGGTGGACAAGGCACGGAGGCTCCACCACGATTCTTCCACTTCTGGGGCCAGGTCTCGTGCCACAAAAAGGACCTGCCCTTGCCAAAAAGCTGATAAGAAGAAGTGTGTGAGGTGATTCCCCAATGCTTTACCCTGCGGTGTAACCGAAGTAGCTACCTCCTTATCGAGGTTCATAGAGATCTCTTCCTCCTTGAGCTCTTGTTTCTCCTCCTTGAGATGAGTGGGGTTATGATAGAGATCTTTCCCTTCTTCATCTGAATCGAAAGAAATGTCGACCATATTAATGTTTGGGACGTGAGGTCCCATTTCCGTAAAGGCTTCTTGAGGAGGCTGAGATGGAGGATCTTGAAGTACAAGATTCTCTGAGCCGAAGAAGAGTATCAGCCGGCTCTATAGAATGGAGATCCTGGATGTACCAATTGAGCTTAGACAAGCAGTGAAAATATTTTATGAGAAAGTTCTCGTGCAGTTATCTTTGGACAGAGGTAGTGGAAAGCAATATCGGAGTTAAGCAAGGATGTCCTTTGTTACTCACATTGTTCAGTTTGTTTATAGACCAATTAGAGGCTTGGATAATAGAATATAGTGGAGATGGAACTTCTCTATCTGGATATGTGGTTCTATTGCTCTTGTACACTGATGATGTGGTTCTTCTCTCACGCTCTATTGCAGGCATGCAGAAGCATTTAGATGCTCGGGCATGCTTTTGTGATGAGAAAGGTATGGGGGTGAATATGACAAGGACTAAGATGATAGTTTTCGGAGAAATAAAGTAGATCACCTTAAATTTATTATAAAGGGGAACCTGTGGAGATTATGACCTCGTATAAATACTTGGAGATACATGTGGATAAAAGGCCTAGTTGGAATCTTGCTATTGAACATAGAGTCAATGGGGGGCTAAAAGCATTGTACAGCATGCAGCGCAAAAGTGGAAAAGCAGAAATATAGGATTTCAACCTGAAATGTACTTTGTTTCGTACCTTGGTACAACCAGTTCTCTTATATGGAACTGAGGTATGGGGTCCATGCTTATCTGCTGACTCATGGAAGAAAGTTGAGAAGGTGTAAAAAATGTTCTTGAGAACTGAATTGGGAACTAAAGCCCAACCCCCATATGACATGTTGTTTGTGGAATGTGGTATGATGCCGTTGGAGGCTGAAGCTTTATGCAGAACGCTCACATACCTTTGTAAGCTACAATTTGGTATGGCAGAAGATAGCTTACCAAGACGGGCATTGGAGGAGACAAGGGGCATGGTATGGTATGCAGATATTGTAGAATGGATGAGGAAATGGGATTTAGACATTTATTACTTTACATGAGAAAAAATTGAATATTTGGGTGTGGGTGCACCAATGCCTCATTAGAAGAAATTGGAGTTCTGGAGACGAAGAAACAAGTTTACAGAAAATATGTGAATCCCAAACTTCAAGAGATCAAATATCTTAAGGAAGGCGTGTCTTTGAGAACAAGGCATATGATAAGCAGGATGCGGCTTAGCTCTCATAGATTTGGGGTTGAGGTAGGACGATTGTGTAGGGTCTATCATATGCAGGAAGTTGAAGATGAAGCACATGTGATCATAAGATGTATGTTGTACATCGGGATTCGTCGTAAGCATGATGTTCATTCAAGCTCGTTGTTGGAATTTTTTGACTTACCTGAAAAATAAGTCGAGAAGTATTTAGAAGAGGTATTAGCACAGAGAGAACAAGTAATGCATGGTAAAGGATGTAATGTTATAAGTGATGAGAGATTGGAAGATTCTAATGCATTTATATCAGAAGATGCATTAGAAGATATGTTTTATAATGTTGAATGGGGCATCTCATAGACCTGATGGTCTGCAGACGTAGGCATAATCAAAGCGAAAAAGCAGCGATTTTGGATCTCGAGTTTTATAATGGTTTTTTGCACGATTTCAATTGGCACAGGCCTGAATAGGGCCTAATATCATGTGAAGAAGATGAAATTGAAGTTTGGATCACGAGAAGTATCTCTATAATAATGTTTTAGAAGTAAATAATGCAAAAGTACTGAAACTTCAACTCTTTCAAACTTGATCGGGAATTTTCATTGATGAATCATTGGAACTTATGATTTAACAAAAAATTAGAAGCAAAGGTCATGGAGAGTAGCAACATGGTTGAAATGGATAGTGGGCAAGATGGCTAAGGTGAAGAACTTCAAAACAAAGTTCATGGGTTGTAAAGCAAGAATGATGAAAGTGAGTGATCGAAAGGGTTATGCATGGAAAAACGAGAAAATGGCCTAGGCAAAAATGTCCAAAGAGCGACTTTACAGCAAAATGGTCGAGATCAGATAAAAATGAGGTATGGATGTTGTTGCCATGCAATGGCAACATGGCATTCACATTTGGTAATACAATTGTTGAGCTTGTTATTTTAGGAAGCTATGGGACCACATAAAGTTATGAAAACCCAGGAAATGCATTGGTATAAGACTTCAAACATGGTGATACTATGAAGCCGAAGGGAGGATATATCAAAGGCAAAAATGTAGAAGACCCCAGACAAAGTTTAGAAGATCCTTGCAAAAGATTTGGTATGTATCGTCATTGACGATTATAATTTGATCATTTCTCAGAGCACAACACGTCATCTTGTCTTCGCCCTCATTCAAACCATTCTCCATTATTCCATCGAAAACCTCTTTCATTCATTTTCACCCTATCTCATAGCCAACTTTGCCATCATTGTCCATTCTTTGCTAGCTATGTCTTGAGTTTCTTCCCCCTAGCTCAAAAATTGCAAAAAAACATGTGGCACCATCGAATGACATGTCATGAGTCCAAAATGCTAGCATCCTTGGCACCTCACATGCCTAGTCATCATGGGAAGTCATTTTTTTGAGCAAAGATCAACCTTTTTTTAATCATGCTCTCATAACTTTCCAAGTTGTCCTGCCACGTGTCCTCACCACATTTGACACCTATAAACATGGGTTATATTATTTAAAGATGGGAAAGACAAAGAGATAATCATTTGAAAATTTGAGCTAACTCATCTTGTAGCCCATAAAAAAATAATAGGTTTAGCACTTTGGAAAAGTCAGGATGACCTGCAAATCATCATTCTTGGGAAGCATGGCACATTGTAAAAATGGCAAAACTAGCCTAGACTGCACTCTACCTATCCTAACTCGCCACCTGTCATCCACTTCATCCATCCATTCCCTGCCACGTGTCACTCCGGATATGTGGGTCGACAACAGGCCGGGTCCCATGTGGAGCATACATGCAGCAATATTAATTATTTTGGACCGAGAATTGCATTTATAACTTGGCATGATTTTTTGGTTGAGGCCTGTGGGATATTTCTGCTTGTATTGAAAAATCCTAAACTTTAAAAATGTTAAGTTTAAAAATCAGCCAAAAGTGTTAAATAACACCTAAGATATTATCATTTGAGTGGATACCTTTTTTCGTCACAAGGAAGTGGACGGACCACATTTTCTATCCATTTTGAACCCGATAGTGTTATGAATCCCAGATCCAAATTGAACCGATTTTTTTCCCACATGTCATTACAAGTTTTGGCTGATTTTTCCTGCAAAAATGATGTGGAAATGATCAATATATCTCGAGATATTTAGATTTGAGTGCAACTGTCTCATTTTGCTTAAAGGTTTATGAAGTGATTAATACATCTTTGCAAACCTCAAAAGAAGATTGGTTGCCTGTTGTTGGGTATGCTTTCACCTGGGGACTATGAGTTGTTGCTGCAACATCCATATCAAATGCTGGTCAATGTTCATGCATTCTGGTTTTCAAATCAAATGAGCTTTGATAGTAATGTAACATTGTGAGAGATGAGCCATCTCCGTGGACTTCCATTTGCTTCCGATACAAATCTGAAGATATGGAATATCAGGCTGAATTGATGCATTCACATGTAAAGGTCATACACCTGCAATTCATTGCTATAAAACCAGCTCTATTGTGACGTTCCAGCACAGTATACGCTCCCAGGACGTATATTGTACTGCCACGTCACGCGTACACGCCACCCCGACTGACGTGTACGCCAACGTGTAGCCAAGTGGGTAGCCCCTAGGGGGCAACTTGCTAAGAATGTGCATTAGTATTAATGTGCACATTTTCCAATGTACACATTAATGTGGGCACACATTTCCATGTGGCCACTTGATGCCAAGTGGGCCATACCCATAGGTGCAATTAATGTGCACATTTTCCAATGTACACATTCATTAATGTGCACACATTTCCATGTGAGCACATTTGGGTGCACACATTTCCATGTGGGCACATTTGGCCACCTAGCCCTTAAAGGCAAGTGGGCCCTTTTCCCAATTATCCCACATGCCTAAAGGGGATAATTGGAAACCCTAGCCAACCCCCTTGTCTATTTAAGTAGGAGAACCCTAACTTGCCCATTTTTCGTTTCTAGGGTTTTAGAACTCTGTTTTGGCTGCCTCAACAGCCAAAACCGCCTCCCAGACTCTGCCTGAGAGGATTGCAACGTTAGTTTCCCTTGATTCAAGCGTTTCAGCAGGATGGTCGAGCTCAGGTCAGGAGGAGGAACTCAAGGATCAGGTATTTAGGCAATTTAGTAGTCTAAACCCCATTTCAGCCATCGAATCAGTAGGTTTAGCCTCTTAAATTGCCCATAGCAGCCCTCTAGATCTCTAGATAGCAGATTCTAACTAAAGAACCTAACTCTATGATGTAGATTAGATCTAGTTCTTTAGTTCTCTGTGAAGTATATGTATGATGTATCTCTATGAACTCCTTGTATTGGGAAGGGGGGTAGAGACCTAAAGCTTTGTAGTTGATGCTCCTAGAGTAGCCTCTCTAGCAATAATTGTAGATGCGGCTGGCACAAGAGCCACACCGGGTTGTGGGTGAAGGGGGCGACCGGGCTTATAAGGAGATTAGGTGTTCGACTCTTGAACGATCCCTATGGTGTGTTAGTGCTTTGGGGATCATTGTGACTAGGTCTAATGGCTTGCCACTGCGTGTGGGCAAGGCATGGGCTCGACACTCGTGAGGTAGTGGATATGACCTTCCATTGAGTTCAAGTCGAATACGGGCAGTGGCCCTCTAGTCACCTTGAGTCAGCATGTAGATCTCTGGAGGGAGTGATCCCTACCTGCCCCATCGGAACTGGGGAGATGAAACCCAGGAATAGCCCTTTGGCTATGCATCCGCGGCTCTGATCCAGTCCCAACACTTTTCAGCCCGCAAAGTGTGCATTGGGGGAGGGGCGGATGGAGTGGACAACCCTAAGCCATGTTCTTATGCCGCCCAAATCCATTGCCATGAATTACATGCGCAATGAAACGGAGACCCAAGCCGTCAGTCCTCCCTTTGAGTCTGAGCCTTGGGTAGGATTTCCTCTATGCATTGTGCTGATCATTGTCTTTTGCAGATGTGATGTGCCACCCAGAAGGGTGGGTATATGTGTTGCTCTTATATACTGACATGTATGTTTACGCTTCCGCAGCTAGGTAGGCCCCCGAGGGAGACGGGTACAATGACCCTTTCACTCTTCCCACTAATGGAACCCGCCACGGTTGCGGTGTTATATGAAGGGCCCTCAGATCGGCATGGAGCTGGTATGGGGGAAGAACTCCTGTTTGTATACGGTGAGTGCACCGTATGCGAGTAGGGGACGTCACAGTGGTATCAGAGCAATGTTCTTGGAGACCAAGAGCAAAGCACTGACCATGCTCCCAGTAGTACTAACTTGATAGGATCCTCAAACCTCGAAAGTAGGGAAATTTTTTCCCCGGGTAGAGCTAGTAATTATCTAAGATTAGGATAATTAGAGAACATAGGCACTTAAGAGATCCTACTAAATTTCAGGCACTCTTGGCCAATGACTCCAAGAGTGCGCCAGGAGCATGTTAGGTTCAGACCTAATGGCCCTCTCGCGCACTCTTAGAGTAGTCACCCCATATGAACCCTAGAACTTGGCCTTAGGAACTCCAAATGGTAAAATAAAAGATGAAATCCCAATCAAAAAGCTCGAAATAGCTAGAATTATATGTTAAAACATCGAAAAACATATTAGTACAAGTCACTTTTTGAACAATGACTCCAAGAGCGCCAGAGTATAGTTAGGTCCCGACCTAACCCCTCCCTCAAGACTCTTAGAGTCATCCCTAAAAGTGACCTCAAAAATTGATCATAACTTACTCAAATGGTAAAGGTAATAATAGAATCTTGTTTATAATGATTAAATTAGTGGGAAACGCATGTTAAATTGTGTAAAGGGGATAAGTTTAGAGCGGAAAGGGACAACACCTCTAAGGGTGCGCCAGGGCATAGTTAGGTCTGGACCTAATACCCTCCTCCTCGCATGCTTAGAGGGGTTCGAGAGAAAATAGTTGAAGAAGACCTAGCTTCGATTCGAGATATGGAGGATTTCATCAACAAACCAAGAAATTAAGCAAGGCAGAGATGGAGGTCGTGCAACACTTGAAGACTCATTGGCGTGCACGCTCCACAAAAAGACACCGAGAGACATGACCGGGCGAAGTACATCAAGAGGACAGATAAATAGAACACAAGTCGCTTTTTGTAACTAACTAAGGTTTATATATGTGATGTATGAAAATTCGAATAATAAAGATATATAGTCGTTTAAAATGTGTATTCATTAGGTAGAGTATCCGGAGCAAATGCGATATTTTGACCAACGACTCCAAGAGTGCTTGCAGAGCATAGTTAGGTCCCAACCTAACCCCCCTCCTCGCAAGACTCTTAGAGTCATCCAAACCAACTGGGGCCTTGATTAGCCCTACTTGCTCCAAACGTAGTAATAAACAAAGAAACTTGCATTTAGGAAGAAAACTAATAGGAATTTACCCCTCCCAAATGGGATTCTTGGCATCCATTAGGCGTAGATAGGCCAATGACTCCAAGAGTGCGCCAGAGGCCACTTAGGTCCCAACCTAACACCCCCAAGCAGACTCTTAGAGACGTCCAATTTTTCAAACCCCATAACCTGAGCTACAGAGCTCCAAATCGCTTGAAATTTGTTGCAATAGGACCGTTAGACAGCCTAGAATCCATTTATGACCTCAAATTAGGCTAGGAATGTCAAACTTTAGCTCAAAATGACCAAAATTGCTCAAACCCTTGAATTGTTTTTCCAAACTATGGTTTGTTTGTAAATAGAAGCATACCCCATTAGTACCACAAGTATTGCTCTCGGCCCAAAGCTGATGCCTTACTCCAAGGTAGAAGTGCCCAAGAACACCCCTTTGTTATAGTCATCTAAACCTCAGCATAGCAACCGAAGTCCAACTGTTGGTACATCACCTCTGCTCATGCCAAAAGCATAAACATTGACCTAATTTTGTGTCCTTCTAATAGAGTTTGACCTATACAGCCGCCACATTCACACTCCCTATTGCCAGGATACCTAGAAAGGAGCTAGAGTCTAGAGCTGCCCAAGTCACTCCGTGTGTAGAGATTGGACCCCCCCAAACCAACTTTGCTAGGACCTTAGAGTATGCCTCAAACATCAGGGAGGTCCTGCAAAACAAACCCTCATTTCATGCCATACCACACGGCCTAATGTCCATAGACTTGTAGATTAAAGAGATGTCTCCAATAATGCTGCTCGAGCCATCTTGCTTGCTTATAGAGCCCAAAAGGTAGGAGAGCCCTTCAAGTAGACCCTTAGACTCTAGGATATACGAGAGTTGCTTTCAAGTCTGGGGCGAGCCACCACGCAGCGAGAGGCGCAACTTCTTGAAGACATCAAGGTCCCGGCCGATGTACAAAACAGATAAGAAGAGGAGACCGAAAAGGCCTCCAAGAGAGGGAAGCACAACGACAAACACCTCAACCGACAAACGAGTAGAACAGGACACCACCGACCTATCATCAATCTCCATCAAATGGGAAGAATATTGGTAACCAACGGCACCAAGAATGTTCTAGATGTCAACCTCCCGGCTACCACGTCCACGAGCTCACATCAGAAAGAGGATCTCAACGCCTTCACCAACTCGACGCACATGAGTTTCAAATGGAAGAACGCGAGACAACAAAATACAGGTACAGGAAGATGTTAGGCATCGATGTCGCGTTAGCATCACGAGCTAGGGCCAGAGGGCATAATCTTCCGGTCGAGGAGACAACTCATGGCGACACCGGAGCCGTATAGAAACCGGAGGGAAGATCACCCGCGACCTTGCAGCCCCAAAGCTCAAGCGCAACGTCAACAAAAGGAGTAACCAAGCTAGGCAACCACAAAGCACCTAAGGCTGACCAAGATGAGCCTCCAGCTCCCTTGCACCAGCAGGAGAACTTTCATCGGTTCCAAAAAGGTAGGAGACCATGAGAGGGAGGAGACGCATATCAAGGAACATTTCCGACTCGAGGGCTCAGTATCGGCACTAGGGGCAAGACCAAGGAGGAGAATATTCTGCTCAAACAGAATTCGGACCCGGGGAACACCTAGAAACCAAAGGAAGGGCGGCTTTTACTACGCCAGCCAAGGAGTGCGACTTCGAATGGGAGGACCCAAAGGACGGAGGAGACCTAGCCAGCCAGGTAGAAATCACGCAAAGGCGACCCGAAGGAGCTACGGTAAGTGCAATGGAGATGACCGCACTTCCGTAATGTGAGAGCCACCTCGGAATGAAGCAAAGCCCAAGCAACAGAGTCGACTTTCGAGAAATTCAACCTGCTGGGGAATGACAATGCCACGCCTACCGACCACGATCTCGTGAGCCGAAGACATTCAAGAATGCCCGACCGCAACAGCCGGTGACCCTACTCAAGCTCGATCAATGGCACCGCAATCAGCAATCTTGCAACAACACACCGCATGTAGGGACGTGAGCGGTTACCGCATTCCTCGCGACGAACATACACAACAAGGAGGAGCATCTTTTTCAAGGGATCACATCGACGAACACTCTTCGCAACTTGAGGTGATCAGCTCGGATCAGACATAAAGCTCAACAATAGTAGCAGCATCTCAAGGAATCCCGGAGTCAACCTGAACGAAGAAGATGCAGCAAAACCGAAGAATCAAATGCGATAGGAGGAAGGGAAAACCTAGAGGAGTATAAATAATTAGGTAGATCTTCGTAGTTGTTTTGCAAAAGTGGATGAATTAAAATCCCAATGTAAATGCGTATATGTCTATTGTATATCTAGGATGTCCACATATATAGTGGAGAAACATGGGTTTAAAGTCATGTTTTACGGATTTAGCGCTTAGATCAGGAAGCTCCTTCACTTCGACTACCAAAGGAGGAAGCAAGGAGGCACAACTATAGCCCAAGATCAAAATGGAAGAGCAACTACGAGGGAGAAACGACGAGAGGTCAAGCAAACCTTCAACTCCAAACACTTCGGGAAATGCCCTCAAGCAGAAGACTGCTCGGCCACCCAATGTTAGAATAAGAGACAACACCGATCATGTCAAGATCATCAACGCGGCACTGGGACATCGCTGTATGCAACACTACCTCTTGTAGCAGTGGCAGGACTTGACGAACTTATGACATGAGTGGCCTCAACAATGGAAGGAGGAACACCCCGACATCAACGAGCCAACTAAGAAGGCAACATCTCGACGACCATAATCCCACCTTGTGGTAATATAGGGTGATGCGCTATGACACCGTGTATTAGATGGAGATGCACTTACGAAAAGGCACCGCTGATGAGGAGACATGCCTCCAACAACTAGGTGACGGCTTCGTCGGTACTCCTACCGAGAATTAGAAGAGAAGAAGCCGACCATATCTCCGACATGTGGCACGCCAAACGCCCAAGGTAGAAGCATTCACACCTTAACGACAAGGATAGCAACTGAAGCACCTTCGGCAAAAAGAGAGTTCAAGATAATAGCCAAGCTATTCAACGACAAGAGTATATCTAAGGCAGGTACTTCTTCAACTCAAGGGTCAAGCTGTGCAGATATAAGGATCCATCATCCGAACAATATAGCCCGGCCAGGAGGAGAGCCATGATGCTTTACTTGCCGGAGAGACCGACATGCATAGAGGGACAAAGGTCGAACCGAAAGCTGGAGAAGTGCTAGCAACCGACTTCTTCCACGAAGCCCCTAGAGGCAACAGGAGGACCAAAACCGAAGAGCACAATCAAAGCCACCGGAGGGTACCTCAAGGCAAGAAGACTGAGATAGCACCGTGGAACGTGTTAACGCCCAAGCCATGCGATCGAGGGGATCAAACGAGGAAGTTTGGAAGCTCGATGGAGAACCAACTAGGTGAGGCGAGCCGATGACTTGCACGCGGCATTGCATGCAACTTGGTGAACCCAAGGATGAACGATTCAAAGAACAACTGCAGAAGAGAACAACTCCAGAGGAGTATAGCCAAAGGAATCGCGCACAGCCTCAAGAGACGCCTCCAAATAGCTTCAAGTATCATGAAGGGGGGAACAATTATTGCCCGAGAACGGGATCAAGAAGCGGTGAAATGTCGGAGCATCAACGACAAGCACACCTTAGTTAGAATGTGATGCAAAGCGGTTGTGCCATAGCCGACAAACGTCGGAGGGCCCAAGTATTTCAACAAGTTACCCCGGGGTATGAGCTGACGTACAAATAGGAGGATATAGATCGTCAACACCATTGCACCGGGAGGAACACCGATGACATTGCCAAGGAGTAGGTGCGCAACTCGAAGGGAGGCACAAGGGAGACCTAATAGCTCTAGTAGTATAATTGTAATTATGTAAGCTATATGTTTTGCATGTATAGTTCCCTTGTTATTCCTTCCCTCCCATAGCGTAACAGATCAAAGGAAGAGATGTTATGCAAGTTGCAGGGGTGAAGCAATCAACATCGTCAACACTCTTCGGGCAACTCGACGTATGAGGCATCGATGGAGTCGAAGAAACAATATCGGATACTGAGTCGTCCTTTAGCTGCCAAGACAAAGAGTTCAAGATGAAAGATCTCTTTCAACGGCGCCACCTTCAGGCTTTTGAAAAGCGGCATGGAAGATTTCAAGTGATCAACTACGCCATCAAAGCCACCAGCAATGAGAGGCTCCTAGCGAACAACGTCAACCTCTACTTCAAAGAGCAGCCACTGTCAAGGAGACTGAAGTATCGAGCGACTCGGAAGAACGTTACCTTGCTCCTTCAAGCAGGCAACGAGCGGATGAGCTTCTAGCAAGCTCAAAGATCTAAGGCCACGGGGCCTAGTAGGTTAAATGTATGGATGGTAACATCCATATTGGGATTAGAAGGCATTTCCAGATATTCTCGCTGAAAGGATTGCCCCAATATTGAGCTAAGCGTCAAGATTGGGAAGGAAATGCATAGGAGTAACTATAATTATACACGATTGTTAACAGACATCCAATGTATTGAAACCACTTGGTGAGATTGATCTCCTCACTAAGAAGGAATCATTACTAGGATAATTGTTGACCATGTATAAATCTAGTATCTCCTAAAGAATAATCCAACTGAAAGAAAAGAAGTAATCTAACAAGTCCGGCCAACTTGTTACGATGACATCAATTCGATTGGTAGGAATATTCCAAGAGTTTAAATAACTAAGAAAGGGGGAATCTCTAGAATAATAAAATAATAGTACATGCAAGGTACATCTAAAATAAGAATTATAGTAATCAAATAGTCTTTTGAGACAAAAGGAATTGTCATGATGACAAAACCTTGTGGTTTAGAATCGTTCTAACTAAGTAGGTAACCCATGCGAAATAAGAAGCGTATAACCTCTTAAGGGGAGAGAATAGATATGACGTTGTGTACAACGTCATTGAAGGGGTGCAGGACCAATTTCTTTTCGAAGAAAGTGGGAGGGCTCAATCTTATGATTGAACGTACTTGTATCGAATTGACTGACCCGTAGAATAGAGTTCACTCCGGCAACGGCCGAAGCGAATAGAGCATAAAATAGATAGATACCTTAGGCTCAGGAGGCCTTCAACGTGCGAGACTGACGTAGTAGCTAACTACACCAATGAAGTGGAGCAAAACTATGGGAGCAATGCAACGACCAAGTCATCTCCAAAGTACTCAACGCCAGCTCAATGGGTGGATGCGTTCTAGCCTTAGGTAAGGTAAAAAAGCATGTATTATAAGCTTTAATGTGTCTTATTGATAAGTTAAATATAGATCCTAATAACTGCATAGAAATTGTTGCATGTATATGTATCATAGGGAAATAAGTTAAATAACAACGATAATGTGAGGTAGCATGTTAATTGATCCTTCGCAAGGACGCAATTCCTTCCAAGGATAGCTATATGACCTCGGGGTCCTTATAAATATAGATAGAAAATAGAATTCGGATATACTTAAGTATATCTTAGGGATATATTTCCAAGGGTAATGCAGGACCCAAGGAAGAGAATAAGAAGCACATCTAATTCTTGTGTATGATAATTAAAACCTTGTCTATGTAACAATAGGTCGGAAGTAGGGTTATTGTTTAAATAATCGCGATCTAAAAGTCGTTAAATATTGCAAAGCTTAGAGTAAATTTAATTGTACTATCGGAAGTAATATATCCAATACTATGATAATGTTAATTCATAAATATTACCTTAGGGTAATTATGTTAATCACATGCATTAAGGGAGCCAGAAAAAAAAAAAAAAAATTGGCTCAGGCATGTCGATTTGTGTTTAGATTAGTTTCATGTGTAGTTAAGATTAATCTGCGCATGCAACCTATGCTTGGTATGGATTGCATGCGTTGTTACCGATGATGAGACCACTACGGTGATCTCTAGGGCGTGGTGTAATGTCAATGTAGGCATGACCGCGTTTCCGCCTGGACGAGTGGAAGGTAGATTAGAAAGTCTACTTCTGTCCCACGGAAGTAGATGACCTCGAGAGAAAGGAGGTCATTAAGGAATGCATTGATAGGAAAGGCACCTTTAGCCCCATATATGCTTTGATAGGAGGAATCTATCCTTCACGCCCCCCACGCGGGAAGGATATCCTCCACGCTGGGCAACTAGAGGTGTAGGCATGAGCGGCATATAGGCATATAGGCGCTGTCTCCACGGCCATAATGGAAGATCCACCCTCTTCCTACGCCGGGAGATTAGCCATGCATCCATGTAGATAGGTGGGGTGGTCACCATATAACCAAAATTTTTTGTAATAATTAATAATAGGTAGTGTCGACCTGCAGGCCAATAGAGCGCTCCGGAGGGCAAGGAGGTCGAACTACGAAGGCTTGCAACACAAATTTTGTTATAATGTGTTGCAAGGGATGAAGGGTACCTTAGAAGTGTAAATTTTGTATGAAATTGATAAACTTTGATAAACTTAAATGTTGTATTAAGTAAGGTTAATAATTACCTTGCGTGGATTAAGTTATGATGTGATAAGTTAATAGGATAACGAAATAGTAATGTCTTAAACATTACCTTAGAGTAATTCTAATAATTAAGATAGTAAGTATGTAATTATAGATATTGTAAAATTAATGCAGGATTTTAAGGTGCGAAGACCTGCAACACAAATTTTGTTGGAATGTGTTGCAAGGAATGAAGAGTACCTTAAATAATAATTGTATATGAAAGTGTTAAATTGTGATAAACTAAATGTTGTGATAATAGAAACTAATAAGTACCTTATTTTAGTAGAAGTTACGAATTGACAACTTATTTGATAATGTAATGGCGTAATAATGATTTAAAAATATTATCTTAAGGTAATCGTAATAAATGTGTAAGTATTATAGTAGTATATCGTATGCATCAGGTTGATTGCAGGTTAGGAAGATTCCAAGGTGGGGAGAACCCACGATGCTGCGGACAACATCATTTCAAGGTGGGGAGAATGTGACGGCCAAAGACAATGATACGCCCCGGGACGTATATTGTAACCGCCCGCCACACGCCGCACCACCCCGATCGACGCGGTATGCCAACGTGTAGCCAAGTGGGTAGCCCCTAGGGGGCAACTTGCTAAGAATGTGCATTAGTATTAATGTGCACATTTTCCAATGTACACATTAATGTGGGCACACATTTCCATGTGGCCACTTGATGCCAAGTGGGCCATACCCATAGGTGCAATTAATGTGCACATTTTCCAATGTACACATTCATTAATGTGCACACATTTCCATGTGAGCACATTTGGGTGCACACATTTCCATGTGGGCACATTTGGCCACCTAGCCCTTAAAGGCAAGTGGGTTCTTTTTCCCAATTATCCCACATGCCTAAAGGGGATAATTGGAAACCCTAGCCAACCCCTTGTCTATTTAAGTAGGAGAACCCTAACTTGCCCATTTTTCGTTTCTAGGGTTTTAGAACTCGCTTTGGTCTGCCTCAGCAGCCTAAAACCGCCTCCCCACTCGGCCCGAGAGGATTGCAACGTTAGTTTCCCTTGATTCAAGCGTTTCAAGCCAGGATGGTCGAGCTCAGTCGAGGAGGAACTCAAGGATGGGGTATTTAGGCAATTTAGTAGTCTAAACCCCATTTCAGCCATCGAATCAAGAGGGTTTAGCCTCTTAAATTGCCCATAGCAGCCCTCTAGATCTCTAGATAGCAGATTCTAACTAAAGAACCTAACTCTATGATGTAGATTAGATCTAGTTCTTTAGTTCTCTGTGGAAGTATATGTATGATGTATCTCTATGAACTCCTTGTATTGGGAAGGGGGTAGAGACCTAAAGCTTTGTAGTTGATGCTCCTAGAGTAGCCTCTCTAGCACACCGTAGATGCGGCCTGTGGTACAAGAGCCACACCGGGTTGTGGGTGAAGGGGCCGACCGGCTTATAAGGAGATTCGTTCGACTCTTGAACCATCCCTATGGTGTGTTAGTGTCCGGGGATCATTGTGACTAGGTCTAATGGCTTGTTACCGCTAGCGTGTGGGCAAGGCATGGGCTCGACACTCGTGGAGGTAGTGGATATGACCTTCCATTGAGTTCAAGTCGAATACGGCAAAGGGGCCCTCTAGTCACCTTGAGTCAAGATGTAGATCTCTCGGAGGGAGTGATCCCTACCGCCCCATCGGAACCGGGAGATGAAACCGTGAATAGCCCTTTGGCTATGCATCCGAGGGCTACAGCCAGTCCCAACACTTTTCAGCCTACTCGCAAAGTGTGCATGTGGAGGGGCGGATGGAGTGGACAACCCTAAGCCATGTTCTTATGCCGCCCAAATCCATTGCCATGAATTCTCGCCTCGCAATGAACTCGGAGACCCAAGCCGTCGGGCCCTTCCTTTGAGTCTGAGCCTTGGGTAGGATTTCCTCTATGCATTGTGCTGATCATTGTCTTTTGCAGATGTGATGTGCCACCCAGAAGGGTGGGTATATGTGTTGCTCTTATATACTGACATGTATGTTTACGCTTCCGCAGCTAGGTAGGCCCTGAGGGAGACGGGGTACAATGACCCTTTCACTCTTCCCACTGGAACCCGTCACGGTTGCAGTGTTATGTGAAGGGCCCTGTATCGGCATGGAGCTGGTATGGGGGAAGAACTCCTGTTTGTATACGGTGAGTGCACCGTATGCGAGTAGGGGACGTCACATCTATGGTCATTGGGCAGCAAGGACAATACTGCTAAAATGGTATCATAGACCTTGGCTCTTTCAATCTGTTCCTTATGAGAATCTAGAAGTCATTATGAAAAAGGTTAAGTTGAAAATGATATTGCAGATCAAACATTATCTTATTGACTCTATACAGGTTCAAGGTGCATTCCACATAAAGTCTGTGTTGGTTGGCTTAGGCCTGGGTGCATTTTGTGGAGAACCTATATTCACTAATGTAAAGGTTCCTCATGGTTTATGTATACAATGTAAGATCAAAATTGATATAGATGTCTAATTATATAAACACTCTCACGATCATTGAGACAACCTTATTCGCCTTTTAGGTGACTCCAAGTGAATTCAGGCTACAGTGCACACTCTATTTTTATGTTAAAGGTCAAAAAATTCCTATACCAAACACAATAAGCTACAAGTCCATTGCACCTAGCCAACAATACCAATGTATACCCTATACACATGAAGACTAAAAACATTGAACAATGTTGACCAACAACAATGCCCTTCGAAACAAGGGCATGAACGGCTTTCTTGGCGCCTGCGGCTTGGGCGGTGGCAGAGAGGGGGAGATCCGTCCTTCCTCCCTCTCCTTTCCGGCACTGTTGCAGCATCCCTTATCTTCTTCCTTGCTCCAGATGCTAGTAGGGGTTTTGCTTTTGGATTAAGCAGATTTTGGCCTCCGAAGAATTCCTGGAGATCAATTTTGGAGCTGCTGTAAGGCGGTCTTTTGTGGTCTTGCTGGTAAGCCACTAACGTGGTTGTTTTGCTCTCAAGTTTCTAAGAGGCTTGATGATTTGATGAAGCAAAAACTGTAGATTTCTAGCAGCCTAGATTCGTTTCTTGGGCCTGTCTAGTAGTCCATGGATTCTTCTCCATCTCGGCACACTGAAAGGGCGTAGAGCCTATAAGGTGGGGCAAAATTATAGCATCACCATAAAAGAAAGGTGTTCAGGTTTATATTTCTTCCGGAAATCTAATCTAAAGATGGGTCTTCTGATCACAAAGCTTTTTTCCTTCATACGCTCTTTCTTGCTAGCAGAAAGATTTAGGATGCTTTCTTGGAAGAAAGCAGAGTAAGTTCATTGATCATTATTCTATGGATTCGAAACAAGATGACAAATTATTTGAGATTGCCGAGCTAGGGACTTGATTGTGACTAGGACGAGGCTTCCATATCAAGACCAGATATTATGAACCAGGCTTTGGAGGAGAGCTTTGGCGGCTGGGCTGTGTGTCTAGCTTATTTCGTGTGGGCCGACCGGGCACATCCCAACAATGCAAAGATCTCTTTTAATTTCTCATTTGGTATCCAATCAGATAATCGATTAAAGATTGAAGCACATGTGCCTTCTACGGCGAGAAAGGAGGAGCTCGCCGATTACTCTTTTGTCTTTTTTCTCTTCATCTCTACTTTTGCAGAAGGTTGTTTTAGAGCATTCAAGATTTATCTGCAGTTTCTGGAAAATGAGTATTTTGCTCCTGTAGTACTCTGTTGTTAAACGGAAGAAGAGGTTGAGAGAAGACTTATATATACTGTAGCTGCAGATATGAATTCAAATCCATATGGGATCATTTGTGCTTAAATTATATCTGATCCATAAGGGATCTTTGTATTGTAATTTTTCCTATCTGATCAATACAAAAACTTCTTACTTTCAAAAAAAAAAAACAACAATGCCCTTCTTTCTACCCATCATCTAAATGAACCATATGCACTAGCATTTCTTGACTTAATAACCATTTTAAACATTGCAATTTCCAACTATTGAATGTGCCTAGAAAATACTCTACATCAATGTACCATAATTTACCATAATTTGCCATGAATGTTAGTTAGACTTTGATTAAGATTCGCCTTGTGAACTATTGTTGGTCTTTCGCCTTTTGCTAATCTTATTTTAGAAATATTAAGATCATTGAGACAACCTTATTCGCCTTTTAGGTGATTCCAAATGAATTCAAACTACAGTGCACACTCTATTCATATGTTAAAGGTAAAAAAATTCCTATACCACGGCGAGTCATCTGCGATCTTTAGGGTGGGGCGTGGAGTTCGCCAGGGAAGCCCTTTGGCGCCCTTCCTCTTCACCATTGTTGCGGAGGCCCTCTCATAGTTGTTGACTTCCGCAGTAGAGGCGGGTGTGGTGGAGGGGCTGAGGATGGCAGATGGGTTGCAGCAGATTGGGAGTCAGTACGCTGATGATTCGTTTCTCTTCCTGCAGGCTGATGAGAGGAATCTGTTAAACACGAAGGAGCTGCTGGATACGTTCTCCCTTGCTTCTGGCTACCTCATGAATTGGACGGTGTTTTCGGCATTGTGGCTCTACAATGATCTCATGCCTGGTCGTGGTCCCAATTCCCTTTGGCTAACGCAGCCTTGTGGCACATGCTCTAGGCTTTTGGGTATCCCGCTCGCATCGACATCTCGGCCGGTACCGCGGGAGGACATTTCGTGGACTAGCGTCGCACCTTAATTGGTGGAAGGGGGAAGTCGCCCATGGTCGGCGTGGTCACAAGATGGCGAAGTCCGTTCTATGTTCGACTCATATTTATATGGCCTCTATCATCCTGGCGCCAGAAAGTAAGGTGCGGGAAATCTCCTCTATGGTGCGTAATTTTGAATGGGGAGGCAATGAGGAAGGGGCGGTCGTTAAGGTGGCCTGGTGGAAGTGCGTGCGCCCTAAGGCTGCGGGCGGACTCGGCTTCTTCGACCTCTCGCTGCATGGCAAGGTCCTCCTGTCTAAGTTTGTCCTTGCCATTCTTGAGAATGTGCTCGACTCCCCGGGCTTGGTTTTGCTTCATCAGTCGCTGTCTCACTCGGTAGTTTTCCACAAGCCGTCCGTGCCTGCGCGGCTCCCCTGGGCGTTGTTTGTGGATATCAGGCCGTACGCTCATGCCTCTCCGTTTCTGAAGGGGCTCCTGCGAGCTTGGGAGCAGGTCCGTCCGCTGTTTGCAATTGACACCACCAGGTGCATTCAGTTGGAGACATCGCCTTGGTGGATCCTGCTCGGACCATGCACACTTTTGGTTCTGGCATCCTCCGTCGATCCCCGTGTTCAGTGCAGATGGGCGCAGTGTGGGGTGTTGACGGTGGCGGAGTGGTACATTGATGGGCAGCTGGCACCCTGACAGCTTTTCCGCAACAGATTTCGGCTTCAAGAACGGGATTGTGCTATTTGGGCGCGGGTGGCTAATGCTCTGCTGCTGTACCCTCCGCAGGCAT
Source organism: Isoetes taiwanensis (assembly GCA_021234155.1). Classification (NCBI taxonomy): domain Eukaryota; kingdom Viridiplantae; phylum Streptophyta; class Lycopodiopsida; order Isoetales; family Isoetaceae; genus Isoetes; species Isoetes taiwanensis. Next base: position 40,170,926 of record JAJEKV010000002.1, read on the forward strand.
CAGGGCGTGTGTGGAAGTGTCACCCGAAAGTAGACCCCTCAAATTTCGTAAGATCCTTTTATGGGCTTTTGGCAATTCAGGATGAGCTGCCGCCTTCGGATGGTTGGAGTCTTCAGGTGCCGGGAGATGATTGGGTCTACATCTGGAGATGGGTGTGGAACCCAATCTCGCCCCCCAAAATTCGAGTATTGCTCTGGCAGATTGTGCATCGCTCCCCGCGGGTGAACACGTGGGTTTACAGGATCAACCCGCGGATCAGCGACCTGTGTCCTATGTGTGGTACCTGTGTGGAGACCCTGGAACACTGCATGTTTCTTTGCTCATATATCCAGCCGGCATGGCAGTGGGTCCAGCGCCTCTTCCATACCTCGCTCCGGAGTCAAGAGGTTCTTTTGGGGGTGTACCCTAGCAGGTGGTCCCAGCTTCAGAGTCTGGCCTTTCATTTGTGTAAAGCCTGGTTGTTGTGGCTCATTTGGAAGCGACGACGCATGAAGGTGTTCAGGAATGCGGAGATGCAGCCAGAGGCTTTGGTCCCACAGTTGAGGTACAAGCTATATCTTTCTTACCTGGCGTCTCCTCGGAAAGAGGAAAGAGCAGTTCAAAGCAGCGATCTGGGAAAGAACCCTCCACATTGTAGACAGTCTGGGAAGATTTGTGGCATGAGTCATAGGTAGATACACACGCCTGGTGGGTACTCACTCTAGCGTGGGCAGGAGTACCCTAATATCGCTCATCTTTGTATTTATTTTGGATTAATATTAGTTAATTTGATCTTTCAAAAAAAAAAAATTTCCTATACCAAACATAATAAGGTACAAGTCCATTGCATCTAGCTAACAATACCAATGTATGCCGTATACACATCAAGACTAAAAACATTGAACAATGTTGGTCAACAACAATGCAATTCTTAAATCTCCGTATTATTGCTCAATGGAACTCAAGCCTTTGCAGGCATACTGGTACGCCCTGACATAACAAAAAAAGACCTTAAGAAGGTTGCCGCCGAAATTTAAATTACCATGATTAAAATTCCAATGCGAACCCAGCTGCCTAGCCTTCTTCCCAACCATGCAGTTCTGCTAGTTTTTTTTTTTTTTCTAGTAATCTTATATTTAGTTAGATAGATAAGCGTGCATCTCATCAACAACGACCGAGATGGGCCAAGATGAATCGCTTGGATTTCGATCCAAGTCCTCTCATTCTACTGGTCCATCTATCCCCTGCCTTTGCCTTCATTTTGACTACTCTGCATTGGCGCTCAGCTATGGCCGAATGCTTTCCCTTGGTGCTCAGCTAGCGATGATTTTCCAGCTCCGGCTATGGTGTTGCCCTTATCCCTTGCATGTCAGTTTAGAAAAGGATGCCTGCATGCCTCCAACCATTTTGTGCTCTAGCTGTGCTTGGGCAAGTCTAGTTCCGAACCAAGAGGCTTAAGATGCGTTCTAGTTAGTCAGAGCGGTTCTAAAACTCACCATATACAGTGTACACTGGAGGGCCAAAGGTAGATCACGAGCTACAGGACCAAGCTCATACGAGCAATGTTGACACTCTCACCACCTGACACATCACATACATTTGGACTAGCCTATTGCTGACACGTCAGGACAAGGTGGACCAATATGTTGCTGCGACAGAGTCCATAGTTTCTGCCATATGTTTAGCTCAGTTCCCTAGTTTCTGGATTGATTCATGTTGCCTCAGTTTCTGCCTTCGATTGTTCCACAATCTCTAGCATTCAGTGTACTTATTCAGTTCATTTAGTTCAATAGTTTAACTCGTGTTCTCTTCGTCTATTTCTTGCTCTGTACCTATATAATGAAAGTGCACTGGGATATGAGCAGTTCGGGGTCGATGAGCAGGGGGTTGAGGTAAGTTGATAGCACTAGTGTTGTCAATCCAAATGGGAATGGGATGTTCTATGGTATGCAAGACAAACTGGAGCAGCCGGTCATAGACAAGAAGAGAGCAAGGTATTCGGTGCAACAGAAGATTGTTGCTGGTGAGCCATCCAATTCGTCCGCCGTGGAAAAAATAGCAACAGCCAGTAGTAGAGCGGCCTAAGGATTTGGTGCCATGGCTGGCATCTACCATTAACGTAATCTGGGAATAAGGTCCAGGGGAATATGTAATGCCATGATGAAGGGAAGATTGCAAACATCTGAGGATTCTTTTGGCAAGGTTCCAGTGATAATCGGTAAAGCATTCATTGAATTGGCTGAGGGTAATGACAACATAAGATATATCCAGTCGGGTACAAACCATGAGGTACATGAGGCTGCTAATGAGTGAATGGAAAGGAAGATCAGGGGAGGAATTTGGAGGAAGAGTGTCATCAAACAAGTGAAGATGGGGATCCATGGGAGTAGCAGCAGGTTTGGCATCAGTCATATGGAATCGTGCAAGGATAGCTTGAGTATACAAGTGCTGATGGATATGAAGAACTCGATGAGGTCGATTTCGGCAAATGTGGAGGCCTAGGAAATATGCAGCATCGCCTAGGTACTTCATAGAAAACTGTTGACAGAGGAGAGCATGAATATGATCAAGAGCAGGTCTGTGATTACCTATCAGAAGCATGTCGTCCACGTATAGAAGGACAATGGTAATGGAGGAATCAATTTTGCAGAGATAAACATTCAGGCCAGTGGGTGAACAAATGAATTAAAGGTCTTGAAGAGCTGCTTCGAACCATTGGAAGGGAGGCTTGCTTGAGGCTATAGATGGCTTTTCATAATATGCAAACATATTGAGGATGGTCTTTATCTTCAAAACCTGTAGGTTGCGATTCAGCCAGATCACCATGGAGAAATGTCGTTTGCACATCTAATTGGATGATATCCCAGTTTTCTTTGGTAGCAAGGGCAAGGATTGTGCGGAGCAGGGATAGGTTCAATACGCTGTATGTTTTATACAGAATACGTATGAATTTATACGTTCCCATATAAAACGTATAAAATACGGCAAAAAAAAAATTCTGGCGTCGGAAGATTTTCGGCGTCTGACGAAAGAAAGTAAGCTTTCAGGTACGCAAACGCAAAAAAAAAAAAAAAGCGAAACCGAAACGCTTTTCGCTTTGACGCTGAAGTTTTTTCGCGATAACATAAAATAGAAGGTTCCACGTACGCGGAAAAAAAAAAAAAATTTGCCCGCGTCATTTAATTTGAAATTTGAATTTTATGCGACGTTAAAATGTAGATAAAGGGTAGCAAAACAAAAAATAAAAATAAAAATTTCTGAATTTGAAATTTGAAAACCAGCGTCTGTGAAACTTTCAAAAACCAGACGCGAACTTTTTTTTTTTCCGGTCGGCGACCTTTTAATACGTTAAATACGTATTTTATTAAGAAATACGTATTTTTTGACTTTATACGTCAGGAATTTGAATTTTGTACGTAAAGAACCTATCCATGATGCGGAGGCTACTCATGTGGACGTCATTGGAGAATGTTTCATCGTAATCCACACCATGGATTTTGGTGAAACCTCTGGCAACAAGACGGGCCTTATACCTATCAAGTGAACCATCTGCATGATAGTTCTTGAAAAAAACCCATTTGGAGTCAACAAGTTTACAGCCAGATGGAAGGGGTACAAGATCCCAAACGTGATTGGCTTTCGTAGAGTCAAGTTCTTGAAGACAGGCATTTTACCAATGTGCAGCATCTGGGTTTTTTTTTTTTTTGAAGAACTGTGTCAGCAATATATTAAAAGAATGGTAATGTTACAAAACAAGTGAGGAGGAAGGAGGACTGCCCCAAAGAGACAGTGATACCTCGACACTCCACAACAACTGCAACTCTACTGCTGTACAAACTGGCCATCACCATCTACCACACCCAAGAAGTCCCGCCAAATGGAAAACTTCCGCTCTACTAATCCGGGAACACCAAAAGCTTTGAAATAGCTTGTACCGAAGTCGAGGAATCAGAGAGGCCGCAGTCACCTGAATCCTGAAAGATCCACAAACCGCCGCTTCCAAATCAACCACACCAACCAAGCCACGCGACAGATGCAAGGCTTTGCCGCATGACGAGCGCCAAGCACCGTGGATATACATGAAGCAAAGAATTGTTGGCTATTCAATCTCACATGAAACAGAGCCCTGACCCAATCCCAGGTAACCTGCAAGTGAGGGCATAAAACCAGACAATGCTCCACAGTCTCACGATGAAGGCCACAACAAGGGCAAAGAGGGCTCACACCCGGCCTAAACTGACTCACAAGGACATTCACCCTGATACAGCGGTGCACCACCTGCCACAGAAGCACCCGAACCTTCGGTGGCAGCATCTGGGTTTTTGAAGGCAGCATGGATTGTTTGAGGATTGTTGTTTGTGGCCAAGCAGACCCATTCAGTAAGACTGGCTTCAACATTGGCAATGACTTTGTGACTAGGAGTCCGACAGCGTTGGCTTCGGAGCAATGGAGTAGGCACAGAAACAGGGCCAGCAATTGGGTTCAAAAGTGAAGGAGGTGGATCAACGGCAGTGGAAATAATGGTTTCTGGATCATGAGGCGCAGGTGCTGGTGTGTCAAGTTGGGCAGAAGAATGGGCTTGTGCAAGACATTCCGCCAAGGACCAATCAATGAAATCTGCAAGGACGATAAAAAATCTATTCTATTCTATTCTTCACCATGAATGTCAAATTCATCAAAAATTACATGCGAACTAATGAGTACCTTGTTGGAGACGGGATCCCAGCATTTATATGCTTTGTGATTTGGAGAATAATCAACGAATCTGCATTTGATGCTCTTGTCTTCAAACTTAGAATAAAGATCTTTGGGAACTTGGACATAGAATGTGCTGCTAAATACTCTGAGGTGAGAGATGTCTGGCCTAGAGCCAAACCAAGCCTCATGTGGCGTGGAGCCAGGGACGGCAACAGTAGTTGCAAAATTCTGGGTGTGTACTACTGTGGCAACTATTTCTTCCCAGAAATGGCGCTCGAGATGACCTTGAACTAATATGCTCTTGGCTGCTTCACAAATTGTGCAGTTCTTCTGCTTGGCCACCCCGTTTTGTTGAGAGGTATGGCTGATGGTCAATTGGTGGTGGATGCCAGCTGCATGACATAAATCTTGGAATAATGTGCTAAGGAACTCCCCTTCACCATCAGTATGAAGACATTCGATGGTCTTATTGGTCTGATTTTCTATAGCTCCCTTGAACAATTGGAAAGCGTCCAGAACTTGGCTCTTCTTCCTCAGAAAATATACATGTACTCGACGAATAAAATCATGTATGAAACAGATGTAATATTTGTTGCCTGACATGCTTTGAACTTCCATTAGACCACATAAGTCCGAATGAATGAGCTCCAAGATATCAGTAGCCCTGGTTCCTACTGTCTGTGGGCATGCTTTCCTAACATGCAAGCATGACAAATGTGCAAGTCAGAAGATGAAGGGGGCAGTTCAATGCCATTTACCCTTGCAAGCCAAATATTTGAGAGTTTGCAAGTTGAGATGAGCCATTCTGCGATGCCAGAGAAGAAGGGGTGATGGGGATGACTCAATCAAAAGACTTTGTGTAGGTGGAACAATAGGAATCTCATAAAGATTGCCGCTTCTGTGGCCTTGGACAAGTGGATTTTCTGGAAGGAGGATATCTTTGGAGAAAAGAAGGACAAGATCAGATGTAAAAATAGTAGCCATGCCATGATCATCTAATTTTGCAACGGAAAACAAGTTCTTTCGGATGTTAGGTACAATCAAAGCATCTGGAAGATTTGCATCAGAACCTTGAAGAAGAGGTAATTTGAAAATACCTTTTCCAGTGACAGAGATTTGAGCGGTTGATCCGAGTTGAACTCCTCTTTGGACGGGCTTCCAATCAAGTAGAAGATGGGCATCTTTAATTATAATCGAAGTGCATGCAGAGTCTATCGTAAGGACGGATGGGAGTCTTCAAGGGAGAAAACTTCCTTTGTAATGGGAGCATCTTCAACGTGGAGAGATTCTTCAGAGATAATTTCTGCAGTGATAGTCATCTTCAAGAAGAAAAGATTGTTCTGGAATGAAGGTTTCTTCAAGAAGACAATTTTCTTCTTTGGGAGTAAGACCTTCAACGTTGGCAATTTCTTCAGGATGTTTGTCAGAAGAAGATGAAGATGAAGCATCCTTCTTTCCAAAATATGGCTTATTGGGACATTGGACATTGGTGAGTATAATGCCCATATCCAAGACAATTTTTGCACTGGTCCTTCCGAAGTGGAGCCCCATCCCGAGCTATTGGACGCCGATTGGAAGAATTATTTTTCTTTGTTGAGCAACAAAGGCTTGCTCAGAATGGCTTCTTTCCCCTCTCTGTTTGTGGATAAGAGGCAGCTCGATGAGGTCATCTCCTATCTCTTCCCAAGATGCGTGCTTGCATGTAGTTGCAAGCATATCAATAGTGGATCCCCAAGACGGTGGAAGGGAAGTGTACAGACGTAATTTTTTCTGGGTGTCAGAAAGGGCATGAGCAGCACCCGCATTATGCAGTTGGTCTGCAATCATCATAAACATTAACATAAGCCACACACATGCAATGGTGAAAAACCCCGCTTTACCTTTGCTATAGCATCTTCACATCTCCTCTTCAAGCCTTCAAGAAGATACTGATCAATAGCACGAAGGAGGTCTCGTGCAATATCAGAGATGACTTTAACATTGTCCATGTAGATGCATCTAACATAGACATTTCACTTGCAAATCCTTTCCACGAGAAATGCTAGTCTCATTTTTTTTCTTTTACCAACCTACTCATCACTAAGACCATCTAAGGCATTTGCTATCACATGAAGAATACGCTTTATCTATTTTATAGCAAAAGCCCTCTGATGCAAGACATGTTGATAAAGAGCTCCCCTACATTCATGTCAACATCTATATGGCATCCCTAGCCATGTATCAATTAGCAGATCTATTATTTCCAACTTCTGATAGTAGTACCTCATCATCAGCTCAGAAAACTCCAGCTTATGTTTGGAATTTCAATGTCCGTTGCCTCCTTTTCCTGCAAAAAGAATTTCAAGACCTCTCAATGGCACAGAACAAGACCAAAAAACAAAAGCAATTTCAGTTTTAGCACGAAATAGACATTGCATGAAATGCATCCGATGATGCCAGCAATGCTATTCTATGTGTATAAATCATTTTCCTACAAGCAGATGCAAACACATAATGCATCAAACCTCCACATATGTAACGGCTAGTTCTCGGGCCTTTAGGAGTCCTCCCATTACTCATCTTTCTGTTATCAAACCGTGTTTCCCAATGAGGTTTTCTTTCATCCTCTCCTCTTCTGCCATTATTATCTCTTCTGTTTTCAAACTTCTCTCTCGTTGTTCTCTTTTGGTCTCTAAAGGGTGCTCCTTTCCATATCATTTTCTAGCTTTAGTATTAAGTTTTTTTTTAGTTGTTTCCATTTTACAAATTACATCTTCCATATTTACTGGTTCAATAAGACCCAATTTTGCAAAGATTCCTCTCCCGTAGACCATCGACATATTTTCGCGAAGATTGGGCTTTAATGAGGTTGTGAACCTGGGATCCGGCATGAGTAAACTTCATATTATAATCAGTCATAGTTTCATCTTATTTCTGTTTAGCTTTTTCCATGCTTTCTATTGGCATAGGTGCTTTGCCCATCATGCATCCTAACTACACTCAAAAATGCATTCTCTCCCCTTTCGCTTCAACGCACGCTAATCCTCAAATAACAGTATGTGTTCCCATGTCAAAAGCAATGCCCTATTTGCATAATGGCATCATGCCATGACAACAAACAAACAACAAACAAATAAAGGCTTGTAATATTATCATTACTAGCTCTATTTACATGCAGTATATGGACTTAACATTGCCTTGAAATAGTGTGTGAACTTACTTGATTAAAATTTACTCCATTAAAAGGCATACTTTCCACCAAAGATGACGTTCTGTTGTTTCTGTCTATGCATCGACTAAAATGAAAATGCCCATAGAATATAAAACTTATTCGTGGTGGATCAGGCTCAGGTGCAGGATCAATTGGAGTGTGCAAAGTGCCAGTGTGCTATCTTTTTGTAACTTTGCACTGGAAAAACGACCAAACATCTCCAATAGAACTTCCATTCCTAGTTGCATTGACAGAGCCAATCCTCCTAGGTTCTTTAGGGTTCGTGCAGAATTGGAAGAGATTTGACTGTTATACCTGTGCACCATTGCATGTTTGCAGCCATTATACAGATAATAAAACACTTCAACCGCTCCAGTGAGAACCTTAAACCTAGTATTCCAGTCCAAAGGCTTGACAGATTGATCAGATTTCTTTTTCAGATACCTGCCACTTTGAAGGGCGTCAACAAGAACCCAAGTAGGGCACAAACTCTTTTTCTTAACAACAACCCAGGTAGGGCACAAACTCTTAAAACACAAAACCTTCACCTCTCAAATATTTCTCATAGTGCCGGATCAGCAAAACAAAAAAATTTGCTTCGAGTGGGAAACATATGCATGTCTCCCTTTCAATCCGAGGTTCCCTATTTTTTAGTCTACCAAAGCATCCACCAAAAGCGAAACCTCTCTCTAAAACGTAGATTTGCAACCCTAAACACAGTTTCCAAGGATAAGTTAGACCTCAAGGAGGGCTCGCGCATCTTCAAAGCAATCGATAATGAACAGGGAAACATAGCGAAGCGTAACTTTTTATATCGAAAAAACTGCCTAGGATAACGACCTACAATAATCTAGATCATTAAGTGAGATCAAACAAAATCAACGGTCTATAATGAAAGTTGATGACATACACTCAAAATCCCTTTATAGTATATATAAAGATATATGATTTTTGACTCAAATACTATGCCATTTTATCTTTAATACAAAATATAATAAAGGGTAATATTAGACATCGGCTATAATTTCTGACAGATGTTAGATATGGGTTCCTGAAGAAAATTGGGAATGGATAGTGTTATGGTCTTGAAAATGAAATGAAAATAACATTTAAAAATAGGATTCAGATGCTCTGTCTTATGTATAAGCATGTTAGAACATTAACTATGCTACGGTAATTGGATCACTACCCCAGCTACAATATGCTCAACCTTAACTATTGAAATTACATTAATTTAATGTTTTGAACCTTAACCATTATATTTAATTGTTTTGAATCCTAACCATTAATCTAATGTTTTGAACTTAACCATTGAATGATTTAATTAAGATTAGTATTTGAATTGCCTTATGGACTTGTTTGGGTTCGATTCTCAAAAGGCTTTCTTATCTTAAAATAAACAAAAAAAAGAAAAAAATATCAGGATATTTGTTGTATGAGAAATAAATTACGATATTTTTGACTTTTTAAAATGTGGTATATGCTAATTTTTTTTTTCCAATATATGCCATGTGACAATGGTTCATTACTTAGAAGACATCATGTGTCGATATTTGATTAGTTAGAATAATGTTTTTTTTTTTTTTTGAAAAGTATGCCATGTGTCGATATTTCATTAGTTAAAATCATGATTTTTCATTTAAAAAAGTATGCCTGTTAAAATTTCATTGGTGAAAAGACACATTAGAAACAACACCTCGCTTTTTCTATGTGTGATAATAATGTTCTTTACATATCCTTATTTTAGAAAAGTAATAGTTAGTAGCATTACAAAACAATAGCACCTTTTGAAAACTACATATAGAGGAAAAATATCAACACATAGAAAAATGGAAAACATTTGAAAACATCAATTATTTTAAAACAATACATGTGGATTTCGTGAATATTATGTATCTTTTTTGGCAAAACAATGTCAACTTAAAAAACTACAAAAAGAGAAAAAAATCAACACACATTGAAAAGGAAAAAAAAACAGTCTTTTTTGGTTTTCCACGTATACTACTATTTAAACCTACATGTGTTATTTAGAAGACAAACAACGCGTGGCTCCTCCAAAAAACAACAGTCAAGGAAAAATCACATGTTGTAAAAATTTTGCTAAAAACAATAGTAAAAAAATGCCACTTTGAAAAAAAAAAGGGTGCCAAAAAACCACTGTAGAAAATTTTTGCCAAAAGTCAACTGTAACTTCTAGCAAATTCGGATAAAATGACCATGTGGACTTTTGCTATTTTAGTGTTGTTTTTGGCATAACACAACACTTCCATACAATTTAAAAACAACTGCGGACCAACTGTCAACAACTGCAGTCGTCTGGATGTAGATTTATGTTCTAGTTTTACTAGATTTTTGTACATACTATTTCTATGTATACTTTGGAATGGAAAATTTTAAAGACTGTGCATAGTAGCATGCCAATTTAACTAATATCAATTCCAAAAAAGTAGGTAGTCTTGGGGCCATTCTAAGTTCTAGAAAACAAGAAACCCTTTATTTTATCTGATGGCTTTGCATAGGCGCCTAGCTCATGCTCATTCTCATTCTCTCTCTAGCGCCTAGCTCATTCTCTCTCTAGCGCCTAGCTCATTCTCTCTCTCTAGCGCCTAGCTCACTTTCTCTCTCTAGCCCTCATTTGCTCACTTTCTCTCTCTACCCTTCTCTTACATTCTTGCTCTCAGCTCGGTCTCTTCCTCCCTTGTTCCACTTCTCATTCTCTCTCTAGCGCCTAGCTCATTCTCTCTCTCTAGCGCCTAGCTCACTTTCTCTCTCTAGCCCTCATTTGCTCACTTTCTCTCTCTACCCTTCTCTTACATTCTTGCTCTCTGCTCGGTCTCTTCCTCCCTTGTTCCACTATCTCTGTAGCCCTCTTTCCCTCTCTGCTCCCTACACCCTACCCTTTGTCTCTCTACACCTTATCAAGGCGACCCATGGCGCGCCAATAGAGTGTGCCAGATCCTCGAACACTCAAAATTCGCTGCATGAGTCGCCCTTTCTTCCTTCTTGTGTAAATTCGCTGCATGAGTCGCCCTTTCTTCCTTCTTGTGTCCTTGCTTTCCTCAGCCTCAGCCCCAGCCCCAGCCCATCTGGGAGAACCAGGAGGAGGGGCCGCCACGAAAACGGCCCCGGTCAGATAACAAAGACAAGGGAGAAACCTCTTCCATGAGGAGGGAAGCCCGAGCGAAGGCCCAATCTATGAGATTGACTCGGGAGATGGATGAAGGCTGCTCAAGCCCGACACAGGCGTAGACGAGGGCCATGAAACAGTTGGAGGAACAGGTCGAGAGTAACGTAACTCCGGATTGCGTGATTGACAAAGCCAGAGATACAAAGCCCCTCAAAGATCCCACGTGCTCAAAAGACAAATTGGCGCCGGAAAGGCAACGGGTTACAGAGATGGAGACCCGCATGCGCCAGCTTGGAAGACGGCTTCGCTTTGGCCCACTTTGAGAGGCAACAGATAAGGTGGCCTTGCCGAATTTGGCGAAGCTCACAGGATTCCCTCACCACCATGGAGACTATGGCAGCGACAAACAGTGGTGTTGAGCAGATACATTGGCTTACTATTTCCCCCTCAAGTCGAAAAAGAGGGGTATGCCACGATGATACGAAACGCCCGAAAGCCCTCGCCGGCTAGCCGTGCAGAGCGGTGAACCCCGCAGAGTAGGGCGGGAGACACAGATCGGGAGATTCGTGAGCTCAAAGCAACCATTGCCCAAAGAAGGCGCCGCCTCCATGCTGAGGTCCATGAAGGTTAAAATCGCGACGAAAGTGAGTTGGCCAGCAGCAGAGGTTCCAATGAGAAGCTAGGCTCCGGGCTCCGGCGGCCAGAGGCCGCAACAGGGGACAACCAAACGCGACGCGCCCCCGCCACCCACGGGTCGCCAAACAGCAGACGGACACCACCTCCTCCACCTCACACGCCACATCGCCCGCTGTGGAGCAGCCCACGCCCAGCCAACAGGCATCCCCCTTTGGGACACTAATGTTGCCCCTCACTCGGTGAGCGGCCAGGAGCAGAGAAACGACGCCATAATGTGGTGGTGCGTGGACTCTGAGGAGGCAGGAGAAGATCTCGCCAAGTTTATTCAGGATGAGATCCTATCTCGAATGGCATTCCCGACTGCGGTACACATTGCTAGAGCAAGCCGACTTTGGGACTGGTCGCGCGCAGACGCTCCGTAACGGGTGGCGGAGACATCGTGCAGTACGTGGAGGCCATCCCACGCCGAGTAGGCAATTGAAGGGGACTGCTCGTATGTCGACCGGGATCTCACCCCGGCTGCAACAGAGTCCCGCGGCAGAGCTGGCCTGTGTGAGGGACGCCCGTCAGAGGGGGCTGCTGTGCCTTGTCCGGAAGCTACGCATTTTCGTGCCTACGCTGCCGAGGTCGCCGATGCAACGCGCCGCCGCCGCCGCCCCTCGCTTCCTACCGCTATTGCCGCATTCTATCGCACCTCCGCCTCTTCCCGGGCCCGACCGCCGCCAGCGCCGCGACACCGCCCCCCGCGGGGGCAGATCATCGAGCGTCCACATCGAATGCCAACAAATAGGAACTGTGCCTCCGGATGGTGTCTTGGAACTGTCGGGGCTTCCCCTGGCAGAAAGGCGAGAGTCTCAACTCTATTGCACCAGATATGGATCTCATTTTCCTCATGGAGACATGGGAGCATGCAGGGCAATGACACGGACCTCCAGCTATCTCGTGATTTCTGTTCAATGAGTGCATTGTGGCATGGCGGCGTTGTTCGCTACTACCGCGGCAACCTTGAGGCACTTAGTCGTTGCACAAAACGCATGACAGCACAATCGCTACTTGTGGGTGCTGCGGCAAAGATGACAATGGCGACACTTCCTCATAGCAAAGATGCTACTTTCCACATGCCGAGAGCAACTTCTATAACACTCATTTGGATGTGGATCGATTGGAGCCCTATGTCGATCTATATGATGACATACAGCAGCACAAACAATTGGGCAGGGTTATGTTGCTTGGCGACTTTAATGCACGCACAGGAGCCGAGCAGGTTCCAAAATTTGACCCCCTGGCAGAGGACGTCTTGCAATTGAACCCCGCAGAGATGGCTTGGTCAAGGATATCAGATGACAGCCATATTTCGCGCTATGGCAGGCAGTTGTTGTTGCTGGGTAGTATCTTTGACCTGGTTATTTGTAATGGGTTGGCACAATGGCCGTCTTCCAGTTGCTACACTTGTAGACAGGAGAACCAAGGGGGCGGCTCCAGTGTGGTGGATTATCTGCTGGTTGAGGAACGGGATCTGCAGTTGGTTACTCATTTTTCCATTGGGACGCATTACCTCCTGACGCAGGAAGTAGATTCGGACCACCGGCCCCTGTTCATGCATCTCCATTGGGAGGCTTCCCATGCACCTGCTACTTCAACACACTGGGTGCCCCAGCTGCACCTGGACTACGACCGTGCAGGGACCTATGCCCAGCTGCTTGAGCATGATCTGGCGGGACTGCTGCAACTCCCCACACTTCAAGAGCAATGCCGCTGGTGACTCAACCGCTTCGGCGGTTCTTTGAAAGATGCTTTGGGAGAGGCCGCTCACGGCGGACCACAGGCACTACCACCTTTCCCCGCAACAAATGGTTTGATGATGAGTGTCGGGAGCTCAAACGCACACTCCGGCAAGTCACTGATCCCATCTCCCGCCCACAGGCCATCAGTCAATACCGCTTCTTTCTCAAGAACAAGAAGGCCAGATACCTCGCAGAGCATCAGCAACAGATGTTTGGTCTCCTGGACCGGCACCCCAGGACATTCTGGAGAAGGGTCTTGAGCAAGCCTGCACAGCCCACAGGGAACATCACCTCGAGCAATGGGTACAAGATTTGCAATAAACCGACGAATTCGGGGGTCGCACCGATCCCTCCCACAGATAGCATGGCTCACGGTTATCACGCGAAGGGGATGTTATCATGGGCCTACTGCGTCTAGCTAATGGGAAGGCGCAGATTTAGATGGCATGCGTGCGTAACTTCGGAAATGGGCTGGGCCTCCATCGGTGCCCGCCCTCACGGCATTATTCAATAAAGCATTGCAAGAGAAGGCTTCCCCACGCAATGGACCACTAGCGAGTGGTGCCCATATACAAAGGGGACCCTCAATGCCCTACCAACTACCGCGTACTATTATGGTCAGCTCTCTCTTTGCAAAACTGTTAGGCGGGCATCCTTGAGCAATGGTGACAATATGGGCGAGAGGAAACGGAGGTGCGAAGCTCTTATACAAAAGTGGGTTTTCGCCCGGACATTCCACCATTGATCATATCTTCACTCGCACACATTGATTGAGGATAGCAGAATCGCCCGGCAGAAACTCTTTGTTGTTTTCGTCGATTTTGCAAAAGCATTCGACACAGTACCCCGCAACAAGCTCTGGGACAGATTGCGGCAGCTGGGGACCCCCCTGGACTTGCAGAATGCAATATATAGGCTGTACAAGGCATGCTCAGGCCGTATCACATCAGCAAAAACCCGGTAATCGGTAGCATTGGAGTCGTCGGGGTTGCCCCTCTCCCCACACTCTTTGGCCTATACATTGATCAGTTGGAAGATTGGCTCTCTGAGCATTGAGGTGCGGGCGCACATCTCATGCATCACACAATCCGGCAACTCATATATGCTGATGATGTCAACCTCATGGCCTATACTCCAGAGGACATGCAGTGTCACCTGGATGCTCTTGACACTTTTTGCCAATTCACTGGCATGCGAGTTAACTTGGCCAAGACTAGGGTGCTACTAGTTGCATCGTCCCGTCAGCCAAGGCTTCCCACCTTCACTTACCAGGGGCAAGAGGTAGAGGTGGCTCCGACCCCGGGGGCTTCACCCCTTTATATAGAGCATATGGCATGTGCGTGCAAGGGGTCGACCAAAACCCCCAGATATCGGCTTTTTATGGTTAAACCCCCAACCATACGTACATATGAATTTTAATTTTTGGCCCCTTATCCGTACATGTACTCCAGTCCCAACTAGCAATCCATATACCCTTTCCCATACATATACTGGATACCATAAGAAAAGTCCTAGCCCTTGTAGCACATATGGTAACACATCATTTTTTGAATATTTTTTTAGTCATTACAAGGGCTAGCTAAGCTAGTTCGACCAGAGAAGGGTGCTGGTTGGATTAAATTTTTGATCCACACAACAGATGCTGTGCCAGATAAAGTGGAGGGACACATGGATGAGAAAAGTTTCACCCTCGAGTTAGGCAAGCCTGTTAAGCTAAACACCACAATGGACACAACCTTTACAAAGAATAAATACATCACAAGAACATTTATCCTCCCGAACCATAACAGAAGAATCTAACACAGCATGCACAAACAAAAGTTTACCCCAAACAAATAGTTGAACATCATGACTTGATTCAGGGAATACAGCAGGCAGATTCTCTTCGGCAAGCTAGATAAAGTGAAACAATGTTATGGAATAACCCTGCAGCAGTTAATATACATGAAGTATTGTATCTTTGAATCCTGCGCTTGTTTGCCTTTGTGCTTGTGATCTGACTCCTCAATAGCTTGTATAAACTTTGAAAGCACAGCAGCAACCTGAAGCAACAGATAAGAAAATTACTTGTGAATGAAATCTACAAAAGCTAAGACAAATTAAATTACCTCATCTTTACTGGGCTGAGGATTTTTTGTCACTTCAATGGGGCTCCCAACAGCAATGTATAATGGTCGCCTATATGGAACAGGAGATCTGAAAACAAATTTACACATGTCTTTAACTACTTTGAAGTGGAAATTCCTACTTAAACAACATGGAGGATGAATAATGGCAATATGATGTTACATACCCATATCTTCTCCAAAATATCAAGGGAGTAAATTTAAGTGCTCTTGAGACCCATAAATAGAATTTTCCTCTTGGCTTCCACCCATTTGTATACATCGGCCTAGAAAACAACATTGAAATCCATTGTTTTGGCATAGCTCCTTAACTCATCACAACTTAATACAATATGAAAAAAGTCCCATAATAATTTCAAACATTTATTGCATACTAAATTACTCACTTGTTCTTTTCCTTGCTTTTGACTAGAGCCCCCGAAATAACTAGCAATAGAATACCGGCCAAAATAGAAGAAGGCGGTACCAACGGTGCTCAGTTTCAATAGCAACCCGAACAAACCCATATCGTTGTTTCAAAAATGCTACATGAAGGATGAATTCAGAAAGTCTTAGAAGAATAGTTAGCACAATAATAGCTAATGTAGGTTTCTCATTATCCGACCTCATATCCGATTCCATATAAAAGATTTCCGAACACCACCGGGAACAACAACACAGGAACAACCATCGTTCAGAGTTGTGTAAAGACTTTCCTTGACGCAGAACGTAACCCATCCATGTCCGGATGTGGCGCAATATTGGTGTAGCAAGGGCCTTCCGTGAAAACACATATGATGTTACGAATGAATAACGAAGACATGAAGCAAGTCGCTTTTGCCAACATGGTTTCAAACACAACCAAAAAAAGAATATAGAACATGAAATGAACGATGGCACCTTTTGGCAACTATTGGCCAAAGAGGCTAAGATATACAAACAAACTCATGTAACACAGACAAAAATCATAAGTCGGATTTCATCCGCAAAGGGAAAAAGATTACGTAAATAAGTCATAGGAACCATATATTGAAGCCCAATTAAAAAGCAGAGCTATATTATTCGTGTATTCATATAACTTATCTTACGTAATTCGACCGCCATACTTTGGGTTTTACCAAAGATTAAGATTAAAACATATAATTTCACCGGACGATTAGGAGATCCACGCCCGACCATACTTTGCATAGCTCCGCCATTACTAGGCTTTCTACTGAAACTTCCTTATACCCCCGAAGCTTCCTGAAGCCCTATACCCCTACCCGGATCCATGGGGAGCCATTTCCGCCCACCACCCCTTCCGTTTGAGTACTCCAAATTCTTGGTTTTTCCGCATACCAACCCATACGCCTACGGACCCCTAGGCAATAAAAACCCCTACCCGGCCCACGATGTTGGTCCATACTGGTTCAACATGGTGAAGTCCCCGGGGCTCCGACCTACAAGTACTTGGGGATTGAGTTCTCAACTACCACCCATTGGGATGCGGCTATCAGGTTGCGGGTCACGGCGGGTTGGAAAGCGCTATATGCCATGCAGAACAACAGCCATAAGGCAGAGTTGTACGCCTGGGGCCACCAGTCACATTTGTTTCGGGCCTTGGTTGAGCCGGTCCTTTTCTATGGGGCGTAGTGTGGGGTCCGGGTGATATCCCTCAACACGGAATGACCTCGGCGGTGCGAAGGCCTTCTTGGCACGGGCCCAGGGGTGAAGTCCACAGTTCCGCATCCAGATCCTACTCTGTGAGATGGGCTTTCTACCCTTCAACGGGCCGCATTGGAACGCCATATCGTTTACTTCCAAAAGGTGGTCGCTATGGTCGATACACGTTTGCCCCATCTTGCTTTGGCTACGCCGATGGGTCCCCAACGCCGAAATCCCTGGCGGAAAGACAAGCAAGCTCGGTGGTTCTCGCGGCTGGGGTGTGCAGTAAACAGATGCGTCGTGTCGGGACAAAGAAAGATCCCGAGGCACTTAAACTGCACGGATGCTACTTTCCTTCGCAAGCTCGGGATGCGCGAGGCTCGACGCGACGTTACGCCGGGCACATTATCGCCACAAGTCAATCCTAGGCTCACAAGAGGCCCACACCAAGATTTGTACACCCAAACGCCCATGAAGAAGCGCCAGACTTATAGCCTCCATTCAAGACGGGTGCACATCGCTCCCGCATTGAAACAGGCGTTGGGCTGGGAAGCACGAGCAAAGGCTTTGCGGTGTTGCCACCAGGCGATTGAGGATGAATGTCATACCCTCCAGATCTGCCCGGAATTTGCCCATATCCGAGAGAGGTATGTTCGACTACTAGTGCCTGGCCAGCCATTGCATCAGTTATTGACTACGGCGTCAGTGGGTTTGTTGGGGTCATACCTCCAGGAGGTTATGGATGCACGGACTCATTTGTGTCCTATGGGACGGTCTTGAACTGTCCTATGCAATTGTACAGTCTGCCAGCATGCTTATTACTGCTAAAGTTTTTCCCTCGAAAACCCTTTGGGGCGGGGGTTTTTTAATCCTGTCAGTAATATGCTTGCTGCTCTCTTTTTGTTTGGGTCCCATAGGCCAGTTGGTCTCCGTGGACGCTAAAAACCTATTCTATTCTATTCTTCTGCTAATGAGAAAAGGATAGCATCCATGATATAGAGCAGACCAGTGAAGTCTTCTGAGGTAAAACCAATAGATTGTCGTAGGTCTGTCAAACATTTGAATCTTCCCATTTGGTTTGTGTTTCCATTTTCTGTTCTTCAACCCAACTCCCCCTCAAGTTTCTAGCAGTGATTCAATATAATAAAAATAACATTAATGATGTTAAAGCCCTCCTTTGTGATGTTATAGACATTAAATGCTGCAACTGCACAAGAATTACGCAGGCCTTTGGTGTTCGTTTCAGCTAGAATCACAATCTCTATCGAATTTCATCATTTTCTTTCTATATTGTAGAAGCATATTTTATGTTGTAAATGTTTTCACCTTCCTTTTCAGATCTTCTATCTGCTTTTAACAAAACACATCTGCATAGATATATGTAGAGGCAAAGAAATTTAATGGCCCCATTGTCTATCCTTTTGCCTTATATTCTACAGTAAAATCTAAGTATATACAGACCCACTTTTAGTTGAAGGCCTCTTGCAGCACTTGAAGCCACCCATTATGCTTCATATTTACAGATGAATATAAACTTAAGAATTTTAACATGTGCTACATCCTTTTAGACATGTTTGAATAAATGTGTTTCAATATTGGACATGTTGGTAGAATGGGCCTTTATGGATCAAGTACAGGATGAAGCGAGAGAATATTCAATGGTTTAAAAGAAGAGGTTGTCTGCCATTGAATATTCTCTGGCCCTTGGCCAAGAGAATAGAAGCACTATTTAATTAAAGTGGGGCAAATCTCGAAATTTGGGACTCAGACTGAAAATGGGTTTCATACGGGTATTTTTTTTTGAAATGAATGCTTAAATAGAATTTTTTCTTAATAAAGCAACAATAACATTTACAAAGAACAATCCGAGAAAAGAAGAGGTGACGGTGGAAAAAGAATGGTAGGAAGGAAGGGGAGATGGAAGGGAGGGAGGCAAAGGAGCAGGGGAGAGGGAGGAGGCAGTGGAGAGGTAAGGGAGAGAGGTAAGGGGAGAGGTAAGGGAGGGGAGGGGAGAGAGGCACGAGAGAGGAGAGGGGAGGGGTTTAGGGAAAGGGGCAAAGGGGCAAAAGTGGAGGGGAGGGGTTTAGGGAAAGGGGCAAAAGATGGGGCAAAGGGGGTTAGAGAGGGAGGGAGGGAAGGAGAAGATGGTGGAGGCTAGGCAAAGGGGAAGGGTTAGGGGAAGGAGAGTTTGGAGGGGGAGAGGATCTCCCCTTCAAATAAAAACTAAATATTATAAATTAAAAAAATGAAATCTTATATTAAAAATAAAAATTAAATATTACATTAAAAAAAATTATTACTAAATTAATTAAATACTAGAATTCTCAACCTTCTCGACTAGTGAGTCGAGAAGGATAAGGCCTTCGCAGTACAATGTAGCAGCTTCGAGCCTAGGTTTGCCAGAAGCGGAAGAAAAACGGCAGATTATAAGGAAGTTCGAGATGGGTTGAAGGATAGGGAAGACAACTCTTTTTATTACGAATTACATCCTTTGTTGTCTGAAAAATCGCTTAAAAGGGCAGCAACTGTGGTAGGCACTGGTGAAGGAACATTTACATTCGTTCCCCTTTGATTCGGCAGCAAATCCGGGGCCTTTCATTCTCCAAGAACATGCTTCAAAGGCTGCCGACTATTGTGGATTCTGGAGCCACTTCATCTCTCAGCAATGCCATCCGCAAATTTGTACCAGTTCAAGGCATATGGGATGCCATTCCGGTGTGGACCGGTGGGGTCCCGCGACCGGCGTTAGCCGGGAGCGGGTCACCGGCCACGCCGGAATGGCAGACCATATGCCTTGAACTGACAATATGGTACTTGGGGAGCCAAAATTTCCCCCCTTTCTCTTCCAGCGATGGCGGGCAGAGCTGCAGCGAGGGCAGAGCAGAGCAGCGACGATGAGGAAGATGGCGATGGCAGAGCAGCGATGGCGATGGCGGGCAGTGATGGCGGGCAGTGGGCAGTGAGACGAAAGAGGATGGTTTTTTAAATGAAGCTCTGTAGCGATGGGGTTTTGTGAGACGAAACAGGATGGGGCTTTCTTCTTTTTCTTCTGCATCAGCTTTCTTCTGTGTTATCCCCTTCTGCATCGGCTTTCTTCTATGCTATCCTTTTCTACATTGGCATTCTTCTGGCTTTCTTTTGCATGAGCTTTCTTCTGTCTTCCTTCTGTGCCCAAAGCTCTGCTTTCTTAGCCGATATAAGGTCTGTGCTTCCACATTTTGTGCTAGCCCTACTTCTTAGATCGGGATCCTTTCTTCTTCTTCCCTTTTCTGCAGCAAAAAAACAGAGATTCAGAAATATTAATATGCCTAAGCTACAAAAAAACAGAGATTCAGAAATATTAATATGCCTAAGCTAAGGCTACCTTTATTCCGACAAGCTAAACAAGCTGTGACAGGGCCGGATTCAAGCTATGGCCATGTAAAGAATCAAAGAAAAGAAACAGAGTAACCGGCTGGAAACCGAAGATAAAGAATGGTCGACCCAAATGCCATTCTGCAATGGAATGCTATGGCATCACCAGAATAACGCAACGCCAAATTTGGCGACCCAAGTACCATATTGTATCTGGAAGAAAGGCGATTCTGAGACGGATTAGGAATGAAGAAAAGACAGAATATAGAGCGTCTTTAAGCCTGAACAATAGAGTCGGTCTTGAACCAGAGTCGGACTGGAAACAATAGAGCAGAAATAATATGGGCTTCTAGTTGCCATAGCCGAAGCATGAATGGTCGTTATAGCCTTAAGCAGTCGGCTCAACTCTGTTCTTAAAGCCTATTAAGCCCTGTGTTTGCTGGATCTGCTTCCAAAGAGATCTTCTTCTGCCAGAACAGAACTGACCCTTATCCAACCAAGATACCCTTTGTAGCACAACATGTGCATCTCTAGATCCTGGCTTTGCATTTGGTTCAAGTTTTGTTTTTGCTCGTCATTTTTTGGTAACCCGCATTTTTGGTTCGGAAGCCAAGCAAAAGGGAGGAGAAGGGGACCCGGAGAAGGTGTTTGCAGCTTGCAGTCTGAATCGACTCTTGTTGCTGCCGAATCTTTCAGTCGCTGGCTCCCTGCCGAATCTTTTAATCGGCCCAATATAGGCCCGGTTTTTGTAGAATGAAGACCCTGGATCCTTCTTCAGCAGGACCCTGGACTGTTTCTGATGAAGTTATATGTAGCTCACACTAAACCTTCAATTATTTGCTACTATATCAGACACCTTTTGTTGTTGTCTCAAGTTCAAATCACTTTCTCCTTGACACATTGTACATTTTGCTAGAGTTGACAATGCAACTTCATTTCATTATGTACTCAATTCCAATGCATCTTAACATACCAAAGAAATCACAATGTTAACGGACAAAAAAAATCAACATACGTGCATACTAGAAAGTTGCACACATTTACGTTAAAGGCAAATAAACACACAAGCATCTGCATTAGCGTGGCAACGACAGACATGTGTACTAGTGGTATTTATGTTAGTTCATATAGTTTCTATCTTAAATTTCATATAATATTTGTTACCCATACTGGGTGAAAATAGAGTTACCCTTGTTATGGGTCATGGCGCAATCACGACTGTTAGTTATTTTATGAAATGGAATCATCAGCCGTTCAAATTGCGCCATATCAGCCTCACAAGGGCATACTTATTGCTACGTAGCCACACTCAACATGGCAACTGGCTCGCTGGTAACAGGTCGCTCGCTCGCAGTTGCCATGTTGTGGCGGTTGGAAAGTGGGTCGACGATTCTAAGACCCGCTCCCGACTGCCACCGGTCGGGGACCCGTGGAATCCTCTCCCCAATTTCCATGCCGCCACACAAGGTGCTAGCAAAAATGTTCCGTCAAGGTCACGGAGGGAAACTTCCAGCTGTTTCCACTTGATAGAATGTCAGCACTTGTGGGAAGATGGGAAGAACGTCACTGCGCTTCTAAATACGGTTGCAGGTCATAATTTTGGGTATGGCGGAAAAAGAAGGGGCAGTTCCAAACCCGGTCGCAGGCCTCCAATTCTGCAGATCTGAATCCGTCTCCCTCCTTATCACTTCTGCACCATGTTGCTCCAACCAAAACTATCTAATCTATGGCCTAAACTAATGGGCGCTTCTTCTACAAAGCGGAATCTGCGGCCACACATTTTTGTTCGGGCTCTTCTGAAATCCTCGTGATGCGGAAAAGCGGCCCATCCTCACCGCTAAAAAACGTAAGCCCTTCGATTCTTCCGCTTAAATCCCTCTAATTGCAATTATCGTCTTCAATTCACGCTAAGATCGATGGTTAAAATGGGGTAAATGGAAAGCTTACTCGAAACGGAAGCGGAATCGACCGCCGCCGGGGCTCTTCACCATCAAATCCTCGGGCTTCTTTAAGCCATCCTTGCATATTTTCGTGGCTCCCAAGACCCACAAGACCCATAAAGATGAGCCTGATTTTAGGGCAAAGGAGAGTGGATCTAAGGTCTTAGTCTTTCGGGGCCGAACTGACCACATGGTTGCCGAGGTACAAGGTTGTTTCTGTGAGTTCTTCAATTGCATAAAAGGCATTAATGTTTGGTTTTATGTGGTACTTAGCAGATGAAGACAAAAGGTTGGTTCTCCAGTGATAGATGTGTTTGGGTAGAAAATGGCATAGATTATGCCTTCATTTGTGCAGTTATGGTTGCTATTTTAAAAGACGCAAGCAGTCGCAGTGCAGCTGCAGCTGCAGGTGCAGGTGCAGGTGGAGGTGGAGGTTGACGTTGTTGAGATGCCACCTTGGCATCCTTGGGTTAGTACTTTAAGATATTTGTGAGTATTGAAGACCTCGAGGTGAGTGCTCGCATAATATAATGGTTATTGAAAATTTGTGATGATGGAATTTAAGTGCCTTTGGATTAAACTTGATTTATTGTAAAATTATGAGATCATGTTGTACAGTTTTAACAGTTGAGAGAAAGTGTAAATTGCTACAAAATTTTAGAATGAGCATTTTGCTTTATGCCCTGAAAGCATTCAGGGTGTCGTAGAAATTGTTTCTTCTTAATCATATTTGGGAGATCAACAACTATATCATGCACCTTTTGTTGTTGTCTCAAGTTCAAATCACTTTCTCCTTGACACGTTGTACAATGCAACTTCAGTTCATTATATACTCAATTCCAATGCATCTTAACATACCAAAGAAGTCACAATGTTAATGGACCAAAAAAATCAACATAAATTTTGCACACATTTACGTTAAAGGCAAATAAACACACAAGCATTGCATTAGAGGGGCAACGACAGACACATGTTTACTAGTGGTATTTATGTTAGTTCATATAGTTTCTATCTTAAATTTCATATAATCCTATTGTTTAAATTTGGTTTTTCCGGGGTTCCGAAAACTTTTTGGAATTTTTTCTTGATTTTATTTCCTAAGGTTTTGAGGGTTTTGGCGGCCGGAAAACAATTCCGATTTGCCAAAAATCAGATGTTTTTCTTTTCCTATGATGATTTTGACATTTTTTTCTTGCTTTATACGATCCCAGGTCGAATTTCTTTCCCTGGCTGCATCCTTGCATGCATGCCACGAATTTCTCAAGAGCTCGGCACCGTTTTGGATTTCTAGCATCTTTCCCTTCCGTTCCTTTTTTGTTTTTTTCCTTTCTTTGTTCCCTTCTCGATAATTATTCTCGCATTACTCGCGGCGTTACATGGGAGGATCATGGCGGGTAAACTTGAAACTTGAATCATGGTCATTACACAAAGACTCATTCGTTGAAACCGAGGTTAAACTTGAAGCAAAGGGTTTGTGCTTCATTGGCTTCTATCGTGCACCGGGTTTGTGGTGCATGCTTCTTTTCTTGAAGAATGTTGTTTTGATAAATCGCTTATCACCTAGCATCCCGAGTTTAGTCGTGTTCCTTTTGTGTGCATTTTTTCCCAACAAATTCGAAAGCAGATTGCTATTCTAACAAAGCATGGCGGGACTCCCGAAACAATATGGCGTTTTTTTAAAACTTATTTTTCCAGCTCAAGTTGCGAAGTTTCATTGCATATTATAAAAGCTGCCTATAAAACGAAAATGTATGGAAATCTATCGCCTTTTTGCAAATTGTCTTCTAAAGTAGCTCATATCTAACTTTCGCTACATTATCTAATAGTGTATTTTGAGATGGGATTTCTGAGGAGCAGATCGCGAGAGATCTTTGGTTCAAGGATGATTTCGCAATGATTTCGCTTAGCCAAACTCCTATTTTCTACTTTTGCATTCTTCGGACTTTTGAAACACTTTATTTTTTATAACATTTCTTTTGTGGGCACCTCTGCCGATCCTAAGCTCCTGCTGCGCAAGCATTTCTTTTCAGATCTTTAAAGTGTTCTTCTTTGCGGGTTAATCCACGCCCGGGCAAAGATTGAATCCATTTCTTTTTTTTTTCCTTTATTTGCGAGATAAGCCATTCTCTAAAAGGTTTCGGTTTCGGAGCTTTTTGTTTCGTTTACCAAGTCGGTGCAAAGAGCTTTTGGACCATAAAAGATTTTTTTGAGGTTGGTTTGTTGCTTGGGCTTCCCTGTTATTGCCGCGTCGATTTTTGATACAAAGGAGCTTGCATGTTTTGTTCCTGCTTGCAACTCGAACTCTATTCAACCAGCATACTAAACTTCAGGTTTGGATTTGATGCGGAGGGAATGGGCATGCATATGAATTGTGCCACGAATTGTAGAGAACACCTTCTTTGCTCATGTTTAAAGTTCTGATTCATGTAGATGCATGTTCCTACATTCTGGATGTTTGTGTTTGTAATTCCATTTATGTAGGTGATGCTGTAAATGTAGTGTCCCTTATGCTTTTTGATTGCAATCACTTGCACTAAACAAATACCTCCCTGTTTTAAAGGTGTGTGCAGGGGCAAAGCCATTCTTACATAAGGGTCTTAGCCTTTTTGATTGGACTGAAGGGTTGATGGTTTCATTGCTTAATTTATAACTGATTACATGATAACAAGATCACATGATAGCATCATCTTTGCAAGTTCCTTGAGCATCTCATTCTCATTCAGTCGGTTTCATTTTCCTTTTTATTCATTTACGTAAATCTGAGGCTTTTATTGATGGAGGTAGACCTCTAATAGTAAATCCACATTTATACATCATAGATCATTCATTCAAATATTTTTTTGTCAAAATAAGTTGTCATATGGAACTTGCTATTATCCAGTAGAGTTAAGAGATTAGCTTAAACATATTTGTTTGTGTCTGTTGTTTGTTTATGCAGATAACCAGCATTAAATGAAGACCCATCATTAAATGCAGATAACCATTTGCAGAATATACACCACCAAATAGATACAAAGGTTATTTTTTTACGTATTGAAGATTAAAATGGTAAGACCGGTGTGTATGCATTGAATCTATACCCAAAGATAGGTTGTCTAATGGGTTGGAATGTAGAACAACTATATTTACACGCGTGTTTGCTAGAATAAGTTGGAGACCGAATTACCACTTTTTGGTAAGACCATGTACACGATAATAATAACAATCCAAGCAGACGGGGCATTACGCTACAAGTATATTTGATTTGGGAATCTGCATTTGTAGCAGAGAAGCATGTTATACATAATTACTATGCTTCAAGAAGAGATGATAGAAGTCTGTTATGCACCTCTTGGTAGATGCGAGAAGCATATGTCATGGCACTCACAAAGTTTTGCACAAGAATCACAAAATATTTAATTTGTTGGCTGAAGAGACTTTTATATAGTTCACAAATTGCGTGTTTTGTAGGGCTGGCATATGGATGTAGCTGAAGCAACCAAAGAAAGAATGAGAATGCTAAAGATTGAGATTATTAATGCACCTATTATTAAACTGGTAAAGATACTAACATCTTAAATGATTCTTATCCCTGTTGCTAAGTCGTATATTCATAAAGAGATTTTTATCTCATGCATTTTGTGGTAAAATGTCATTTCCCCCAGACCTTTTTAATATGGATGGCTCATGGTGCTTCTTCATTCATGCAGGATAAACATCAACATGACCCTTCAACAAATGAGCAGAGCTTCAATTTCAGGTTTGACAGGATGAGCGCTGTGCTTACAATGCTATTATGGTGGCTTTCAAGAATTGTTCTGCTAAATTGTATGCAGGACAGTTAATTCACAAACAAGCAAGTGGTTTCTTCTTTGTCTTTCGATTTGGCATGCAAGCACTTGGTTTCCACCAGTTATTCTCAACTTATTCAACTGAACTTTAACTTTAATTTTGTATAACCTGAGGCCATCGAGATTGATGCAAGCCCATTTCTTTATGCAAACTTCAAATACTGAAATCGTCATGTGCAAATGCAAATGGTTATTTTTCTATCGTCATGTGCCCTTCTAGGAATCAACGTCCTCGAAACTATGAAGGGCCAGTTTCACTTTCTTGCATGTGTAGTTGAGTGCAGATGCCACGTGGATCATATATAAAAATTATATTGTGAGATGTATTTATTGAAAGCTTATCATGTAATACCTGTATTCCGGGATTAGAATCAAGCTTGAAATTTCTATATCAATATAGGCTTGGTTAATATGTTTCATGTTTCAGTTGTATAATAATGCTTGATCATGCATCCGGAAAACAATGGAATAACTACTGCCTTGCTACAGTTGTGAAGACCATTTTTTTTTCCTATTGAGGAACAATGGAAGTCAAATAGTTGTAGATTCCAATCCAATTGTTGCATGGTTGTTAATGACATGCAAAACACTTGATTGGAATGACTGAATAATTGTTAAATTCAAAACAGACGATGTTGGTAGTAGATTGCATAGTTGTAGCAAGGTTCCATTTTACATAACCATTGATATTACACATAAGCACATTATTTATGTTGTAATAATCCCTTTTTAAGTGTTGATTGCTTAGGCTTAAATGTCATTCCATTTTACAAATTAATGCTTCTTTCGTCCAAAATTCAAGTCATCGAGACAAAATAAAAAATAAACCTCAATTAAATCTCAATGACAAGCATTACTTGGGAAACTTAGTATTGGTATCTTATGTTAAACAAACAATCCCTCACAATCCAATACAACTAAGCAAATCTTAATTAACCTACGCCAACCACCATGCACTGCTATCCACATTGCCACCTTCCATGTAGTAAATTAAACAAGCACTTCTTTCCGGCAACGCCGTTGCCCATATAACGTGTCATAATCAAAGCCATACATTGCTACATATCATTTGCGTATGGTTAATTTTCTCCATTCTACAGTCCAAAATTCCTTATCTAATATTATTTTCTTTTTCCTAATTACATAGATGAACAAGGCACTTATGATAAGAAGTTCCTACCTAAATTCATCTAACACGTAAGACTATTTTAAGTCCAGCCACTAATAGACTCATTCATCACCTACTAATCTCAGACATTTATCACAACTACATTCATCGGTTCCATCCATGCTTTTAGTTCATCATGCTTTACGTTCATAGATAAACTGATCATGTAATATCCCCATATTAACTAGACATTTCATCTTAACTAGGCACAAAAGCATACTCTTGGCTCCAATACATTGGTGTACAACTTCCACCCATGGGCTTATATGAACAATGACATCTAATATAAAGGTGGACACGACCATCATGGTGCAGGTACATTTTAACAAGACATAGAACAACCATCACAGTGTAACAACACATGGGTATTCAAATTTAATAACAAGGCCTTCAGTACCCCAAAGTCAATGCATTGACATTTCTATTGCACAGCAAATCAACACAAAATATACCACTGACAGCCCCACAAACACCAACAATCTTTGCAGGAGCCAACAATCAAACAACTACTATTTCAAATTGTAGTGAAGCCCGGCAACGCCGGGCACCATAACTAGTATTATATGAATTTTACAATTATACACTTAGAAGATGTGTTTTATGCATAGATTGATTTTGCAAATCTAATAGTGGTGATTTGTAAAACCATTGTTACTTTGTACTATATTTAATTATATGAATTTTAGATTTTACGATGGTCTTTGGAAATCATCATTAATTTATTGAATGGTTTTTTATATACATTTTTAATATCTCAATCTCGTATGCTTTTACACGGTGTCGACATATATTGATTTTATATGTTAGATGTCTAGACTATAGAGATGAACAAATCCAAAAAACATACTAGCACCTTGGACACTTGTATCTTGTGCAGTATTGGGTACCCCATCATGTAATTGTTGAATGCTTCGATCCAAACTTGCCCCATTGCGATGGGCCGTAACAAGCTAGACATCGTGCGACTGGGCATGCCAAAAGGCAGGAAACGATAGTTCGACTGCGCCGCATCCAAAAGCCAGAGTCATCCTACAACACATGTTTGAGAAGTAGAGGATCGATTAAATGCCCGGATTGCCAAGTACATGCTATCTTTAACACTATAGCACTAGGTTGGGAGTGCATTGAGCGAAAGGTCAACTAGTTGCTATAGTAAATTGAGTTTGGCCCTGTTAGTCATGACAAATGGTCCCTAAAGTAAACTAAATGCTTTGGACTCATGTGCAAGGTCAAAACCCCATTCCAAGCTCGCTAAAGTGGTCGAACTGGGGGAATATGCCATTTCTGTGTCGTGTCCATATGTCGGGAAAGAGGGAAATTTGGGGGTTGGCACATCCTTGCCACCAATGTCCATTTTTTCTTTTCGGAGGTGTTTTGTGGAATATGTGCTACCATTTCAACGGTGGGATTAACAAATGGAGTTGTTTTGGTACCCCAATACTTAAACCCTACTAAATATGTAGGGTTTAGGTTTTGGTAGCCTTCCCTACATCTGAAGTGGTTGAGAGCTTGCATGCAGGGTTTTCTCGAGGGTTTATGAGAGACCCCAAGACGGAGAGCAAAAAAACCCTCCTTAGGCACCAGTTCCAAACATGCCTCGTTGTGATGGCTCGTAACAAGCTAGACATCGTGTGACTGGGCATGCCAAAAGGCACAAAAGGATAGTTCGGCTAGAGTTACCCTATGGCACATGTTTGAGAAGTAGATGATCGATTAATCGCCTCGATCGCCAAGTACATGCTATCTTTACACTATTCTCTAGGCTAGAAGTGCATGAGCGAAAGTCGACTAGTTGCCTCTAGCAAATTAAGTTTGGTTCTATCGGTCATAATATCTGGTCCCTAGAGTACGTTGAATGCTTTGGACTCATGCACAAAGTCAAAAACCATATTTAAAGCTCGCTAATGTGGGCCAAACTGAGGAACACGCCATTTTCCCGTCCTGTCGCCATGTCGGAAAAGGGAAAAATTTGGGAGTTGGCACATCCGTGCGGTGGATGCCCATTCTTTCTTTTGGAGGTGTTTTGTAGGACATGAGCTACCATTTCAACGATGGAATTAACAGATCGGGATGTTTTGATACTCCGATACTTAAACCCTACTAAATCTGTAGGGTTCAGATTTTGGCAGCTTTTCCTACATCTGAGGTGGTCGAGAGCGTGCCTGCAGAGTTCCCTCGAGGGTTTAAAAAGAGATCTAAAGAGGGAGAACAAAAAAAACCCTCCTTATGCACTGGCTCCAAAAATGCCTCGTCGCGATAGCTCATAACAAGATGGACATTGTGCGATTGGGCATGCCAGAAAGCATAAAAGGACCGTTCAACTGCGCAGTTGCATCCAAACGGCTAGAATTACCCTATGACACATGTTTGAGAAGTAGACGATCGATAAATTGCCCCGATTGCCAAGTACATGCTAGCTTACACTATAGCACTAGGCTAAAAGCGCATGATCAAAAGGTTGACTAGTTGCTTCTAACAGATCGAGTTTGGTTCTGTTGGTCATAGAGTAAATTGTATGTTTTGGATTCATGCACAAAGTCAAAATCCCATTTCGAGCTCGCTAAAGTGGTCGAACTAGGGAGACACGCTATTTTCCCATCATGCCCCTATGTCGGAAAAGGGGGGAAGTTTGGGGGTTGGCACGTTCGTGCAGTGGATGTCTATTTTTTCTTTTTAGGGTCATTTCATGGGACCTGAGCTACCATTTCAACGGTGGGATTAACAGATGGGGCTGTTTTGATACCCCGATACTTAAACCTTACTAAATCTGTAGGGTTTAGGTTTTGGCAGCCTTCTCTGCATTTGAAGTGGTCGAGAGCTTGAGTGCAAGGTTTTCTCGAGGGTTTGAGGAGAGACACCAAGAGGGAGAACAAAAAAAACCCTTCATAGGCACCGTTTCATTAGAGGAAAAATGAGATCACATTTTGTCCCATTAAGGGATGCTTAAAATGCCATGTCAGCTTTTTAAACTGTCCAATAAGAGAAGAACTCCAGTATATCTCATTCCAGTATTATGTGGCAGCCTGTAATTAATGCAGCTGCAACTAACTTCTGTAGTATCATTTTTTCATTATAACTTTTGATCCAGAACTCCGATTCAAAAACTTTTTATAGCAATGGGTTCGTCTTCACAAGATCTATCTAGTGATAACCCATTCATACATCTTTTACGATATAAATATATAAGAAATAAGCAAAAAATCATATTTTTTTAAGGTTAACGCATATGACCATATTAAAATACATCATAACCATATATCATTGGAAAGATCTTTTCATTCCGCATCTAATGCAACAAATGCCGCAACATTTTGACAAGTGGATCAAAAGTTATGGGGGGGGAACAATTGCAGTTAATAGAGGGTAGCCATTCCATTGGAGGATTCTTATGGGGATGAAATGAGATCTCAAATTTCCTCTAATGTCAAACATCGTTGCAATGACTCGTAAAGCTGGACATCATGCAATCGGGCATGCCAGAAGACACTAGAATGACAGTTCGACTACATAAAGAGTTTAGCAAGAATTGTACACAAGCAGTAAAGGGCCAAAAGTCAAAGTTGCATTGCAAGTCAGTTACCCTAGTAATCGAGGTCAGATTTAATTCGAATTAAACTAGCAGAGTCGAGATAAACTCAAAGTCAAAGTTTAATCTGCAGAACGTGAATTCATGTTATATACTATAACTCAAATTCACTAAAGAATCTCAATAGATTCTTGAAAGATTCCCTTAGATTTCATGCAAGACACATCCAACGTTAAAAGATTGGGTCAAATACACAGTCAAACATCAAACACAAAATCAAACATCAAACCGCTGATCAAACTGTTGTAAACACTGGTCAAATCCAAGCTCATGCAAGGTGAATGGCAAGGATGGAGTAAAGCTGAAGATTGTAGCTATAATAGAGATATATATAGTTCTCCCAAATTTCTAGAGATTTCTTTTGAATTTCTTGAGATTCCTTTCAAATTCCTAGAAATTCACCAAAAGTCCAAAAAGATTTTGCTAGATTGTCTAAAAGGCAAAAAAAGTATGCTGAATTGTAATCAATTCATGGCCTAAAATTTTCGATGTTCTTGTGTAAAATCCTCCCTGCTTCAATTAAAACTTGGATGGGATAAGACATGCATGAATCGACCCATTTTTTTGGCAAACAAAAATCCCAAACTTAACTGTTTCTTAAGCACCAGATATTACTACCAGACTCATTTGCCATATCCATAGGGCACAGATAGAAATAGAGATGAAAAAGATTTGGCACAGCCATTTGTGACTTTCAGCGTTCTCAAAGCTTGGATAGGATCCTCAACACTGGATGCATCTCTCTCATTCCAAAGTGCAAAGAGCCTAGATCCATTTCTGATTGTTGTCCTATCACTTTTCTCTCATATGTCTACAAAATATTTGCTAAAGCCCTGGCTGACAAGGTACGCAACATCTTAGCCGAGTCAATTTCTTTTACGCAGTCTGGCTTTCTCCCTAGACGATGCATCTTGAATAAAGTTGCGGCTGCGTACAAGGGCATGTATTGGGCTCGCTTGCAGGGTCATCAAGTGGTGTTCCTCAAATTAGACTTTGCTAAACCTATGACAGTGTGGACTGAGTATTTTTGGACAAATGCCTTCTTGCTTTGGGATTTGGTGAGGCATTCACCCATGATGTTATGAAGCTTCATGTGTCGGCGCAGTCTACATTGCTTTTTCAAGGTGAGCCATCCCAAATCTTTACTGTTGGTCGGGGGATCCGACAGGGTTGTCCCTTGGCTCCCTTGCTCTTCACTATTGCTGCAGAAGTGTTGTCTCAACTCTTTGATGTTGCAGCTCGAGAAGGTCTCATATAGGGTCTGCTTCCCATTCCTTAAAGGTCTGCTTCCTGGGATGCGGTTATATCTTTATTCCGTGTTAATCCCCAAGCTTGTGCTTCATTGTCAATGTCATGTTGGTGGCTTCCATTGCAAGGTACGCATGATCAACAGCCTTTATGTGCACTTGTGCATCCAAAGACCCAACGGCGTTGGCGGCTAGCTGGAGTTTTAACGATTGCAGCTTGGTATGATTCTGGTCATCTTTTGTCATGGGAGGCTTTTCAGACGAGATTTTTGTTATACAGATGGGATCAGCAAATCTGGGCTGGGGTGGCTGATTTTTTGCCATCCATTGTGCAGCAACCGCAGACTGATGTGCCTATTTGAAATGCACGTGTTAAGCCAGAAAAGTTTGTTTCATCCACGTACAGACTGCTTTTGGATTGTGAGCCTTTTCCCCCATCCTAGCACTGGCTTCAGGTTCCTCAACCATGGTGGAAACGTGTTTAGATGTGAACATGGGATAAATTGCTCCACCCTAAAGTGTCAGAGCTGCGATGGAAAATTCTCCATAGATGTGTTCGAGTAAATGTCTTGGTTCACAAGATCAACCCTAGAGTCTCAGATCGTTGCCCTCTATGTGGCCAACGTGTTGAAACTATTGAACACTGCTTCTTCTGGTGCGATCATCTACGGCTTGCTTGGGCATGGTTGTTCACTCTTTTCAGTGTGTCTTTCACTAGCCAGGAAATCCTACTTGCACTTTATCCCCCATGTTTGGCCGCACTTGCGTAAGCGGGCATTTCATCTTGCTTCTAGTTGGATTTTGTGGTCTATCTGGCAGAGGCGACATTTGTGTCTTTTCCAAGGTGCACACATCTCTGATCAGCAGCTTCTTCATTGTGCTCAGCAGAAGATCACTAAAGCTTATTGTTGCTCATTTCTAGCTGATCATAAAAAAGAGAGAAATGCGCAGACGTATTTACGGTGTTCTTCTTATGCATAGACGGGTGCTTGTGCCTAGTTGGGTCAGCCTATCCACTAGGGTTTTATTCCTGTTTGTGTATTGTGCCAATATTTATCTAAGGCCAATAGGTATGGATTAAAATCTTATATATAAATTCTAATGAAATAAATTCTAATGCCATATGTTATATATTATTTTAGCTCATCTTAACATATATAAAGCAAAAGCCATTTCTGTTTGATCGTAATATTTTTTCGCCAGCAAAAAATTTGGGGGCGACACGTGTTTCAAAAAAAAATGAAAATAAGAAAGAAAATTTGACGGGCTCGGATTTCTTGCTTTGGAAGCAATACTTTTCTTGCTTTGGAAGCAATCCGCCGACCTCGACCTCTAATTTATATCTCATTTCGAGCAGCAACGCACTGGGCGTGGAAATGCTCGTATAAGGAGGCGACCTCGCAATTCCAATTAGGTAAAAGTCGGCTTCAAGAAGCCATAGTGTACCAGCAATCTTTAGTGTACCAGCAATCTTTAGCACTCTGTGACACCGGAAGTGAGGGCTAAGTGTTGTAAAAATTTGGGCGTGCATGTTGGAGCAGAGTTCGCATTATTCGAGCCAAGAACGACCGCAAATCAGATTAATAAGGTAGTTGCTTCAGATTTGCTAAACAAGCACATGTTTCTTGTTAGATGCTCTAAATCACGCGGTAATCCGGTGGAGCAGCCTCAAGAATGGGTTCAAAATATTCACTTTGGAGCCTTGTGGATATTGCCCGGTCGTCTTAGATTTTTCTCGAAAAGAAGAATCGAAGGTCTTTGATTCTCAAAGATGGTTTTATTCGAAGAGATGTGTAAAATATTTGAATCCAAAGTGCCAAAGAAAGTTTAAATCGCAGATCTAGTGCTCTCGATTCATAAGGCTTATGCGGATTATTTGTATCGAAGCTTGAATCTAAGCTGCGAAAGGGGATTGCAAAGGCGTAGATGGTTTCTGTTTGATTAAATTATGTGGGTCTTTGTTAGAAATAACAGAGGATCACGTGCATGAATCTCTAGCAGCAATTTTACAAGAAATCAAGGATTTGAGAGTTAAAATTCAAGCCAAGCTCCCGCTTCTGCAAGGCTATGGAGGATGAGAGAAGCAGGGGATTTGATTTTAGAAAAGGCTAAATGCTTAGGAGCAAATAATCTTCGTCGATCGTCGAGCTTTTCCTTTCCGCCAGTAGACAAATTCAAAGAATCGAAGCCCCGCGGCAGAAAAAAAAGAGATTATCACGCTCAAGCTCGTCTTTGCTCAACATCGCCCATGTCTACAACGGATTGTCCACGGACAAGCAAGCAGAAACCCACTACCGGAGTTGCATCGCCGTAGCTGTGAATAATCTGGGCGACAAATCTCCGGAGCCCAAATGGGTGAAGGATGCAAAAATCAATCTTCAGCGAATTGTGCAGAAAAGAGGAAATCAAAGGGCGAAAGAAAACGAGCAAAAAGAAAACATGGTTCAGGGTTTTGTATTGCCTGCGAAGCTAAAGACCAAAGAGCCCATGCAGCTATGGCGCCGGAAGCTTTTCTCAGGTATTTGTATTCAAATCATCCCCCAAGAAAAACCAGTGGAGAATTGGGCATCGCCCCAAAGGTTGCTCTTGAAAATGCCTACCGGAAGGCCATATCTCAGTACCATCCGGATCATTACTCCGACAGAGGAGGCTGGAAAATCGTTGCCGAGGAGATTACAAAATATTTGGTCATGAATTATAACCGGCTTCAGTGAAGAACATGGGTTTTTGTTTTTCTCATATATTAAAATTCTCTGAATCGATGCTTGGGAGTGAAGAGAGTCAAGGTAAGGCTAATACTAGGAATCCTAATGCTAATGCTGTTGACCTTTTGGGTGCTTGTGGAGGTTGATGGTGCAAATTGCATATATTTTCCAAGGTATTGCAAAGCATATTTCAAGATGTTGATGTTTTTGAGGCCAAAGGCAACAAGATCCACGTCAAGAGAAATCTATCTAATTGCTAAGTGCACCAACAAGCGCATTCATTAAAGTATGTTAATCCTCCATGTTAGTCTTCTTTTTTCATTTCCTTTCCCAAAACTTGCTATTAATAACATGCTTTATAATGCACAACATGAAAGGAGGAGGTACATAAAATTCTGAGATGCTGATGTATGAGTGGGAATTTGTCTATTATATTGCAAAAGATGCAGCATGCAGCTTCAACATGAGATGCTCATGCATAAAATCATGCTAAAGTTCAATTGTAAAGGATCCAGCTGCAAAAGCAGAAGCAGATCTGTCAAGTACACAACAAAAGAGAGATCTAGCAGTTTATGTCAGCTACATTGGCTGAAAAAAAACACAGCTCTGATTATAAAAAAAAAACCTTGCTGAGTACTAATCCTGGATCCATGAATGAACGACGAATATTGTCATATGGATAATATGTCTTGTGTATTAAGACAGTTGATCAAGCTATGCTAGAAAAAGCAGATTTTTAGTAAAATGCACGACCACCTTACCAGCTTTAGCCTAGCTCACCCTATAAAAAACAAGATGTGAAGATGGTGTCTGACTTGGAAATATGTTTAGCGTTTCTTTATAATATTGTATGCTATTCGTTAACAGATGTAGATGCCCTTCCTGCCTCATCCATCAACTCACGGAGTTGGTGTGGGTGGGTAAAGCAAATGCAGTGTAAGTAAGGTCTTATCATTTAAACACTTGCAGCAAAATTTGTTGGTTGCTAAGTAGTACTGAATATAACAGTGAAATTTATTTGTGTGGTAACAACTAAATGCTCTTCGAATACTGAACATTTAGATCATAACTATGAGTAAAATAAATATGCATTAAAAAATAAGGTTTTATCACTTGAACACTTGCAGCAAAATTTTTTGGTTGCTAAGTAGAATACTAAATGAGATTAGTATATGTATCTGTGCAGTAACTAATGCCCTTTGAATACTGAGCATTTAGACCATAATTATGGTTGCATAAGTTGATAGACAAATGGAAGAGGTTTTCCTTGATATGTTTTTATCGTTAATAGTGCATTCACATCTGCTGATTATGGTCACATCCACATGGCTTTTAAGTGGAGGAGCTCTAGCTATGATCTGCTGAGAAATATCCAGGCTCTTTCAGTGAGAAACTCTGGTATTGCTCGTGTGGGACGCACTTTGTTTATAAAGCACCTACCCATTGAAGTAAGAGCAGTTAATCTCGAAATTGCTTTTGAATGGTCTTGAAAATTGTCTATTACTTGAATAATTTGAGGAATTTAAGCCTATGCAAGCGAAAAAAGAATTGAACAGCAAGCTCAACATGGCCTTCATTCGACATCTAAATCATCTTCAGGGTAAAGTGCAGAGCCAAGGTCCATCTTTGTAGTGCAAACATTACTTAGTTTGATCCCAAAAAATGCAATTTCAAAGAAAAATTTGTAACTTATTCACCTTGATAGAATAGCAGGGATGTTGCACGTTAGGCCATTTGTTATGGGCAACAGTCCCACATGTTATTGAATTATCTATCATATGATCCAAATAAGGTTATGCTGACTCCAACTTTCATCTCAGCAACACAACCCCTTCATAAAGCATTGTTGACAAGAACAGATGTAAGCAATTGACAAAGGAAGAATATGGTGGTTTTAAGCCTCTTCCAAAAGTTCTACTTTTACAGGTGGATAACTGTGTCTCTGAGAATAAAAATCGATATGTCTTGGCATACTTGGCACTATTAATGGCAAGAGGACATTTCAAAGCAATAATGATGGCATTTCTTATGGTTGGACATACGCATGAAGGTATTGATGCTTTCTTTAGCAGAGTTGGAGAAAGTTTAAGAACGCGTCATGCTCACACTTTGCCTCAATTATTTGAAGTGTTTGAAACATGTGTATTTGCAAAAAATGTTCTATATCTCATACAAGAAGTTCCTGATTTTAAGAAATTTGTGGATAGTTATATAGAAAATGGACGCAATAAATTGGTAGCGCATACCAGGCCATTACATTTTCGGTTGTATTTAGATGATAAAGGAGCTCCCAAAATGCAGTATAAGGTGCATCCTAAGCAGACAATATGGGAACCAGAAGCCGGTGTTGAACCATTTAAAAAAGACGGTGATATACAAATGTTGCCTCAAGGTGAACCTGAGCCAGTGCCCCTTGCTGAACATATGAGAGAAGAGGAAAATATTATATCCGGCATTTCAAAATATATAGATTTTTGGAAAATAGGTTTTGAAGGTCGTTTTTGGCAAAGTTCCAAGTATCATGAAGTAGTGAAACCGACTATTGCATATTGGGAAAATGTTATAAAAGAGATAAAGGCATCTCCAATAAGAAATATCAAGTTACAAGATGGCTTTTGGCCCCCTCACAATGGATGCACCATCATGAGGCACATATAGCTCCTACAATAATTGAATATGATGAAGAGCAACAAGAAGCAGTATATTGTGGCCCTGCAAGTGGTAAACCAAAACAGGAATTTAAACCTGAGAAAGACGTCATGGAGGGTATGTCTGTCATTGTGAGGTCTTCAAAAAATAAGATGTAGTTACAATTGTTCAAAATCATTTAGAATTATGTAGTATTGAGTAATTTATATGAATGCAAACTCATTTGGATTTATGTACTGTTGAGTGATTTATATGAATACAAACATCTTTGCGACGATTGCTTTTTCATTTTATTTATCATGTCAAATAAACATTGTATGAATGCAAACTCATTTGGATTTATGTTCTATTGAATAATTTATATGAATGCAAACATCTTTGCAAGGTTTCCTTTTCCCGTTTATTATTATTATTATTTTTTTGATGAACTTGGACCTTTATTACTCAAAAGAATACAAAGAGTACATGGGGGACTCAAAACCCAGTGGAGAAGATGTCCACTAGAGCAACACTACCCACCACATACATAACATAGAAAAGCAGAGAATACATATCACCACGAGCACAACTGTTTGCTCTGAATAGGTCTGAATCTGAAGATAGTGCTCCCAAATGACACTCTTGACGTCATCCTTTAAGGAAGAACACTTGTACGCCTTCACAATGCGACTACGAGCATCGCTAGGCACTTGCGTATCTGAAAAGACCTGTCCCTTAAAGATGAGGAGATTTCGTCTCTTCCAGATGGACTAGATGATCCAAGCAGATGCTAAGTGGAAAGCCCTCTTTGCCCACTTGTCCCAAGAACTAGGATAGACTGACAATAGGACCTACTGACTATTCAAATCACAATGGAAAAGACTCAAAAGCCACTGCCAAGCAAGTCGAACATGGTGACATAAGAAAAAGCAGTGCTCAATTGTCTCATCCCTCTGCATGCAAAGAGGGCAGATCACAGAGACTTCTGGACGAAATCGATGAACAACAGTGTTTACCCGCAGGCATCTATGAGTGATCTGCCACCATAAAATTGATAGCTTAGGATGGAGCAACCCATCGCCAGACTGCTTTACGATGAGGCTCAGGGATAACTAAAGGCCACTTTGGCGATGGAGGCAACACTTCAGGATGAAGCAGTACCACATACATCGAGTGCACCAGGTGCTCCTCCTTAACACTGCCATGAAGCACCCAGAGCTGGGGAGCCACGTCTTGTGGGTGTGGAGGAAGTATAGCAGCTACTTTTTCCCAAAATGCCACGGTCCCAACGAAGGAGGAGGAACTTCAATTTGAACTCATTCCATGTCAACAATCTTGTCTCATTATACCATGCAGATACCGTGAGCTCACCTGCTGCTCGCCACCGATGTTGTGTCAATGGATGGATAGAAGAGACCAGGGGACAGTCTGCCTGGCCATCACCCAAAGGGATCCACCAGCAACTGGCTGTAGGATCTGTGTGGGCCATTGGATGGAACTGAAACAAAGTGCGCACAGTCTCCCAAGCAGCTAGCAACCCCTTGAGGAAAGGAGATGCATTAGGATATGGAGAAAGTGGATAGAATAATGCCCATGGGAGGAGTGGCCTAATGGATGGAGAACCAAAGGAAATGCACATCTGTAAAGATTGGTGAATGAGACGCAGACCTGGAGAATTATCAGCATTATTTAGAATCCGCCATATGAACTTAGAAATCAGCACCTTGCTCTGGAGAAGAAAGTGAATCATCCCCAGCCCCCCACAAAGTTTAGGCATAATGCACTTCGTCCAGCTATTTTTAACATCAGCTCCTTCTTCAGTGCCACCCCAGATGAAGTTCCTAATAGTACGAACAATGAGCTGCATCTTTGTCTGCGGTGCCAGCAAGATCGATGCCATATAGACATGTGTACCACTCAGAACTACAGTTACACGACCAGCCATGGATAACTTAGCCGTGGACCACCAGAACAAATGCCTTTCCAACCCCTTCATAATGACATTCTACGCGTCTCCAGATGAGAGGTGTATACCAACTGGAATTCCCAGAAGCCTAGTTGCCTTCCCATGAGGAAGAACCTTCCATGGAAATGCAACCACAGAAGACGGCACGGGAGAGTCTAGGGCCCATAAGGCAGTACACGTTTGCCATCCCACAAAGATACCAGATAAGCCAAAGAGAAACTGTCCAACAAGGAAATGGCATTCTCCAAATTCTTCTCATCAGCCATGAAGAACAAGAAAGCGTCATCTGCGTACTAATTACAAATCTCTTGTGAACCATTATTCATGGGAAGACCATGCAGGATGCCTTCCTGCACTGCAAGAGAGAATACCTGAGAAAGAATCTCTGCCACAATTGTAAAAAGCAGCGGTGCCAAAGGATAAACATTGAGATGTGATGAAATATATATGTCTA
The DNA here is from genome assembly GCA_021234155.1 of Isoetes taiwanensis. Classification (NCBI taxonomy): domain Eukaryota; kingdom Viridiplantae; phylum Streptophyta; class Lycopodiopsida; order Isoetales; family Isoetaceae; genus Isoetes; species Isoetes taiwanensis. The sequence continues at coordinate 40,210,967 of JAJEKV010000002.1, forward strand.
AAAACTTTGAATAAGTCTATTTTTTCCTGAATAAGTCTCTATATATCTGTAAAAATGGAAAAAACATCTCTATATATTTCACAATCACACGGCCAGACATAATGCAGCCAAGATATTGATGGCTGATATTTTATCCAAAGCCATTTCCTGCACATTATTCTGAAGGTCCTGTTGCACAGCACAAGCATCAACCCATCGCATACTTTTTGTGTCCAATTTCTTGCAGTACTTTCATACTTGGGCCTGTCAGATTTGTACATGTGAGCTATCTCAGGAACAAGTGGGTCAGGATTGGGATCAGTAAGAAGTGAGCATATTGATAAAAGAACTTGAGATCAAATGACAGCAACTTTAGATTGATCGTTTTCAATATCATATAAAACAAAGGTAGAAAGAGATGAAGGAAAGTAAATAAATAGCTTGCAATGTTCTAACCTTTGAGAGGTCAATGCAGGACTCCATTGCTCTTTGAGAATATCCGGACAAATGCTTCCATTACTGTTGATGTTGGGGTGGAAAACCTTGGTCCTAGAAGCAATCTGTAGAAATAAAGTTTTCAGATAAATTAGCAACAATACATGCATAATTCCAACCATTCCATAGGATCACCTATTATGAGCTACCTTTAGATTGTCAGTAACATAAGGTTATGATGCTTCTTTGTTACAAATTTATTTCTATTCAATAATTACCTCTAAATTGTCAGTAACACATGTTTATGATGCCTCTTTATTATAGATTAATTTTTATTCAATGATTACCGTGGATGTAAAAATTCATCTTATCTTATCTTATCTTATCTTTGGAGGTTTGAATGGATAGTCAGGAGGGAAGTGAATAGTCACAAGAAAAATTCCTCCAGCATATGGACTAGCAGGAGGCCCCATAATGGTAGCTTGCCAATAAAACATGTCTTCTTCTACAGGACCTGCCAAATTTTCCAAGAATAAACTATCAAAAGATCGCTCTGCTTGATGTAGAGAGCAATTAAAACTTATCACTTGTCTGATCACATAACGTTTTCGGTCTAAGAAGACAAACATGGCATGATACATCTCAGAAAACATGAAAAATGAGCTTCCATATGGCAAGAAAATTTTAAAATTTTGACACAAAATGTTAAGGCTACTAGAATGAAGCAGAGAAACAAAGGATATAGTAAGCTAAAAGGCGAAGGGTCTGCCCCAATCCAGAAAACATTGAAGAAATCTTTAGCCACAGTCACAACTAAAAATCAGACACACAAATTAGAGCTCACACTTGCTCACAAAGAAGTTGGCTAGGCAAGGGCAAGATGTCCGGACAAAAATATAGGCATATATCTTTTTGTTATTCTCAAATGCGTTCTTGTCCAGAGTTTTTGACGAAGTTTACCTGATGTAAGGATGTGATTATGCGCCATATCCGAGCTCTGATACTTACCATCCATTGTTTCTAACAGATCAAACTTCTTGAAGATATGGCATATAATCAGGCCTCTGAATTGCCCCATGGTCTTCTATATCCAATGCCTTGAATCACTCAACTAAGTTTTCCTCTAACACTTTCCACTTTAGCTTTTTTGAAGACCCAAAGCCTTCTGTTATTGAAGGAATAGAGGTAACTGTAAAGAATGGATTGATCCTTGAAGGATTTTAAAAACCGCATCATCATTTTTGCATTTTTCTATGCCATCAATCCTTTACAAATTAATGACGTAGGTTGCAAGAAAAATGATCAATAAGGAAGCATCAGTTGGAAGCCAGGTACTGCGAAATTATCTTTATTGGTTGCTATTACTCACTTCATATCATTGATCTTTTATATAAAAAATATGCAGGCTATGGGAAAAGTGATTTGCAAAGAGGCATCTGTTGGAAGCCAGGTAAGTAAACCATCTCGAACGATTGTTCTTGCTCATTTAATGTCATCAATCCTTTATATAATAACTATACAGGCCATTAGGAAAGTGATCAACAAAGAAGCATCCATTGGAAGCCAGGTAAAGTAGCATCTATTTAATGAACTATGAGAATTTCGTTAATTGTAATTTATATTTTGAATATTAGGGAAGTGCAATTCCCAAGTTTAAAAAACAGTGTTTGCCAACAAAACATGTCCAAAAGGATTTACAGGTAACATCTATATCTATGTTTTGATTTTTTGAACTTTTTCAAAAATAACATGTGACATTTTCTTGGTCCATTTATTACAGGAAAACAACGAAGTCCAAATTCTTGATTTGAGAAATAAATCAGTCATTGGACATGGAAGGATTTTCTCGTTAGATCCAAAGAAAACTTGTCACTGTCAACCAATTGGCAATGGTAATGCTTCTATTATGGTTCAAGGCATAAATCCTCGGACACTTGAATGATCGGGTTGTTGTATCCAACAAGTTTAACTTACGACATTCAAGGATGCGATAAACTCAGTGATCATTTGGCCATTATCTTTATTGAGTCGTATTGCCCAATAAACATTGGGTCCTTGTGTATGACATTCTATTTACTATTATTGTACCCCATGACATTCTATTTGCTATTATTGTATCCATGACATGACATTTTATTGAATATTTTGTTATTGTATTTCACTTTATAGAAATACTATTCGACATTGTTCACATAACCATAAAACAACTAATGCTATTTAAAGAATATGAAAATGGCAATCACTACACACATTCATGTCACAATGACCACGACACTTTCATGGCACTTGAATGGCAACAAACACTATATATACATGCCATACTTATGGCACTTTAGTGTCACAAGCACTACACATATATGTCATACTTATGGCACTTGAGTGGCACATGCACCATACATACATGTCACAATGCATGTCACTTGAATGGCATTTAAGTGGCACAATGCATGTCATTTAAATGGCACATGAATGGCACAATCACAAGTCACTTAAACGGCACACACATGTCAATTAAATGGCACATATTTTGACCACGCGTAAATGGCACAAAAAAGGCGGAGCATTTACGGCACAAATATGCACAAATGGCACACCCAAAAAGTGCCATTTATATAGGGAAAAAATGGCATATATATATATATATATATATATATATATATATATATATATATATATATATATATATATATTTTTTTTTTTTGAAAGTAAGAGTTGGTTTTGTCATTAATTATAAAATCTCAGAGATACAATGTAATAGCATGCCCTTAAACTAAGCATACCAAAAAGTGTATCGGAATCACCAATAACAAAGAATAACAGGGACACTTAGAAGAGTTTGTATCCAAGTGAAAAGGATGAGTCGAATAATGAGCAGCTACACTTAAGAAGATCCGATGGTACTCCCATTCTTGGAGTATAGAAAAATTTTGTAGCCTCTGCAATGCCGTGTAGAATTTGATAACCTTGAGAGAGAACTGATAACCTGCCAAAATTGAATCCACCAAAAAGGTAAGCCAGCACTAAATCAAATAAGAGCAAAGACGTGTTTCCTGGAGGATGGGCCAACAACAAGGGTATATCAGGTGCGGGATGAAAACGTAATTGAAGTATGCATTGAATCCATCCGTAGTCCCGAAAAAGATAATGATTGGGTGCCCAATTGTTATGATAGCATAGACGGAACATGTCTCTTCCTTCCAAGAGCAAAAGAAGAGAACCATAGAGGTCTGCCAACAGTTTGTGGTTATAGTACATGGTTCTGTACCTAGTCAGCTGAGTCTCATTAAGAAGGAAATTGTTGACTGACAGAAACATCCAAAGGCAATGAAGTTGCACAACCTCTCTGCAAAAAATGCTCGCCCACATATCTTCACTTTCTTTCAGATGTCTCCTATGCCCTTTTTTCATGAGAAAAGAATCCATAGAGGAGGCAATGTCATTCTCCATAATGTGATCAGTTGAAGTCTGACTGAAAGGAGACTGGCTGCTGTCGAATTTGTTTCTCCCCTCTCCACGCAGGAATTCAAGATACTCTAGGATCATCAGTGAGAAACAAATTAGAATCCACAACATTAAGATTTGAAGCAAATAAACTGTAGTGTCCCCTAAACTGCCCAAAGACCTCCCATTTCCTGTCAAAGTTAGTACCAAATTTCTTTTTATGAGCAGTTGCAATAGTCTCAAAGTCAAACTGAAAATGCATCTTAATCCAAAAGATAGAAGGATTCTTATGACCATATAACACGCGATTTTTTGCTTTCCAAATATTCCATAAAGCTATGTAAATGATTGAATTTGTAAACATATCGTTATGTTGAATAAGGGAGAGAAGATCTCCATTATTCCCAATACCAAATCTAGCAGCAATCCAATTCCAAAAATCATCTAACTTACAGCAAAAGAAAATATGAGAAAAGTCCTCTAGATTATTACAGTTTAAGGGGCAATTTGCTGAGATGTTAGGATTTCTTTTGGAAACAGAGACCAGATTATTCAGACTGCCATTAGCAAGTAACCAGATAAAATAAGAAATTTTTGGAGGACAATAAGAATTCCAAACATTATGGAAAAGACTCTTAAGCTGATCATAAGAAATAGAAAAAATGGCATATAATTGTGCCATTTATACCTATTTTTGTAGTAGTGATATCTGTCAACAGAATATTCACCTTACAGACCTCCTAAATGCTTTGCTCAAATTGATATTTCCAAGCCAGTCCCCACCTCTGTGCCTATCATTGACTTTTTTGGAAATCAAATTAATTTGAGACTTAAATGGGTTGGCTTACCAAATCTATGTCAAAGATGTAATCAGAGACACAATCTCCTGGATCCTTGTGATGCTGCACAAGACAACTCAGAGAATGCAGAAGTTATCAGTCAAGAGGTCCCTCATGCTAAAGAGAATCAGGATCAAAATCAAATTACTCAAGAGAAAGGGCACACTATGACCTGGAAAAGAGTTAATGGCAGTCACAAAAGGATTTCCAAGCAAAGAGATCTAAAGGTTCAGCAATTGTCCATCAGGGAACCTGTTGTTCTACGTGTACCAAAATTCATTTATGCTCTTGACAACCAATCTAGGGTCAAGATACTCAACAAAGGTATTACTATAAATGGTAATTCTTCTGCTGCAACTTACAACTCCAACAGTTCTGGCTCTACCAAGAATTATTCTGTTAAGAATAATAACTCTGAAACTCACAATGTGAGAATTCTCAAGGGTAAAATGCCAATTTCCTCAAGTTTAGACCTTCATGCCACTCTGGAAAACATTCTTATCAATGCTAATCCAAACAAGGGTCTAAACAATTCTATGGTTTCTGGGAAACTTGGTACTCATAGCAATGACAAAGAATTAAAAGATGTTGGTGATATCTCTGATGCATCTATCAGCAAAGATAATGGAGTTCCATTAATTATGGAAAAAAGTACTGATCATAGAGCAGATAAGCAGTGCAACTTTCCTAAAAGTCCTGTTCTTCAACAAATATTGGGAAAAAATGCTACAGGTGTTATTAATCATTCTGATCATGAAGATCATGATATTCCTTGCCACAACAACTTCAGTGTCCTTGCTGACCTAAAAGATGATTGCACTGAAGGGTATTTGGAGTCACACATGGATACAATGGTTATTACCAATAATTCTGCTCCCTCTTGCACTCGACCTTATCCCATCTCTCCTGTTAAACCATCTATTGCTCAGCCCTCTCAAACCAACCTCATTGACCTTTCACCTCCCTCTCTAATTGATATCCATTCCCCTTCTCATAATAATCATCATGAGATTATTTCCCCTTATACTGAATTCCTGATAAAAGAATTGTCAGCTATGCCATCAGCAGGTGTGGACATTGTTCACACAAAAGGAAACTCAGAAATGCATAATCAACAACAGGTTGAGGAGAATGATGTTACAAATAATTCAGGGGCTCTAGGTGTCAAAAATATAGAACAGGTGATTCAGAACTCAGAAAGGTTCAGTTCAGTTGTTTTCAAGGAAATTGAGGCTCCAGATTATAATGCTCAGCAACTCAACTCACAACTTGAAGATAAATCCAGGCAAGATCTTTCCATTATGGTCATTGATGTTAATAATTTAAATGATATGGTTAATTCAAATGACTGTATCCCTGTTTCTAATGATATTGACAAGAATACTACTTCTGACAAATCTATCTTGCATCCTTGTCAGAATCTGGCATCTTTGGACCAAGATACTTGTTGTAAATCCAAATTCTGGTCTTGCCCCCATGACTCAAACCATAATTCTGATGTTGATCTTGATAAAGAAAATGATATACCTTCCCAAAACTTATCTAACTCTGATGTTTGGGAGGATGATTCCTTTCTTTTCAATAATCCTTCCACAGATTATGTGAGTAAATATACCTCAAAGGGTCTATCTGGACAAAACAATAGAAAATATAAGAACAAATCTAAAAAGTCCAAAAGGCTTACTTCTATATCTAGCACTCCAGCTGCAAACACAAGAAATAGCTCAAAGAGAGTTACTAGGAGCCACAATCTTTGAATTTGTCTCCCCTTCCTAATCTCTGATCCTTCCCTATGAAGATTCTCTTGAGGGGAATTAAAGGCCCTTTAAAAAGAAGGAGAGCTATCTCTCAAATAAGGGAGTACAACTCTGACATAATTCTTCTTCAAGAGTTAAGGCTCCCTAATTTTGAATGTTCAAATTTAGGTGATTGGATTGGACCTGGCCATTCTTCTCTCTGGATTGATGCCTCTGGAACTTCTGGTGGTATTTGTATCATTTGGAAAAAACTTAAACATGAAAGTGTTTTTAACAGCCCGTGCAAAAGCTGGCAAGCTGTTATCCTTAAGCATGATGATCTTACTTTTGGAGTGATTATTATTTATGCCTCAACTGATTCCAGAGTTAGAGAACACACTTGGCATAATCTTAATGAGTGGCTTATTTCCCAATCTTGTCAAACTTGGATTATTGCTGGAGATTTTAACAATACTCCTAGCTGGGATCTTAAGTGTGGCAAAAATCTAAACATGTCTGCTTCTGAGAGGTCAAATTGGAACAACTTTCTAGATCAGCATCTTCTTAATCATATCCCTTCCTCTACTGCAAGATACACTTGGTCTAATAAGCAAAAGGGCAATGCTCGAGTCTTTTGCACTCTAGATAGCTTCTACATCAACAATATGGCCAATACTTTCTGGGACAATTGCATGGTTTTTAGTGATGAATCAACTTCCATTTCTGATCATCAACCTCAATTCCTTACTACTAAACATGTCATCAATTTGAAGAGATCAGGCAATACTCCTTTTAAATTAAATTGTTCCCTGCTTGACTCAAACAGATTCAATGCTGATTTTATTGCCTACTATAATTCTCTTCCAAGGGTTACAGATGCTACTATTCCAACATCAAGCTTTCTAAATCTTGGATCAAAAATTGGTCCAAGAATTTTCGTGCCACTAAAAATTTAATTTAATTTAATTTAATTTATTAAGTAGCTCTCTTAGGGCCTATGAAGAGGCCATGGAGCCTGAGTACAAATATCATCATAGTTTCAACAAAAATGAGCGATGTGCATCCACTGATTTGAAATATGATCCTATGTCTAAAGGAGATAAAGCAAACAAAGAAGAAAAATCCACTGCATGAATGTCAAACTTCCTTCTGATGTCTTCATATGCCTGGCAAGATGTAAATACGTGGAACTCATCCTCTATACTTTTTGTGTCACATAACCTGCACAACCGATCCTCAATAGGGGTCTTGGACCAACGGCCTGTCTCGATCTCCAACTGCGGAGAACTGGTTCTATAGCGGGCTATGATCCGCTTGAATGAGCGGGGATGTTCGCGTTTAGATACTCGGGCTTTGATATACCATCATCTGATTAACATGCCTCTTATAGTGCTCCATTCTACTACCAGGCTCCGCCCACATACGCTCAATGGCTAGTTGCTCTACCAAAGAACGTGCATCCTTCTTATTTTCAGGCCAGTTTGAATCTGTTATTCCCCATTTACCTGCCCATTCTTTCAGATCTCGCAGCCATCCTTGATTGCCTGAGGCCATCATTGCCACATTTGATACCCGATCTTCGGATTGTTCCCTCAGCCTATTCACAAAATTAACCGCCTGAAAGAGTGCTTCCACCTCCAAGTGGGAACATCCGTGCCTCACCCAACATGATGGCGTGGGGGTTTGCCTTTTTATACCAAGCTCCTCTCTCGAAATGTTTTTCGAGGCGTGCTCAATTTGCATCCATAGTTTGGCTGAGATACCCGGTCCCCATATGGGGGCCCCATATAGTACTATAGTCTGCACCAGAGTTTTAAACAGGATCCTCTTGAGCCCCCAATCGTATAAAGCCGCTTTACCGCACTTCCTCATCATGATGTACAAGGCCATCTTGCCTCCTGTAACCCGCCTGTTTATACACTCCTTCCAATTATATTTGGATGAGAAATCTATCCCAAGATATTTATAGTGCTCAACTGTCTCCAAATTATGTCCCTGATATGTAAACGTGGGTCTATCCCGGGTCCCAAAGACCATGATTTTTGACTTGGCAATGTTAACTGCCATATGCTTTACTGTGCAAAAGGTCTCTAGATGATCCAAGTGACACTGAAGAACATGCTTCTTATTGGCGATCAGCACAACATCATCTGCATACAAGAGTAATTGAATCAAATAGGTTCCGAGTTTTGTACCTGTTAACGAGTGTGCCTCAAGCCATTCATCCAGCTCATCAACAAAGAGCCCAAACAAGGTGGGAGAAAGGGGGCACCCTCGGCGCACACCAATGGTGCTCTTAATTAGTTCCGTAAGTCCCCGAGAAAGTTTTATGAGAACCTCGTGAGTATAGCCGAGAAACTGCATTTCTGATCTCATACGGGACCCCGATCTGAACCATTCTTTCCCATAAGTCTTTTCTCGGTACCATGTCAAATGCCTTAGAGAAATCAATGAATGCAATGTATAAGGCACTATTTGGAGCCTTTGCCTTTTCTATGAGCACCCGGAGCGTGAGCATGTGATCCAAAGTGTTATGATACTTCCCGAATCCTCGCTTTGAAAACGTGACCTTTTGTCGTTTAATTCAGCCCGGACACTTAGTTTCTTTTCTAAGAGGCTGCCGTAATCTTGGCAAAAGTATTACCAATCAAAATAGTTCTATAATTGCTGACTTCTTTTTTCGTCTCGCCTTTATGAATAGGATGGACCCTATTCATCTTCCATTTGGCTGGTAGCCCGGACTGTACACTAGAGTTAATCATTTGTGTGAGAGAGGACAATGTCTTTGGGCCTCCCCATTTGAGCAGCTCCACGATATGCCATCAATGTCATGTGCTTTACCATTACCCATCTCCGATATGGCCTCCTCGAACTTCATCCCGGAAAACAAATCTACCTCACACACGCTGAAATTGGCATGCCCTCAAAGATTTTTCTTTTCATAAATATCTCTTACAAATTTAGCCAAAGGCTTTGGGTCCAAATTTGGCTGCTGGTCTGCTTTTGCTCGCAACATGTTCCGTAAACTTTTGGAGACTTTTTTGAGCTGGTTACCAAGTTGTATCTGCCTCTGCTTTAAGTAGGTGCGTTTTTTGGATCTTAGAAATCTTTTATACCAAGCTGGTTTATGGATACAATGTCTTGGCAGCTTGGACCGTGCTTCACTACATTCTTTGTCCCACCATGCATTGCAAGGTCTGCCTTTGATGCATTTCTTTGTGTGGCCAAATGTCTTGTCTGCCGCTTCTAGCAGTAGGCGTGTAAATGCTGCAGCATCTTCTTCCAGAATACCTGACCAACTGACCCCATCAAGTACCATTTCAATTGCACATTTGTATGCTTTAGCATGCTTGTAATCCACTCTTAGCCTAGGCTGAAAAGGAGGCTGCTGTAAATCCATTTCCAGTTTCGTTTTGAGCACTATGTGCAACGGTAAATGGTCTGATTCTGGCAACTTCTCACCTATGGTGCATTCTTGGACCAAATTCAAGTTCATTGCCAAGAGATAATCAACAGTGTTGGAGCCTGCATGATTCATACAAGTATACTTGCCAGAACGTGGAAAGCAACTCAAACCATTTATAATCTTTAAATTACATAATGCATAAAAATTCCAAAGAACAATTCACCCCCGTGATTTGATATGATGTCCTCTGAATGCCTGTTGAATGATAAATCCTCTACTTCATCCATTTGCACATTAGCCAAATCTTCATATGTGCATGCCTCGCCATAAGTCAGACGGGCATTGAAGTCGCCTAGGATTAGCACTTCTCCGATTGCTTGATATTTTAAGACATCCATGCACAGCGAATGAAAGGGATCCCCTACGTCCATGCCATGGCAATTATATATAGCAGCATTACTGGGAGCAAAGTAGCAGATAGCCAGGTATAGGTTCAAGCCAAGGGCATTGATTCTCAACCAGATATACTGCTTGTTACTATCTTGTTCAAGGATAAACACCCTGCATACATTGCTTCTACCATAAATGGCCACACCAATCAAGCCCCTACCTACTCCAGGTTGTTTTTCATTCCACACATGGCCTATCAAGGCAAAGCCAGGGATGTCAGGAAGGGAGCGAAACTGGTGTTCCCATGTCTCAGTGAAAAACAATAAATCATTCTGCTTCCAAAGATCTGCTATTGCATCTATTTTGGACTGATTCAGCCCATGTGCATTCCACAAGCACAACTTCAAGGCCCCAAATCCCTAGCTACGTTTTCTATTTGTGATAATTGCCTTACCGCTTTGATCTAGATATGCAACCCAGCCTGATAACCTTGCCTCTTTTACTTTTAACCACTCCTTTTTTCTGATCTCCAATTGAGTTGGTGTCAGATCTTGATCTAACCAGATTCCTTTTTCTCCTTTGAGGGAGCTCCTATTGTTCATAATTCTATCTCTGGCTTCTCTGTTCTTAAATTTTACCAGAATAGGGCGTATGTGATATCCTGGCTTTCCCAATCGTCTTCCTGACACAAATCCAGGTTCATGAATATGCATCGTGGTTCGCAAAAAGCGGTTCGAAAGTGTCTCGGTTATATCTTCATCATCCGATTCGGGAAGACCAAGCAATCTTTAGATTTTTGCCCTCATATCTAGATCCGCTTTGTTCGCAAAGAACGCGTCGTCTTTGTGAAGTATCATTTGCTCTTTAGTAGTCTCAGCAACTAGAGAGGCCAATTTCGATTCTAAATTTGTAATTTGAGCATTATAATCCACTGCTGGTTTAATTGCTACTGCCAGTTCTGCATTCTGGGATGTGAGCATGGTATTTTGATGCAAAGCCTCATCTAAAGATTTTCTCACTGACGAAACTTCTCCTCGCAATCCAACGATTTCTCCTTTTAGTCCAGCAATTTCTGCTTTCATGTCTTGCAGGAGACCGATCAGATGTGCTGAATCCCCATCGTATTCGATTAGGTCACCATCTGCTGGTGACCCATTTTTTTTCTTAGGAGGCATCCTAAAAGTTCGCAAGCGCCTAATACGTCCGCCTAATCCTCTACAAATGTTGAGAGAAATAACCTGCTACAGAGAATGAAAGAGGTCAGAATGAACCTTCAAACTGGCCCTTTAAACTCTGATTTTCATACTATTGAGGAAAGCTTGGAAATGACAATTAAATCTATGGACGAACATGAGGCTAAAGGGGCAGCCATCAAATGCAAATTAAAGTATCATGCTCAGATGGATAGCTCCAACTCTAAATTCTTTTACAGGGTTGCAAAAAATAGAATTTTGAGAAATCAGTTATCTACAATTGTTACTGAGAATGGATCTTCTATTTCTGATCATTGCCAGATCTTCAGTTATTTTCATGATAAGTACAGAGATATTTTCACCAAACCTTTGGATAACTCTGCTCAAACCTTGCTGGGAAATAATTTCAGGGATTTTTTGAATAACTTGCCAAACTTAAATTCAACTTCAACCCCTCCTGAAATTGAGAATCTTCCAACTGAAAATGAAGTCCTTTCCATAATTCAAGACCTTGGTAGAAATAAAAGCCCTGGCCCAGATGGTCTCCCTGTAGAATTTTATATCAAATTCTGGGAGGTAATCAAATTGGATTATTTTTTTTTTTTGAAGAACTGTGTCATCAATATATTAAAAGAATGGTTATGTTACAAAGCAAGTGAGGAGGAAGGAGAACTGCCCCAAAGAGACAGCGATACCTCGACACTCCACAACAAACTCACAGAAAAACTGCAACTCTACTGTACAAACCGACCATCACCATCTACAATACCCAAGAAGTCCCGCCAAATGGCAAACTTCCGCTCTACTACTCCCGGGAACACTAGAAAGCTTTGAAATAGCTTGTACCTGAGTCGAGGAATCAGAGAGGCTGCAGTGGATTTAATGCACATGATTCATGGTTTCTGGAATCTAAATCACTTACACCCTTCTATTTGCTCTGGCTTTATCACCATGATTCCTAAAACTGATAATCCAGAAAAGTTCAATGACTGGAGACCTATCTCTTGAACAAATTCTTCCTATAAAATTTGTGCCAAAATAATTGCAAACAGGATCAAAGGTCATCTTCAAAAGGTTATTAGCTATTGCCAATCTGCATTCTTACCAAACAGATTTATTCTTGACAACTACATTGCTGCCATGGAGGGCCTTCATTGGAATTCTCTAACTAAACAGAATTGCATCCTTTTGAAGCTTGATTTCTCCAAGGCCTTTGACACAGTGAGATGGGATTTTTTGGAGCTTGCTTTGACTAAGCTTGGTTTCTCTGATAAAATTAGAAAGTTGATCCATGGCCTCAATCAAAGATCTCAGTCTGCTCTTTACTGCTTTATGGAACATATGGAAGCACAGAAATAGATGTTTTCATGGCAAGCATTCTGTCTCTTGCACTTGGATTAAATTGCATATTATTTATGACCTCGAACTAGCTGCCTCATGCAATAAAAACAGCAAAGACAATCATTTTGAAGATAGATGGAACAACTTGGGAGTATTTTATGGTTCTTTTAATCTTTTTAGATTGCATTGTCATAGACTATATGAGCAACCTGAGGGCAGATCTTAGACGAGAATTCCAGATTTTTGTGGAGCAGCTTGTGGATCATGATATTGAGTATTCTGAGGGCCTTTGGACAGGGACAGTAAGGGGCAGAACAGATGTGGACATCTTAGATATTCCAGACATGGAGATTGATTGGGCAATTGAATTTTGCAGAGGCACTTACCTTATGCATGAATTATGGTGCTTCCTGGAAAGATTTGGCACTAATATGACAGAGCTTCAGTTTGATTATTACAGGGGCTGTTATTATTATCACAGGGGTATGGCTGATGCATATGGCTCCCTTATACTTCTCAGGGCTACAACATACTATGGCACTTTGATTCAGGAATTGAATTGGGGAAATAATCACATTCTGATTATTCAGCCAGATTATCCATCTCACTTCCAATATATTGACTCATATCACTTCTAATTTTCTTATCCTTTCATTTCTGTCACTCCACCTTCTACCAATCTACATATTTTGACTCCAGATTTCCCTTAAGTGTTTTCACTCAAGCCAGTACTTTCAGGTTTTGGTTGTTAGCTGGATGTTCCAAGACATTATGGCAAGATCACTCTGGTTGGCTTCAGTATCTAAATTTCGGGATTTTATAACTAAGTTCATATTTAGTCTATTATTGTATTCACTGCTACTTTTACCTTCATTGTCATACTTATATAGTGACAATGAGCTCTTTTTGTATCTTTTTACATAATTAATGGAAAAAACTTCATTCAAAAAAAAAAAAAAAAAAAAATATCAAATATAGAAATTGAAGACCAAGCAACATATGTAATCTAATAAGGAGAACTAGGTTTTAGGTTATCTTTATACCTTGCAATGTCGCTTAGACATCCGAGTGATGTGCTGAGTCACTGATGCCTTCATTTTCTATTTGATGTGTTCCTTATATGATGTTCATGTTCCTACCTTATATGATGTTCATGCTTTTGGCAAGTGCTTCCATTCAACCTTGTTTCCTACTCGTGCACATTCGAAGTCCACTCTTTAAAAAATAGTGTTCATTGTTTTGTCCTCTTTTTTTTGTTCCTAGTTTGCTATGGTCTAGATAGGTACCTTCTAAATTGGCATGACGAGGAGGATAGTGATGGTTGATGGTTAGGACATGGATCATATAATACCTTTAAGCATGATACTTGAAATTAGGCAGTCATCAGTCGGATATATATTTTCAACAAAATGTAACGTGTGCATAAACTTGTTCCACAATTTGGCCTAGTTTTCAAGCAAGATTTTATTTTAAAGTATGTTTTTTTCAAGTTCTGGAATGCAATTTTGAGTCAAATCATGCATTACGAATACGTAGTGGTTTATCTGACTGGATTTTGGTCATCTATGGCCAGGTCCAATGGTTACTTTAAACACTTAGAATGAAAGTATGCGCACATCAAATACTTGTTTCATTAATTTACAGATGGAAGTACCAGGGCAGCTTGCTTGTCTTATACAAAATCAAGGAATAAATATTTACAGCAGCAGTATGCAATAAAAAACCATTTGGAATGAACTTGGACGCAACCACCCACTACAGCAACAAGACCTCCTTTCTCTACTGGATTACACAAGTGCATGGATGTCATCGTCTGTGTCACCCTTCTCGCTGCAAAAATGAATGAAGAGAGGAAACATTATTATAAATCAATTCACGAAATGTACAATGCCCAATAGAGTCATGAAACTAGCTATGTACGAGATCGTGCACCTATTTTAGAGTCTCTATTCTATGAGAATCGTTTCCATAAATTTAGTATAGCTTCCTCACTGCTACCAATATCATCATATAAATCCAGGCTACGGATTGAGACAGGTAGATGGGAGGCGCCGCGAATTGCCGCTGTAGAGACTATATAGACTATGTGCCGATTCTGCCACATGTGTTATTGAAGATGAAAGCCATACTCTTCTGAGTTGCCATGCTTTTGAGATAGTCCGGAATCATTTTTTGACTTTAGCATTCCATTCCACGCTTCCACAACTTCTCAGAGCATCATCTGTGCATGACTTGGCATTATACATACTTGAGGTTCTAGATAAACGTCTGCAACTACTGAGCCCTCAGTAGTCATTATCTCCGCTTGTCTAGTATCATCATTACTGCAAAGGTTTTTCCCTTGAAAACCTTTCGAGGCAGGGGTTTTTTAATCCTAGTAGTAATGATTGTACTAGCCCATTGTATGGGTCCCATGACCTATTGGTCTCCGTGGACGTTAAAAAAACTATTCTATTCTATTCTATTCTATTCTATTCTATTCTATTCTATTCTATTCTATTCTATTCTATTCTATTCTATTCTATTCTATTATATTCTATTGAAAGGACCTAGCAGCCATGATATTGTCAACCTGCCACATTGTCACAACCCTTCCCATCGACAGACGAATACTTCCAAGATATTGTTCTCATCATTCTTAAGTTCTTGAGTGAATAGAAGCTGTATACAAGGCACAACTTCGCCATGGGACCATTCATCATCCAACTTTCATGGAAAGAGTACACTTCAACAGTAAAAATGCAATCTCCCATTCTCATTTTCATATGAGGTCACATATTATGTGAACCTCACATAAGTGAGCAAAAACTTTACAAAAGGATTTGATGACCTTATAAAGCTTGATTCAAAATTTACTACATTGTAATCGCATTAGAACCATGACTTCTTGCAGACTATGGCTTTGACCACACTGCATCAACAAATGATTTGAATAAGTTCAGTTTGCATAACAGAACAATGAGAGCTTTGATCTTGGGCCCCGTCTCGTTCCCATTATAATCTTACGAGCTAACATGTTTTGTTAGGTCTAGTCTTTGGTTTTAAAATGGTAGTATACAACTTAAGGAAACTCACCTCTGCCATTCCAGACCATTCCACTGGTATCTCCCTTAAATGAATTGCATTCACGTCCTCAATTTGCACGAACAACTGGTTGTGAATTTTTGCAGAGGATAAAATTTTCTTATTGTTAAAGTTTCTCGTTGAAAGTGCATATAAAATAAGACATTCATGCAAATTTTAACCTGAGCATAACTTGGCAAAAATATTCTAAGACATGCTGTTTGTAAGTTTTAATTTTGTTCCAAAATCCCAAAGTTATGTAAGTCTGAGCTGGAAGCACTCTGACCTTCAAGCATAAGAGCAAGATGTGAATGTATGTATTTTCCATTTATCTTCCTTGATCCTGGTTTCACCCCCTCTCTGGTTGGGGGCATGGCCCAACTAAGCAATGTAGTGTGGTGTGTGGTCACATGTCCAGTTGGATGCTGCCTAGTGGCGTGACGTTAAAACTACTATCTACCTATCTATCTAGCAATTTCTTGCAACAATTGTACAGCCACCTGAATGAATAAATGACAGAAGCATAAGGACCCCAAACCGATAACTTGTTAGAAGGCAAGAATGTTTATGAGGATCTCATAAGTCATAGCTTATATAATAAAACATATCAGCCCAAAGACGACGATCGTTACTAACTACACAAAATATTCTACTGCCTCCTTGTAGATTTCCATAACACAATTGGTAGAGGTTCTACCTGAAGTTTAAGCTCCATGGCTACAAGCTCTCTTTTGCACTTTACAAGGCTCTCATTTGTTTCAAGGACCCGAAGTTTCGATATATAATTCAATCAACCTATTGAGACAAGTATTCACAGCATGACTTACTTCTCTCTGAAGAATCCGATTATCTGAAACTATACAAAGATGCAAAAAACAGATGGGTGATGCCACCCACATTGAAAGAAGCAAGCATACAATAGATGCTACCAAGTTTCAACAAAATTGTCCATATGTTTGCATATTCAGGCTACAAACCAGAAGCAAATAGACATAAGATCAAAGCCATAAACTGGGTCATGCATCAACGGGTCTTCCCATGAACCGGTTCGATTACCTTCATCAAGAAGAACATCCACCACCTGAGAAGTTGCTTCAGAACAAAACACAGATGCAAGATTACCTTGCTTGCTCTGTAGTTAGCCCCACAAACTCCTATCGGTGATATATAGAAATGCTCAAGAAATCGTTTGCCATCGTTTTTCCTTACAGAAAATTAGAGAAAAGATTAGCAGATGCAATTGGATCACAACCCTAAGCCCACATCAACCTGGCAAATCCGACCCTTCAATGGGCTCACCATCCCGCTTAAGGAAAATGGCTATTGGATACCTCTACTGTAAAACTTTTACAGGAAAGTAATGCTTGAGCACCTCTTGCACTCACCTCCTGCGAATATCCCAGAGATGGAATATGGCAGCGGGAGGGAATATCGCACTTCTACTTCCATTTGCTCACCTGCATTACCAGAAAAACCAAAGAAACCAGTAAATCCTCCTAGCAAACATCTATCTGAAAAATGTAGAAGCCAACTCCTAACATAATTTGCAAAAATTTCGAGAAGTGGCCAGAGCGGCGTTGCTCCTGAAGATGTGTTCCTATTTTTTGGGATTGGACCTGAATATCTATTGCCGCTAAAGAATCACCTGTTACAGACAAGCAACCCAACCAAAAGCTGAGATCCTATCCCCACCTTCCACCCAGCTCACATAAAATCCATGCCGTTTATCGATCCTCAGGTGTTCCTCAAATAAAAAAACTCCACAGCCACAGATAAAGAATATGCTGCAATATTCTTAAATCGTGGCCCTCTATCCATCCCTCCCCACACTCCCCAAGGATTGCCCTACAGGCAACCCACCCAAAAATTATATATGTGTAGATAAGAGATATTTTTGTTTATAAAGATGTAACGGTTTAGCATCTAAGGGATGCCACGTCATTAATTTTTTTTAGGAGAAAACGTGGATCGACGGCGCCATCACGCAATATCCGGCATGAAGGCATAAATCTGGTGGCGCCGCCCAGCTGGCTAGCCAAGTTCTGCCTTCTTCCTATTCCCAAACCCTTGATCTCCTCTGATTTTATGCTGTTTTTCCCCTCGTTAAAATGCTCCGTCTCATTTTCTCTCTGCCAAATTGCTCCATGGATTTGTTCTCCCCTCTCAGAAACAGACAGTACTGTGTCCTTTGTCCATAAAAAAATCCGTGTTCTTCATGGTCTGTCACTGGGTTTGATTCTGATCATGATCCCCAGATACAGAATAGAAAATTTGGGGTAAATCACAGTTCCTATGCCGGGAGTTATGTTTGAAGATACGACCTACACCAAGGTTTTTGTTGGAGGATTAGCTTGGGAAACGCAGAGGGAAACTATGCGCAGATATTTCGAACAGTTTGGCGAGATTTTGGAAGCTGTTGTGATCACAGACAAAAATACTGGACGATCGAAAGGCTATGGTTTTGTGCGCGCCCTAATTCTATCCCCTGTTCTTTATATTTCCGTTCTTGTTCTTGGCCCCCCTTTGTCGAGTTTTTGGTCTGTTTGTTTTCTATGTGGTATTATGAAGCAGGGTTAATGGTTTTAGGTTACATTTCGGGATGCCGAATCTGCAAGGCGTGCATGTGCTGATGCTTCTCCGGTCATAGATGGTAGGCGAGCTAATTGCAATCTGGCTTCCCTTGGTGTTAGGGCAAGAGGATCCCCACAAAGTGGTGAGTTTTTCCACTCTCTAATCTGTCAGTTAAAGCACAAACTCAAGCTTGGGTTTAAAGATTGCTTTCTATTCTGTTAAGCTGAAACTCGGAAACAAGATTGCTTCTTATTTTAGGCTTATTCACCCAAAACAAACTATCACATAGACTTTAGTTTTTTTGATCCAAACATGTGGCTGTGAATTTTGTGCATGGATCTTTATATGAAACTTTACTTGATTTGCAGGCTTCAGATTTAGACCCGGGAGCCCTTATCGAGGAGGACCTCCAGTGGCAGGACAATTTTTTCAGAATAATCCTCCTGCTGCATCTGCTCAGCCTTGTCCCTTACCTCAGACTTTTGCATATCCAAATTGCCAATATGGGTGCGCATGCTTATGGACATGTTTCACTGATTCTTTCATATTAGTCACATGTTAATGAAGCATACTGATAATTAAAACTTCCTGATGTAGATATCCTACTTATCCACCAGATTTCGTCTATCCCCAGGTTAGTTGAAACGAAAGTTGAACATAGTTAGAGATGTAAAAGAAGTATCAGGCTCATAAGAGTATGTTGTGCAGTATGATCCCTACATCATGTCCCAGCTTTCTCAATACTATGGCAATCCCATGTATCAGTACTTTGGCTATGGTGGAGCTCCAGCTATGGGACCTCCATCTATGGTGCAATATGGAGGACCTGGCTTCAATGTTCTTACTAATATGCCTCAACCATCATCTTCAGGTCCTCCTGCACTTTATGCTTTCAATGTTATAAGAATATAAAATGAGCCTAATCTGCTTGAATACCTCGTTCCAGATATTGGAACCCCTGAAGCATCTCCTCAACAATTGGAGCACGATGCTAATAGCATGAGGATGACTGACCAACTTTGTGGGTGAATCACCAATGTGAGTTTTGAGCATGCAATACCATATAATGTTTTGTTTACTATCTTTGTGCAACTTGCCTTCGACTTTGCATCTTGTTTTTTGTTATATTGTCTATGCTTAGGAAAGCATGACTTCGATTTTGCATCTTGTTTTCTGTTTAAACCTGGAAGTTTTTTATTTTTGCTTTCTAGGTTAATAAATTTGCATTTTAATATGGAAAAAAATAGAGCCTTGTTTCTAGACTTCTTTTGCTTTTATCATCAAATCTTGCTTTATCATCAAATTCTTGGCCTTTCGTGTCAAGACCGCGTTGGGATATATCAAATGAGATCAATTATCAACATTTGGGGTCGGTGCCCTTAAATTGGAATATTTTGTGTACAAAATACACTAGAAAACCTAGGATTTAATTGTTCAATACATAACAGTCTTTCTTAAATAACATACAATATGAAAGCAGATCTAGAGAAAACCTAGGATTTAATTGTTCAATACATATAATAGTCTTTATTTAATTGTTCAATACAATCAAACCATATATAATGTATACACTTTGATTCTATTCTTCGAGATTCTTTGATGCTCCAGTGCATGCACGCCAAGTGGCAAAAAATATTTTTGAGGAACATTTTTGTATTTTTCTAGTTAATATTTATTGAGGAGGAGCCACAACCACGTGACTCCCCATGAGCAAGTTTGCACCCACATTCCTTAAAAATTATCAAAGCACGAGATGTGTGCACTTTGCATTTATTGCGGCCATTAATACACTCTAATAACTTGATGAGACATGTGTGCACTTTGCATTTATTGCGGCCATTAATATACTTTGTATTTATTGTAGCCATTAATACACTTTGCATTTATTGCGGTCATTATTCCGACGTCCGCCATAGCCAGACCTGTGCTTGCCCCTGCATACAAAACTCCGGTGCCATTGCAGTCCACAAGGCATTTCTGTGGACCAATGCGGCCATGCGAGCGATGATGAGACAACCCGGCAGATCCACTTCCATTCCATGCATACTTCAAACAAGGTGCGTGCTCTATATCTCTCATCATTCCCTTTCTGGCCCATACGATAGATGGCATGCTGTTTGATTACCATGAGGTTCCCCACATCTATTCTTCAACAAATCAAACTAGAAACATTAAACAAATAAATTACATTAAACAAAGGAGGCAGAGATAAAAAGATGCTCACCGCTTTGACGGCCAAGTGGTTAAGCTAATGGTTATGGGAAACCCCCGTCCAGGCTCAAAGCCCACTGCCCATCATCGGGTGCAGCTAAATAAACAAAAAGGTCCATCGCGTTGTTAGCCTAGTGGTCAGGCCATTGGTTCTGGGCCTCACCCATCTAGGCTCAAAACCCACTGACTAGCAATGGATGGCGAGAAAGAGATAATGGCAACCGCGCTGTTAGGTGGTCAGGCCATTGGTTCTGGGCAGCACCCATCCAGGCTTAAACCCCACTGACTAAATGAGAGGATAAAAGAGAAAGGGATACCAGCATTGGGAATCTCATGGTCATCTGCAAGAGGACACAAGGCAACAATGTGGGTTCAAATCCCGCCTGTTCGGCAATTCATAAATGCTACCACATGTGGTCTCGCACCCTTGTGAATAGAAACCCATTATTAAGCATACATTGCATTGATAGGTTGAACGTTAATAGTGGGTCAAACCTCAGCGGCGGCGGCCTTGGCCGCCGCGATAAGTTTCTTGTACATATAATAGTCTTTATTTAATTGTTCAATACATAATAGTCTTTCTTAAATAACATACAATATGAAAGGATCCCCAATATGAAAGGATTTGAACCTCTCTCGAGTATAAACATTGAGCTATGGAAAAGATCTGTAAGCATAGCTATTTTACCAAACTAATGTTCTCCTTACAAAGTTAAAACTTACAAAAAGAATAGCATTGTGAGCTTATACTTACTCAAATGAGATGATTCATGATAATTTGTTAAAAATTTAAACAAGATCTGACAAAATGTATTGCAGCAGCAGAGAAGGATTGAAGCCAAGGGACATTGGAGTTAGCAGCAGAGAAGGATTGAAGCCAAGGGACATTGGAGTTATCCATTCCCTGGCCATTTGGGCTTATGAGTACCTAAATCTGACTTGCCATTTTTTCATGTTCCTGTCTTTTCCTCTATTCTTTCCTTCTATTTTTCTACTCTCTCTATCCTTCCTGTCTCATTCTCAATTCCTTTGCTTTCTGTTTCCTTGATTTTTTTATATGCACTTTCATTTTTATTTTAACCGGTGCTACTATTGGCACTTGGTGTATATCGAGTTCGATATGTACAACATATATCGAATTAGATATATAGCGTATATTGAAATTGATATACGGGGGCTTCTTTTTTTTTTTAATCCCGAACTTGGCCGGCCAAAATTTGCATATAATTTTTAAAATGTATATAACATTATATACAAAAAGTACAGAAAGCACGAATGTGACCCGAGTGGGTCGGTTTTGGCTAAAACATAACATTTTGGGGGATGTAAGATACTAAAATGAAAGTTTGGTTTAATTCTAAGCTATCTAACAACTTATCTCATGTCGATCTAACATGTAAAAGTGAAAAAATGGGTGACTCGGGTTACACCACGCGAAATGCATCTGCGTTCGCGACGTAAGTCCCCTCGGAGCAGTGTGACATGATGGGTCGATGTAAGCTATTTTTGAACATTTTCGAGAAACTTAAGATGCTACACTGTAAGATTTAGATAATTCTAAGCATTCTAACAACTTTTCTTACAAAATTTGGACAATTTATGTCAGCAAAGAGGGGAGGTACTCCTGGTATGCTTTCTTCCTTCTTTCAAATTTGCAGTCCTGCTTTAGCATGAACCCGCGTTCTCCCGCTTTCTGCTGGGTAAGGTGGTGGGGCGTCGTGGTTTGAGGTCTCCCCGACGTCCCCTTCGAGCTCTTCCTCAGGGTTTCCCTTAAGAAAAAATTTTACCTAGGTAAATTTAGAACACTTGGCGAATTTCATACTTTAGAAGTTAGTTAAGGTGGCAAATTTTTTCTTTTATAAAAGTTCATATATAGTACCTAAGGCGAATTTTTTACTAGGGACATTGTAATATCTATAGAAAGAAAAAAAAAAACTTCCATTAATATTCGACAAGTTTATTAGATGCATAGCTTTGGAAATATAGTGTAACTAAAAAACACTAATGGAAAGTTTTTTGCTACTCGATTGCAGTAGAAACAACTTAATAATATGAAATTAAACAAGTGAAGCCCTATTCATTTGGCAAGTTAATAATCTTGAATAATAAAACACCATTGAATCACTATTCAAGTTAGTAAGAAACAAAATAACATCATTGGAGTCAAAATCCATTTGGTTGCACTATTCATCAACCATTACTCTACAATAGAAAGTATTATAACTGCTATATTAATCTAGTAAATGTGAACCTGATGTCAAATATAGAACCCTTAGCAATGGTAGACATAGACATTGCAGGAAATGCTTGAGGTGCCTCTCGATTCCAATCCTTTCATATGCAAAGATGGAGTTCCCAGCGAGAGAGGAGGTGGATTGAAGGAGTTGATTGTCACGAACTTGTGAATTACTTGAGGCTTGCAACGATGAGATTTGCTAGCTTGCTTCATGCCAAGCATGGCAAAATTCCGACTTGGGAAGATCAATTTGTTCTGTTAGAAGTCAAAATAGTTATACACACAACGAGAAGAAAGCCAATCATAAAAAAACTTGGGAACTTACCATCACCTGTAAGATTTTCCCACTCTCTTTCTCAGCTCGCAATCCTGGTTGCTTTTGTGTAGATAAGTGTGCTTGAGAAGAGTGTATCGACGGGGCATCGTAATAAGGACTACCATGAATTGTGCTTTTGCATTGTCCGGAAAAATGGAAGGGCGCAGCGATGAAAAACCACGAGGTAAAGTTAGATTTATATCATGGTACTTGAAACTGACCTATTGCTGAGTTATTCCATGCTGTTGGGATATATTTGCAAATGGAAATGAGAAAGGAGGAAAGCTAATCTGTTGCATAACAGCTTGTAAATACTGTGCCTGCGTTGGTGTCTTGGTGTGCAAAGAATTGCCAAAGACGCCTTACGCAAGAAGAGCAGCTTCCTTGCCAAAGATTCACGTGGCCCTTTTAGGAGTAGCCATAAATCTACTCCAACTACAAATGAAATTTCAATTAATGAAATAGTCAGTTTTTATGTTAAAATAAAACAGTTAATAAACTTTGTCTCTTTCAAAATTTATTTACAGAACTGATATGCTTCTACAGGAAAAAATGTTTGGCCTTATATATCTACAATTTCAGGCAATGTAATGAGCAAATTAACAAAAGAAAGAGGGTTAGTATTGACCTTCAAATGCCAATGTCTATTATGAAAATCCACCTTGTAGCAGTGAGGGAGCCAGTCCTCTGCTGGCATGCTGCAGAAACTTCTTAAAGGTAGGCTGGTTTTCCTTGACATTTTCACATTTCTGAAAACAATAAGAATAGGTTAGGCAATCCCTAAGCTACACTTTAGTTCAGATCATATTTAGCATCTTAACTGTTATATTAAAGCTCCAGTGTTCCACTTCTGGCAGTATATCTTAGTCAAACAGGGGCAAGCATATGGGACTTGTTCACCGGATCTTAGCTAGCCCTTCTACATTATCCACCTATTAGTAATCCGATTCACACCTTTTAGAATCCATTATAAAAGCCTATTAATTTCTTTACAGTTCATATCATAAACCCTATATATTTTTATTTTTTAAGAAAAACATCAAAATGGGCATCCCTGTTCTTCCATAGCATAAACCCTATATCTTTTATAAACAAAATCGAAATGGGCAACCCTGTTCTTCATAAAGCAAAGATATTTTAGCAACGAGTCCATCCACACTTTATATTAGCATCAACAGGCCAGTATCATGCTACAGTAGTATTTTTAGCTATATCTCAACTAGAAAACCTCACTTACTTACCACAAGAATAGAGTCCACCCTATTCTTAGCTCTGATTTTACATGAATCATATACTAAAAATACATGATTCAATCAGATATTCATAATGCTCCATCAGCCATCTCTAGCCTTGCTATATTTTACAGAAATGAAGCCAGGATGTTGCAATGTTAAATCCCATGCAAATCCATATCTTTATCATTACGTGGCAAGCAGTTTATTCTAGTCTAGCAAAGCTCAAAATCCATTGTGTAACATGAGCATAAGCAAGAATAAGTCTTCTTTAAGAGATTAAAAGATGGAAATACCAACAGAGCCGTTTAACGAAGCTCCAGAATGTCAACGTATCACCTTTAAGGAAAAAAAATATAATTATTATGAAAGCTAACCTGAGTAGAGGCGCCTCCAAATATTAACATCCGTTTGCTTCATATGTCTGCATCCTTTTTCTGCCTTATGCAAAGTCGGACCATAGCATAACAGAGAATCAATTTTGCCAAGGCATTTTCATGGATAATGCCTTTGGTATTCCACAGCCTTGATAATGAACAGCTGCCACAACCGTCCAAGCATAGGAGCCTTTGTACTAGGTCTGGATAATCCAGAATGTTGCAATGATAAGAATAGGTTTAGTTACAGACCTTTAACACATCCAGATAAGCTTTGCAATAGCAGGTTTCTTTTGATCCTTTAGTAAGTTTTCTTCTCCAATAATGCAATCACATCAAACATAGGCAAGATTTACCATAAAGCATTGTCTGGCACCCATAAAGAACGTGATCAGAAGAGTTGAATAAAAAGGATGGCATGAAGAATAGCGTTGCAGCTCTACCAGAATCCCTCAATAGCTTCGTCTTCCTAGAACTCTTAGGTAACAACCGCTACTGGAGGTAAGAGGCGAATCAACCCTAAATATAAAGACCTCTAATCGAGATAAGGGCGAATAGTGACAATCCGACCATCATTTTCAAGGCGATTCAAGCTGGGTGGGAACCTAAGCGTTCGAAAGATGGGCGAAAATAAAAAATCATATTTTGTACAAAACCTACTCCAGATTCGTATTCAATTTTAAAAAAACCCTTAAATATAGCATATAAGCGAATATTCGCCCCTTAAGGGAAACCCCGCTCTTCCTCCTCCTCGTTCCCACCTACTTCCTCCACCTCTTCGTCCTCCTCCTCCTTCTGCTTGCTCCTGATGAGGTTCTTCAATGTGGATGGTTCCCCTGGACCGATCTTGGTCCCTTTTGGACCGTTTCTCCCTTCTCCTGGCCTCCTTCTCTCGCTCCCTCTTCTTCCTTACCGCCTGATCTTCCGGCCATTCCGCCACCTTCTCCTTTCCCTTCGTTTTGCTGGGTCCGACCTCTTCTTGATGCTGCTGCTCCTCCTCCTCCTACTGCTCCTCTTGCTGCTCTTCTTCCTGCTTTCCTTGGCTCGGCGAGGGCGTGCCGAGCGCGACAGTTTTGCCGGTCCGCTGGGTGGCCTCCGACGAGCTGTTGTGCGTCCGTTCATGGGAAGTGTGAAAAGTTTCGTCCGTGGAGCTCTTCTTCCTCCCTCCCAGGCCTGAGGTGCTCTGAGATATTCTTGCCGCTCCCCACTTCCATCTCTGTCGTGGAAGGTCTCTGCTTGGGGCTCATGTATTTCCTTACTGTGCATGTGGTGCGAGCCATGTCTTTCGTTGCAAGAAAGTGGATGAGCTTAAGTTGGAGATCAAGAGAGAGAGGTTGGTGGTGTGTGTAGGAGAATGGGACCCTAAAATGATATTTAAAAAGGAAAAGATGCTCTTAGGGCTAGAAATATTTTTTTACTATTAATACCCCTATTAATTAGCGACTATATATAGTTATTTCTTTATTATAATTAAAATTTGAATTTTTCCGAACAGTTTGGTGTGTTAATTTTGGATTTGCGTCATTTTTCACCTGGGTCTCGAATTGGGATGATTCTTTAATCCATTTTGGCTGAAATTTGATGCTCATGTATAATTTCCACTCCAATCTTAGTAGAATGTTAATTCGACTCATTATTTTTCCTTGCGTCTATAATTTAGCCTAAACTTTATGACCCTACCACTTAGGAGGGAAAAAAAATTCTTCCATTTTTTGAGGTCCAATGCTGGAATTTCCATCCCATGCTCTATTAGGCCGGTTAGACTACTAAGTCAGGGATATGTTCACTGCTAGCTCTTTCTCAACCAAGAAATTTAGTTCTAGATAAATAATGAAGATACATCTTAACCTAATCACATGCATCTAACTTACAGTTAGGGTTCATTGATTAGGGTTCCAAACCTAGACTGAGGGTTCTAGGAAGGCTCTACTAGCAAGATAAGATACTAGCTCATTTGGAATCCTGGGTTCCAGATGATCTACCTATGAAGCTACTATGAATACCTGCTCTGGATGAACTTCCTCCAACTCTTGGAGTCTCCATGACTTGATGATGAGTCGAGTGATACCTCCTCCTTCTGATGGCCATGCTACCTTGGGGCTGTCGATCTGAGCTATGCCTCAATGAACGGTGTTCGAAACGGAGTTCCGAGCGAAGAATAGGTCTCAAGGTGAGTGGAGCCAAAAAGTGGCCTAGGGTTAGGGTTAGGGTTAGGGTCCATAGGTTATGGTTCCATGTGATTGCCATGTGGCTCCAATGGGGTGCTTCCATGTGGTAGGTACCCACTAGGTTGAGGCCATGTGGAAATGGCCTTAAGCCTAAAGTTGGTTACGTTATGTAAATAACTTGGCCATGCTCCCTTTTCCACCTATTATGGTATACAAAGCTATAATGATAGATTTGTATGGTGACAGGGCCTAGAAATATATATGGCCTATATTTTCGGGGAACGCCACATAATACGACTTGTACCTACTGTCCCCAATGAGCAGGGTGTTCTCAACCTCAAACCTTGGGAATATACGGTAAACCTTACTCAATTCCTTCAAGAAAATGGGCTTATTCTTGATCGACAACCCTGTATTCGTGCATTCATTTTGGTTCCATACAAATAGAAACTTTGAAGCAAATTCTGATGTGCCATGACTGTAAACTAGAATTGTGATAATATACTAGACCATAATGCAACCACGAAGTTATCGAGGCACCAAAACATAAACTCTCTAAATCCCGGCCTTAAAATGATAGTCTTCTGCTTGTTCAGTCGCTGCAAGACAACATCAGGTTCCTTGGTTGATGGTATGAGCTCATTCTTATCATAAGAAACCTACCAACAACACCGTTGAAGTAAAAATAATGAGAAATTCTGGACCTTGTACTCCTCCTAATGAGAGGTGGAGGCACAGGGCTCGATGACACTTCTGCTTCAGGAACTTGCACTTTTGAAGGAGTGGTTACAGAGAAAGACTTCCCTGCATAAATATAACAGTTGGAAACTTTCAAATATTGAAACAGTTACAGAAATTGACTGTCTGTACTTACAAACACCAACCTGATGCTTTCTGCTCTCTGATTTCATCAGCTTTGTTCTTTTCCTTCCTATCTTCTCCCACATTTTCACCCACTGCTGCAACTTCTGTGTTACTCTTGGCAGCAACTGCACTTGCTTGAAAGCACCGAATATTACTTGACCAAAAAAAATGTGACGACAAGATTTATAAACTAATATTCGTACCTGCCACTAAGGAGTCCTGATCTGGTTCATTATTCTCTCTCATATTGCAGCATTCTACTGGTACAGCTGTATGAAACTATATATAATTTAGACATCATTGCCAAACAATATTAATCATGTATCAGAACAATACCACCTTTAGATACATGGTCATAAGTTGGCGTCTTCTCCTTCACATCTGTTTCTGTTGCTTCTGAGTCAACTGCAAATTCAATAATTGCCAAGCTAGTGTGTAAGTAAAATAACAAAGCTGTAATTTGACTGTTTTACCCCTGAGTTTTTCTTCCTTTTCTGCTGTTATCACATATTTGGATACTTCTTCATAGTTTTTTCATATTCTTGTGCAAACTCGTTGCCACAAAAAGCATGCAACCATGGGGAGGACATCATGTGTTGACATTTGCAACAACACTTTCTTGTATGCCTCCAACAACACATGAATAACTGTGTAATTCCGAAATAGAAAGGAGATCTTAAACTACAACAACCCAATGATACCGGTGACTGCATTCAGCTAACACAATAGGAAAAGACCGCCCCTGCCACTGAAAGGAATGTCCACAATAGGGACAGCCTGTGTCTCCTTCTACTTCTGTTGCTAATGGTAGAGGCGGTAATGCTGGATCAAAAGGAAAAGAACTTTCATCCCCCTCCATGCACAACTGAAATCTCTAAAATCTTGGCTCTAGCTCAAATATGTTCTCAATGGCTAGCTTTGTTTCAAAGGCCACATCATCCATCTCCTTCTTCAAAGATCTAATGCCAGGTAAGATTCTTTCATTAAGATCCTTCTCCTTCAACCTATTAATGTACATGATACCTGCTATAGTTTCAGGTTGCTTCTTCGTGACATCTTCATTTTCCTTGATTTCAAGCTTGACCCTTCCATTTCCAAGTTCAAGAAGTTCAATTTGCCTTTCGAGTTTTCGCTGATTCCCTTCACCATACTGAGGTTTGGCTTTAACAGCCGTTAAAAGCCTGTTCTATACAGTGATGCCATGTAATAAGTTGCGGACATGTATTAGTAAGCTGTATCATAACACAATTCGATATACATCATTTTTGCCATCATACAATAACACATAACAGCACACAACACAACACAACACAACACCACACATCATATTTGCCATCATGTTTTTCATCATACCAACCTTGCTACAACATATCATATTTGATATCATACTTGCCATCTTATTTGCCTCATAACACAACTCATCATGTTTTACATCATAAATTGCCACCATACTTGTGATGCAATATAATATCATATTCACATTTACATAACACAAACGTGTCAATCCATCACATTAATTTGTAATATATTCCAACCACAATAGACCAACAGTACAGACTATGCTGCATCTTCATACCACGCGTTCTCATTGCTGCATCTCTCCACACTATGATAAGAAGAATCATCTCACAATATTTACACTATTTTTTTAGGTCCATCACATCACTTTGGTGTTTCTACACGGTTAGT
Source organism: Isoetes taiwanensis (assembly GCA_021234155.1). Taxonomy (NCBI): domain Eukaryota; kingdom Viridiplantae; phylum Streptophyta; class Lycopodiopsida; order Isoetales; family Isoetaceae; genus Isoetes; species Isoetes taiwanensis. Next base: position 40,240,454 of record JAJEKV010000002.1, read on the forward strand.
CATGTTTACGAGATCTGATTGCAGTTTCATGGATGCACCATTCTTTGTTTGACCATGCTGCATCCTTCATATGTTTGACATCAATTGTCTTGGTCTGATTCTATAGGGTGTATAACTTATTAGGTTGATTTTTTGTCAGTTTCCATGTAGTTTGTGTTCGGCGTCGACCTTTGCATAAACTTTGTCCACCATCCCCATTAAAATATTCTACATTTTCTCTCCTTCTGAACTTTTCCTTAGTTACATTTCATTATCAGTAGGTGATTCGTGTTAGTGTACCATATGACTTTTTATCTAAGCTTTTGAATCGCATATCTTTATTGTTTCCCCGGCATAGTAGTGGGCCATTACATCTCTCTTTCCTACCACAATTAATACTTTTCAATAAGCTTTGCTTGCATTAGGTAGTCGTTTTTGCTTAGGATCTCAGGTTTCTCCATCGTTGGTCTTTTGGTACCATTTGTGGTGGTCGTTAATATTTGGTCGTTTTGCAGAGGTTTTACCTTGGTGGTATTTTGGAAAACAATTTGCCCATGTTTACATAGCTTTGCCAGGGCCAGATCTCAGTTTGCATTCGCATGTATTATGGCTTGATCTGTTGAAGTTTCTAGATTGATGTTTGTGAGTTTTAGTTGCATATTTTATGTTGTATTCCCTTATGTGGCTTGTTCCTTGTCATTGTTACGACCACCCAACCATGTGTCCCTTCAAATTTTTGACTCATTGATTTCTTTCCATTGCTCTTAGTGTTCTTATCTCATGAGATTCTTAGTTGTAGTTTGTTCATTACCCAATGCCTGATCGGTTCCTCTGGCCCTTTCTTTTCTCGTGTCGTTCTCGGTTATAGTTTGTTCGGTCGCCCGATCTGTTCCTCTCGCCCTTCAATTCCTATTGCCTTGAGTCATATTCGTCCCACCTCACTCCGTCTTGCTCTATACTTGGTAGGTTTCTTTAGTTTTATGCATGTTTCCTTCTTATCGCTTCTTCTATCCTGGTTTAGGCACCTAGAGACCCTTGTCCTTTGCATGTGACATCTATAAGTTCCTTTGATCAAGTTATGTACATTAGCACCTTCTTGAGAATGTTGTTCAGTGTCTTAGCCTTACTGTTTGACCATCCTCTATCTGATCTCCACATTCTTTACCAAGCTTCCCATAAGTTGTTCATTTCTCATCTAGTTGATTCTTGTGACCATTGGAATTTTTGGCATGGCTTTTGTATCCTTGGTGTTGGCTATAGATTGTGCCTGTTTTGGGAATGGGTGTTCAACTTAGGCTTGGCTTCCATTGGTGTCGTTTGGCTCTTTCAACATTATTGTTCCTGTTGTGTCAGTGGATGCTATTGCTCTGGTGTTTTCACTTAGTTGGTGTTGTTCATTATGTTGTTCTCTTGGGTCTGCTAGCCCCTCTATGTCTATTTTCGACTATGCCATATTGTTCGGTTTATTTTTTTTTCTCTGTGTTCTGCCTTGCTTTCCGCTTCAAGCATCTTGTTCCTTCAGTTGCCCTCTATAGCATATTACACCACTCTTCTCGTTGGAATTGTCCCATCTGTCTGGTTGCATCTTGGTGTTCTTTGCTCGTAGGATTCTTATGTTGTTCTTTCATCCAATTGCGAGTTTATTTCTCTTACCCCCCCCCCCCCTCCCCCCCCGGTTTGGCAGCAAGATTCTATGCTCCTCTCTTCCTCAATTCATTTCTCCTGCATGTTCTATCTAGTTCTCTCTAGTCATTCGCTCGGTTTGGGATGTTCGCCAGGTTGTAGTCCCTTGATGTCATGTTCCACATGTGCCAGATAATTCTATTTCACTTCTTGGGATTCGTTGTTCCAGTCTCTATAGTTATGTCTAGTCCTCTATATTGCTTCATTAGTCTCAAGGATGTCTTGTATTATGTTGCTATGCTTGAGAGTTCGCTTGGTACCATTATACATATATGATTTACATTGGAATTTAGTCTTTGTTTTTAGTGTTTCGTCACTATGGTTTTCGCTCTAGTTTGTTGGTACATTGATTCTTATGTTTTGTTGTTCATGTGCTCTTTTTGGTGGTTATAGTTTGTTGTATGTTTGGTGTTCATGTCTGTTTGTCTTTTAGGCATTCCATTTTGCTTCTTCTTTGTTAAATCATGGTTAGTTCGCATCATTTTTAATCTGGTATCCTCATGCCTCCATCTCCCCTCCCACTATTCCTTGCTAGGTTTTGCATTCGATGGCTAGTTTTTCATCTTCTTAGCTATTTTCTTGCCTCGGCTCTCTCGGGTTCGTCAATCTCATTCAGCTGTTGTTTCACCTTTGGTGCACCTTTGGTATTGGTTGCTCCTCGTATGTTTTTGACATCCTTTGTTTCTTAGTCATTCCCTATCAGGTCACTCCAGTTCCAAGTCATTTCTTTATCACCCAATTTTCATAAGTTTTATAGTTGTTTCCCATTATGGCTCTTTCTGCATTTATGCAATTAAGAAGTCGCTTGCCCTCTTGGTGATCTGTCTTGCTCTTGTCTCCTTTTAGTGCTATTGCTCTAGTCATTTCTCTCAGTTAGGGTTGTTCATCATATTGTTCTCTTGAGATTGCTAGCCCCTCTGTGTCTATTTTTGACTGGACCATATTGTTTTTACTTATCTCCTATCTCTACATTCTGCTTTCATTTCTGCCCCAATCGTCTCAGTTGCCCGCTATAGCTTATTGCACCATTCTTCTCATCTGGATTGCTCCATTGGTCTGGTTGCTTCTTGGCATTCTTTCCTTTATAGGATTATTAGTTTGTTCATTTGTCCAATTATGCAAGGTTTCCGATGTGAGCTGTCTTATATGTTGTTACTATTCTTGAAAGTTCATTTAGGACCATTATGCATGGATGATATATGTTGGAATTTAGTCTTTGATTTCAGAGTGTTTGTCATATGGTTTTTCTTCGTTATCATTGTTGATGCATTGATCATCCAATTTGTTTTCATGTGCACGTTGTTGTGGCCGTAGTTTGTGGTTTGTGTTCTGTTTTTTGAGCCTTAGTTGTTTATGCATTCCATTTGCCCCATATTTTTTGCTTTCTTCTTTGTTAATCGTGGTTGGCTCGCATCATCTTTATGAAGTTTGTATCATTTGTCTCCGTCTTTCTCCCACCATTCCTTGTTAGGTTTTGCATAATATTCTCACCTTTTGTCTCGCCCCAGCTCCCTTTGGGTTCATCAACCTCATTCGGCAGTTGTTTCTTTTTTGGCATGGCCATGGTATCGATTGCTTCTCCTATATTATACTTTGTCGTTCTCTACCAGGTCACTCCAGTTCCAAGTCAGTTCTTCATCACACAAAGGTCTTAGTTTCATAGTTGTTTCCCATGATGTTTCTTTTCTGCATCTCTGCCGCTAAGAAATCGCTTGCCCTCTCTGTGATCTTACTTGTTTTTGCTCGCAGTCTCGGTCTATGATTGGAGGAGGTAGGTTTCTCTTTGTGTCAGATGTTATTGCTTTGCAAAAGACCTTTTCCTAGAATGCCATGGTTCTCTTCTTATATAGAAGAGAACCATCATTCTGGGGAAAGGGACGTCTGTTTTGGCGTCACGCTATCTTGGGCATCAGATCTATCTATGGCCTGAGCCTTCTATGGCGCAGGTTTTCTTTGGCTCTGTCTACTATATACCCATGTTGCCCGCTAGCATTCCTCATCGGCGTTTCCTTTGAGCTGAATTCTGTTGGTTCTAGAGTTTCTCCCCTCCCTCCTTTGAGTCTAGTCACCTGGTGTCGGCTCGTCTTAACATCTGATGATTTCTTCTCGTTCCACCTAGTGAGGGATGGATCGACTCTTCTCCTCTATATCTTTGTGGGTGGTGGCCTTTACAATTTCCCAGCATAGCACTTGTCGCTTCTGGATTGCACCAAAGGGCAGACCCCCGCGGTCGGGCCTAGACTGACTCTCTCTCTCTCTCTCTCTCTCTCTCTCTCTCTCTCTCTCTCTCTCTCTCTCTCTCTCTCTCTCTCTCTCTCTCTCTCTCTCTCTCTCTCTCTCTCTCTCTCTCTCTCTCTCTCTCTCTCTCTCTCTCTCTCTCTCTCTCTCTCTCTCTCTCTCTCTCTCTCTCTCTCTCTCTCTCTCTCTCTCTCTCTCTCTCTCTCTCTCTCTCTCGGTCATCTTTGCTCGCTCCTCGGAGTGTATGCAGCGACATTTGGATGGGCTGGCCCGCTTTTGTGATGCATCCGGGATGCAAGTAAATCTGGAAAAAACAAATGTTATGACAGTAGGGGCTTTTTAAGGTGGGTGACCTCTTTTAGATACAAGAACAATCCGGTAAGTATTTGTGATTCTTATAAATACTTAGGGCTGATTTTCCATAGAAACCACAGATGGAATGCGTGCATTGCCCAAAGAGTAGATGGGAGCCACAAGGCTCTTTATGCCATGCAGAGCTTATGCAGAGAGGCACATTTATGGTCATGGCAACTCAAAAGAAACCTGTTTGAATCGTTAGTACAGAGTGTGGCATTGTATGGAAGTGAGATTTGGGGACCTACTCTTCCACAAGGCTTATGGGATGATCTTGAACAGATTTTGAAGAAGTTCATAAGGCTCGAATTGGGGGTTAAATCACAAACTCCCTACCCAATGATGTTAGCAGAATGCGGCCTGCTTCCTCTAGAAGGAGAGGCCATGATACGGTGTATCCAATTTCTGAAAAAAGTGCTTCAAATGGATAACACTAGGCTCCCATGCAAAGCTCTTAATGCTAGTAAGGAAAAAGGTTGGTTTCATGATGTGGTATGCTGGCTTGGCAGATGGGACATCCAATGGCAAGAGGCAATAATAGTAGATGGGGATTTAAGGCAATGGATTCGCGACAAGGTCCAAAGGAAAATGTGGTCCCAGCCTAAAACAAAGATGATCCTATACAGGCAACACATGAATCCAAGTCTGGCAGCGGCTACTTATCTAAAAGATAATATCTCGATAAAAAAAAGACATACACTTGGCAGGATTCGCCTTAGTTCGCACCACTTGGGTGTGGAAACAGGTAGATGGGGGCATATAGTTCCGAGATCAGAGAGATGGTGCAAAGTTTGTGGGGAAGAAGAAGTGGAAGATGAAACTCATACACTACTTAAATGTGGGGCTTACCATTTACTACGGGTCCAACATGGTATATTAGCTGATGATCTCCAAAGCTTTTTCCTATTGGAAGGAGAGAAAACTAGTGCCTACTTGATAGAACTTTTACAATATAGAGGGATTTGTTTAAAAAGATTGAATAGTCTTCTTGATGAAGAAGACACATTTAGTGAGAGTGACGAGCAAGATGAGGATTCTGAGACTCATCTGCTCTTTTATGATTGTACCTAAAAAATTGGGTTTGTCTTTAGGCCTTTTAGGCCTCCCAAGGACTCAATACACACTTCACTCTCTCTCTCTCTCTCTCTCTCTCTCTCTCCCTCTCTCTCCCTCTCCCTCTCCCTCTCCCTCTCCCTCTCCCTCTCCCTCTCCCTCTCCCTCTCCCCTCTCTCCTCTCTCTCTCTCTCTCTCTCTCTCTCTCTCTCTCTCTCTCTCTCTAGGGTATCATTGTGGAACATCAATGGGAAAGCAAAAACAGTGGCTGCTCTTATTGATGTTCTCATATCTTGGGATGTGGTGTTTTTGGTGGAAACTCATGAGCATGAAGAAGAAGGGTTACCAGATCTACCAGGTTTTGTGCTTCTGCATTCTGTGTGGAATAATAAGGGGTGGAGACGAAAAGGGTTTGGAGGAGTTGCTTGTTATGTTCGGGATACAATGACAGAGTATTTTAAAATTGTCAAGAAGGATTCATCTAAACAATATATATGGCTGGAATTCAGCAAGGATAGCAAGAGAATATACATAGCAGGTTGTTACTTTCCGCCACGAGAGTCTCCAACATATAATGCTGGCGATATGGATAAGGATGATCCTTTCCATTACTTGGAGAATGATGCTCTGCAGTTAGAAGAATTGGGTGACATTATTCTAATGGGAGATTTTAATGGCAGAATTGCGCACAAGCAGGCTTATATAGCTGCTGGTTCTGGGGATCCAGTATGGATGGAGGGACTCGATGATGCGAAATTAAGAGAGGAGGGATTGTATCGAGACACGGAAGATGCGAATGAGGATGTGCAGCCGCAAGGTACTCATTTACTAAGCATGTGTAGTGGTCTAGGCTTGGTTGTCATTAATGGCATTAAAAAATTTCCATTGTCTCGCAAGTGTACCTCAGTTGGGCCTACGGGCAGAGGGCTTAGCGTCGTGGATTTAGCAATGACAAATATTAAAATGATTGATGATATTCTGGACTTCTTTGTTGATGATTCTGTAGCCACATCCGATCATTATCCAATTGTTATGCATATACAAACTAATAGTTTGGTATTGAGCAAGGCAAGTGAGAGAGGGGCTGTTATGCATATGGGAGCAGCTAAAAGAGATATATACAGGCAATATTGTGAGGAACAAGCGAACAGCATGTCATGGCCAGAGGGTGATGCAGTGGAGTTGGATAGAATGTTGACATCCATGTTTATGAATGCAGCAAATGAATGTTTTCTATCTGAAAGGAGAAGGAAGGCGCTGCCATGTAATGGCTGGTACGATAAGGAATGTAGAGAAAAAAGACTGGAATTTAAAGATGCATGTCCGGAGAGAAAACACCAAGTTAGGAAGGAATACCGTAAGCTAGTATAATGCAAAAAGAGATGGTATTACAGCCAAAAACAAGAAGTCCTGGTGGAGGTTTAACTGAAGAATCCTAAGAAGTTTTGGTCCCATTTGAAAAATAAAGGACAAAGGAGTTGTGCACTAGAAGTGAGGCAGTTAGTAGAACAGGTGAGCAAATTGTATCACATTAAGGGCTTGGATGATCAGATGGAAAAAAATGGACCACTTTTAGTGTTTACTGAGGAGGACATAGTAGCAGGCATACAGAAACTTTCTTGTGGAAAGGCAAAGGATGCTTTTGGGCTAGTATCAGAAATGGTGAAATGGGCAGGCAAGACTACCACACAGGTTATCACTAAAATGATGAATGCGGTTATGGTACACGGGTTTCCTACATCATGGCAGATTAACCGGGTTACACCTATTCATAAAACTGGAGACATTAAGGATCCAAATAATTATCGTATGGTGATGGTAAGCAGTCTTTTCTCTAAACTGTTTGCTACTATTGTTGAAAGAAAATTGAGTGTATGGGCTGAAGAAAACAATAAAAGAGCATTTGGACAGGCGGGGTTCAGACCTCAAAAATCCACTCTTGATCACCTGGTTACCATTAGAGCCGTCACTGAATCTGTTAAGAAAACTAAGAGACCGCTTTTTGCATTATTTGTGGATCTTACGAAAGCATTTGACATGCTAAGAAGAAAGAATATATGGGAATACATGAGCACTATTAAGGTGCCAACAGAACTCAGAAATGCAGTAGCAACGTTATATGAAAGGGTAGTGGTGCGCTTGTCATCCCCGTTATATGACCAATGCCAAGATGAAACAGTTAGCAATATTGGGGTCAAGCAGGGCTGCCCGCTTTCTCCCACGCTATTCGGCATCTATATTGATCAGCTAGAAGAATGGTTGCAAAAAAATGGAGGGGCAGGCACCACGATTGCAGGGTATGTACTCTTACTCTTATTATATGCTGATGATATTGTAATTATGGCTAGGATTGCAATTGACATGCAAAGACACATCAATGCACTCGCTTCATTTTGTGAGCATACGAGCATGCAGGTTAACTTAAGTAAAACCAAGATTTTGGTTTTTGGGATGAGGACACCCAAATTTCAGTTTTTCTATAATGAACAGGAAATTGAAATATGTGACACATATAAATATCTTAGGCTGATAGTGGATCATAACTATAGTTGGAATAAAGCGGTGGAACAGAGAACAAATGCAGGGCTTAAAGCTCTGTATGCAATGCAGAGAAAGTGTAAAAAGGCAGAGATTGTGGATTGGAAATTGAAAAAAATGCTTTATGAAGCATTGGTGCGTACTGTGGTTTTATATGGGTGTGAAGCATGGGGACCGGGGCTTTCACTTGAGATGTGGAAAAAAGTGGAAAAAATACAGAAAAAGTTTTTGTTGGCAGAATTGGGAGTTCAAGTGCAGACCCCATATCCTATGATGCTAGCGGAGGCAAGTTTAATACCTTTGGAAGCAGAAGCTCTTTATCAAACAATAAAATATGTGATTAAGGTACGGGAAATGGATACGGACAGATTGCCTAGACTTGCGATGATACAGAGTAGTATGAAAGGGTGGTTTGCTGACATTGGAAAATGGCTTGATAAGTGGGGTATGACAATGGATGGAATACCAGAGGATATCAAAGATTTACGGGGATGGTTAGAGATAAAAGTACGCCATGCTCTATGGAGGAACCCGGGATCTAAGATGGAGTTTTATAGAAATTCAATAAATCCTGAACTAGAGGAAGCATTGCACCTGAGAAGTAAAATTTCATGTTATAGAAGGAGATTAATATGCAGGCTACGCTTAAGCTCACACCATCTAGGCATAGAAGTGGGAAGATGGGGGCATCTTCCCAGAAGCAGACGCACATGTAAGGTATGCGGGGCAGATGAAATATAAGATGAGGAGCATTTAATATTGAGGTGTCCAGCGTATCAGAATTTAAGGCGAAGATTTGAAATACCACAAGGGGTTTCGTTACATAGTTTCTTTAAGTTACCAATTGATAATGTATGTAATTACTTGATTGATGTCATGAAGATGAGAGAAATGTCTATAAAAAGCTATAAACATTTATTAGATATATATATGGAGGAGGGAGATGAGGAAAATGGTATTGGATTGGAGCTTTGTACTTGTTGATATGTCTTCTAGACCTGATGGTCTCACAGACAATAAATAATCATTTCATTCTCTCTCTCTCTCTCTCTCTCTCTCTCTCTCTCTCTCTCTCTCTCTCTCTCTCTCTCTCTCTCTCTCTCTCTCTCTCTCTCTCTCTCTCTCTCTCTCTCTCTCTCTCTCTCTCTCTCTCTCTCTCTCTCTCTCTCTCTCTCTCTCTCTCTCTCTCTCTCTCTCTCTCTCTCTCTATGGCGCACAAGACTAGGGCAAAAAAAGAGTTTTTAGGGGCTCCACTAGGACGATGGTTCCGCCCGGAGTTTTCACGGGGGAGAGGCTGCAAAAGCGACAAGAGGGCTCGTAATATTATTAAAAGGACAAAAGAGGTCGGCTTTGCGACCTTTGCGACCTGATTGGGAAAAATGGGTCGGATTCAGAAAGCTCAGCAAGTTCGGCTGAGTCTTGTGGGCTCGATGGTGGACAGGTTGCAGCAGTTCCAGATGGGCCTGATGCAGCTATTCCGGCAGAATGTGGACGTGATGCAGCAACTCCGGCAGCAAGGGCAGGGCTTCCTATAAAGGCAGCTTTTGGAACGAGGGCTAGCCTCCCAGCTGTTGGAACGGGAGCTAGACTCCCAGCATCGGAAATGGGTCTGCCTAATGTTGGGCTGCAGCAGTTCGCTCCATTACAGTTCATGCCAATGCAAGGGGGGCAGGGAAATGCTTTCGTACCAATGCAGGGGATGCAGGGGAGTTCTCAGCAGCAGCTATGGCCTCAGCAGGGTCAGCAGAATGGGCAAGAATTGATGATTATGATTAGCAATTTGAACATGGTAATGCTGAAGCTGATGGAGACACTGGATCACATGAGAAAGGAGGCGGCAACTAAGGAATCAGAAACGGTATGTGCACTTCGCCAGATCTCTGAAACTCTTTTACATTTGAAATTAGAAAACAAGGAATTGAGGGAAGAAATTCTGGCCATCAAGAATAGAGAAGCAGCATCTCTGAAAGAAGAGTATGAGGATGAAGATTCCGAAACCTTCAAAGATGTGGTTAACAAGTTGAATAGCAGGATGAGTGATATCCTCGAGCAGCAAGAAAGGCAAAAACGTGCATTAAACCTGAGGATTGCAGGTCTGCCGGAGGTAGATGGGGAAATAGTAAAAGATACTGTTTCGGATTTCATTAGCAAAACATTGCAGGTGGAGGGGATAGTTGTGGAGGATGCTTTTAGAGCTGGAATGAAAGGCACAAAGCCACGTAATGTGGTGATGAAACTCTCCAACCGTGGCGATAGGCTGAAAATCCTACAGCAGAGAAAGATCCTAAAAGGGAAAAACATTTGGATTAATGAAGATCTTACCAAGGAACAATATGCATTGCATCAAGCGGAAGTTCAAAAATTCAAAGAGGCAAGACAAGAGAATAAGAAAGCAGTTTGGAGAAACGGCCGAGTGCACGTTGAGGAATAGGGATCAGAGACCATCAGGGTAATGGCATGGAACATCAACCGGCTGAATATGGAAAAGGTTGCTTCACTGGAAGATGTTCTAGCATCTGTAGATATGGTCGTTTTCATAGAGACATGGGAACACGAAGAGTGTGGATTGCCAGATATTCCGGGTTTCATAATAATGCACGCAGTGTGGAACAAAAAAGGGTGGAGACGGCGAGGATACGGGGGAATTGCATGCTACATTAGACAGGAGCTTGGCACGCAGTGAGGGTGATGAAGAGCACTAAACAATACATATGGGTAGAGTTACCGGGAAAGGGGCAGAATATATACTTGGCGGGATGTTATTTCCCACCGCTAAAGCAAGAGACATGCAAACTATATGGCTCAGACATGGATGACTCGCTGCAGGCTCTTGAACAAGGCATCTCTAGTTTCTTGTCTTCAGGACAAGTGGTGCTCATGGGAGATTTTAATGCTCGTACATCTCGAAAACAAGCGGCAATATCAAGTGGGGGTGGAGACCCTATATGGGTGGAACAATTGGATGACATTGAGGTATGTGAAGCTGGATGGGGTCGGAGCTCACAGGACCGGGACCCATGGCCCACTCCTATGGGAAATGCCTTGCTAAGCATGTGTAGCGGCTTGGACCTTCTCATTTACAATGGTACGAGCAGATTTCCAGACACTGATAGATGCACTTGCCGAGGTAAGAGTGTGGTGGATTACTTTTTGGCTGGTGCACACTTTGCAGACCAGGTGGTAGACCTGCGAATTTTAGAGGAACGAAGTGAATCAGATCATGTACCAATCATAGCCAGTTTTGTGACAATAGGTATGACACATCAGAGACTTGACCACACTGTTCTTGAGAAGATACATGCGGATAACAGAAAAGCAGAATTGTATCTTTCTGCTTTTGAAAAAAGAATAGAGCATGTTACATGGCCACAGGGGGCAACAGAGATGAGCTCTGTATTGACGTCTCTTATATTAGAAACCGCTAGGCAATGCTTTGTGTCATCGCGCAGGCAAAAGGGTCTCCCATGCAATGGCTGGTTTGATGCCGAGTGCAAAGAGAAAAGAAGGCGGTACAAAGCGGCACATGGTCAGGACAGAATGCAATGTATTAAAGAGTTTAAAACTCTGGCAAAGAAAAAGAAAAGAGCATTCTTGCAACGCAAACAGGAAGAGATGGTCCAATCATTGCTCACGCATCCCTATGATTTTTGGAAAAAGCTCAAGCAAGGACGGCATGAAGCATCGCAGTTGCAAGCTCAGGATTTGATGCATCAAGTGAATAAATTGTACCATGTTGAGGGCATTCAGGAAGACACGCAAGCTGCTAGGGGAGGTTTCACTTTCTCTGTGGAAGATGTTCAGCAGGGGTTGCAAAAACTTGCAAACAGGAAGGCGGCAGATTCTCTGGGTTTGGTGGCCGAACTTCTAAAATGGGCAGGGGAGCAGATGGTCAGTGCCTTAGTGCACCTATTGAATGCAGTGGCTAGAGATGGTTTCCCTTTGGAGTGGCAGGTTAATAGGGTGATTCCAATTCACAAAGCAGGTGACAAGGGCGACCCCAATAATTACAGAATGATTATGGTGAGTAATTTATTTGCGAAACTTTACGCTTCTATCATAGAGTCCAAGATCAGTGAGTGGACTGAAAAGCACAATGTCAGAGCCAAAGGTCAAGCAGGTTTCAGACCTAGGAGATCTACCATAGACCATCTAGTCACATTCCGGGCCATGATAGACTCTGTAAAGGGGAAAAGAAAACCGCTATTTGCTGCTTTTGTAGACTGCACCAAGGCATTTGACACAGTGTGCAGGAGCAATTTGTGGGATAGCTTGGAAAGGATAAAGGTGCCAACTGAGCACAGAGAGGCAGTGAAGATGTTGTATGAGAAGGTATGGGTGCAACTTTCTTTTCCTTTTCTTAGTGAATGTAAGGACAAGATTGATAGTAATATTGGAGTCAAGCAGGGGTGCCCGATGTCCCCAACGCTGTTTGGGATATTCATAGATGAGCTGGAGAAGTGGGTGACAGATTCAGGTTGGGGGGCACTCCTCTAGCAGGGTATGTTATCCCTCTTCTGCTCTACGCTGATGACATTGTTATGGTAGCGAGGAGCAAGGAAGAGATGCAGAAACATCTTGATACCCTGGCTGCTTTTTGTGATGCCAAGGGTTTGCGTGTAAACCTTAGCAAAACCAATGTGGTGATTTTTGGCACAAATCTGGACAAGTACTTGGGGCTGATTGTGGATAAGCATTTTAGATGGAACCAAACCGTGGAACAAAGAGTAAACGGAGGACTCAAAGCCTTTTTTGCAATGCAGAGAAAATGTGTAAAGGCAAACATTTGGAAATTTAGTCTGAAAAAGATGCTCTTCAAAACTTTAGTGCAAGCTGTAGCCCTATACGGGTGCGAAGTTTGGGGACCTGGATTACCCCTAGATCAGTGGCAAAGACTGGAAAAAGTACAGAAGAAATTTCTTCGTGCAGAGTTAGGTGTGAAGGTGCAAACTCCATATGAGATAATGCTGGCAGAATGCGGATTGTTGCCTCTGGAGTGTGAGGCCCTATGTCAATTTCTCACATACCTATGCAAACTAGGTAGCCAGGAGGAAGATAGCTTCCTTCGTTTAGCCCTCAAGGAAACTTTTGAAAAAGGTTGGTATGCGGATGGGATGACGTGGCTAAAGAAATGGGGGATTGACATTGCAAACCTGGGCAGTAATAAGGAACGGATAAGAGAATGGGTAGAGGAAACTGTACTAAATAGAATTTGGCACAATCCGGGCACAAAAATGGCACATTACAGGGAGCGCATGAACCCCCTATTGCGCGAGATGAGCTATCTAAATGAGAATCTATCTATAAAAAAGAGACATGCTATCTGCAGAATGAGAATGAGCGCACATCATCTTGAGGTGGAGGTTGGAAGATGGTATGCAGTTGCTCGCGAGCACAGAGTATGCAGGGTGTGTGGCTCGAACGAGGTTGAGGACGAAGAACATGTGATCCTGAGATGTCCGGCATATCAAGCGCTCCGAGACAGGTTTGGTATTGATGTTCCCAATCTCCTCCTATTTTTTGATATGCCAGCAACTAGATTGGCTAGCTTCTTGCTAGATGTACTACAAATGAGAGAATCACTTTTAAAAATAAGCAAAGATATCATTGGAGAGGAAGAGGAAAGAGAGCTCGATGATGAGTCACTCGATGCCGAGTGCTTGTCACATGAAGTTGTTTTTGACTATGAAACTGTACTCTCTTGACGTCTAATAGACCTGATGGTCTCAAAAGACGTAACAATATACTTCACTTCACTTCTCTCTCTCTCTCTCTCTCTCTCTCTCTCTCTCTCTCTCTCTCTCTCTCTCTCTCTCTCTCTCTCTCTCTCTCTCTCTCTCTCTCTCTCTCTCTCTCTCTCTCTCTCTCTCTCTCTATGGCGCATAAGACTAGGGCGAAAAGGAAGGATGATGATGGGGCTAAGACAGGTCATGGTGGGGCATCTTTGGCTGCTCCCAATATGGCTGTAATAGCGGAACCTGCAAAACAAGGGTTAAAAAAAGGAGAGCAACCTGCATCTGCAGCAAGTTTTGTTGTGGAGGGGGCAAAAACGGCAACAGCAGGGTCTGTATCAGAAGCATTGGGGTCTGCGGCTGAAGGGGTTGCAACAACTGTGTCTGCAGCAGCCAACTCGTCAGTACCAGGAGTAGCCAAGCTGGTGACAACAGCTGAATCAGTGTCTACAGAGGGCTCTGATTCAAGCAGTGAGGAAGATACACGGGATTTCGAAAAAACATCGGGCCAGGGCAGCATATCTCCAATCATGTCGGGGCTGATGGGCATTAGGCAGTTTCCTTCAACTGGGAGGCTTTGGAAGCACGATGGCAACAACATCTCCATTTACTGGAGAGATGGTTATGGGGCAACTGTTACAGGTGATGATGAGGATTCTGGATTCAATGGAGCAGTCTAGGAGGGAAGCGGAGCAAGCAAGAAGGGATGCAGCGATACAACAGACCCAATTACTGAAGCTACTTCAAGGTATGAATGATTCCTTGTTTGCACTAAGGAATGAGAACGCAGAATTAAAGCAACAAGTTGCAAGCATATCAAATGCAACGCACGCATCAGAGGGTGTAGAAATTGTTCGTGGCGATGGGGAAAAGGATAAGGAAGGATTTCAGGAAGCCATTGAGACGAATGAGAAGATGGAATATCTGGCAGATATGCACGAAAGGGAAGCTAAAGCTATGAATTTCAGAATTTCGGGACTGCCGGAGGAGGAAAATGAAGATACTGTGGCTACTGTTCATACTTTCCTTGCAGAAAGAATGCAAATCCAAGCACCGGTGGACATTACGGAGGCATATCGAATTGGCAAGAAAGGTGAGGGGACACGCAACATTCTGGTCAAATGTGCAAGCAAAGAAGCTAAAGCGAGACTGATGCAGAAACGGTCGGCGCTCAAGGGCCAATTTATCTGGATTAACGATGATTTAACTAGGATGCAATTTCAGCAGAGGAAAGAAGATATTGTGAAAATGAAGGAGGCTAGGGCAGCAGGAAGACGTACTTACTGGAGAGGAGGAGAAGCGGTGATAGAAGATGCATAGGAAATAGCGACCGCCAAAGTTAGTATCTTTGGAATGTAAATACCTTAAAACATAGCAAAGTATGCACTATGGCAGATCTGTTAGATGATGTAGATGTAATTTTTTTCTTGGAAACATGTGAACATGAAGAGAAAGGTCTCCCGGATATTTTTGAATTCACAATGCTGCATTCGGTATGGAATAATAAAGGGTGGAATATTAAGGGTACATGTTATGCTAGGAATGAAATTGCCCATGCATTTGTGTATTGGAACAGAAAGCATCAGCACAGTACATCTGGATTGAGCTACCAGGTAGAATGGGTAAGATCTACGTGGCCGGGTGTTATTTTCCGCCAAGAGAGTCGCCTATATATAACAAAGAGGATTTGGATAAAGATGACCCATTTTTTCATCTGGAGCAGGATATACTAACACTGAGCATGGCAGAGGAAGTAGTATTGTTAGGGGATTTTAATGGCCGAACGAGAAATCAACAGGCAGCTATGGTTAGTCCAGATGGGGAAACAGAGTGGTTGGAGATGATGGATAATGATGAACTAAAAAAATCAGGCTGGAACAGGTTATCAGATGATGGTGTGAAATGGCCAACACCGCAGGGGCGTCATGTGTTGCATTTGTGTAGTGGCTTTGAGATGGTGATCTTTAATGGCACTGCTAGATACCCAGGATCAGGCAAACGTACCTGCAGAAATGCTAGTGTGGTAGATTATGTCATTACCAAACCCTCTTTTGCCGAACAACTTGTTGGTATGTCAATTGGAGATGAAAATGAAAATTCAGATCATGTGCCCATCTCTATAAAGATTAAGGTGCAATGGAGTTGTAAAGGTGAAGCGCTACATAAAAGCAAACGAGTATATTTGAAATACGACAAAGCAGATAAATATGGTGATATGTGTGAACAGAAAGTGACTTCTATTGTATGGCCTGACACATTACAAGGAAAAAGTGATGCATTATCCGAGATTTTGTTGCAATCAGCGGATAGTTGCTTTGTATCATATCGTCAAAGGATGGGGCTGCCTTGCAATAGCTGGTTCGATGCGTAGTGCAAGCATCAGAGGGCAAAATTTAGAGCGGCGAAGGGGGCAGAGAAAGCATGTGAACGGAGGATATACATTAGGCTGATTAAAAATAAAAAGAAGGCATACCTATACAAGAAACATAAGAAAATGATGGAGGAATTGCTGGTAGATCCGAAGAGGTTCTGGAGAAGGCTCAAACCCATGAAATATGGAACGGATGGGTTACATGTAGAGACACTTATGGCGCATGTACGTAAGCTATATAATGTTCCTGGAGCAGAAGCCATGATGGAGGCAAATGAAGACACATGTGCTATATCAGATACGCTTGCTTTCACTCTAGCTGATGTGCAAGATGGGCTTAAAAGGCTTGCCAATGGCAAAGCTGCAGACGTTTGTGGCCTTATGGCTGAAATGCTTAAATGGGCAGGGGAAGAAGTAGCAATTAAGCTGGTAGATATGTTTAATATGGCACTAAGAGATGGCTTTCCAACATCCTGGCAGGTGAATAGGGTGGTACCGCTACATAAATCAGGGGAACTACCGCACTATTATGGTTGGTAGTCTATATGCAAAATTATTCGCTTCTATCCTTGAGCGCAAGATAAGTGCTTGGGCAGAGGATAACAATGCTAGAGCCATTGGGCAAGCGGGCTTTAGGCCCAAAAAGTCCACAATTGACCATTTGGTTACTCTCTGTGCTATGATGGACTCAGTAGTCGGCAAGAAGAAACCACTGTATGCTACTTTTGTAGACTTTAGCAAAGCTTTCGACATGGTTAATAGGCGGAATTTGTGGCAGAGAATGGTAGACTTGAACATCCCGATTGAGCTCAGACATGCGGTAGGTGTGCTTTATGGCAAGGTTCTAGTGCAACTATCATTCCCCTTTGTGGAGTTATGTGATGAGATGGTAGAAAGCAATATGGGAGTAAAGCAAGGATGTCCACTGTCACCTACTCTTTTCGGCTTATTCATAGACCAACTTGAAGGGTGGGTACGAGCACATGGGGGAGATGGTACCGCTTTGAGAGAGTATGTATGAATTCATGCTTTTATTATATGCTGATGATGTAGTATTGCTGTCCCGGAGCATACAAGGGATGCAAAAGCATTTGGATGTGCTTGAAGCATTCTGCAAGGATAAGGGCATGCGGTGAATCTAGATAAGACCAAGGCAGTGGTATTTGGGGCAAAAAAGATGGAACATGTTCGATTCTACTATAATGATAGGCAAGTGGAAGTGGTAGAGAATTACAAATATTTGGGCCTAACCATAGATAAGAGTCCTAACTGGAATCAAGCAGTGGAACATAGGGTGAATGCAGGTCTAAAAGCGTTGTATGCTATGCAAAGGAAGTGTGCAAATGCAGAGATATGGAATTTTGAGATGAAGCGTATGCTCTACAAGGTGCTTGTCCAGACGGTTGTGCTATATGGCTGTGAAGTCTGGGGACCAGGCCTTGCTAATGATAGCTGGCAAAAAGTGGAAAAGATACAGAAGAAATTCTTTCATACGGAGTTGGGCACAAAGATGCAAACACCATATGACATGATGCTAGTTGAAAGTGGAATGATGCCACTCGAAGCTGAGGCTCTTTGCAGACTACTGCGCTATATGTGCAAAGTCCTATATGATATGCCGAGTAATAGCTTTCCTAGACTTGCCTTAGAGGAAACCAGGAATAAAGGCTGGTATGCAGATATAGACAAATGGCTTAAGAAGTGGGGGATGAATGTACAGGATCTGGAGACGCACAAAGAGGACATTAGTGGTTGGGTTCGAGATAGTTTTCTGAGTAAGTCATGGAGCGTGCCAACTGTGAAGAAAGGGTATTATAAGGCTCACATAAATCCATCTCTGCAAGAAGCATAGTATCTTAGGGAACCCATATCAGTGAAACTTAGGCATGCAATCGCAAGAATACGGTTGAGCTCACACCGACTTGGTGTGGAGATCGGGAGATGGGCAGACATTGCGCATGATCTTAGACATTGTCAGCTATGTGATACGGGAGTAGTAGAAGATGAGGCCCATGTCTTGCTTTTTTGTCGCTCGTATTCGGATATCCGGATCAAGCATGGGGTCAGTGCTATTTCGCTTGTTGATTTCTTTCGACAGGCAGGCTCATGCATTGGAGGTTGTATTGTGGACATTCTTAACCATAGAGAGGTCCTGATGAAACAACAAAGGGTGACGGAGATTGAGGTAGAGGAGCCCAGTGTGTTGTACTCTGAGGACGCACTGGATGACTTATTTTATAATTTTGAGTGCAATGTAATCGTCTCATAGACCTGGCGGTCTCGAAGACGTAATAATAAATTTCATTTCATCTCTCTCTCTCTCTCTCTCTCTCTCTCTCTCTCTCTCTCTCTCTCTCTCTCTCTCTCTCTCTCTCTCTCTCTCTCTCTCTCTCTCTCTCTCTGGCGATGGTGCATAAGACAAGGGCAAAGAAGGGGGACGTGGCTGGGTCTTCATCAAGCTCTGGTACTGCACAGTGATGAAGGATGTGGACTCCGACACCCGAAAAGATAAAAGAAGTTTAAAAAAAGCAGAAAAAGTAAGGGTTGCAAAACAATGAGTTGGGGCTGTCGGATTCAGAGTCGTCTGATGAGAGCTCGGAAGTATCTCATGTGGCAACAGGGGTTTCGTTTAGTGCGGTCGTTGAGAGATTCCGGCCCAAGCCGCAAAAATGGGGTTTCGGAGCAATGTAAACCGCGCAATGGGAGTTTCGCAAGAATACCGCTACATGGATTTCGGGAATCCAGATTTCGGCAGCAGAGGTTGGGGCAACGAATCTTCTATCTGTTTTGACAGGAGTTGTAAGGCCTGGATTGCAAATCAAGTGGTAAATTCAATAGCAGGGGCTGGAATTTCTGTGATAAATTCGGCACCAGGGATCATGTCTGAAACAACACTCTCAGCAAATATCGCAGGGATGCAATCAGTTTTATGCCAGATGTTGAATGAGATGTCGGCATCTCGAACTCTCATGCTCAAGATTCTGGAAATGATGGAGCAGACAAGAAAGGAAAATGCTGCAAAAGAAGCAAAGGTATTGGAACTCCTGCAAGGTATGACTGATTCCATTCATGTTTTGAAACAAAAAAACCTCTCTCTTATGCAACAGATAACAAACATGAAAGAAATACCTGCTGCCACATATCAGGGAGTAGATGACTATGAAAGTTTTGCAGATTTAGTTAATAAATTGAATGACAGAATGGATGATCTACTGGAAAAGCAGGAACAAGGGAAGCGGGCCTTGAATATCAGAATTGCGGGCCTACCTGAGAAAGAGGATGAAAACACTAAAGAGGAAGTTAGGGAATTTTTCAGACCATCAGGAAGTTGGGGAATAAAGACCATCAGGTTATGCGAGTGGAACATCAATGGGAAAGTAGAAGAGGTTGCATTTCTCAACGATGTTCTCGAATCTTGGGATGTTGTGTTTTTACTTGAGACACACGAGCATGAAGAACATGGTTTACCAGAATTTCACAGATTTACCTTAATGCGGCATAAGAAAAACTGGAGGAGGAAAGGCTTTAGAGGAATAGCATGCTACATTTGTAGCAACATCAAACATATGTTTTCTATAGCTAAGAAGAATTCTGTAAAGGAACATATTTGGCTAAAAGTTGCAGGTTCACATAGAAATATTTATATAGCTGGCTGTTACTATCCACCTAGAGAGTCCCCCACTTATATGGTGGGAGAGATGGATAAAGATGACCCTTTCCACCATCTGGAACAGGATGTGCTGGATCTAGGGAGACATGGAGATATCCTTTTAATGGGAGATTTTAATGCCAGAATCGCTAATGAGCAAGCTTATTTAATGGCCGGAACAGGAGATCCCATATGGATGGAAAAACTAGATGAGGCGGACTTGCAGGCAAATGGATGAGATAGAGCCACAAAGGACCAATCAAAAGATTTGCAGCCACAAGGTATGCATCTTTTGAATATGTGTAGCGGCTTAGACTTAATTGTACTGAATGGTATCAGTAAATTTCCTCAATCAAAGAAATGTACATCTAAAGGCGTTATGGGAATTGGATTCAGTGTTGTTGATCTGGTTATGACAGGGATTCATATTGTGGATAGCATTAGTGACTTGAGTATCGATGATGGCATACCAACCTCTGATCACTTCCCAATTGTGGTGCATTTAAGACTTCAGGACCAGGGTGTTATAAACACACCTAACCCAAAAACACAAACTAGGATAAACATGGATCCACGTAAGATGAGTATCTTTAAGAAGATGTGTGAGCAAAATGCTAAGGAGCTTACATGGCCAGAGAACTTAGTAGAATTGGACACGATGCTTACCTCTATGTTACTTGAGGTGGCTCAGAAATGCTTCATACCTCGTCGTGCATTGAAAGGATTGCTATGTAATGGGTGGTATGACACGGAATGTAAAAGTAAGAGGCTGGAATTTAAGACTGCAACACAGAAAGATGAAGGCAAGGTTCAGAAGGAATATCGACAATTAGTGAGAAGGAAAAAACGAGCATACTACCAAACCAAACAGGAAACACTGGTAAGTGAATTGTTATCACAGCCAAAGAAATTCTGGACAAGGTTGAAGGCCAGAAAACAACAGACTAGTCTTTTAGATGTGGATAGTTTATTACAACAACTGCATAAACTATATCACGTAGCGGGATTGCATGAGGAAATGGACAGACAAGGTGATAATCTCACTTTTTCAGATGCAGATATATTTGAAGGGCTGGAATCACTTTCGTGTGGCAAGGCAGCTGATGCACTTGGGTTGATGGCAGAGATGATAAAATGGGCTGGTCCAGCTGTAACCAGTGTCATCACGAAAATGATGAATAGAGCGTTGATTGAAGGCTTCCCTCACACATGGCAAGTCAATAGAGTGGTACCAATCCATAAAGCAGGAGACATCAGCGACCCAAGCAACTATAGAATGATCATGGTAAGCAGTTTGTTTTCAAAATTATTTGCCAAGCTTATAGAGATAAAGTTAAGTGATTGGGCAGAGATACACAATGATAGAGCATCGGGACAAGCAGGTTTTAGACCTAACAGGTCTACACTAGACCACTTAATTACTATGAGAGCAATGACAGATGCTGTGAAGAAAACTAAAAAGCCGCTCTTTGCTTGCTTTGTGGATCTTACTAAAGCTTTCGATATGCTAAGAAGAGGGAACATTTGGGAATACATGGATCACATAGGGGTGCCACAGGAGCTCAGAAACGCAGTATCAGTACTATATGAGAAAGTGCTAGTAAGTCTATCTTTTCCGCTAAACAAATCCTGTAAAGCAGAGATAATTAGTAACATTGGGGTGAAGCAAGGATGCCCTTTATCCCCTACATTATTTGGGATATATATAGACCAGTTAGAGATGTGGATGCAGAGACATAGTGGAGGGGGGACTACACTTGCAGGATACTTGCTTATTCTACTCTTATATGTAGATGATATTGTTATCCTTGCTCAGAGTTACCACGATATGCAGAGGCACTTGGAGGCATTAGCCAATTTCTGTGATGCTACTAAAATGCAGGTGAATTTGAATAAGACTAAAATTCTCATTTTTGGAAAACGAGTTCATAATTTCCATTTCCAATATAAGGGAGAAGAGGTGGAAATAGCAGACACATATAAATATTTAGGGCTTATAGTGGACCACAATTATGGGTGGAACAAGGTAGTTGGGCAGCGTACTGATGTTGGGATTAAGGCGCTATACGCAATGCAGCAGAAATGCAGAAAAGCAGGGACTGTAGACTGGAAACTGAAGAAAATGTTATATCAAAACCTCGTCAGGACAGTTGCGTTGTACGGATGTGAGGTTTGGGGGGCCGGGCTCTCCCAAGAAATATGGAAAAGAGTTGAGAAAATTCAAAAGAAATTTCTTCTGGCAGAACTAGGGGTTAAAATGCAAATCCCATATCATATGATGTTGGCTGAAACAGGGATGGAATGTTAGAAGCTGAAGCATTATTTCTGACGCTCAAATATGTGCAAAAGGTCCATGATATGGATGCTGATAGGCTATCGAGGCTTGCAATGATACATAGTAGTCTTAAGGGATGGTATAATGAAGTGCGTAAATGGTTGGGTAAGTGGGGAATGGTGCTAGAAGATATGCCATCAGAGGAGGATGAGCTAAGGGAATGGGTCTACGCACATATCAGAGAAAAATCCTGGCATAATGCAGGCACGAAAATGGCATTTTACAAAAAAGAAATTAATCCAGCACTTGGAAAAGCACCGCATCTCTTGGGTAAGCTGTCTTACTTTAAAAGACATTTATTTGCAGACTAAGATTAAGTTCACATCACTTGGGAGTGGAGGTTGGTAGATGGGGGAATCTCCCCCGAAACTTACGTACCTGTAAAACATGTGGAGCTGATGTACTGGAGGATGAGGCACACCTTATTCTTCGCTGTCCTACATATGAAAATTTAAGGAGACGGATGGGTATTCCTACCGGGATCTCTTTATATGAGTTCTTTGCGCTGCCAGCTGCAACTATCAGTGACTACTTGATAGAGGTGATGAAAGTGAGGGACATGTCAATAAGAAACTATAAACACCTACTAGAATTATATGAGAAAGAGAGTAGTGGGACTAATGATGCCGTGATTGAGGGTACATTAGAGTTTTAATTATATGCAAAAAAACTGACTTGTATATCGTCTTCTAGGCCTGATGGTCTCATAGACGTGATCTATAAAACATTTCATTTCATCTCTCTCTCTCTCTCTCTCTCTCTCTCTCTCTCTCTCTCTCTCTCTCTCTCTCTCTCTCTCTCTCTCTCTCTCTCTCTCTCTCTCTCTCGTTAGGCACATCGAATTTTTTTTATCTCTCGTCTCTCTCTCTCTCTCTCTCTCTCTCTCTCTCTCTCTCTCTCTCTCTCTCTCTCTCTCTCTCTCTCTCTCTCTCTCTCTCTCTCTCTCTCTCTCTCTCTCTCTCTCTCTCTCTCTCTCTCTCGTTAGGCACATGCACGAAATTTTTTTATCTCTCGTGGGTATCTGACGAGATAAAAATATACCGTATGCCTTGAGAGTTGGACGAGACAAATGTCTCTCGATCCTCTAAGCTGACTTGGATTAGGAGGAGATCGCCCAGGAAGGGAGGGAATCCACGGGATTTTTCTTCCCGCCTCTTCCTTAGCTTGACTCCAAGCTCAATTATCCCACGGGCAAGATTTAGCCTCGGTGAGTACCAGAAATATCCCATATTATTGCTTTCCAGTTTCTTTTGTCCCATATTTTGTGTTCAGCAGCCATTTTTGTTCAATCTCAGCTCTACAATCAGACTTCTCGGCCCGGATTTGCATTATTTGATGGATCCGGTCATTTTGGGCATGATTGCCATGCTTTTGAGGGCTATTCAACTCGGCTTGGCTTTCCAAAGCTACTGTCTACATTTGATACAGGAGAATGAACGAGAAGGGTCAATGGATATTTTAGAGCAGAATGCAGAGGTAGAAGATAATATTCATTACATGTGTGCAGCATCCACACTCTTCCTAGCACTTGTTCGAGATTAAGGAGGCCTCCCCGAAGATTTTGGGTATGTCTAAGGCCCGGGGGATTCACATAGTATAGGCCGTATATACCATGTGAGTGGACGATAAGGGGTTTTTTTTTTTAACCTAAAGCGTACGAATACGTACGGGAAGGGGTTCTTTAGACCTTAAAAAAAGCGTATACGAAGGGGTTTTTTATGACCCCTTCCTCGCACATGGTGTATCCCTTATACATTAAGTGATATCCCCGGGGTCCAAGGCAGGCAACACAGTGGGACAGCATTGACAATCACGCTTGGAATTGCCTCCCCTCTTTTGAGGACGATATGTGGCACCAGTTCTATCGGATGAAGAGGGCTGCATTTGAGAATTTAGTTGGCCTGATTGTGCTTTACTTAATCAGACCTGGAATGAAGGTCTGACCGCCTGTTGATCCCAGGAAAGCAGTGGCCATGGTGCTTTATTTCTTAGCACATGGTGAGAAACCCTTGCATGTAGGTCAAAGATTTTATGTAGGTAAAGCTACTGTGCAGAAATACACGAAAAAAATAACTCTTGTTTTGGCATCCAAGACTATGCTTTACAAGAGGTTCATTGCTTTACCAACAGGTCAAAGATTGTTGGACATAAACAAAGATTTTGAAGATGCAACAGGTATACCAAATATATTTGGAGCTGTTGATGGATCTCATATATATTCGCAAAGACAAGGGTGATGACTATTATTCCAGGCACAAAAGACATTCCTGCCTTATGCAAGGTGTGGTTACTCACCAAAGACTCTTTATTAATGTTTGTGTAAATAGGACTGGTTCTGTGCATGATGCAAATCAATTCAAAAAGAGTTTGTTATATAAGAGGTTGGCAGCCAAACAGATTATGCAAGAGCCTACTGTTCAGATAACAGGTAAAAAGATTAGTCAGGGTCAAATGACTGATCAGGAGGTGGTTGTTACAATTCCACAAATGCTGCTTGGGGATTCAGCATATCCCTCTCGAAGATTTCTGATTAAAGTTTTCCCTGATGGAAAGGGAGCCTATGGCAGATTTAATAAAAGGATATGCAGAGGTAGAGTGTGTGTAGAAAATGGTTTTGGTATCATTAAGGAAAAATTCAGAATTTTAAAGGCATTGCCTATCCATGTTGGTAGAGCAGCCAAAATAATCCATGCTACCTGTGTCTTGTGGAATTTTTGTATCATGCAAAATCTCCAGCTGGATTACTTGCCATTGCAACCTGATATTCCTGAAATTGAATATTATGAGACTGAGGTAATGAACAAAAGGATGAAGAAAGAAGGGGATCAAATTTGACATGTGATATTCCAGAATTTGGAACAAGTAAATGGAGATTGAGTGCTGCTAAATTCTTGGTACATAATTCTTGGTACATGATTCTTGGTACATAATTCTAAGTTTTTTGGTTCTCACTTTCTGGTGTGCAACAACAGGACATTAACTGTTCTCTTCAGCAAATGATGCAAACTTAAACACACATTACTTTGTTTGTGAACTCAATTTCTTGTTGGCTGATGATAAACTACAGTTATGTGAAATAGTTATATGTATGTAGAGTTCTATTTGCATGTTATGTTCAGATAACATTGAGTTGGACATATTGTGTTTTGTGAATTGTGAATTGTGAATTCTGCATTGTGCATTGTGGCATTGAAATGTGTATTGAAATGTGCATTGTGACAAAGTACATTTTCTATTACTTGGTATTACAGAAACGTGATTGACTAGCCTAAAGTAACATTGTTCTTTTTTTACTTGCTTTTCTGTTACAAACCTTGCAGTAACATTGCTACAAACTTAAAGATCCCTGTTAATAACACTGCTACAAACTTAAATCTGTGCACAAATTATTTCACAAATAGTGAACTTTTTACTAAATGAACTCAAAAGTACAGTTTCTGTTTCTTGCCTTTAATCTGCAATTTATCCCATTTGTTTCTCAATTGCCTTAAATCTTCTAAGCCCTCTACTGAATGTCGAAGTTTTATCATGATCTCTCCCCACTGACTGGCGGACAGATTAATGTTTCCATTATTATGCACTTTATATTCTTTCATCAAGGAAAGCATTGTGCCAATTGCATTATCAGACCAATCAACATGACGCTTTCTTTTCTTGCTTTGAATGGCATCAGCATCACTTCCATGAACAATCAAGGCCAAAGAATTATCAAGGGGCATCGACTCACTAGGATTTTGAACCACTGCCTTTTTCTGCTTCCTCGGATTGCAATCCTTTGCACCTTCAGGCTGAGAGTTGATCTGCAATGCATCAGATTCAGGAATTTGACCAGTCATCTTCTTCGGCCTCTTAGAAGGCAATTTCGGTTCTAGGGGCACAAAGGGTTTGGCGGTTCTTTGGAAGAGCGGATCTAGAAGCTCTAGTCATGATTTAGAGTCTCTTTGTAACAGAATTTGTGATAAATTACTTCTTGAACACAATTAAAATCAGAAATTTACAAGAAGGATTCCAACACGAGACCGAAATCTTAATGCAAATGCTTGAGGAATTTGGATTGCAAGGCCGATCTCGACACCCTAATGCGGAATTGGGCGGGAGGTCTTGTGGCGAGATCAAAGAACAGGGGGATCATTTCTTGAAGAGGTCGGAATTGGTGGCTCGATTTCGGGAGAGTTTTTGAGGCCAAAACTCAAAACCGGCCCGTTATGCCCCTAACCATAAAGCAGTGAGGGGTTAATGGGAGCGCCCTAACAATAGTTAGGGGCGTTTTGTCTCTCAAAGGGAGAGCCAATTTTTTACTCTCCCTTCATCTCTCGCCATCTCCCATCTCTCCCCCCCATCTCTCAAATTATCTCTCAACCCCCATGTGGCCAACGATCTCTCTCTCTCTCTCTCTCTCTCTCTCTCTCTCTCTCTCTCTCTCTCTCTCTCTCTCTCTCTCTCTCTCTCTCTCTCTCTCTCTCTCTCTCTCTCTCTCTCTCTCTCTCTCTCTCTCTCTCTCTCTCGGCTCTGTGGCTTCGAAAGTATTCTCATTTGTTGTGTCATTATCTCTGGAATCCTTTTTTCGTCCTGCTCGTGTGTTTTCTGATTCGGTTGGCGTTCTGATGCTTGGCTCGTGAGGGTGTCTAACCCCTTGTCTTAAACTTCCATGTAGTCTATTTGTTTGCAGCTGGCGCACGATGGATCGTCTTTTCAATTTTTGATATTGTGCTATTGTGCTTGGTTGCTTGTGTTGGCTATTAACTATTTGTTTACTATTGGGTTGATTCTCGGTTGACCATTGGTCGTGCTTTTACTCTCTCTCTCTCCCGACGTAGCACGTCGCTTCTTGGTAGGCTCCAAAGGGTTCTTCTATTGGATGTGCCTATTTTCTCTTCCTGGCGTAGCTTTGTGGCTTTCAGAGGGCACTGAGGGGAAGATCCCCGCGGTGGGCCTAGTGTATCTATATATTTTCTCTCTCGGCGTAGCAATGTCGCAACCGAGGATTCTTTATAATTTCTCTATTCTGCCATTTTTTCTCGTCAGATTCTTGTGCTCTGCTTGCTTTTCGAGCATGATGCATGCTTGGCCATAGGGCTCCTAACCTTTTCACGATAACCATCTCTGTGATTGTGTTTTGTAGTTCGGCGTGATCCTCTTACTTGACACTGAGGTGGGAGCCGTTTTTCAACAGTTTCGAGGTGGTTGTGGTTGCAGTTTTCACTTCTAGCCCTTCTTGTTGGAGTGGGGGTTGGGAGTCGATATTTGAGGGTTGCGGGCTGAGGTGCAGCTTTGGTCTGGTCAATTCTGACTTGGACAGGCTTTGGATGTGGATTTGGGTTCGGTAACTTTGTGGGTCGTGGGCCTAGTTATATGTTTTGAGCTAGTTATATGGCTGAGGTCATTGTTGGATTTTTTCACTCATATTCACTCATGTTGGGGCCTCATTGTGGATACCCCTATGGGTCATTGTCCTCCACTTGTAATAGTGGAGGTCATTAGTTTGTAATATATTCCAACCACAATAGACCAATAGTACAGACTATGCTGCATCTTCATACCACGTGTTCTCATTGCTGCATCTCTCAACG
Organism: Isoetes taiwanensis; assembly: GCA_021234155.1. Lineage (NCBI taxonomy): Eukaryota > Viridiplantae > Streptophyta > Lycopodiopsida > Isoetales > Isoetaceae > Isoetes > Isoetes taiwanensis. The sequence goes on from JAJEKV010000002.1 coordinate 40,267,953, forward strand.
CTATGATAAGAAGAATCATCTCACAATATTTACACTATGCAACATCAAATTCTACTAACCACATACCACATAAAACGTTAAAATTATGGTATTGGCTATTGCATAAGATGCTAATTCCCATTTTATCACCAAACCACATGACACACCACACATTAACATAGCACATGACAACAAATACAGAACACGCTTACTCCTGTTCAATCAACCTAGTAACCCGATTTAGAAGCACTTTCACTTTCTTCTACTTATTTTGAGATACCCGATTCAGTAGAAATCTATGCTTTCTTTCTGCATATTGGCTTCACATCACTCTGCTTTTCTGTTCTATTTATCGCGTTCGATACACAGATCCTGGAACAATTGCTTTGAAGATTTTTTGTAGGCGTTGGGGTAGCTCTACAATTCTTGTCCTCCTCACTTTCATTTTCACTTGCATCTCCAGCAGGTGGTGATAACCCTGGCTGTTTACGTTTCCTTGAACAATTAACTTTGTTTCCTGCTCCTTTTGCTGCAAGGCTTTTTGGTGCTTTCTACTCCCAAAAACTCAACCAATTAACTTGCTCCTCTTTCATATGTAAATAGTATGTTGTCACAAAAGTTAGAGGTACCATGCCTCCCCAAGCATGTGGCTTCCCAGTAATCTTTTTGTTCAACATGGCTACCTCTCGGTATTGGTCCGAGTTGAGGTTCTTTAATCTGGAAGAAAATTATTCAAAGACATTGAAACACTGGCATTAAGATTAAATTACAATACCTATAGCATTTTTTTTGGTACTCCGTCACCGCAAACTGACTTCAACTCATCTGGTGAAGCATACTGTTCAACATGCTTGTAAAGTTGTCTGTAAGTATGTCCGTCGGCGTTGAGCTCTAGTTTCGAATCCATTTGCATAGATTTCTGTTGTGGTTTCTCTTGAATCTGGTAGCAAGGAAGGAAGGAAGGTATTTTTATCGTCCACGGAGACCAACTTGAGGAGGGAGAGTTTCGGGGAGAGGGAAAGATCGAAGTACTTGGACACGTGGCATGATAATTTGAATTTGCTTAATCAACCTGAACCTGCCATCATTATAACTACCTCTTCTGTAACTTTCGGCCCACACTAAACCACGCCCACACACCACAAATATGGCATAAAAATGTAGCGAAACAATGCACGATTTTGATCCACTTCAACATGCTTTGACCCGTATGTTGAATATTGAACTACAGAGGACAGGAAGACTAGACGCACGATAAAAGAAATTCCATAAAGAATGGAATAGAGGGGCTAGGAAAACGCTGCATGCGGCATTATATGTGGCATTCTGGGCTAAAAAACAAGGCCCTCCCTTTTTAGTAAAGAAGATTAAATAAGATTCATGTAGACGATTGTGTTGTCGTCTGATATCGAGAAATGGGCATCGAACTTCCTCCTAGGAACTGGTTCCCATGAAGAAGATTGTGACTATACTTGCTCTTATGCACTGGAACCGAACCTCAAAAGAAAATTTATATGTCAAGCAAAAGACAATTCAGGCAGATTCAATTTTGCCAAGGTTCGCTTTTGCCCATGCATCTACTGCCACCTAGTCGTAGTTGCATTTATTTTTGCTACTTTTTTCTTTTTTTGGCCTATGCACTGTAAATGTTTGTAGTTTGGGAGGTTTTCGATGTTGTCTAGCAAGCATTTACAGTGATGACACTCAACTATTTTGGATTCCCATAGTGTTCATAAATGTAAGTTAAGGTTATGTACATGTGTAATGTCCTAATCTTAAAGGTGAAATGGACAAGTAACAATCGCATAAATTCTAATAATTTGACAGCCTATATCTTAAATTTGCTCTCATCTTCTAGCTGAATTGAAAAGAAATAGTTTACACAGTTGAGGACCTAATCTAGCAGTTGCAACAGCAACCACTAACTGTTTCTCCATGTTAACCTTTTGCATGCAACAAAATAAGTGTAAAATTAGTAACGGAAAATAGGGACTACTATTGTACAAGATAAAGGAAGAGAATATATCTTTGATATGGAAGTACACAAAACTATGAAGTTCACTAGGCTACAAGTAATTTTGTCTATTTGTCTGCTTTTGATGGTTTATGGACATGAAACAAAAATGACAACCATGACCCTTAAGACTTTCTAAAGAAGCAAATGAATAGGTTTATTATTAGAGGGTATGCTCATCTCAAAATAATAAAATTGCTTGGATGTATCAGGAGCGCGATAGGGAGGCCAGTATATGACGAATGCCAAGCCCCTAAATCCGGCACTGCGCTGAACAGCAACGAAAATATATACGACGATTCAACCATAAGTTATAATCTTTTGGTAGAACAGGAGCATCATTTTCTGCACAAAAGAGCATGTGCCAGAGCCTGTAATTCGCTCGATTCTTCGTCTTCAAGGCTTCTTTCGCCGGATTTATGAATTGCGTTGTCGATTTGGGCGCTGTGGACGTGATCGACGGATGCAGGCATGCCCAAATCGAAGACCTGTAAATGTCCTTGATAATTTGCAATTTCTTCCTTCACCCGGCAGTATGGAGCAGAGGTGGATGATCCGCTGTTTGGCAGAGACATGGATATGGCGGTGGGGCTTGGCATGGAATTGTCGTAGAAGCTTGCAGTATTGGCCATGCCGCTGCAGTGCTGCTGGTTCAGTGCTGCAACTGCCAATCTGCTTGCGAGTTGAGCTTGGACGATGGCCAATTCGGCCTGCAAGCTTGCAACCTGCAAGATAACGAAGAACCCACTAAGTATCAGATTTCAGAATCTAAAGAAAGATATTTTAGTTTAGATAGATGGGTTTTTATCGATAGATAAGTTAGATGGGTTTTTATGGAGTAATATGAGACTTAAAAACACCAATAGGCAGGCAATCTCAAGTGTACAGATTCAAACCTGCTGCTGGAGCGCAAAAATTGTTGCCACGCATCCGTAGACCGGATCCGACAGTCGCGCCTGTGCCTCGTAAGAAATGGTAAGAACAGCGTCGCAGCGTTGGCGCAGAGACGGAATTTGCAGCAGAAGCTTGCTCACATTACTCGCCCCAAAAATCTTATGCACTGCTGCAAATCGAGCTGCGCCCTGTTCCGAGCCAAAGTAAGGCGCAAAGATGCAGCCCTTGACGCATTTCCGGCGAAGAAATTTACAGGCACCACAGGGTGCGCCACTGCTACCACTCATAGTGCTGCTGCTGCAAATAAACGATGAGATGAACCGGATCGAGCCCAATTGAAGAAAACCATGAAAGCAAAATCTAAAGCGAGGGATTGAACGAGAATTGGAGCGATGGTGATGAAGAAAACATGGATGTAGGGCAAAGGGAAGACAGGAGAGGGGATTTTTGGGGGCGTGCTGCAGCGGCGGGTATTAAAAAGGAAGGATTTAGGGGGGGTGACGTAGATTGATTCATGCTCTTGCCGCCGCCATGGTAGGCTTAAGCAGCAGAATGGGAATGATGAAGCAAAGCAAAGCCATGACCGGGGCGGAATATTCACGAGAATTATATTCCGCTCCAGAAAAACCACATGCCTCCCTCCGTAACCGCCCCCCCGTCCTATCGACAATCTTCCCTTTCTTTAATCCCTCCTCTTTGGAGCCTTCGTATTTTTTTTTCGCCCCCCCTCGTAACGCCACCTTTCCTCCAACCAAGATTTATTTTTATTTGTTGCCCACCTCACTCGTTTAGTTGGAGAGGTGGTAGATGTTGTTCTCTTTGTGCACGTGGTCCTTGGCCCTCCCTAGTAGATAGGATTAGGGCTTCCCTGGATAAGGCTATATTCTCCCCATGTCAAGACAAACTCCTCCTCCTTCCAAATATGGCTACCTTAGGTGCACCTAGTCTTGTCATCTCTTGCTCATTTAATAACATCTACGCCTCTCTATCTCATCCCCTATTCGCCTTCGTGGACGTTAAAATATCTATTCTATTCTATTGCTTCTACTTGTTTTGCTTCCGTGCATATCCATGTCTCTTAATTTGTTTTGCTTCCATGCATCACCATGTCTCTGTCTCTGCATCTTCTTCCAAGAATTCGATCCCAAATCTTTTTTTTTTTTTCCTCCTCATCCCCGGATCTAAATTTTTTGCTACTCCACCCCCTCGCCTGCTGTGAGGCCGAGAGCAAGACAGATTTCTTTGTGTGAAGGGGCCACAAGCATGGTTGTACTTGCATCATTTCGACATTGGGGTGGTTGTCTCCTCTTTGGCATGCAAATTCCATGTGTCGTGGCTTTCAAACGTGTGCAGTGTGTGCTTTTCTTGCCCCCTCATTCCCCATTTCATGATGGTGTACTAAGTGTACTCCTGGTTGGTTGTTTGATTCTTTGAGTCGATTTTGACTTTTTGGATCCCCCGATGAAATTCATGTGTGCTAACCATGACTCTCTTGCACTTCAAGTTGCCTTTTATAAAAGATAAGCCCTCCCGGTACAATAATGCACTTATTTACATTTCAAGAATCTCTTGTAAGCCTTCACTATCAAACGTCTAGGAGGATGTTCATATGTAATCACACATGTCCAAAATTTGGTACATGCAAGTTTGTGCATATAATTATCTTTTGAGGGACCTTTCTTCCAAGCAAGAATAAGCAACACTATTAAATGGCTTCTAGCTTCTTTTTTTCCCTTTCATTGAGTCGCCATATTTGAAATTGGCATGAACTCTCAAAATAAAATACCAAATTGATACATCTATGGCATGGACTCTCAAGATAAAATACCAAATTGACCATTCACAAATTTGTGATCCTATTTATAACCTTTCTTTTTGAAAGGAGCACAAGTTTAAATTACTTAGGCGAGGTGTAGCAACAGCAGGCAAGTTAAGAATCGTGCATAACAATAGTTTTTTTTTTTATATAAATTAAAAGGATTACATGAAGATTCAGAACCTTTCGAAAAATTAAAAAGGACTACATGTATGTATAGTTTTAGTGGAAAATTTTGATAAGGAATGGTGAGCCTAGAAAAAACGGACCACCCAAATTCCCGAACTGATCCCACTTTTTTAGACACTTCATCCAATGGTCTAGATTGATGATATGACTATGATTTAGGCCATGTTTAAGCTCGGAAACTAGGCCATGGTCCATATTTGATTGGTCCTTGCTTGGTCCCGATCCTCCTGGTGCCATTCTCACTCAAGCAGTGGAATGCCCATAATTACCAACCAGCGGGGGTAATTATAGGAAAAGGGACACAAGAAGATACCTTCGCAGAAATAAATCTCTTAAACTAGCATCACAAGTTCTTGAGTTATGTACAATACTGTACATAAGTGTGATAAATAAATGACTCCAGTGATTGACTCGACTTCCTTTTCTTTGCATGTTGCATGATATCTAATGATAACTACATTACAAATATTTATTTAAGAAATGCATTAGTAGTAATCCTCACAGTAAAGCACCTCAATCAGACAAAAGAAAATAAGAATAATGTAATTATACAATAAGCTCTTTATTAATTTGCAGGTTCTTAAAAATATAGGTCAATGGCTTAACATATTGTCTAGCTTTTATGCATTCACAAACCCACTAGTGTCCTTCTGCGGAATGATGTCTCTTCTTGTTTTTTGAAGCATGACAACTCGAATTTTGATCTCTTTTCACGTGAGAGGTTGTGGGTGCCATTCTGGCCTATGGTTTAGGATGGTTAAAGTCGAGTACGGACATTGTGCTGCCACGATCCTCTAGCCACCCAAAGATCTATTTTGCTCCAAGAAGGGAATTGTCAAGTTCATGCCTCATCGAATCAGAGAGATGCAACCTGGAGAAGTTCCATAGGGTGACTCCATGGGATTACGTCTCCGAAAGGCTACAATCATGCCACAATACATTTTAGCCTATCTGTAGAGTGTGCACAGGAGGGGCGGATGGAATGGGCTACACAAGCCAATGTTCTATGCTAGCCAAAGCCGTTGTCATGACTCTATCTGTTGTTATCTGGAGGCCTTTACCTCAGTCAACTCCTTGAGTCTGAGCCAGAGTAGGAGCCTTTATTTCTGATGCATTATGTACGTTTGTGATGATGTTCTATAGTGTTGTTGGATGGCCAACCTTTGTAGTGGCATATTATTTATTACGTATTGTTGTTGTGTGGTAACATGCCATATAGGATGTCCATGAAGCGGACTGGGCCAATAACACTTCCCTGCCTTTCGTTCGGTGGCTATCACATGTGGTCTGAGCTAGACAAATGGCCTTCCTTGGTGATGGAGTCATCGAGAAAGGGAGTTTTTCGTATTTACAATGGGAGCATCGTTTAGATTCGGGGAGTGTCACATCCATAGTAGTTAATGGGTCTTTGTGCCCTCAGGTCCTTACCCCATTCCAATGGCCGAACCACCTAGCTACTTGAGCCTATATTTGTTGTACATCCTTATATTTGTTGGGGTCATACCTCCAGGAGGTTATGGATGCACGGACTCAGTTGTGTCCTCGGGACGGTATTGAACTGTCCTATACAATTGTACAGCGTGCCAGCATACTTATTACTGCTAAGGTTTTTCCCGATAATTACTGCACAACACTTTCTAAAAGAACATATTGAGAAAATCATCATATGTTATTCATATGTAGAAATCCAAATTAGTAATGGTAGGTTTTTAAGAGAACTTTCCAAATTCATGCATATTTGCTTTGCAAAAGGACATCAATCAGAACGTACGCCAATAAGCCACGACAATTTGAATGGTTCCCTATAGCTTGAAGCATCTTACACAAACATTCGTATGCCCAATGAGGCACTACACAATCTGTTTAGGCAGTGTTCCTATAAAAATAAGCTGCCTCTAATCTTCTACGATGCATGCTTGAGTAAAATCTTTGATGCCAGAGCTTTCACATGACAATTTTATTCTCTAATTCATGTAGAGATGGTCCATATCTTTACAATGTTTTACCACAATGCAAAAGGAAGGTATACAGTCGAGCAGTATCTACATGTTTGGATATATGGAGTACATATTCTAAAATAAAGAGCCCAAATAGATGTTATACCATCTTTAAAGTAAGCAGTTGCAAGGCCTTTAGGTCACGTTGTAGAAAGGCCAAGAAGGTTCCTAGAAACTCAAAAGTTATAATTAATTGAAAAGGAAACAGTGTCACAATTAAAAAGATAATGCGAACATAGCGAGTTGGTCTGTTATGAACAAAGTTTTTTCATCAATATAAAACCAAAGAAAAATATGCTGCAACGAAGTAGCCTTGTGAAGGCGATCTTGTTGCTATTGATTAATCAAGATGACTGGGCTACATGTTGCTTCTATAAAAAACAACAATAGATTTGAACAATAGATGTGTAGCAAAAGCAAATATTGCAATTTGCATGCCATATTCAAAGCACTAATATACGTACTTCATGAAAGCATTTTGTACTTGATGAGGCAAGTCGTTGAGGTTGTACATGGCCATTGGATATTCTCTAAAAGCACAACTAAAACCAATGAAAATGCTATCTCTCTATAAACAAAGTGCTGATCTACCCTGAATTTTTATTCATAAATAATTTCATTACATTGCCACGGTTCTATTGCGACAGCAATAGAACCGACATTCCTTGGATGGGGACGTCCCTTTGTCACTCCTCCTATTTATTCAACCTCTCTTCATTATTCTATCATCGGCGTTCTCTTGAGCTAGATTTCTCCTTCTTCTCTATCCTATCAGTTTCCCTCACCCTCCCTCCCTTGATGGTTTTTTTCATTTGATCGTGTTCGCTCTTTCCTTTTCTATGTCCTTTAAATTTGCATTCTTTATTTCCTCAGTGTGGCTTTGTAGCCTCTGAGGTATACTTATTGGTTTACTCTTTCTCGGTATGGCACTAGTATTTTATTTATTCATTCATGTTTTCTCTCGGTGTGGCATTGTAGCCTCTGAGTCAATATTTTATTATTCATGTTTTCTCTCGGCGTGGCGCTGTTGCCTCCGAGATCATATTTATTGTTTTTTCTCGGCGTGGCGCTGTACGAGGCAGCACTAATCGGTTATTTTTTTCCGCGATGGTCATTCTGCGGACGGTTCCCGATTAGTCGGCTGTTGTTTCTTTCTCGGCGTGGCCCTGGAGCCTCCGAGTCTTCTTGCCTATGGCATCTAACTCATTGACAGGTTATTTTTCTTTCAGCCTTGATCCTGCAGGATTGTTTAAGGTCTTGTGGTTGCCAGAGTGCGCGGGGTCGTGCTTCAACTATTTGCTTGGGTTTCCTCAAAACCTAAGAAGGCGTGGTTCTTCTTCCCGATGAGGAGCAGTCACCGGGTCTTCTCACCTTTGCATTGACCAAGTGGCGGATAAAACCATCTTTTATGTTGTATTCTTCAGTATCATCACGCTCTCGATAATTGTCTAGTTTCAGAGCATTTAAAGTTCATATTTCCAAGTGAGGGATCCATTTGTACTCAATGTTTTTCAGTGCTCAATGAGAACACCACTTCACTCAGTATATGCCTATCATAGGACCCATCCTAGGAATGTATTTTACAATGGTTGAAGATACCATGACGGTCGGGCTGACACAAATATTACAGCATGCAGAGCAAGGTCCGAGGTGTTCCAAGCCAGGAGAGCAACTTGAAGATAATAGAAATCTGAATACGCTAGCCTCTGGCCAATGTATGTCACCAACCTCTTCTCGTCCTCTTTCATCAATGAACGGGTCTTTCCATGGCTCCCGATCATATCCTTTCTGTTCGGGATCTGTACTGAAAGGCAAAATCAAGTTAATGCAAGTGATGCTACAGACAATATAAATAAGAAGACAACCAGTTCTAAGGGCCATTTCTGAAGAAAGTAAATCTGAGGCCATTTTTTTAAGTAGGAAAAAAAAGTTTTTTGAGGGCCTTTCTTGACCCTCAAGACCCCTCTGATGGCCTTTCTCGACTCGCGAGTCGAGAAAGGGGGCTCAGAGTGGAAAACGCAGGTCTATGGGCCAATTCTGTGGGAAAGGCAGGTCTGAGGAACTTTCTCGACTCGCGAGTCGAGAAAGGCAGCTTAGAGTGAAAAACTTAAGTCTGAGGGTCTTTCTCAACTCGCGAGTCGAGAAAGGCCCTAAGGCCCCTCTGAAATGTAGCTTAGACCCCAAAAAAAACAAAAAAAACTAGCAAAAGGCACACCAGAAGGTTGTGGTGTAGGCAAGACTGAGTTTTGTTAGGCTTTTACGTTTAGTATGTTTAGACTTAGGATGGCATTCCACTATATAAGACCCTTATTAACGATTGATAAGTCTTGTACCATTTGCAAATGTGGAACACTTCTAGATGATATTCACTTCTAGATGACTCTCGCTCTATGAAATGGCAAATTACACATATCTAATGGCCAAGTTCCTATTGCAAGTATTCTAAAAATACGCTTCAAATGCAAGATCTTTTTTCTTAAATATGGTGACATAGTGAGCTTTTTTCTTGAATATCGTGATGAGATTTTCCTAACAAGATCAAATTCATCTAAATCTAAAGCATTTGCAAACTTGAGAGGTATATTTAGATTTTTGCCTAATTTAATTTCTCTCTGTCTTTTGTTGCTTTTTTTAGGGTTGTTAAGCAACTCTTTACATTTTCAACGTGTAGAAAATCTTTAATGTTCCACACAGGCCAAATCTACAAGCTCATGAATGTCTACTGAAAATTGCTAGCATCTTGTATAAACATTACCAAGAACATAAGAACATTAATGTCATATAAGCGATGCTGAAACAAGCCCTTCGCATCATTTAGCACAGCTTTCCTGGGAAGCAGTGAAAAATAACAATGATTAGGAAATAAATCTAAGTTGTTCAGAACAATGAACTCGCATGTGCTTGTCTAAATAAAACCTATATAAATCTAAACAAAACAAATATGATCTGACACACTTTTTTAGTCTACGTATCTTGATCTGATGTATGTTCATGTTTCGATGTTTCTAACTTTGAAAGCAGCAATAACGGTAGCACTCTTTCCACAATAAACTAGTTTATCACATTCTAAAATTTGTTTTCTGGCGTATTGCATGTACTAGAAGTAGATCTAGAAGTAGATCTGAGATTGCATTGTCAATGAGAAAGGATCCTCAGTCTTGGAAAGATGAATTGCACTCATAATTTTCAATTATAGCATGTGAGCAACGCTTGCCAAAATGAATTCCAGCTTATGCTAGATATTTACAAAGATTGAAAAACATGTTGAAGCTCCTTGAAGTAGGTTATCTATCATCAATAAACTCCATCATTTTGGGGAGTCTTATTCTTAGGACCTCTGTCAAATGTCCATTAGGCACATTTCGGTATGGAAGTATAATTGAAAGGAAACAGATCATATGCATCATAATCAAAACCAAATTAAACCGATAGTGCTGCAGAAAGAAGGATAAAAATCTTGCCTTGCATCTATTTCATGAGATTAAAATCATTTTTGCATTGTCCAAAGAGCAGCAACAGAAGAAATAATGCTTCCACTTGAATGCATCTAGGAGATCCGCCATCTAAGGACGATTTGATTTTCTTTTAACTGATACTATGCTAAAAGACATCTTCTTCCAAGCCCCAAAGAGTAGAAAGTCGCTTTGGGTTCTTATGTTTAAACGAGCACTGTAAAATGCTGACCATATATCATAACAGAGGTGCTTTCCATGCATAAAACTAGCTTTCAATTACCATGACCATTTCTGCACTTTATCTTAAAGAGAAAAGTAAGTGCCATGTGTAACCATTTGTTTTCTACAGAAACTTTGAATTCTTATCACTCACCTGTGAAGTGCAGGAACAACCTAAGGAGCTTACGAAGTTCATGATGTGCTGTCAGAAAAAACTGGAGACATGTATAATGGAGAGAACTGTTTTCCTTCCCAAACTAGCAAGCACTGGAAAACAGTAATGGACCTTATGAGCCATAATTCTGAAAGCAGTTTTATTAGTCTCCAAACCACAGAATTGTCATTACTACTAGCAGCAGTTTCACGACCATCACTACTAAATTGGACAGACCAGATACTGAATGCGTGATTATCATTGTTATCACCTACGAGGAAAATGCTTTAAATGCTTCATAAACCTGCAACATAAATTCAAGAATGGTATTTACAAATAAAAAAAAGATCACATCAAACATGCAAATATCACACTTTTGAGGAGAATCGGTGCGAGTTAACATACCTTGTCAAAAGTGTTGCACATATATGGCTTGTATAATTATGGCCTGTCATTGCAACTCCTGCCACACGGAAGCTAGTCATGCCTTATAGGAAAAAATGCATGACAAGTCGATGACTGTTATGACAATCTTCAAAATTGCTCTTTATCAGCAGAATGTCTGCTGCCAAAATACCTATTTCTACTGTCTTGCCAACATTAGCAGCTATTAAAGGTGGTAAGTCACTGCTGCCATCGCCTTCCATAGCCAAATCCACTTGTCTGCACAAAGGATAAATGGTTGTACGCAACTCAGAAACTAAATCACCTGTAATTCCTTCAAAGCCAACAACAGGTCTGCATCTAAATATTCTGTAAAAGCCAAGCATGAATTTATGAGTACAGACAATAGAATTAAAAATCTTGTCCACTAATCGCAAAATAAATGGCAGTATAAGAAATGCTGCATCAGGAGGTTGCCATGGACATGTAAAAAATGCTGAATCAACTTCCATGTTCCTACAAAGCTTTTCTGTTTGAAGACCACCGCAATAACTTTTCTGTAACCTGCATGCATGTGTTTTTAAGGAAATAGTTCCACTAACTTCGTTCAATAAGAACAAACAAAAAAAAGAATACCCATTTCTGATAAGGTTTAAAAGTTAAATGGTAGACCAAGTCAAGCCTACCAAGGATACCAAAGAACTATAACCATCAGATTGACATTTTTTAGCTAGAAACATGCATACTCCTTGCATGCACAAAACTGGGGCATTCTGATTCAGTCTGCTTATTGAAGCATCCATGAGTCTTAACTCAGACTGGATTAGAAGGGATAGGAAATTTACATGCCGCAACAAAAGAAATGAAGTAAATGCTACAAATCCTGTAACGAACTATCAAATGATGGAGCTATTAAGCAACACATAAAGAAAAAGAATATTTGAGTATAGAGTTAAGAAGTTATACCTCAAAAAATGGAATTCTACTTAGCCAGATGCAGGAAACTCAAACCCATGGCAATCCAAATCTCTTCCATGGATGCAGGAAAACTTGAAGACCTGGAAAAACATGTAGGAATCACTTGAGCTCTAATCCTTACAGCGAAACAGTTGTACCAGAGCTTCTTATGAATTAAAGGACAAAATTTAAAACTAATAAGGCATATCTGACGCAAAGTTTCCCGTAATACTTCAGAGAGCACAATCTGTAAAGCTGCACATCAATCTTCTTTATAACGTATCCACATCCTAAATCTAGGAACTGGAAGATCGGAATCATCCATGGTGGATCTGATAATGTTATTCCACCGGGGATTTGATCAGAATTGCAATTTGAACTGGAGGATCCAAACAGAATCCATTACTGATGGATATGATACACTAATAAAGGTGTGCGCGATTTTCAAACACTATGTTATAGGAGATACAACACACATCGTAGCGTGCTGCAATTCTAAAATGCAGAGCTGCAAATGGACTGATGATGTTGTCAGGCATCTAAAAATCTCCAAATACCACGTTAATGCTAGTGCTATCCAGAGGCTTATTTGATTAATGCATCTATCTTTCTACTGACAGCTTGTATGACAAGGGCAAGGACCTGTGTCTTCGTTGATCAAGTGACTTGTAGATAGAAAAAGGAGTGAACCTGGAGTTGTCATCCTGGACGTAATTGGAGATGGAAAGAAGAAGTAGACCTTCTGATGATGCCTCGTCCATAATTGTTTCCAAGGAATCAGACCCATAAAATGATCTGGCCTGCCATAAGACAATGCAAACCAGGTTAGGTCGCCTTCATCATAAACTAAGATCAAAATGCATAACATTAATCCAAAGCTTCAATTTCAGCAGTCCCAGACATGCAATCGGTATAGAAGATCCTAGAAACCAAAGATTCGTGAAAGACCACCAGGTCTCAGAACTAGAATATGATATGGCATGTTGGCCACGAATTCAAACCAAATGGGGCAGATGGCAAACTCAGGTCTAACCCAAAAAGGAAAATAGCACAATACGGATCTGTCCATCTGAGAAAGAAGAAAGCAACTAGAAAATGGCCAGCTGCATTAAAAATAAAATGGGCGCAATGCAGAGCCCTCATTTGCAGAATGAGACAAGAATGAAAGCTTGTCGTTTTTGCGCAGAAGCGGAAAGAATGCGTTGAAAAAAAAGGCTACGGAGAGATAACTACAAAGTACTGAAAAAAAATCACTCTGCCCAACACTCTCGGGTTGCAAAGACTGCGCAAAGACAAGATAAACTGGGCAGGATCCCATTGAAGCGCCTCCTCCCATCTCCGTTGCTATTTTCTGGGGTCTTTTCTAATTTCCCTGGCCTTAGATTCGTAAAAGTAAAGATCTGACGGTCCAAAATAAGGCACATCAGATTTTGATGACATGGAAATTACACGTGGATAGGCTAGATTTTGAGGAAAGGCTGTAGGCCCAGTAGGGCTGGTGTGCTAAAAAAAAAAAAAAAAAACTTTTTTCCCCTTTTTTTTAAGTAGAAAAAAAAAAGTTTTTTAAGGGCCTTTCTCGATCCTCAAGATCCCTCTGATGGCCTTTCTATTCTATTCTATTCTATTCTATTCGACTCGCGAGTCGAGAAAGGGAGCTCAGAGTGAAAATGCAACTCTGAGGGCCTTTCTCGACTCACGAGTCGAGAAAGGCAGCTCAGAGTGAAAAACGCAGGTCTATATGCTAATTCTGTGGAAAAGGCAGGTCTGAGGAACTTTCTCGACTCGCGAGTCGAGAAAGGCAGCTTAGAGTGAAAAACTTAAGTCTGAGGGTCTTTCTCGACTCGAGTCGAGAAAGGCAGCTCAGAGTGAAAAACGCAGGTCTGTGGGCCAATTCTGTAGAAAAGGCAGCTTAGAGTGAAAAACTTGAGGGTCTTTCTAGACTCATATATGCGATCAAATATGCAACATGATCAAACAAATCTACTTGCCTACAAACATAGTTTCTATCTCCAATATTATGGAGCAAAAAACATAACTAATTGGACCATATTCTATGTATTTTCTATGCATTTTCTAATGCACACCATATCATATGCATTTTCTATGTATACATAAACAAAATGAATGCACGCTCGAAAAAAATGGGACTTTAATATTAGGATGAGCTAGACAATATAATATGACCTAAAATAATATAGACATTATGATATCTTAGATAAATATCCCATTGATGTTCCGCTTTTTTTCTGCTTGAAGAAAATGGGATTTTAATAATAAGGTGATCTAAATAATATAATACAAGAAACTTATCGCGGCGGCCAAGGCCGCCGCGAACGTTTCTCTTTCCCAGCCTTTTGTATACACTCATAACCTTATTTGGATCATATGATAGATAATTCAATAACATTTCCCAGCCTTTTGTATACACTCCCCTATCTCCATCTTGGAAACTCTCTAAACTCCGCAAATATTTTGCAATAGAACCTATTGTAAAGTTTGGGTCAAATGACCAATTCCATGTGGAAAAATAGCCATAAGAAGAAGGGCCATGCCTATGAGTAAGAATTCCTGTCAAAGCCATAGTTTGGATTCAGTCTTAATTGAGAAATGCATGTCTTCTTTTGATCCATCTTATCGTGTATCAAACACAGATATTCTTGTGGACTACCAAAAGACAAATATCTCCACGAATATTAAACGTTGCGACAACTTTTTTGCTCCATGGTGTGTCTGTCAATTTTATAAAGAAGTATCTCCCTCTCCTGTGGATTCTTCGTGCTATCCAATTTGTTCTTCAAATCTATACACGTTTCACATTTTGAGAAACTGCTATTTTCTCTTGAAACAAGGACATGATTAAAGTCCTTATTCCACATTTGACTAAAACTTGATTGAGAGATGTGGGGTAGCCTTTGCATGCTTAGAGATTCATTCACTTCCTTTAACATGGACTTCATGTTGTAAGTAGGCAGCATCACATTTTGATAGTCTCTCTCCCCATCACACGTAATTCTACTTCCAATGTGGCATTTGATTGGTTGTAACATCTACCAAGTGTGTAAGTGCCACCTTTGCAGCCTCCATTCTTTCTGTACATCGCATTACAAGTTTGTTTCCATGCATGCCCTTTTTTGCTCCATTAAGCCACTTGTTTCTCCTATTATAAAATGTGGCTTTACAAATACCATAGATTGTGTACCACCCTTTACAACACACAATGTTCCATCAAATAACATGCCCTTGTATTTTCCATCCTCGTCTTTCACACTTGCTGCCAAACTATCATATGTGAAAGTTGTTTGATCATCAAATTTCAAAGAATGATACTCAGTACGAGCAATTAAGATTTTTTTTCGATTAGCATATTGGCAACAATGATTTGGACAACAATCACTAGACGCCACCTTAGCAATATTCTCCATTGCACAAGGATCACTCTTGACTTCTTTAACCACTAATTTGGCCTTCTGCCGCTGCCTGTGCAGAATGCCATATACAGGTTGTATGAGAGTTGTTTTGACAGGATGCAGCCGACGGGCCAAGCATTCACCAGTAGTATCGGGGTCCGGCAGGGCTGCCCCCTCTCACCAACACTTTTTGGCCTCTACATTGACCAGTTAGAGCCCTGGCTTACTGAGCATGGGGGGGATGGCATACAACTTTTGCACCAGGTCATCCGCCAGCTCATCTATGCGGACGATGTTGACCTTCTGGCCCACACCCCAGAAGCTATGCAGTCTCATCTGGATGCCCTAGACACATTCTGCCAGGCTACAGACATGCGCGTGAGCAAAAGAACTCTTAGACATCTTACCAAACAATTGCTCTTGCCTCAATATAGCTAAAGTATGCCTCACATGCTCCACATGTTCCTGCAATGTCTTGGAATAAACCAAGATGTCACCAAAGAATACCAAACTAAAGTTATCAAGGAAAGGTCGGAATATATCATTCATTAAATGAATAAATGTTGCAGGAGCGTTTGCCAAGCCGAAGGGCATCACTACAAACTCACAATGACCCTATCGGGTTCTGAATGCAATCTTATAAATATCAGACTCCTTGATCCTTATCTGATGGTATCCAGATCGCAGATCAATCTTTGTAAAGTATTGGGTTTGACCCAACTGATCAAAAAGCTCATCAACTCTAGGCAACGCATATTTATTCATCACAGTAATCTGGTTAAGCATTCGGTAATCAATGCAATTCGGCGTGGGGGCACTCTCAGAGATGCATACAGTGATTTTCAGGAAGTGGCTGCATCGTGGGTTTCTGGGCCTGATCAATGAATTCCTTCAGAAAATCAGCATCTAAAGTCTGACACCATTGTTCTCAGTCTGAACAGGAGAGCAAGGTGTGCACAGAGGGAGGGAGCCATTCCGTGGAAATAGTCTGTCTGTTAAGGTAAGCACGCAGTGTTAAATCCTCCAAGATGATGTAAATAGATCTGGGCAAACTGAATCTCCATAGCTTCATTCAAATTCTTCCAGACCTGATGCAGAGTTTCGGCTATCTAAAGAGGGAGGTGGTGAGCAAACTCCTGCATATATTCATCTTTGAAGGTTGTGGCCGATGTCTGATCCTGAAGGTATTTGTTCTCAGGTAGCAAAAGCCACTTAGCATTTTCATTGCCACAGAAAGCATGACTTTGTCCATCATCAAACTTGTCCAGAGTGTCTGCCAGATAGAAATCATGAATGACATATGCCATGGGTTGAACCAGGCGAAAAATGAAGAATTCCTGATCATCACAAGTAAGGAGGCCATATACCAAGAGGGCGCAAAAGAGACCTTTGTCTTCAATGGAGAGGTCAGGCCAAATGGTGAGAAGATCATTGGTGCTAAGAGGCTCATGAATCTTGCCATTGGCAGAATACCACTTAAGCAGGAAGAGATGACGGCGTGAGACGACATAGTCCAGATAGCTGGTGGGTGTTGAGAAGTCTCTTGGAATAGTAAGAGCTAACTGAAGGTATGTCTCATGCTGACTCTGAGCTTCTTTGGCAGACTGAATAGCCTATTGCAGCTGATGTTCCATGTCATGAATTTTATTATCCTTCTCAGCTAGAAGGCGTGACTGGTCTCGGATTTTCCTATGAGAGTACGTGGCCTGTGATGATGACGGCACTTGAGTAGAAAGTTGTAGCTGGAGACTGGCAATTTCCGCATCATCAATCAACTTCTGCTTCTGAGTTTTTGCAGCTATTAATATATAGACACGATAGTTCCTACAAAAATTGTAGGATATGTTGATTGAATCTTCATTGAGGGTTCCCAACATTAGCCCAGCAACGCTGGGCACCATTACTAGTAACATGTATAGTAAACTTAACAATGCCATTTAAAGTGAAAACAACACCAGCTATGGCAATAATAATAAACAGCAGCAGCCAAGGCAGATACGGTTTTCCTTATGCCCACATTTTTCCTTATTATTTTTCTTATGCAGGAGCTTGCATTAGGAGCTTGTTAAAGTTAAGGCGACCCAGTATATCATCTTATCAATGGCGAATAACGCCTCCAACAGATCTTTAGCTTCCGAGTTTCATATCATGGAATCAGGCTCGTTTTAAATTGATATTACTTCTTTCTGCATTGGTTCAAGCAGTTGATCAAAGATAAAAAGTTTTGAGCTTCTATGCTGGAATGTGCGCTTCAGAGGTTTTGGTAACTGGAAAGGATGTTTCTGCTTTAAAACAAGCAGCTTATTGGCCCTTTTGAATGGGTTGTTGTACGTAAGTACTATTTTCTGTTATTTCTGTCTAAGCTTTTTGTTTAAGATTTGCAAGTTTAAGAGGAAGTGTTGTGATGAAAAATTATGAATTATTATGTAAATTTGCTGCTATACACTACTGCCGAACTTTGATGCAAGACGTGTTCGATGGGAGTGCGCTAGCACTGAATGTACTTACATTTTTTGAGTTGAATGAAGAGAATTTTGGCTGTAACTTAAAAATGTAAGTTATATGCAAGATTTGAATTTGGCATGTTGAATATGCTCTCTGCCAATATTAGCTTCAATTTTGAAGCCATGCATATGACTTGCAGATCTTTTATTTAATATATTCTCATTGCTTGAAAAAATGAATGGATATCCCTTAGGTAATTCTTTGCTAACATATGACAATTAATTAGCTAATTAATGCTATCTATACCTGTTTTGTTTGTGTTGTTACGTTGTTATCAGTGCATACACCATTGTTTTCTTCCTTACAAATAATATCTAGCATTGCAAAGCACCTAGAGGTCCAATTCGAGAAGGGAATTTTGTAACGGCCCCATGATAGACCGCTCGAGTATTCGAACCTTGAATGTGTTGTGGGGCATTCCTGAGACACCGGCATAAATGAGTAGAAGCGACTACTCATAAACGTCTAGACGGTTTTGCCCAGTTGGTTAAGGGCATGTCGGTTAGGAACGTTACAGCCCCACATGCAAGATTATAACTCTACCAAGGAAACTCTAGGGTCCCAAATTATAATCACAATACTTAAAAGGTTCGTAGGATTAGCAATCCTCAACTCAAGTAATGACCATCTAGGCTACAGATCCAGGTTCGAATCTAGACTCAAGCATATGTTCTTGCACAAGTATTCCTTTTTGAACTTAGGGATATAAGGGTCGGGTAAATCATCCGTTTATCCTATTGTTTAAATTTGGTTTTTCCGATGTGTGGAAAACTTTTTGGAATTTTTTTCTAGGTTAGTTTTCTAAGGTTTTAAAAGTTTTGTCTGCCGGAAAATATTTGGGATTGTCCAAAAATCGGGAAAGAAAAATTGGTATGATTTTTTGGTTGGGGATATCGTAGATGGATTTGGATATGAGCGTCACGGAGGCCGTGTGGAAGACAGAAATAGTAGTTGTCTCTGTCGAATTTTGGACGCTGAAGTTTTGCCCTGTAAATCCAGTCAACCACAAGAGAGTAATAGTTGTTCCGGCTCAACCTAATCAGGTGACGGAGTTATTCTTCTCTTCTGTTCAGGTCCGACATTAGTTTACGTTGATTGAAGCATATATAGGCAAGGTCAAGTTGTTCTGGTCATCAGCAATTGATTTTTTCTAGGTTTCAATTTTTTCCTCTTTCTGTTGCGTCTGGGGGCATGCATGCCACGAATTTATATTATCCATTGAGGAACTGACGGATCCGCTTTCAGCTTGCAATTTCGGGGTTAAGAATGAGAATGAGAATTTCGGGGTTAAGAGAGTCTAATAGGCTGATTTTGACTAGCTCCAGGCATTCGGAAGGTGTGCTTAGGAAGAAGTATCCGGATCTCTTGACCTCCAGTCTTAGTTTTACCTTCTTTGAATTTATGTTCAGGTTTGCATCCAATTTGCGGTATTCATCTGATTATGTTTTGCATCCTAAAGTTTTAACATGAATTCATGTGTAGCGATTCTTTTTCAAATGCAGTTGTATGGCCATCTATAGTATGGCCAAATTAATTTGTTAAATGTCGAATCTTCATTTGCATTGCCAGTTTTCTGCCTTTGTATCTTGCTTTCTGATCCATTTTTCTTTTTCTTTTTTTTTTTCCTTTCATTGACATGCTTTCCAGTAGGTGCTATGGATTTGCTCTGCCAATACATGTAAAGGAAAAAACAAATTGCATTAGAAGATTGCTTTTATGGTTATTATCAGTTTTTATGCATTAGGTTAAGAATGTTTTGAATTTGTATCACAAATACCTTTTCTTTTTTGTTATTTGACTTGCAGGTCGTATGCATAAGGAGCATTTGTCTTGAGGAGTCAATTTTTAATGTTCTCAATGCCATTCAAAATGGGGCTGCAAATTCGTGTAAGTCCCCAAGAGATTTATGTCAATGTTAACTTTGACTCTAAGCAAGCTTTTTGACAGAACTGCAATTTTCACGCTGTAGTAGTGCAAAATTGCATGGCAATGAGAAATTTTTTTAATGCGTCAGTCTTACAATGGTTTGATCAGACACAAATAACAGATGCCAAGATGCCTTATGTATTGACACGCCAGGCAATCCATGTTCTTATGTATTCACACAGTGCCGCACATTCTATGTTAGATGCATTTTACCCTGTCAAGGTACCCTGCTGCTAGGATTAGGTATTCGGCTGAAATTGGTGTACCCAACAGGATGATAGTAATGTCTGCAGCATATGTGAGGAGATGGGCAGTGGACATTTTTGTAATGAAGCAGCTTATTCCCTCAGTAGTTTTTTGCTCTAGCATCCAGAGACACAGTCTACAAAGATCTGAGTTGACGGTCTAGGCTTTATGGGGAGCCATCTGTGATGGAAGATAGACCAGGTAGTTCAAACTCATTATATTTATAGTTCAATTTGGAGAACAGGATATCGATAGAATGTTGATTACCTCAGTCTGCTACAGGCCACTGTATGAGGTATTTTAGATCATGATCATGATATTTGGTTCCGTTCTTTGAATTCCATAAGGCATTAATTCTTTGTGCATACATCAGATATATCTACAAGTAGTATTTCCTTTGAAATTGCTTATAGTGATTCCTATGCTACTCTTATATTTAAGTAAAAGTTGGCAATATCTGGGATTGAAGCTTCCTATTAAATTTTATTGTTTAGACATACTCATGCTGATACCAAAGATCTTTAGATGGATCTGAAGGCACATAGCATTTCATTAATTTTGTAAGTGCATATACTTGACTGACACTTTTCCCTTTGCTCTGCATGACACTAAGGTGTAAGTAGATTGAGTTTATAGAAACCTTTAGGATCAATATTGCTAAGAAAGATTATAAAGTTTTCCAATAAGAACAGATGCAAGTTGTGTGCATCTGTTCACCATCCCTTTCTCAACCTATTATCTTTGTACTCTTAGGAAGGTTTGTGCTTGCATTATAGCACATGATTCACATGGTGATCTATGCTAGACTAAGTTTGGCAGTTGGATTCCCACTTACTATTTGGCAGCCAGGCATGCTAGCTTGCTTGAACACATCAGAAGATGATTTCCTTTTGATAGATTTGCAAGAAAACAAGGACCTTGGTGATGGAAGTGAAAAAGGTTGCAAACAAATGATCGAACCTCTCCGTACTTATTTTATTTTCTTATTATCAGGGCCCACATTGGTGGGAATGAAAGGAGTACAAAGAACGCAGTCTCGAATTTCACTTTGAGGCAGATATGCAGGTATTGATCATCATTATATTATAGTTTGAAGCATTATATCTTTGTAAAATTTTTATTTCTATGGAAGACAGGAAACTAAGAACTCCATAGTGTCCTCTCCATTTCCAGTTTAATTCCTGGGCATGCCCTACATATAATTATCGTGTGCACTTTGAGGCAGATCCGCCGGTATGGATGAATGTCCTGCTCAATAGAGTTGTACCACGCTTTGTTTCCATTTGTAATTGCAACAGGTATTCAACTCTTGAATCTGCAACCTAGGAGATGCCATATTCATATGAAGAATGCGTCAAGTTAATGCAGATTTCAGCATTATATCTTTTGTGAGTTTAATTTTTAATATCAGATGAAATATCAGATGAAATAAAGAAGTCAAGAACTTTAAGGAAGGTTTTAAACTTCTGAAAGCTCACTTATTGAAGATAATTTGGGTCGCTTCTGCATTTTGTTGTGCATTTCCAGTTCATGGATTTGTGGGATTCTACATTGCGGTTCAATTCCAGCTCATAGTACTTTGGCGCTTCATCGCGCTACATCACATTATCCAGATACACCTCAAATGCTGCTATCTATTGTTTTTGCACTATTATACTGACCTCGACTAAAAGCTACTAAAAGAATATTCCACATTAACTACTTAAATGTCCACATCCAAGTTTCAAGAGCCTTTGTTAATATCAATGCAAATCATTGTTGCTAAAGCTCCAAATTTTAACAGCCTTTATTAACCCCAACGTAAAACATTGTTACTAAAGCCAGCTGACTTAGACAAATTAAGACAGGTGGGCAGATATGTCTGGGCAAATTAAGAGACATGCAGATCATATTGTACAAATTTTCATATTGCATAATGAACGTAACTGTAGCCTTAAGTTGGTGTATCTAGCTGGCTCAAGCAAATTAAGACAAGTGGATAGATATGTCTATGCAAATTAAGACAGGCATGCAAATCATACAGCACAGTTTTTCATATTGCATAATAATGAAGATAACTGTACCATTACCTTCATATTGCATAATAAAAGTAATTAGATTATAGGTGTAGGTGGTCTATTAGCCTTTTGTCATGCACAACTTATAGCTCACTTTAAGTGTATAATGCTCAAGGCTTTAGCATTTTGTGAGGAAATTTGGCAGAAGATACTTTGATTTCCTTCAAGGTTTGCAGTTTGAATACGGCATGGATCCAATGGGGATAAGCGCATACAAGACGTTAAACATTTCAAAATATGTCCACATACCTTAGGTGCATGAATCTTAAAGTTTCAACATTTTGCAAGGAAACTAGGCAGTTTGATTTCCTTCGAGATTTGCAGTTCGAATAAGTTATGGATCCGGACCCAAAGGTTTTTACATGGGGATAAATGCATGCATGAAGTTACATTTCAAAACATGTCCTCGGACGTATCATTAGATTTTAAAAGCCATAAGTAACAATTATCTATGCAATAGCGATGTTGCCAACATGTAGGGCAATCCAAAGTATCGAACTTACCCTTCAGAGACAATCCAAGAAGGATTCGAAACCACAAAGTATACATAGTTAGGGATGCACTTTCATGAACTCAATAATTAGCCATTTGTTGAGCAAAGAACAACTTCTAGGCTTCAAAGTTTGATTGTTAGTTGCATATTCTTTGTAATATATTCTTTGTACAAATTCTAATCTAAGTTCTGGATGAAATTTTACTTTTAACATTTTGGGTTTTAAAACCCGTAAGTAACTATTATATGTGGCATAGCCATGCTGCCAACATTTGGGCCAATCCAAAATATCAAACTTACCCTTCAGAGAGAATCCAAAGAGGATTAAAAACTACAAAGTATGCATAATCTGGGATGCACTTTAATGACCTCAACATTTAACCATTTCTTGAGCAAAGAATAGTTCTAGGCTTCAAAGTTTGATGGTTTGATTGCATATTGTTTGTAAATATATTCTTTGTAAACATATTCTCCGTACAAATTTTAATCTAAGTTTGTGGAGGAAATTTTACTTTTGACATTCAGTCTGTAGATAAAACTTAACACTTAGACGTGAAAGCAAGTGTAATGTTAGCTTTGTTACGCAGTGTCAGTCCAAACAAGCTATTTACAATGAGTTATCTATATTAACCATAGTTATTGTTATCTTATTCGTTCTTCTATTATTTCTCATTGCATAGAAATCTTACTCCTAAAAGGACAAGATTGGAAGACCCATTTAAAAAACCATGTGCACAAGAGGTTCGAACTATGTTACTCCTCTTGGGTTGAATAATAATGTTCTCTAAAGGATATATATACATTCTCTTTTATACTATTTCTTATATTGTGTTTGGGCAACCGGACTCTTCGCTAAAACATTGGATGTCGAACTGTATATCATTCCATTATTCAACAACATTATTGCAAAAATGAGGTTTTCGATTATGCTTATTTGTCGTCGTATTAGGGAAATGGGAGCTCTCATGACAATAAATCTAGCCAATGTTCACCTTATGTGATGTTCTAATAAATGTGAGATATGGTGCGTATCTGTACTTCAAAAATACTGTTTAACAAAAAGACCAATTTGCCATCGAGTCCCCTGCATATTAAACATTATCTCCCTCTTCAAACATAGTCAGATCATACCAAAAGGCTCTATTCCAAAGATTTAAACCTAATCCATTCCTAATCATCACTTAGATCACTTGCATGTCTATCCAATAAAAACACAATGCAACTACAGAACAACCACCCCTACAAATTACTACTAAAGCCGGCAACGCCGGGCACCATAACTAGTAATAGTTATTATCCTAAGTTTAGACCATACCATAATATACCTTTATGTTTTAGAATATTGACCATGCATTAATGGAACAATAGGGTCCATTCTTTAGAGTTGTAGTCTTGCAGGACGTATTAGGCATAGTATGGGAATCTTACGTGAATAATTATTGTTAGGTTCTAAGTTATTGAATCTAGTCTACCATAATTTTTGCAAATCCAATTTGCAAAAGTTGACATGTGCATGATGATGTGGCATGTCATTGGTGACATGTCATGCCAAGTAAGCAAGGCAAAGCCAATTCACAATTTTAGAGTTAGGGGAGATGCTCATCCGTCGCTAAGCCTTCAAAGAATAGAATAGAATAGAACAAACAGCAAGTTGCTTCCTTTTGGGGCAAACAGCTTCAAATTTGGAAGATCTCATGGTATTTGGTTCCACATTCCTAGCCATTTCCCTCATTTCTACCTCCATATCCTATTTTACCCCTTTTGTGCTTATCATGCCATAAACCCACCTTTGAAACACTTTTTGCCTAGACCAATTCTCTATTTTCCGTATATAACCCCTTGAGTCACTTAATTTCCCCACTTCTAGCCCTTGCCTTATATTTCTTATCTCGACGTCTTACACCCTAATCCTTGGTCAAAACATTCATTCTTGCCTCCAATTTCCATCAAGGATCCACTTTTGCATGCTGTCTGAGACTGTTCTTGACTGTTCTCTGCAAATCAATGCACAAAAAATACTTCTTGTGATCCAAATTGCAATTTGACCACTTTCCCCATATCACAGCTCCTTTTGGCACATCTCGGCTTTGGAATTTATCAAAAACTCCATTGGCAACTCAAAAGCCTCATTTTTAATCATTGTTTGCAGTTTGAGTTTCATTGACCAAATTTTGTCCCGACTTTGAACTCGAATATCTCAAGGATCTTGAGCTCAGAATTGGCCAAGGTTTTTATCATTGCTTCCCAACAATTTTTCTCTATTAGTATAAGCAATCAATACTCAAGAATCAATTTATCTCTGCATGCCACCTCGATTTGAGTACTGCTACCATTTTCTGGAAATAGGAAAGGTGTGAACATATGAACTTTTGAGCTTTTTGAGCTATCCTATTGAAATTTTCTTGTATAGATTGATCATCTTAAGTGATCTGGAGGTCTTTGGAGGTTCAAATCCCAACTTGAGCATAGTTTCAAGTTGGCTTCTTGTGTTTGACTGTTAAGCCAGGTTGAGGGTCAACATCGTGTTTGAGCCTATGTGGCACTCCAAGTGGTGGTATGGCGTGCCAAGTAAGCAAGGTCAAGGTTTTACTAGGCCAAAAATGAAAAGATGTCCATTGGGTGATGTTGGCAAATTTTGGATGACATGGCAAGATGGTGGTGATATGGACATGATGACATTTTGGGTCTCTGTAGCATGTTATCATGTGAAGTGTCTCTGTTATTACATTGACACTTATCGTGATCCAAACTACAATTTTATTTGCACATGATATTAGGCCCTATTCAGACTTGTGTCAGTTGAAATCATGCAAAAAACCCTTATCAAGCTCGAGATCCAAAAAAATGCCCAGCCTGGTTTTCCGTGACAGTTCACTGACAGAATTTTTGATCCAATTTGAACTCGTTTTTCTCCATCATTCTAGTTCCAAATTAGGCCAAATTTTTTCCCACATGTTCCTACAACTTTTCTCTGATAGTCATTGCAAAAACCATGCAAAAGTGTTCAGTAAACCTCGAGATATCATAATTTGAGTGTGCAGACGTTGTTTTATCTCGGGGAAGTGCACTGGCCAAAATTTTCTTCCAACTTTGAACTCGATTTTCTCAGACATTCCAGATCCAAATTGAGCAAAAGTTTTTCCTACATCTCACCACAACTTTTCGCTGGTTGCTTCTTCAAAAATCATTTGAACAAGATCAGCATAACTCAAGATATTCAGATATGAGTGCAACTACCTCATTTTGCTTTAGGGATCCTAATGCAATTGATGACTTTTTGCATAATTTTGGACAAAGATACATAATTTTGGACAAAGATACATAATTTTGCATAATTGATGACAAGGTCAATAATTCCAACTCTTTGGAGCGCTTCTATTCAAGACAATCTATATACAATCACCCCTTGACTTCGAATGGAAGGAAAATAGATCCAAACCCATGTCCCTCAGTTCCTATTGCTTTGCGTCTTCAACTGCAACTTCTTGACCATGTCCTAAGTACAAACGACCAAAACTCGACCTCTATAACGTAAACCCTACAATAACCTAGCAACACATAGGGTTTACATTTCAGAGGCCGAAATGTGGTTGCTTTTATAGATAACTAGGTGCACCATTTTTGAACATGCATGCAAAGCTATGGCAATTGTAATAACAGAGTTTGGATCTATCGGCCATCCCAAATGATCCCAAACAATCTTGCTACTGCAAAAAGTGCTCTTGACTTCTAATTGCCACACTAAGAGGAGGACAAATCCAAACTCGATTCTGTCAGTTCCTATATTGCTTTGCATTTTCAGCTGCAACTTCTCGACTATGTCCCAAGTGCAAACGACGAAACCTCGAACTCCATAATGTAAACCCTACAATAACCTAGCAACACACAGGGTTTATGTTTCGAAGGCCAAAACGTGGTTGTTTTTATAAATAACTAGGTGCACCATTTTTTAACATTCATGCAGAGCTATGACAACTGAAATAATAGAGTCTGGATCTATTGGCCATCCAGAACGATCCCAAACAATCTTGCTACTGCAAAAGGCGCTCTTGACTTCTAATTGCCACACTGGGAGGAGGATAAATCCAAACCCCATTCTGTCAGTTCCTATTGCTTCATTTTTTCAACTACAGCTTCTCGACCATGTCCCAAGTGCAACTGACCAAAACTCGACCTCCATAATGTAAACCATTCAATAACCTAGCATCACACAGGGTTTACGTTTCGGAGGCCATATCTAGTCAGATTCGACTAGGATCTTGCACAATGTCATCACGTAGAGGGAGGGTGTTGATGCCAGAAGATGGACCCTTAAAACCTTTCAAAAGAAATTCGCCCCAAAGGTCCTCTCCTGAAGGCCCCTGGCCATGGACGAGCAACTCTCCCACTTCAGAACTATGAACTGGCTCTTCCAATGGACTCCGAACATTGATATTACTCTGGGGACCAAGTTTCATGGGCAAAGGACCACCACTTCTTCAAGAAGCGCCAAAGTAGCTCATGTCCAACACGTTCGTAATCAATTGGCCTAGGAGGTGGTTGCGGAATAATGCCATGTCACGTGTTCGTGTCTATTTCGTTGCAAAAAATGACCGTATAACTTGGTTTCTAGGGTAATTTTGCCATTTTGAATGACATGGCGATTGTACTGCGAAAATGACAAAACACTTGGCTTTCTACACGGGTCGCATATTGGAACCCACGTGGCATGTTTGAGCCACCTTGGATCTAACCGTTGAAGGTATTTTTCACGAATGTAAAACAATATGATACATTCCCAAATTTGAGCCCACAAACAATATTCCAAGTGGTGGTGCTTTGCTTAAGAAATAGCCTCAAAGAAACCTTAAAAAAAAACCATACTTCCTTAAGAAATAACTATGTAAAAACTACACCTAGTTATAAACCACGCCACTTCAGAAAACCGCACTTCTTTAAAAAAAATAGCAACTAAAAAACTACACCTACTTAAAAACCACACCTTAAAAAAACAGCTACTTAAAAACTACACCTAGTTATATAAACCACACCTCAAAAAAATCATACTTCCTTAAAAATAGCTTCTTAAAAACTACACCTAGTTATAAACTACACCACTTCAGAAAATCATAAAAAAACAGCCACTTAAAAACTACACCTGCTTATAAACCACACTTCAAAAAACCATACTTCTTTAAAAAACAACTATTTAAAAACTACACCTACTTATAAATCACACCTCAAAAAATGACACCTCAATTAAAAAAATTACACCACTTCAGAAAACTATACTTCCTTAAAAAACAACCACTTAAAAATTACACCTCCTTATAAACCACACTTCAAAAAACTATACTTCCATAAAAAACAACTACTTAAAAACTACCTCAAAAAATAATACCTTCTTAAAAACAACACCACCTCAAAAAAAAAGCAACACTTCTTTTAAAAAAAACGACACCTCAAAAAAAGAACACACCTTCAAAAAAAAAAACTATAGCTCCTTAAAAAAACTACATTGCCTCCTTAATAAACCACACCTCCACAAAACTACATGTAGATTTTTTGGAACAACGACATGTGGTTTTTTTATTGCTGTTGTTTGCAGATATGCGGACATCTCCTTGGGCAACCAGATAAAGCTGACGGGTGTAATCACTATGTAACCCGGTGTACAAATCCTGGCTATCAGCAAGAATTTTATCTTTATCTTTGAGTTGAGCCAGAAGTTCTTGAATAGTGGCTTGCAATTGAACTTGCCGGTCTTCGAGCGTGGCATTCTTGTCTTGTTCAGCTTTGAGATCATCACGGGTTTGTAACAAGGCAGCATGCTTGCGTTGAAGGCTGTCTTCGAGAGTTTGAACTTGAGTGGTGGCAACCTAGAACTCACGGTGAACAGCATCCGTGGAATCCATATAATCTTTGATGTCATTCATGAATTGCTCCTGGGAATCTTGACGTTTGAGCGTGCATTCAGTGACGACTTGCTCATATTGATATAAGGAGCGTCTTGACTGAGGAGGTAGCAGAGGTTGAACTTGCAAGGAAGGTCATGGAATGACAGATGCAGTACGTTGAGAGACTTGCTGGGAGTGTGAATTTTCAATTTCCGTGGACTGAGAAGATGGAACATTAATGACAGGACCTGGACGTGGCACATGAGGTTGTGGTAATGACTGCTCTTCTGGACAGTAACGGGAACTTTCTTCTTGAAGCTCTTTGATGGCAGAAATGGTGGAAGACGGATGGTGACTGGAGGCTTGAGAGGCAGCATCAAGATTGATGGGAGTGACTTGACTGGTTGCAGGGAGACAACGGTTGATGATGGCCTGCAAATGTGCACCCTTGCAGATTCTAAGCCAGAACTAGAGAGTGGTGAACGCGATCAATTTCATGACGAAGACGCTGGAACATGATCTGAGGCCAATCAACAGAATTTTGGGAGTGGATGGCAACAATGGCAGTATGAAAAACCTGTTTGTTAATGTGGGTGTTCCTTATGGAATAACCATAGAACTTCTGCCACAAAAACTTGACGAAGGCTTCATGGGGTTTTGCAATATTGGTAAGCTTGTGAGTAGTGGCTGGATAGGGAGTTTCGCCATAAACTATGACTGTGACGTCATGATCCTGCAAAGTAGCCCAATTCAAAGAAGGTGTTCTTTTAGGTAATTGAAATACCTAAGCTAGAAAAGTCTGAGTGATGGTGATACGATTTTGATCAACCACCGTTTGATAACCTGCATCAGTCTTGACAAGATGAGCAACGGACTGACGAAGCTGAGTAGGATTAGGAATTGGGAGTTCTTGCTTGAAAAACTCAAATAACCCTGCCCTTTCAGCTCTACTGACGCCTTCCAAAGGATCCCGAACAGTTGCATTGGAGAAAATAACCGATTCAAAAAGTGCGGGATCCATGTAAGTCCCAAACCGCAGCTAAGAGCAAATGACGGTGAAGATGAGCTGAAGTGAATGGTGGGATGGGACATCATGAGAGAAGGTACGAGTAATGATGGTGGACGATCGTGATATTAAGGAAAAATAATTAAGATGGGCGGCCCGAGAGTCGAACGTCTTAAAAATAGTGGCAGTCTGTGCATAGGGTTTGTATCATGAAGAGATTTGCGGCTGATTAGCAGAATCGTGGATTGGAATGTGCCTTGCATGCTGACACGTCAGCAGAAATGTGATTGGGCCACGAGAGCAACCTTCAGGCGGTAGGACTATATAAGACGAACGAGGATGCGAGACAAGAGCACCAGTTTGCTACGATGGATATGCCAAACACCATGCCCAAGAACTGCAACGAGTGGATTACATGCAAGATGACGAATTTCGATCTTTGGAAGCTACGTAACAGGGGGATCCCTATGGACGGATGGCTGGCTGGGTCGGCGGATAATCTCGACCCCATGATAAATCTACAGGACGTGGTCCTGCATTTGCTTTATCTTACAAAATGAACACTACGATCACTAACAAATTCTGTGGGCAGCCAAAATGTGTGATGACATGCGTATAGAGAACCTTAGTCGTACTGACAGCAGTATTGTCAGGCAGTGCACAGGCCTCCACCCATTTAGTGGCATAATCCTTGAGAACCAGGATGTAGCGGGCATGGGTGTGCCATGCGGGTGGATCCATTGGCCCAACAAAGTCCATTCTCCATTTACTGAAGGGTAACGGGGTAGCAACTAGAGTTAAAGGAAGAGCATCACGGGCCATGGGTCGACCCACATGCTGACAGACGTCACAGTTGCATGCTTGAGCGTGGGCATCCTTGAAGAGCATGGGCTAAAAATAACCTGCAAGAAGAATCTTGCGGGCCGTGGTATTACCACTGAAATGTCCTCCACCAAGGCCTTCATGAGCTTGACGAACAATCTCTGGTACTTCATGAGGAAGAACGCACCGACGCAACACCATGTCCTTGCCACATGTATAGAGATGGCCCGCAACCATGGTATAGTCACAGACCTCACTGAGGAACTATTGACGGCATGACCGAAGCTTCTCAGGAGGGAGCGTGGGGTCTTCAGACGGAAATGCACCAGAGAGGAGATACTGCTGATAATCATGAAACCAGTGGGGCATGGTCGTGACCAAGAATAGTTATGCATCTAGAAAGACATCAGAAACTCCCGTGGACGGGTCATCCGTGTGGATGCGCGAGAGATAGTCTGGCACAACATGAGACTTACCAGACTTGTGAATGATCTCAAAGGGAGCAAATTCTTGCAGGAGCAGGACCCAACGGGCAATACGACCCATGGGCGTGGTTTTGTTGTCAAATAAAGGAGAGCTTGATGATCAACAAAAATTTTGATTTTGCTACCCAACAAGTAATGACGAAAGCGTTGAACACAGAAGACAAGGCCCAGTGCTTCCCGTTTCGTGGCTGAATAATTCCGCTTAGCGGGATTAAGTTTTCGTCTAGCATAGCAAATGGGTTTATCTGTGTGCGCATCATATGCTTGAGAAAGAACAGCACCAATAGTGAAAGCCGAGACATCTAGATGGACATGAAAGGGCTTGTCCCACTGAGGGGGAACCGGCGCTTGAATGAGCAAGATCTTCAGCTTTTAAAATGCTGCATCCGCTTGGGGATTCCAAGCCCAAGACGATTCATCACCCGTGGGTTTATGAATGGGATCAGCAATAGTAACAAGTCCAGGAATGAAGGTTGCATAGTAATTAACTTTACCCAAGAAGGAGCGTGTTTCCTTAATGTTCGAAGGTGCTGCGCCTTCAGCACACAACTGATTTTGGCAGGATCCGTGGCGATGCCTTCTTTACTGACAACATGACCAAGAAGGACATCAGAGGTGACACAGAAAGTGCATTTTCTGGATTGAGACTGATACCAGACTCATCACATTTTTGAAAAACAAACTCGAATTTGTCAAGATGTTCTTCTATAGAGCTATATGCCGAGAAATCATCCTAAAAGATTTGCAGAAAGGCATTGTCTTTCATGTAATCTTGAAAAATAGATAGCATGATACGTTGAAAAGTTGATGGAGAATTGGATAATCCAAAGGGGACCACTTTGTAGGCAAAAGTGCCCCACGGCGTGGTGAAAGTGGTTTTCAGTTGATCCTTAGCCCTGATAGAGATTTGATTGTACCCCGAAAAACCATCCATGAAGGAGTATATTTCATGGCCAGCTACCTCTTCAAGAACTTGGTCTGTGAAGGGTAGTGGGAAATGATCCCGTTCTGTGGCCTGATTTAATTTTCTGTAGTCTACGCAAACTCGTATTTTGCCATTGTATTTGAGAGCAATGACAATTGGGCTTACCCACTCTGAGTGTTTGACCTCATAAATCAAGCCAGCTGCAAGAAGTTTGTCTATTTCAGCTTTGACACGGTCACAATAGTTGGGGTTGAGCCTGCACTGTCGTTGTTAGATTGGACGTGCATCAGATTTGGTGGGAATGGTCAGTTCCCCCAACTCTTTCTTGATACCCCTGAGGTCGTTGTAGCTCCACGCAAAGATGTGCTTGTAACTTTTTGAAGAGGGTGATGGCACGAGCTTTATTGTTTGGTGGAAGATTTGCAGCCAACCGGACAGGTTGATTTTCATCCAGATCCACGACTTCCACTTCTGGAGTTTGAATGTGTGGGACGACTTTAGTATCATTGACAACATGAGCGGGAGGTTGGAACATCACAGGAGGTGCAGCACTCTGTGTCGTGAAGAAGAACGGCGGCTGAGCATCCTCCAGTAATGCCTGCAGTAATGGTTGCTTCATAACAGCAGCGACGTCAACAACTTCATGAGGAGCGTCATCCTCTGAAAAAATATCAACACGCTCTACCCTATTGCAAGCAAATTGCAAGGGGTGAGACATGGATCCAGCAAAGTAGTCACGGCCTAGTCCTGATCAAGGGTCATCTCACCCTAAGGATCTGCATATTCAGGGTAAGAAGACAGAGGAAGATCGGCTAGAGGAGCCTGAACATGATAAATGTTTTGAGCTTCTTCTAAATCACTATCCGAAAGAGATGGCTTGGCATGCTCAACAGAAATGAGCTTTCCAGTTTCCAGATCCATAGTTGCATTCAAGGTGCCATCTGCGATGACAAGTTGATCAGTTGCCCAATAATGAATGCTCTTAGCTTGGCGGAGGAAAGATCGTCCCACCAGCATTTCATAGTCACCGGGATCTTCACCAGCTTTTCAAACACCAAATTCCAAGGGAAACTTGAGATCTCCAATACTGAGGTGACACCTTGAGGTCGCGTGATGTGGCCGTTAGCAAGCTTGATGTCATAGGGGGCACGATAAAGTTGCTTGATGCCTATATAATTGTTTTCGAAGCTTGTTCGTGATGAGGTTGACGGCACTACCTCCATCAATTTGCACATGATTGATCTGTTGATTACCCATCGTGGCATGCACCGTGGGGGTTGAAGTGGCGACAGCACTGACCAAGACTGTTGGCAAGGGTAACTGTTCCTTGAGAGCAGAACATAGTTTGAGGATAGTAGCAAGGCTCGGGGAAATCTTAATTTTCGCCAGCCCCTCTTGGAGTTCTAAGGGGACATGAGAGAAGGGATCTGCAGGGTCCAATGGTGCTGGAGTCTGAGGCATGGACGCAGAGACTTCCTTGAGAAGCTCAACCTCAACAGCGATGTTGGGGTACTGCTGAGTGCGTGGGCTTTTTGACGTCGAGGGCGCTTCCTAACACTGTTGAACGCGTGTAGTGGCATGAACATTAGCAAGCGTGCGTCCCTCAGCAGCTTGCATGAGTTTGAGAATGCTTTGACGTACCTTAGGCATTGTTTACTTTTAAAGACATTGATCTTGTGATGACGAAGAAGAGGAAGATAAGAGAAGCTGCAAAAGGGCCAAGGCCAGTTGATTGGTGGAAAGAGATTCGTGTAGTTGAGAGTGATAAGAACACAGGAAGCAACAAGTCGTGGATTTGTCCATATTGCAATGAGAGCCGCACATCAGCTGTGCATAGAGTGAAGGGACATTTATTGGCAGAGAGAAAGAATGATGTTCAGGCATGTGCAGCAATTCCAGAAAAGAAACGAGAGGAATTGCAAGTGCTAGCAAGACAATTGGATGCTATATCGCCAGGAAGAAAGCAAAGAGTAGCTGCCTCAAGTGAAGTTGCTTCATATGGTATTGCATCTAATTCCTATGCCAACGTTTCAGATCACGTAGAATTTGATAGTGCAGATGTTGAAAAAAGCACGATGGCTTCTAATAGTGGGATTGCACACTATATGCATACTTCTAGCAAAGGAAAGAAAATGGGGCAGCAAGAAATCAAGAGGCCACTTGATCTAGAAAAGAAAGAACAAGTTGATAGGAAGGTTTGTAGATGGTTTTACCATGACCATATACGATTCCGTATTGCTAGATCAGATTTCTTTCGTGTCATGGTTGATGGTATAGCTGACTATGGGCCTGGTTATGTACCGCCTAAATATGAGAAGATTCGTACTAAGCATTTAGAGAGGGAAAAGAAAAAGCTTGAGGATCTTTTGCATGATGTTAAAGAAGGTTGGGCTGAATTTGGAGTTTCTTTGATATTTGATAGATGGACTGACAAGAAAGGGAGGCATATCGAGTCATCTATTGCCTATTCCAGAGGCAAGAGTTATTTTCTGTGCAAATCATGATATGATGATTATCACGCCCCAATCCAAGCTATTGCATATTACTTGGATCCTGAATTTCAAGGGAGAAGTTTCTACACACTGGGGCCAAGTGCTCAATAGGATGCTTAAGGATGCGGATGAAAGGAGCAAAATAAGAGAACAATATGCCCTATACAAAGCGAAAGGAGGAAGATTTGGAAGTACAGATGCACAAGTAGACCGCTTCAAGATTGGTTCAGCTCTTTGGTGGGAAGAGTATGGGGGAGAAACACCTGAATTGCAGACATTAGTCATTCGCATTCTTAGTCAGGGCGCATCATCTTCTCCAGTCGAGAGGCTTTTTAGTGTTTTGGTCATGTTGCAAGCATTAAGAGTAAGACTTCTTCCATCAAGGACTTCAGATTTGGTATTTGTGAGTGCAATTTTGAAGCTCCTTAAGTCACACAGAATTGCAACAAGAGAACCATATATTGGCTTTGCAAAGAAGGAGAGTATTCCTGAAGCTCAAGAATGGGAAATGGACAATATGGGAGAGCAAAGTGACGAGATTGTGCAAGAGCAAGAAAGTAATGATGACGATGACGTTGGTGATAGAAATGAAAGGGGTGAGGAAATAAGAGCTCTAGTAGATGACGACGAAACTTGTTGGGTGGATCCAGATTATGTACCTTCATCTCATCCAGGTATGGATCCTTACTTACACATTCATTTTATTTGTAGTTTGGTCATGTTTTTCTTGCTCACTTTTGCTTGTACACATCCATGTGTGCCTTATCGGGATTCAGGAACAAATCCTTACATGCTCGATTAGTTCTACATGTTTTTCTTCATGTGTTCTAAACTATGTTCTATGACATTTTCTTGTTCTAGACTATGTTCTAAACTATGTCTTATGTTCTAAACTGTGGTCTAAACTATGTTCTATGTTAAAAAATTATTTTATGTTACAATCTTTCTCGTTTTAAGTAGTATGACGTATTTTTCGTATTCGTTTTCCATATTTCGTATTCGTTTTTTTCTTTTCGAGCATGCCGTATTGTATTCCGTATCCGTATTTGGTAACTATGCCATCATGTACATTCCTTACTGGTACTGATCCTCTTTTCAACATTTCATGTGTAAGAGCTCGTTTAATGACAGCTCCAGCACATCATGTTCACCTGTTCCATTAACTGTCAGAAAAAAACACAAATTAAAACTACAAATACATTGACAAAAAATATAGTTACCTTTGCCATAATAGGAAGCAAAGTAATTCCAATTTATTGGAATGCCATTGGTATGGTAGTTTCTGCCAAGGAAATAAAAGGTCCTTGCTCCTTTGAACTGATGGGAGCATTTATCAGACCACATGATGTGTTTGTTATACTTTACACCCCTGTTTGTCAAAAATGCATGACGCATATTCAAACAATACTGCACATACAAGGTATCATGGTCCCTGTCATCTGATATATAGAAATGAGTCTCGTTTATAATTCTCTCATTCTCATCCAAACTTGGATCAACTGACAATGTTGCATGTCTATATGTAATATGGGGTAAGAGCATGTTAGGGCCTACATGTTTTGGAAACTACCTGGAAAATACTCTGGGTAGTCAAAGATGATGATATATTTGAGTTCTTAACATCTTCTTGACATCACATTGATCATTCTTCCAGTGTAGACTTTGTATCTCTTGCTGAATCTTAAAAGTATAGTTCTCAGCAAAATCTATGACAGAAACTATGGTGTCCTTTGGAATTGTTATCAAACACTCCCTGAATTATTTGGCCTGCCATCTCCCCTCATAATTATGTGGTATAAATTCTTTTAAAACTTTCTTGGTTTCTTGGATAATCCCTACAGCAATTGAGCATTTGTAAACCAGTTTGGTAACTAATTTATTAGATATCTTGTACTTTTCCTTGCCATCAGGCTCAGGTTCTCCTATGGGCTCAATTACCTGCAATGGTAATGACAGATCAATGTGATAGAACTTGGGATAAAAGAGAGTTGAATTCTTACCTTGTCATAGGTCTTCCATTCAATGTTGTGTCCTGGAATGTATTTCAATTCATTTGGACAAGTTGGTAACCTGGCAGGTCCACAATTCTTGCACTTGAGAGTCAAACAGTCATGTGCATACCCCTCTTCTATTTCATCATCCCTTGGACAAACTAGTGATCTCCAAAGCTCACAAGTAGAAGAATATATATATTTCTTTGCCATGCAAGTTGGCCCAGGGCCACAAACCACACATGTGCACTTGCAGCTAGCTCCATGTAATTTTTCATCATGGCTAACCTTATTTATTGCTTGCCTAATGAAATCGGTTTTCATGTGATACACACAACAACAAGTTATTATCCCTAACCTTCCTTATATACGGTGGTTTCAAAGCATGAAACATTGAAAAAGACATCTCAAACTAGGGATATTCAACAGTAAAACATTTATAGAAAGTAACCTGCAAGTGCAAGTTCATAAGTTATAAAAAGAATTGAAATAGGCAGCAGAAAATCAATATAGAAACACTGACTTGAGTTTCCTCTAGAAAATGCAAGGGATGCATTATGTTCACTCCTTTGCCTAGTCTGATCTTCATCGCATATTTTTTGCAAGGTGGCACTCTAGTGGTGTTCCTCTAAAAGTCAACCACAAGTTTCCTGTGATCATAAGAAAGCTTGTCACTTCGAGTGCTTTTCTTAAACATTGACCATAGTTCTTCCCCATGTTCAGCAGTCAGTCTTCTCTTAACAGCAACTGAGACAATCCTTCTATTCAGGTTTAGTTGCTTTGCATAGGCCCTTCTATTTGTGTCATCCATTAACAAAGTAAGCCATGGCAGCACTTCTTGCTCTCCATGCATCTGTACCCTTTGCATATTTGTGGGCTACAAATGAATCCTTCAAGTTCTCCACTATAGCTTTTATTGTTTTGATTTCTTTGGTGGTTTGAACACCAAGACCAGGCAACCATTTGGCTGCACCCCTTAGAATATCTTCCCTATCCTTTTCACTAGCATTCCTACAAATATTAGTCACAAGTTTGCCAATATTCTTTGACAATCTTTTCTTCTTCGTTGTGCTGAAATAACCATTTAATAAGGCTGCAGAGACCCCTGATAGGATCAGAGAGTTGGAGGTAAGATTTCCACCAGGAGCGGAGTTTCGACGTGAGGAGGTGCTAGATTTCCTTCGTGAGTTGGAGGACGAGGCTGGTGAACATGTGATAAAGATCGTCTAGAGTTCGAAGGCCATTCTTCCGGGGTAGAAACTAGTGTGGTATCTACACCCAGTTTTGTGGAACCTTCTTTAGAAGGCAATGAAGTCCACCAGTACGTAGATGAAGGGGATGACCTCCCATTGGGTTCGGTGGATCAAGCGGCTATAGATGCCTTAATGAGTGAACCCTCTGATGATAAGAGCTCTCTAGTTGAAGACTTTTCTCATAACTAATAGCTATAGTGATTGAGGGTTGACATTGTTGAAGGTTTTGGATGTATATATACATGTATTATATGATTTGTCTTCAACACTTATTGGATGTTGATTGGAATAAAGATTAGTTTCTTTACCATGATAAATTATGTGTCAGAAGTTGCATATCTAATCTAAACTATATAATTGTGATAGGCAAGATTCTTTTGGAATATGCTATACAAATTCTCATTTGATTTATTGACACGTTAGCTTATATGTTTGTAACACATTTAAGCTAAATTTTTAACACGTGTCCTAAATACTTGTGGTTCAAATAAGTTACAAACATTTAAGCTAAATTTTTAACACGTGTCCTCAAATACTTGTGGTTCAAATAAGTTACAAACATTTAAGCTAAATTTTTAACACGTGTCTTAAATACTTGTGGTTCAAATAAAAAACAATCGGATTTAGATCCGTGATCAATTGGATGCGAAATTTGCATCAAAAATTGAAAATTAGAAGGGCTACCGCTTTTTAGCTACATTTGGAGATGGCTTCTAATCCTTCTGTTGGTAGGTTTGGTGCAAAAGGTAAGGCCGCCGTTGTTGAATCGAGAGCAGATGCTTCGAGAGTCTGTTGCACTCTGTTCAATATTGGGGTTTGAATAATCCATGGGCTCTGTTCAATAATTCAGTTGCCCTCGAATCTTATAATCCACTATTGAATCTTATGTTGCACGGGAGGCAGGTCTTATATCCCGCTATTGAATCGAAGCAGATCACATTTGGTGAGCATCGAGATTTGAATCTTTGCTTCCCTTTCTCAAGCATGCAAAGCTCTGCTTTATCAACGAAATCGACACTGTTGCGCTTAGACTGCGGCATTTAGACTGCATGTTATTCTATTGTTGTGAGTTTCAGAGAAGGTAACATGATTATCCTCAAAGTTTTATAGTTGGTTAAAGTTTGATTCCGTTTCTGACATTGCATGCCTTAATCTGGTCGATCCTGGAAATCAAATCAAAGGGTATTGTGGTGGACAATCTGGTAGCAGTTGCGACGGCTTTCTAAAGTGGCTCAGTGGAGTATACTGATACTTTTGGATGCCAAGCAGAGCAGACTGATGCCCACTCTTTGCATGCGTTGAGAATGATTTGTCCAGAATGCTTGGAGATTTCACAGTTTTACTCAGAATGATTTGCTGCTCTATAAAATTGTAGCGAACCCATTTTTTAGAACCACGATGCAATGCCAAGCCATATTGGGCAACAAATTCATCTGGGAGGATCTTTTTCCAATGGCCAGTGGCCAGTGTAAGAAAATAAGTTGGAGCCTAAGATCTCATGATTCCGAGCGTCTGGGATGGCTGTAACTTAGGCACAATCCAGGGCCTCTGTTTTATAGTTTCCTTTGGCAGCATTGCTGGGGTAACTTATCAGAGCATCAATTTGAGCAATTGGATAAGGGGATTTTAAGAAGCGAGCATCCCTTCATGTGGATTTTAAGGCTTGGGCAAGCTTCTGAATGCTGAGCCATGCTTTATTTATGAATGACAGACATCAAATCCATACTGCAAAATTATACAGCAAAATTAGCTATTTGGGCAACGGTATTGGATCTCGGCAGTTTGGGGTGCTCCCGATCCGGCAATTTCATGGTAGATCCTGTATGGTAGATGTTACTGCTCACATTACACTGCCCAAGACCTGCTTTTTTGTCGTGCTCAATTTTTTTTTTCCTTATAAAATGGCTTTTACACCATTATAATTAATAACTTAGGCCTTTAAGATTTTTAAATGACCATATAAATCATGTCGACTATTGGATGTGTATTGTGCCATGGCAAAGATGAGCTAAAGTTGTTTTTCTTAGCATGTATGTTATCCATATTCAATTACTCTATGGTTCTCCTTGTTATTAAGATGTTACTTTAACGACAAAAGTTGAGGGGGTAAGAATGCTAAGATAATATGGTGAATGAGCAACCATGGTGCTATGTATACTTACAAATATATGACTAGACCTTTATTACCAAAATACTTCGTAGTTGAACCAAGGACCATAAGCAAATATAAAAGGGTTTGTATGTGGGCTTTTTTTTTTTGGGGGGAGGGATATGCATATATGAGGTGGAAAACGTCTGTAGGTTTGTTTCTCATCAACTACAATGGCCTATTTGGCGAGCAAAACCCATGTCCTCAACTCTCCCACACAAATTCTTCAATATTAAGTCCAAGAACATCTTTGCACCATTCTAAATATATGCAAATCCGTGTTTACAAGAGTAAGTCGGGGAAGAGAAATGTTCGCGGCGGCCTTGGCCGCCGCGTTAAATTTCTTGTACGTATAAGCGCTCCAACCACCCCATGTAAATATTTCATTATCAAGTGAGTAAAAAGACAGGATCCCAAGCTACCTCGAAGAGGCCAGCTTGGCAAGCCTGTTATAATTGGCATTAGAGCATAGTTGATCTGGAATGCTTTGAGATTAGATTGAGCATCTTGAGGGGTTGGCTAATGATGTTTCTGTATTATGCAGAGAGTAGAAGGAACCATGGAAGCTGGTGATGCTAGTGGTGCAAGTGGAGTTGGAGTTGATGGAGCACCTGATGTTACAATAGAGAAGGTACTGAAGGATATCAAGAGGGAAGTATTCACTGGGGAGAACACAACCAGGGATGATGCGGATGCATGGCTCTATGGAGTGGAGTTTTATTTTAATCTAATTAAGGCAGAGGAATCAGTAAAGGCGCTTCTTGCAGAGGCAATGCTCGGAGGATTCACACGTGTTTGGTGGGAGACGTGCCTAATAGACCTGGGGAAGACTCTTGTGCAGGCTACCTAGGCAGAGTTTAAGAGTGTCGATGTCCGCTGAATTGGAGGGATTCTACTTGTAATGTGGAGATGGCCAATGAGGTAGCCCAGATTTGGATGCACAATTGAGAAGACTTCGTCAGAATCTGGCAGTGGCTCAAAATAGGCAAAAGCGATATGCAAACAAAAGGCGTAAACCTTTGGAATTCGCAGAAGGCCAGTACGTAGTCTTACGGATTAATCCCAAGCAGAGCTCGTTGGCATTTAAAAGTGCGGGAAAGTGGGTCCAAGATATGCAAGACCTTTTAAGGTGTTGGAACACATTGGCAAGTTAGCTTATAGGTTGGAGTTACCTTCGCATGTTAGGGTGCATAATGTGTTCCATGTGAGCAACTTGAAGAAGTATGTCTTTGATCCGTCGCATATGCTTGCCAACGATGATTTGGTAAGCAGGGATGAATTTTTGTATTCGCGGCCAGAGCGTATCTTGCAAACAAAGACAAGCAAGCTTCGAAGACGGACAATCACAAGATTTTTGATCCAATGGTCAGGTTGTCCAATTAAAGAAGCAACCAGGGAAGATTCAAAGTGGATTCTTCGCCAATTTCCTGAGCTCGCCCATGAGGACATGGGTTAAAATTTTGAAGGGGAGAATGTAACGAGCCTGGCCGGTTAATAGACAATTGATGTAAGTTATTTAATACAATTTGGTATGATTATGAGAGACCATGAAACTAATACTAGATTTGGAAAAATACATACATGGTATGTATATGATGTTACACAGGAGGTCTATAAATACTAAATTGTAGAGGAATTGTTTTCTCTGGAGGCAAACCTTCTGAGGAGGAGTTTTCTGTGAAGGAGGCTTGGAGAGTGAGCAGGACAATTGCAAAGACAGCTTAACCAGGTGGGTGGTTTACTACATCAGGGATGCTAGAATATTTAAAGTCAATTTATGCTAAAGGAATAATTAAAAAGTTGCTAGAAGGTAAATTGTAAGTATTAAGGAATTGTATTTTAATATGACGGAAGGATGAAGGGTTTCAGATAGAGCCTGGTTAGATGATGGGAATTCACTAGGGATAGATAGAAGGAGAATATCATGTAAAAGATTGTTTAGAAGGATGGCAGAAGAACAGTGGAAGTTGATGCTGGAACAGTAACAGAAGGAAAAGTATTGGAGAAGGGGCCGAATCCAGTCTGGTTGGCCTGAGAAAGGGCCGAAATTGGTCTGGAAGGGTAAATTTCAGTGTTGGAGGCTCAAACAAACCCTAGATTGCAGCCGAATTGCAGCCGATTGGAGCTGTTAAACGGCATTGCATGGCGCCAAAACGACCTGAAGAGGTCGGAACTGAGGCCACCAGGGCCGATTTGGAATGCTAGGCCTCTGAGAGGTCGGATTCAGGAAGAATTCGAAGCATTGGAGCTGTTGGGCCGCGAACCTGAAAAAAATAAAAAAATAAAAGCTAAGGTTAGGTTAACTTAATAAACAAATAATGCTAACATAAAAATAGCAATACTAAGATCAGACAAAAGATACCATGGGGTTGCCGTGGAGATTAAATAGGTTAGCTAGGGTTCTAGAGGCTGGACTAGTCAGTGCTAAAGGATGGTAAGTAAACACTAAGTTGATATCCGCACGTCAAATTGTGTAATCTCAATTTAATGCGACACTGTGGTCGCCCTCATTAAACTATTATTAATATGAAAATTGGGTAAGGAGACGGAATGTTAATGAAATAGAAGGAAAGGTATCTTATATTTAACAATATCAATAATATAACGTAGAAGTTACGATATTTCTTTATCGGGAGAAAGAGGTTGAAAATGTAACATAACTTGCTGGGGTATGGCATAGAGTTGGGAATGGAACTGGGAACATTCTATAGTTGCAAAACTAGACTTAAATCTAGGGAAATCCATGATCAAGGTTCATTAGTACGGAACTAAGGGTAAATTTGGGAATGTTATGTGGTCATGGTTGTTATACATGTTTATATCATTACCCATATGAATGTTGTGATATGTTAATGTGGCATGGTTATGGTCTCTTGTGATGCACATGTAAAAAATGCATTTGAGATGTTTTGGCCTGGTATTACCATCATACATGAGAATGTCTAGGAAATGTAGTTATGATGGCATTTAAAGCATGTGGAAATATTGCATAAGTGTATAATCTCCGGGGCCGAAGTCCACGTGCAATGGCTTGGACTTGCGATTGTGTTTGTACGTGACATCGGGCATTGTTATCCTGGCTAGATTCTTTGTCGTGCTACATGGCAGAAGTGGTCCTCCAGTGCTGCACGCGACGTGGATGGGTGTGTACACATGAGGCAAACCTCGCCCATATTGGCTGCAGGGCCTGATTAGCCCGAGTGGCATGTTAGAACTTGAGTAGGCACTGTATGCGGATGAGATTGCTAATGCAGTGGGACTATTGGTGGATAAGCTTGCATAGGTGCTATGGTATAAGTTGTTATGAATGAATAGTTCCTAGAATGCTCCAAACCCCCACTTAGTCTTTAGGACTAACCCCCCAGGTTGGTGTAAGCAGTACCTGATGGAGCCGAGTGCAGTATGGAAGCAGAGACCTGGGGTTAGAGGCCCCGATAAGATCAGAAAGTTGGAGGCAAGATGGAGGCCCCGATAGGATCAGAAAGTTGGAGGCAAGAGCGGAGTTCCGGCGTGAGGAGGTGCTAGATTTCCTTCGTGAGTTGGAGGACAAGGCTGGTGAACATGTGCCAGAGATCGTCCAGAGTTCAGAAGAAGGCCATTCTTCCGGGGTAAAAACTAGTGTGAGATCTACCCCCAGTTTTGTGGAACCTTTTTTAGAACGTAATGAAGTCTACCGGTACGCAGATGGAGCGGATGACCTCCCATTGGATTCGGGGGATCAAGATAGTTATGGTGATTGAGGGTTGACATTGTTGAAGGTTTTGGATGTATATACATATACTATATTATTTGTCTTCAACACTTGTTGGATGTTGATTGGAATAAAGATTAGTTTCTTTACTATGATAAATTATGTGTCAGAAGTTGCATATAAGTATAAGCGCTCCAACCACCCCATGTAAATATTTCATTATCAAGTGAGTAAAAAGACAGGATCCCAAGCTACCTTGAAGAGGCCAGCTTGACAAGCCCGTTACAATTGGTATTAGAGCATAGTTGATCTGGAATGCTTTGAGATTAGATTGAGCATCTTGATGAGGTTGGCTAATGATGTTTCTATATTATGCAGAGAGTAGAGGGAACCATGAAATCTGGTGATGCTAGTGGTGCAAGTGGAGTTGGAGTTGATGGAGCTCCTGATGTTACAAGTATTCTGCAAGCAATTCAATAGGCTTTGCAGCAAACTGCATCCCATCAAAAGAGTGAAGTGGAGAAAGCTATAGAGAAGATACTGAAGGGTACCAAGAGGGAAGTATTCACTGGGGAGAACACAACCGGGGATGATGCAGATGCATGGCTCCATGGAGTGGAGTTTTATTTTGATCTGATTAAGGTAGAGGCATCAGTAAAGGCGCTCCTTGCACAGGCAATGCTGGGAGGATTTGCACGTATTTGGTGGGAGACATGCCTAATAGACTTGGGGAAGACTCCTGTGCAGGCTACCTGAGCCCTGCTCTGATTCCAAATGTAACGTTCCTAACCGACATGCCCTTAACCAACTGGGCAAAACTGTCTAGACGTTTATGAGTAGTCGCTTCTACCCATTTATGCCGGTGTCTCGGGAACGCGACACCAAGGTCCACTCGCGGTCTCCCACGGGTCCGTCCAACGGTATTCATCACCAAGGTCCACTCGCGGTCTCCCACGGGACCGTCCAACGGTATTCAGATCAAGTCATGACCTACCGTCCAACGGTATTCAGAGTCATACTTGCCCCCATGGAGACTCAAACTCGAGCCTTGCTTTGATACCAAATGTAACGTTCCTAACCGACATGGCCTTAACCAACTGGGCAAAACCACCTAGACATTTATGAGTAGTCCCTTCTACCCATTTGTGCCAGTGTCTCGGGAACGCGATACCAAGATCCACTCGAGCGGTCTTCCATGGG
The DNA here is from genome assembly GCA_021234155.1 of Isoetes taiwanensis. Lineage (NCBI taxonomy): Eukaryota > Viridiplantae > Streptophyta > Lycopodiopsida > Isoetales > Isoetaceae > Isoetes > Isoetes taiwanensis. The sequence continues at coordinate 40,312,535 of JAJEKV010000002.1, forward strand.
TCCGTTACATTTGCAAATCGTATGGGCTAGAAAGCTGCCATTTTATTTTTATTTTATTTTTTTTAAAGAAAGACCATTATGTATTTGGGAGCAAATATTAGGTCTTTTCGAGGTCCGGAGGTCGCAGGTCGCGGTATAGGGTGCTTCAGTTTCCCCTTCATATTCCTCTGTCTGCCTTGCGAAATGATCGATTCTTTTTTATCATCCGGCTTTCCGTTCTTCTGTGCTTCAAAAGCTTACAAAAAGTTGCAGAATTTCTTCTGTGCATGTGTAGACAAATGCAGTTTAGATACGAAAGCTGACATCGATTCTTTGTGCTTCAAAACTTTACGTCTGTCATCTGCTTATGCTAGAGCAGAAAGAATCGAACATTTTACAATTGTGGTTTTCCTTGCACATCCGCGGATCCTTATTGCCAGGTTAACAAAACAAATATGAGTCCTTCTTGTCGGCTTAACAAGTCTGAACCAGGGTTGATTGCTTTGTTCTTAAGTTTTTGTGATGTGTGTTTTGAAATTCAGCAATGATTGCTTGAACTTGAATTAAAAGTTCTTAAGTTTTTGTGATGTATGTTTTTAACCCGGCCATGATTGCTTGAGCTTGAATTGGTTTTCCTTCTTATATACTGGTTTTCCTTCTGTTAGTGCTCAATGGTACAAAGCCCTCCAGCATTTCATACCTTCTCATCCGAAGTACCAGCTATCAAAGAAACAACTTGCTTTCCGCTCCGCCCCCTCTAGCCAGCCAGGGCGGAGCACCAGTATGTGTCTTACTCCCCTGCCGATAGACGGCACCGATGGCGGGCCGTTGTGCGTGTTGCTTGCTCCCGGCCCCATATCATCAATCACTCGCCGAGGCGGAGTAACGCCGCTGGCCTATCTATGGTTGAATAGAGAGATATATAGAAGCTAATCTAATGATGTGCGAAGAGGATAAGGACCAACTCACGCTATTCGCGCGCGGCACTGAGCGAGGAGATAGATAGATAGATGCCCGAGAAGAAATGAACTCGTTCAGGAAGATACTTAGGTTCGAATCCTGAGGAACAACTTATGTAGTAGTTTAGACCACTGTTATTGATGTAAAAATAATTGACCATTGCATTTTCAATCATGTTTTTGGCATATTTTTGTACTGTTGGTATTCCAATTTTAGGTTTTCCATTGTGGTGGCTAGGATTTAGCCTCAAGTGGAATATTCCAAATAGGTCCTGGCCCAAAGGCCAAGATCTATCCTTCACAACATTCATAGGCATCTTCCTAATTAAAGCAAATAAGGAGCCTGTACGAATTCAAAATCACTTGTAAGTTTGTGCTTATATGTTTGTCTATTTTTTTATTCTCATACTAGAAAATCGGCCGCCCTGACGGGCGGCCTCTTTTCTATCTTTGACATGTTCAAACAGTTATCAGTGTATTTATATAAGTGCTTCTCTTGAGATGTTCAAACGAATAGCTCTTTATTTATATAAGTGCTTCTTTATATACAACATTTGGCGTGTACATTCGGTGGTCTTTTCGTAATGCACCTTGACGTGATGTTTCGGTAATAGCAATTTTGATTCCTGCCTGAGAAGTGCACCTTGAGAGAGCAACATAAAGTTGACCATGTGCAAAAACTGGGGCTGGCAAGTAAAGTCCAACGGTCTCTAGAGATTGGCCTTGCGACTTGTTTATTGTCATCGAGAAAGCCAAACGGATTGGGTATTGCCTCCTGGTGAATGGTATGTGCGAATCAGACGGTGTCAGGTTGATCCTTGGAAGCAGGATTGGGGTGCCTTTGAATTGTCCTGTGATTATTTCTGCCCGTAAGATTCTTTGTGTTGCATGGGTGATGCGCAGGCGTGTCCCGTTACACAGTCCACCCTGAGGATACATGTTCCTGAGCAATATCACTATTGCTCCTACCTTGATGTTGAGCTTGTGAGGCGGCATTCCAGAGGGTGTGAGCTGGTTAATAAATTCAATCGGAAAATTTCTGATATCCTCTTCGTCTTCCATGTTGAGAGTATCAATGCCGACGTATGGGTGCAAATCTCCATGCAACCTTTGCAAGGTCTTGTCGTTGAGTTTTAGTGTATCCTCATTCTTTGGAGATAGTATGGATTTTTCAAATAGATGTTCCATGCTTTCTGAGTCAATGCTTGTTCCAAATACCTCATCGATAATATCGTTCTGTGCAATGCATGTGCTTGGCAGCTGAACGACATCTGGAGGGAGTGTAGGCTCGTCGTTCATTCGCTCTCCATCTCCAAGTTTTAGTAGATAGTCAGACCATTCTCTTTCGTCTTTACGGAGACGGAGGTTCGTTGTTAGTTTGAATGTTTTAAAATATTTCCACAGCGGGTTGCTTTTGACGCATTTTGATAGGATTTCCATCCTTTTAGCCCGTTTGATTACGGGTAGTTGCTGCCTGAAATCGCCCCCAGCCAATACAATCATTCCTCCAAATGGTCTAGAATCACATCGAATTTCCCTCAGGACAGTGTCAACTGCTGTGAGGGCATCGGAATGTGTCATGCTCAATTCATCCCACACCAAAAGCGATGCTTTTCTTATTTTGTCTGCCTGCTTGCTCGTGGGCCGCAGGTCAGAGGTTGATTCAGGTGTTAGCTTTAGCGGGAGCTTGAATGTAGAGTGGACTGTTTGGGCTCCTTTGAGCAGAAGGCTCGCTATACCCGTCCATGCGACTGCAATAACACCAAGCTCTCTTCCTCTGAACATGCTAATAACGGTATTAAAGACGTATGTTTTTCCAGAGCCTCCTGGCCCATCCACGTTTATGCATGAATGTAATGGCTGAGTTCCATCAAGTGCAAGGAGAATGGTATCAGCTATTTCTTTTTGGTCTGGAGTTAATTTCGCATAACACTCATCTCCTCTAGCTTTTTCAAAGGATACATTAAAGGTCTGGCTAATTGTTGCATCATAGCACTGGTTTGGTTTAGGTCGTGGAAGCTGATACGATTGACAATTTGTTCCGTTCGCAAGGAAGATTTCATTTATGGATAATAATGCTGCATTGTATGCATCTTCTTCTGACATGTCACGGGCGTAATCCTCTGCTAAATGGTGTTTGAACTTGTCCCATAGTCCGCGTGGATCCGAAGGGGCCCGGAGATGCGAGATGAAGGCAAATGTTTGTCGCAATTGGATGAGGGCATCCGAAAAGCATTTGCATCCTCGGCGTTCTCTCCCATTTCGCGTCATCCGCTAATAGTCCAAGTTCTTTTCTTTGCCTCATGAAATGTAGAGCATCATCTTCCATCGATATTTTTGATGTCTTGAAGCTAGTGGCTCCTTTTTTTGTGCAAGCAACAATAAGCGCAAGTGATATCTCTCCATGTCCTTTGGGTGACATTATACATTCTTGAAATTAGTTTATATTTGCCCCTCTTACTTTCCACGTGCTCGGCTTTTTATAAAAGTGTAATGATGTGGAATTTCGGATATGTATATTGTCGAAGCTGCGGGATCGATTTTATTTAGCTCGAACCGGTGGTGAGCATCGTGGTGTTTTGTTGCAAAGACGTTTTAAGGCAGCCCTTTCTTGTCCTTCTTCATAATATCTTTGTTTGTTTGTTAGGCAAATGAACAGGTAATCTGCATATATTGTAAGAGTTAGTAATGCAGTAAAATGTGCTTTGAGTTCAAAAATGACAACCTATGCACAACGTGGGACGTGTGATGCATTTTGTAACCATATGTCCTCCACATTGCTTCCGGTGCAGAGATGTATCTCGTGTCAAGAAACTCTTGTATCTCGTCCCAATTGTATGTGCTCTGTGTGCCCTGATCTCTGGATGTCTTTGTTAATTTAATGCTAATTTCGATCATGACCTTTATGAATGTACTTGAAAATGTATTTTATGCTTCCAACACCTAAAACATTGCTCCACATTTGTATGGCACACATACTTTTTTGTGAGGTAAGGATTGTATGGGACAACCATCTTTGTTCATCTATCCCCTGTTACCTTGCTCATATTGGACGCAAGACGCCTTCTATAATCAGGGTATCCATTCTCTTTGATTGAGGTGCTTTCAGTAAATGGTTTTGGAAAACCTTTAGAACATTCCATTTTGTTAGTCTTTTCGTTTAGTTTCATGCATCTCGAATTACATGGTCCATGCACCATGTATTTTTTCACAATCTCATGCAATTCAAGGTCCTCCAGTGGATCTGTAATTCAGGATTTATCTAAATGATGATATCGTAACTCAAATAAGCATCCGATGTATATACCGGTATTTCAAGGCATTTCGTGATCTTATCGATGTCATCGCTATCGCGTATTTTGTCTTCCTGTTCCAATATCAGTAGCATGTGACAGTGTGGTAAACCTCGCTTTTGGTACTCAATTGTATATGTATATGCTTTAATTTTTCCAAAAATGTCTTTTTCTAAAATGTCATGGAAAATGGCCATTAATTTCGTGTGGTATACACGGGCGACCACGTCTGGTCTATCCTCTGGTGACTGGCCCGCCTCTAAGTTATCTGTGATCTCTGGCCAATTCGTGTTGCATGTGCATGTAACAAATAGGTCGGGCTTTCCAAATCTTCTTATCAACGCTATGGAATCTTGGTAGTTTTGTTCCATGGCACGTGCACCGCCAATAAATGACGACGGTAAGATGACTAATCTTCCAGCGCTCAATCCTTGTGCTTCTGCCTCATGATTCACGTAATCGATCAAGCCTTCGTACATTTCAGCTCGTAATTTCTTCTGGTTGAGGCGGTAGAAGTTCAAGGTGTTGGCCTCTATCCTTGTGTAGGCATCAACTATAAATTGTTGTGTTAATCTCCCCCCACTCAATAGAGGATTGAAACTAAACTTAAGACCGTCATTGCCTCCTATATTGCTTCGTGTGCTTAGTCTATATAAATAGTATTGTAGCATAGATATATTTTGTCTCGTTCGGCTCGATGAAGCCCCAACTTGGTTTCTCATGTTCATTTGCCACCCCTTGTCGCCAGAGGGTATTAACAGCGGGTAGGTAAGAGCGTCAATGTATGGATCAGTAATGGCGACATTCTTTAGGCCGCCGGCTTTTTGATGGATGCATATGTCTCTATTAAAAGGTGGTTCTCCATCCGGATTTACAAATATTACAGCCACCTCATTGACAAATGCAGGATTGTATCTCCTCAAGTCTAGCCCTGTTCTATCATCATTGAAATACATCCTTACTTCTGCGTGCTCATTCAATTGACGTGCACTCTCCTCTACCTCGTGCATCATATGTAGAGCTTGTGCAAATGGGTTTATGTTCCTTATTTGTAAGTCAAGCTGTCTCATGAGGTCCATATCGCACTCTGCATTGTGCATATTTTGCGTGCGTTCGTCGTTCGCATATTCCATGTCCAGAATGTATAATTGGGCATATCTCGGTGACGCATTATCATCGGGATGAGCAGGCCCAGATCTATGGTAGACTTGACCGTGGATCTTAAAGCAATATGGGCCCGGTGTGTTGAATTCCTGTATGTCTGCTCCGAATGATACAAATGCCAATGCATTATTGTAAATCCTGATGTGGGACTTGAACTCTTTGCTCTTTGGGTGATCTCCTTTGAGCAGGTGGTATAGCAATGGGGGCATTGCTGTCAACGGAGGGAGGCTAATTTTGCCGTCATGGCAGCACTTTGTATCATCGTGTTTAAACGTTAGTGCATGGCAGTATTTGCATTCCTGGTTCAAGAGGTTCGATGTGCGTTGGACAGTTAGTTCGAGCTATTCTATAACTTGAAGGGTTATCTCGGTATGCACGTCCTTGTTGAGTCTCTACTGACTAGCCCTCATCATCATGTCCGTCCATCGGCAACTTTCTCTCAGATCGTGTGTCAACGTTAAAGATGCTCCTGCTCTGTTTCTTTACTTTTTTTTTCTACTCTTCTATTCCTTAGGTTGGCAGCAGCTCTAGCGAGTCTTACTTCGGCTCCTCTCGGTGTCTCTCTTTCGAGGATCGTTGTCTTCTATTTTGCGATCTTTTCATTGCTATGCGGCGTTTGGCTTCTTGTTTCTCTAAAGTTTCCTCTGTCCGTTTGCGCGGCATTATTCTGCTTTGCTATTCTGCGATGAACAATGTGTTCTGCACAAACAATACGCAGAAGCAGAGTTAAAATAGTTTTGTTCTAAGGTGTCTATAGTCATAATGATATATAGAAACAATGTCACAACAACTGCCCTAGAACGTTCTAGACATTCAAGAGATTTTATTTACGTGCGGCTCCCCTAGAACATTCTAGACATTCAAGAGCTTTTATTTACGCGTGGTTGTAATATTTTTTGTGGAAATTGCCATTCTGTAACATATTAGTTTGGCAAAAAGCCCATGATGATGTTGTTGTTATTGTTCCAAAAAGACATTTTTAACACGATGTGCCCCAAAATACGCATTATACATAGTCATTACGCATAGTCATCACCCATGCCTACTGGACAATGTGGAATTATTGGGACCCTGTGAACATTGAACGTGGGTGCGCAATCCCACGTTATAGTATGGTAGCTGGGCCGTGAGCTCTATAAGGAACCTAGCATTGAGTAGTTAAATTGACTAAAACTATGGGCGCCAAATTCAACAAAACGGAGTTTCATCATCTACTAAGAACCACCATATATTCCGTATATTGCATACCATCCTTAGAAATGTGGCAAACCTATTCACACTCAACTTAATGTGGCGAAATAAACTTATGTCCTCGTCATGGGCATTCTATGGTGAGGCATTTTTTTACTTTTAAGTTCAAGCTTATGTACAAATTTAGAGGGTTGTGCAAAGTGTGAATGTGTGAAATGAAATGAACACATTACATAGCTAATGATAATGGAGCTACAAAATTTGCTCATCTTTGTGAGAGATTGAAGGTAAAAATATGTTTGCATGTGTGTGAATGATAATGTGATTCCCTTTATCATTCCCCTTTTCGTTTAGGATCAATCTTTAGCATCAAGAAAAATCTATGTTCCATGTCTTATGAGCGTCATGCTGCGAAATGCACGGTGCTTGCATCATCGATGTTCCATCGGAGAAAAATATGTTGTCAATTGTGACAAAGATATTGCTAGGCATAGACTCGAGAGAGATTTGATTTGCCATGAACATGGCATGGAATGCTGAGAGGAATTTGTATATGTGAATTAGTACCGAGCGTCTTAATTCTTTGGGACATGATGCGACCTTATGCAAATTAAAATGGCAAAGCCTTGGCCAAGTTCCAGGAGGTGAGCTTTAAATGGCATCATACATGTTCATCTTCCTTACATGTTGTCTCTTCATCAACATCTCGCTATAAATCGAAAGCATTTGACGGTCGGTGGCCCCGCGGATCACGAACAAGTAATGCTTTTATGCGGTGAATATGAGTACGTTAGTAAAACTTGCAGTAAGCATCCGAGACTTATCAAAGAAGGTATTGCCTCGCATTAGAGAAAAATTTCCATCTCACCATCGAAAAAACAGATCCATTCATGGGCCTAGAAAACAGTCACTAAAATGGTTCTAGAGCGCACCCCCAAGCATGTAGATACATGTTATTCATGTTAATTTTTGTATAGAGAAGAGATTTGGAGAAGAGATTTTCCTATGTAAATTGGAAGTTAAGCGGTTACTCAAGTTGTCCGGATTACAGACCAAGCAATAATGAGTTCACAGGCAGTTCAGATTTACAATCAAATGGAGCAAATAACACGTAAATCGGATCTTTGGATAAACTCGGTCTATATCTCAATCAAGCCAAGCGGGCTACATACATTACAAAAATTAGGTCTCTAAATTCACAAAATGGGTGATTAATACACTCTAATCTTTGTCCAAATTTATTCAAGGCATGAACTCCTACGTTAGCTCAAGAATGTCATCGAATACGATCATAGTCTTACCTTATGATGTGCAAGCGGTCCGAGAGAGGCGGACACCAATACTCCAATAGAATCTCAGATAAATCTATATCGTAGCAGTCTTCGCTAGCATAAGCAGCGTAAATAGTCGAACATATAGCTTAAGCCCTTAATCAAGCGCCCACTTCAAAGATATCCGTTTACCCGACCTTCTCGTTAGACCGACTCTTCTCCTGCATCCGCGTTTGCGGGGAGCAAAGAGGGACAAAAATATGGTTTTCAAATTAGCATCGGCATTTATACCTCGGTTCGACCGGCCGTTTGAAGCAAATTTTGCTTCCTCCTCAATAACCTTGCAAACTCACTTGCGCCTTTTTATAGGAAGTCAAAGAAGCTTCCAGAATGTCAAAGAAGCTACCAGAACTTGCAACATGAAACGAATGGAAGCTTCCAGAACCTTGCAAGATGAAACGAACGGAACCTTCTCGATGCTTCCTACGACACATCCCAGGGTCCAAGACATGCCACGTGGCACTTTCTTCTCCATCGATAAGGCGTGACAGACAGGCTATTCTATTTTTTTATTATATTAGGAGGATATGTGATTCCCAAATCAGTTTAACTAAAAACCACAATCTTGTCCTTTCATGTTTTGGCTCATATCTAGAATGGAATACATAGAAAATGTTGTAAATGTTATGTTATATGAGCACTTCCTGCCCAGAAAAGTGAGGAGGCTCTAGGAATAGTTCAATTTGTATCTCTCAAAATATACATTCACCAGCACGAGTCGTGCTGATATAATAAATTTTATGGTACCCTTCACCATGCAGCTGCTGTGCCTTCCAAACTACTACTCAAATGCATAATGCCCGTAACATTGACAAAGCCATGGCCCATGTTCTTTATTAACATAGGCAAATCTTGGAATGAACCACTTACAGAGATAAATCCTAAGCTGTCCAATGTAGCCTTCTCTGGCGGTTATCCATATGTGTATCTGCAGAGGTGCTTCCACCTTTACCATTTCTTTCTTTATAGCAATACCTGACAATCCATGCTATTCACATGGCCAAAGATCTCCCCATCTTGACTTTCTAGCATGCCTTTGAAGAATAGGATCCCTAGAACGCGACACAATGCGGCGATCCAATGCACCTGAAGAGCCATCCCTACTTGCAGCAGAGCAGACATCTAAAATAATGAGCTTTCCCCTCCGAATTGGAGAAAAGACAATGCGACCCCATCCTCCACTCATGTTGGCAATAGATTCATTGAATTTATTATCTTCTGAAACCATCAAATTATCTCCTGTTCTATCAACATGCTGCGGAGGTTCATTGTCGTCTGGATATGACAGCTTTTCTATATGGCCATCTGCCACATCTTGGCCAGATTCGTCTGAATCTGATGACTCTCCTGAATAGTTTTCTGCCACATCCTGGTCAAAGTCATCTGAAAGATCTGAATCAGACAGCTGGAAAACATCTGCACTATCGTTATCTTCGTTGTCATCAGTCTGCTCATCTGCTTGAAACATTTCACAAGAAGAATCACAAATTAATCAAAAGCTAATTTGATCAACACACGTGGAAGACAGAGACTGCTAACCTTCAAATCTATGGATCTCTCCGCCATCTCCATCACCAACTTTTGGACCTAGTAATTCTGTACCATCGAGGGGCCATTCTAACCTGAAGTACCACAATAAGACTACCCGGCTACTCTTGATACATAAATGCTACAAATTCGCTACTGTATATCGTATGTTCACCTAGGACGAGTTCCGCGGCGTATTACAACATAAGAAAACTTCTCATCCTCGTAGCCACGCAAAGGCTTGCTTGATAATCTCTGCACCATTAGAAACACCCATCTAAATTGCAGTTGACACCACACGCCAAAAGATATTTTATCGGGATTGCAGTTGTATTTATTTTAAGTGAAACTAGTTAACCCTACAGAACAACCTATATAACATCCATAAAATCAAACATGTACCTTTGTCACATGTTGACTTGCTGTCCTTTCCAAACGTTGTACAAAGTGGCAAAATTTACTTGTTTTGTCCATTGGACATTGGCCATCATGGGGACACTGCAAGATAGGCCAAAGAAACACCATGCTCACATATCTCCTGTATATCATTGACTATAGTAATACGAAACTTACAGGAGCTACAATGAAGGCCCCAGCTCTGGCGCTTTCATGAGATGACGGTTCAGAGGACATCTCACCATCCAAATGGCGCCAAAGTCTCTTTAAGGCAACAGAAGACTGATAAGCTAAACAAAAACGTACAAGTAATTTGGAGAGCATGATAAACTATCTTAAAAACAACATCCCCCTCACCTTCCTTTCCAAAGCAAGAATATGGGATCTCACGTCCCTCACAATTCTTGAGCCTCGTTCTGTGCCTGGCTCGACCACAATCTAGAAAATGAATAAAATAAGAGTCTTTACAATGTTAACAAAATATAAAGTTCACAATTACAGAATAGCATTAACAAACGAGCATGCAAAATGGCTGCACAGCATAATGAGATCCTACCAACAAAATATATTTGCTCTCATATTATCTTCCCCAACGTGAAAAAGTGCAAAAACTTGTATCCTTCTATAAATCACGATGAAGTAATCAATATTGAATAACGTGGATATAGGATTTCTATTTTCAACAAAAAACCAATATATTGATTGCTGATGTGGGTCTTCAGCAATGATTTTAAATCATAAATGCCTTCGATTTTTGGCTTATAAAAGAGATTGTGACTGGCCAGGGCACCATAAGCAAGCAAAGAGACAACAATAACTTGTTCTCTATGAAATTAATAAATGGCGGCTTACCAGAAGATCCTGTGTTTGAGCCCAAAGTTGACGAGCTGCACTCATTTGTTCCTTAATAGAACTTAGCTCTCCAAGTGAATAGGCCTGAACAAAGCACAGGATCCAAAGTATTGGGAATGACACAAGAAACCAAAAAGGTCATTTATTGCACTTACTGCAGAAATACCAAACCATGTCCATGATTTCTCCGAGTAACATGCAACATCAAGTTAATCAAAATAGCTCCTCTTAAAGATTACAAAACAGCTACCTCTACAACAACATGCAACTAATGGCAAATATTTTTTCTTTCAGTTCATTATTCCCTCTGGCGTGTCCAAGGATGCTCTATACATTTGGATATGGTTAGAATTTGAATGTATACCTTTTGGCAGATGCTCTATACATTTGAGTATGGTTAGAATTTAAATGTATGCTTTTTGGCCTTATCAATAAGGGTCCCAAAAAAATTGTGCAAAGTAGAAAATAATATGCATGTCAGGAAGGAACTCATACAGCAATGACAATATCATGAATCTCCTCCTTCTGCTTGAGATTTTGACGTAGAACCTGAAGACTTTTATGGTTTTGTATAACTGGAACATCTTCCACATCTTGATCATTGAAACATCCACCAACGTTCACCCAAAATTAGCAACTGCCAGAACATGAATAACATACCATACCAACCAAAAATAACTAAGTCTACAACATTTTTTCGCTAGGAATGTTGTGCAAAATTTGAACCAAACCCTAGATATTTCCTACTGCTTAATGTTATGTAAGCGTTACGTAAACTCACCCTCTAAAAGTTTTTTACATGCTGCAACCATTGATGTAGAAGTCTCCACAACGTTTACATGCTTGACAGACCTTGGCCACACCTGCCGAAGTGCCCTTCCATACCATAAGAGGATTTAGCATATGAAACAATATACTTAAGAATCATAACTAACACCGTACCATATTGACGTGCCTGGTCCAGACCCAAAGTCTAGTATGCATGATGGCCTGATATCTGGCAAACGCCGTGCAACCTTATAATGCAAAACAGCAATTAGTTTTATTCCAGACATAAATGTTTATCATGGGTCAAATAAAGAAAAAGAAACTCCGTTATTGCAGATTGCAGTTTCCCCCAATGCATTAACTTTGTGGCAGAATATCGAAAACTTGCTCATTGCAAATTGCAGTTTTCTAACAAACATAAATTATAAACAACAACGCACCTCGGATAAAACACAATGAGCTGCACTATAGGCAGCGGGCATCCTAGACGCAATATATGCTACTGTCTTATTCTCCTCGTAACTAATCCGGGGACGAGATTCATGACGAAAAGGTTTTGTCCACTTTTCTGATATTGAATTTCTGGCCATATACTCTTCTAGGGCTTCAGTAAATTCAGAAGGTTCTTCATCGTTAATTTCCTTCATAGATGCTGCAACCGCGGTTTTCTTCCTTAAAGTTGAAGACAAATGCTTTACATTGCGTTTAACTTCAGCGGAAGTATATTCTGTGGAAAATAGGCATGGATAAGAATGGAATCAACGTGCTTCATAATTGCATCAGAAAATGCCACCTTTAAGAAAGGATGCAATTGCAGATTTGAGAGTGTCTGGCACAGAGAGCAGGCCCTGTGTCTGCTTCGCCATTTTACGAACGGATTTGAAAGGCAACACTTTCTGCACCGACAACGTTGCTTCTGCGGCCATTGTGATCGGAAAGATGCAACTATAGCCCAGCTGCAAAATTCTTCCCCATAGCCCAACCTTAAACCCTAAAATAAAACCTTATTTCGTACCTTTTTTATGCCATTTTTTCCACGACACTAGGCGAGGGTGCCCATGAAGCGCCCACTTAAGGTTCCCAATTATCTGTCACTATGATTTTGGCAGTGGTTGACCGAGAAAGGGGGGTTAGGGTTTTGGTAAAAAAATGGGGCTGCCGTCCGAGCATGGCGGCCGGCTGATACCAGGATTTGGGAAGAAGAAGAACTGAAGAAGCAGAGGAGCTTCTATTTTCCGGCTTTATTTCTGTGGCAGCACCCGCCTTTGTGGCAGCTTTCGCCTTACCAGAGCAGAGGTTCTGATTGAATGGTTCTAAGTGAGAACTCTCCTCCTGAGCTCAGAGCTTCTTGTACAAAACCTCATTTGGCTTTATTTGTAATCGATGTCTTTGCAGTTATGACTCTTGGATTGGCCCATTTTTAGAAACATAAGAAGTGAATATCTTCAATAGGCCTGAGTTCATGTTATTTGAGGTTTTGGCTGTCCGTCTGAAACAGTTTGTGAACGGCTCTGAAATTGTGAACGGCCCTGAAATTGTGAACGGCCCCTGTTTCGGATTTTGTAGGGCATGCACAGGATTTGTTTGGAGGTTCTTTCTTCTTTTACAATCAGGTACAGGGCGGCATAAAACAGAAGGCTCTGGAGCCTTATGGAGCCTTTTACTGTGGCCGATTTTTTGGCTTAGATACATACTCGGTTTCTAGCTATGGCTACTTGCTTTGCAGCTATGGCTACTGGGTTTCCAGGCTGTGGCATCTCTTCTAGTCAGGATTTCCCTCATGTTTTCTGTTGTTTTGCACTTCTGTTCATGTTTTGCTTATGTACAGACGTTTTGGGCATGCACGCCCTTTGTGGAAGCTTCTTCTTGAAGCTTGTTCATAACTGTTGTTTTCAGATATGCACATCTGCCAATGTAATATTTGTGACCTGTTCTATGTTACTGTGTATCTCTTGTAAATGCAATGCTATCACGTTCATTGTTTATTTGTATGCATTAAAGTATTAGATGTACATAGATACGTAGAAACAGCGTATGGGGTGCGCAGGGGTATACATGGGTCTGATGTGGAAATTCCACAACCCTTGATTTGGCACATTCATAGAATAATGCTTCGATCCAATGATCGAAATAAAGCAATAAGGATAGAGCAATAAGGAAATATATTTTATATAAGGAAATATATTTTATTATGATGGATAATTTTTTTGTTAAGTCCTCTTCTTAACATACCATACTGAAGCTTAAGTCCGTAGGTTTGAATTGATCCCACAGAACAGAGTTTTTGATAAAATTGATCCCACAGAACAGAGTTTTTGATAAATTTGGAGTTGGCTAGGAAGGTTTTAAGTCAGGAGTTAATTCAGCCCCAATAGACCACACGTACCCTTCAGTGGACCACAAAGTGCCCTTTAATGGACCACTGATTACCCTTCAATGGACCACATGGGACCTTCAATGGACTACATTGGAACCTTTAAGAGCAAACCATCTTCCAAAATTTATGTACAATAGGCGTCCTAAACTATTTTCAGCTGGAATGGATTGTATGGTCGTGTCTCGATCTAGACCATGTTTCATGTCAGAAATATTTGAGTTGCTTGATTTCCTACATGATGCACAAATAATGTGGCCATCCAACGAGTCCATGGCAGGCATTGGAGCTGCCTTCTTGGGTTCCTTGGGAACATCTAGCATAGGTCCAAAGATTCCCAACATTACCAATGTTAGATTCAGAACGCCGAGCTTTTGTAATGACTTTCCTCTTTTTGGCATCAACCGCCGAGGCATTACCAAACAAGAAATTTCCACCATTCCATATAGCAAATGCAACTTTTAAAAGTTCAAACAAAATGTGCACCCAGGTGATAATTTTGGAAAATAGGAACGATGAGTGCCATGGTCGCGAACTGTCCAATAAAGCCACGTAAGATGGGATACATAACAACCCTCCTTTTGTCTCCAAGTAGGCCACTAACACGCCACCAAATATTGTTGGCTCTTCTTTGCCGCCTTCCCGAAAGCTCCCCTGTTTCAATAACCAAACATTTCAAACTTTAGCCGCAAGCAACTCCAAAGAATAAACTTTTCGGACTTGAATGATCAAGTAGAACTAGCATCATAAAATTAAGGCCGTATAAAATAACTTCAAAGATAATTCGGACATTCTAGACAACAAGGAATGCCGAAATAAAGATGTGTAATTGTTGTCTTTGCTTGTATACAAAGGCATGAACATACATCATATTGAAGAGCATACCATCGATATGATGTCATAACCTCCGGATCATTGAGCAATCGTTGTCGCCTTTAAGCGATTTACAATAAGAAAATATAGAGCCCGCCGGACACTATAGACAACCAATGGAACGTTGAATAGCCATGTCCAATAAGATTGTTGTTCTTGCACAACAGCCATGCGAGCCAAGGACCAAGCGCATCTCGTGAATGAAGAGGAAATGTAACAGGATCCCACCAACGTATAATAAAAAATACAAGGCCCGATACAAAATAGTCGATTCGGGTTAAGTGCAAAATGGTACAACTCTCACCAAATGTAGCAATAGAGATGGAATAGGGAACACGGAAGCAAATGTATGAGCACAGCGATAATTTTGTCAATGGAGCCGAAAACAAGACTACATCTCCATATGATTAATGCCTAGGCAAGTGGACCTTGCCAAAGCCAAGGAAGATGGTACATGAGATAATGCACAAAGAAGTTTCTTTGTTTCATTCTCCAAAAGAAGCCACGTTGAACACCTTACCTCAAGCAAAAGCAAAGCAAACCATGAATAGCTTCTCATTGCTTGGATACTTGAGCAAACATTACCATCAAAATTGCATTAGCATAGTAGCGAAAACTCAGTAAAACAAAATCAGCCCATCAGCAAATAAAATGACATATACCTAGTTGAAACAGCTTGTTAGTGAGAGTCCGCTTACAAACAGATAGTAATGCCATTTCCTTATGCCTTTGTGATAATGTAAAGCACAAGTTCACTCTTTTGTTACAGGAATGTTATTGTACATAACAAATGGCATCAATTTAACATCCCTTGTGCTGATTTGCTGCAGTCCCGTCTGTAACTCAATTATAAATAGAGCCTATAGACATCTACAAAAGATAAACCTGAATTTATATCCTAAGGAATTGTTTGCTGCTGATGGAGAAGGAAGCCCTCCACAATATGATGTAAAAGATTCGACGTGGCCTCCACTTGAATGTGCTTCATCAATCATTTTCATGGCCATCATGTGATCTGTAAACCAACATAGATAAGTGTGCAATTTAAAAACACACTGTTAATTTACAAGACAAAGGGACCAGCGCATATTTAATGGCATGCTATCCCTAGAACCAGTTCAGACCAAAAGTTTTCCAGCCAGAATTTATCACCTTAGAGATTTCTGCTCTGAGTTGGGATGAACTATTGATATCAATCTGTATCGCAGTTGTATTTGGCATCCCTGCAGCTACCTACATGGAACAAACTTCAGTATAAGGATCTCTATTATCCAACTGTCAAGGGTGAATCCAACAGCATTTAGAAATAAGAAACCACTGAGTTTAGCTTAATATAATACCTTATGTCCATCTTCTATATATAATGAACCCACAGTTATAAGGAAAGTTCCTTGTTTAGATACTGCCAAGTCAATGGTGAATGGAAACAACAGGGACATTCCATATCCTACAACCATAATTGCTGCAAGACCCTTTGAAAGACGTGTAAACCCTGTAAATCGACCTCCAACCCGAAATCCAGTAGAAATATATAGAATTTGAACTGTTACAAGAAAATGCTCAAGGCCACTGTCTCAAGGCCTTTATACCACTAAAGTCGTAGAGATCCTTCAAGCTTAGGTTACCAGGCAATTTTAGCACAGCTAGCACAAGCTCTTATGGTTTAAAACACACTTAATACAAAACAGAAAGACACGCTTAAACACACTTGCCAAAACATAAAGATACAGCAAGTCTCAAATCAAATGTATTCCCATAGTAAGTACAATGTTTATCAATTTCTTCCACAATCAAATCAATTGCAAAGTAAACCCTGCAATCACCACAAAACAATATTAAAGAATGAGTCCAATGAGGGATTATATAAACAACCTTAAGCATTGTTTTCTTTCCCTGCTCATTGTAAGGTGGTTATATTTGACCCATGCATGTGAATTCATGTCCATGACTCCCATTGAGTCTGTTGGGTATGCTTGAAACAAATGTCTTGATCAAATTTGATCACCAAACCTTGATGGTATAGGCCTTGTTGGAGGAGCTCCTCTATTCGCATCTGCTAACGCATAACGCTCATTGTTATTAGTATGCTCACTACCAACAAAATCATGCATCTCTGTGTATTTCCTTTTGTGTTTAGATCAATTTGCGGGCCACTTTGTTTCTCTTTTCTTATTGCAAGGTTGTGAACTTGTTTCTTTGGCAATTTTAGGAGCATATGCTTTTGAAGATTGGAGTCATGTCACTCATCTCATTGTGGACAATACCACTCTTGTAAATGAAATTGTTTTAACAAAGACCCAATTTTTTTAAAAATAAATACAAATCATTACATTCAGACCCTTTGGTTTGTTAAAGGCCCCGAAGGGGCCAAATTTTTTTTTAAGCATAAAACAAACCATCACATTCCACACTTAAAAATAAAATTCCCCCTTAAACCCCCTTTGGTTTTGGTGCATATTCACACGGGGGGTGACTCCGGGCATCGAGAGCTGTTGGATAAGCATATATGCCCTTTATTCCTCGATCTCAACCGTACATAGAAATCCTCGTTTGTGGGGTATGCATGTACAAGTTTTAGTATACTGTATAACACAGTTTGCAAAATACTATAAGATTTGAGGCAATATACTATATGGTGTTGATTTTGTACATGTATAATTGCCCTACGTCACCCCGTGTGAATATGCACCAAAACCAAAGGGGGTTTAAGGGGGAATTTTATTTTTAAGTGTGGAATGTGATGGTTTGTTTTATGCTTAAAAAAAATTTTGGCCCCTTCGGGGCCTTTAACAAACCAAAGGGTCTGAATGTAATGATTTGTATTTATTTTTAAAAAAATTAGGTCTTTGTTAAAACAATTTCATTTACAAGAGTGGTATTGTCCACAATGAGATGAGTGACATGACTCCAATCTTCAAAAGCATATGCTCCTGAAATTGCCAAAGAAACAAGTTCACAACCTTGCAATAAGAAAAGAGAAACAAAGTGGCCCGCAAATTGATCTAAACACAAAAGGAAATACACAGAGATGCATGTATTTCATTAAGCTCATCATGCTGTGGTAAAGTTTGGGTAGAAATTCTAGTTCAGTTTCCTCACCATATCATACTGGTCATTTTTTATTTTCTGATCTGTCTATTCCATGTTCTGCTCAACCAGAAGGCAAGATGGTCGTTAAAAGAATCTCTTTCATTCTTGCACAAGAAACAAAATAGAAGGGGAACATGCTTGAGCCTGCAGGCAGCAAGAGAATAGATTATAAAGGGACTGGATAACCATGCTCAAGTGCAGACTATAATGGATGCCTCAACTCATGTATCAATGGCAAGCAAAATAGCGAAGGAAAGAGAGAAGGGAACAATTTCTTAACATCTACCTTACACCCGTAGGCTGTATGAGACCAAGTACGCACAACATGGCATAAGCCTTCTAAACATTATTGCAATCGTCTACTGCAAGAGAACTTATCAAAAGACAGCCTCAAAAGTGTTGAACTTGGTGGCGGTTTCCTATTTGCAATTTCTGGCCACTGTGAATAGCTTAATATTGCCATTAGGCCCCTTTGCTCTCTATCAAGCCTCCTAAGCAGGATACATTACAGTTCCACAGCCACTTCTCGTAATGCACATTGAGAAAGGCTGTTGATTGACGCATACGAACCCGTGATAACTTAATAACATGGCTAACAAATCTAAGGGCTCACTAAGCTGGACATTATAATCAGAACCAGAACCAGAGACTCCATATTTTAGCAGAACCAGAGATGACTGTTATGCACATGGTCGTCCATATAGCAGCATATGGGTAAATCTCTTTCATGCCATCCACTTTCCTTGGACATAGAGTGGAGTAAATTGCACTTTATAATCAAATCAGAAGCACTCCAATCACCCTGTACTGGAATAAACTGTAAACTGCAAACACTGTAAACAAAAGACAGAAAAGCCTCTATAGTCCTGTGCCATTGCCATGCCCAATCTCTTCCCTCTCCTCTTCTTTCCTGTTTCAAATCCGGCAGTGCAAAACCTTGCAGAAGCCAATCCTGTGGCAAATCCGGCAGTGCAAAAACCCTAAGACTCCTAAGCTTTTTACAATGGTTGTCAAGCACTCCAAGTCCTGCATCTCCAATGATGTTTCACACCTGTATCGAAACATGAAATGAGAAACAGAATTAAATGAGGTATCTCATGCGTTGAAATAATCGCTATATGAAGCCTATCATTAGACCCTTGTAATTAGATGAAATTCAGTCTTCTTGAAGCAAATGTTGATTTTTCACGAGAGTCTACCACATAAGTGTTAGTCCTGTGCCTCCTGGTACAGGACTATTCATGCATACGACGGACCAGGTCAAGCTCAAGGATCCTCAGTCAGCCACGGGTCAGCCATCAAAGGCTCCGCAGAAGACCAAGCAGCAGACCACGCAGTCAAAGCCTGTGGCCGTCAACAAGAGGCGCCGCTCAGACAAGTGACGGCCCGTCACCGCCCGCGTCAGCGTCAGCGTGATTCTAGGCACTTCAAGAGGCACCGCCAACATTCCTGCAAATCAGGCCTCCTTCCAGGAGTCGGCACCGAGATCAGTCAGAGTGTCTATATTGGGCCCAAGGCCATTGTACTATATATATGAGTAGAGCTAGCACATGAGTTTTTAGATGAGTTTTGAGTCTTATCTCCTTTCAGTTTTTCTCTCTATTGCGAGAGCTCATGTATGTTCAGCATTGATATCAAGGAAGCTTATCATTTTCCTCTCATTTGTTCTGTTTTCTTCTTCTTCTTCTCTTCTTGCAAATCCCGCGTGACATAGTCCCCCGGACTCTCCTGTTAGATCCACGGGTCCTCACAGAGGGCTGTCTTCCAGGAGTTCCCGAACCCAGACCCCAAACAATAATATGAGAAATAAAGAGTACAGATGCAGATGATGCCCAAGACTGACAAAGCCTATTCTTGAAGCCGAATGCTGAATCTTGAAGCATGTTCGAACCCTGCAGCATTGTAGTGCTTTGATTCTTGCCTTCTTTCTTCCTAACCCTAAAATAACCCTAAAACATGATGGCACGATGCTTGCATGCAAAGCTCTGAAAATGGCAACTAAAATAAAAAGAGGGCTTTTGTTGTGAGCCCTTGGATGTTGGACCATGGAAAAAAAAAAAGCTAAATCAACGACTAAGAAATGGTGCACTCTAGATGTACGCATTAGTACATCCATTCGAATACGCCATGAAATCTTAGGAAAACCTTTGTGAAAAGCGTACAAAAACACAAAGAAAACCCCCTGTTATTATGCTACATATTCATGAGGAACACATGGCAATGGTGTCCTCTGAGCAGTGCCAACTTCTGATGTTGCTCCAATTTGTTTACCCAATTGGGTGGATCTTCTTTTAGCCTCTCTCTCTCTTCCTTCCTCTTCGATACTTCTTTTTGTAACAGCTCCTTTGCAATTTTTTTCCTTTCTGACTCTCTTCTCCTCTCCTCGGCCTTTTGCAACTTTACCTTTTCTGCTTCAAGTTTTCGAGCCCTCTCCTTATCTGCTGCAGCAACAAATGTGTCAGAAGTTACAAGCCCTGTTACGTTAACTAATGTCTTCCTTCTTTTTGCCACATGGGGCACAGGTTGTGGCTGCAATTTCACATCTCCAGAGATGGACGATTGTGAAGGTTGTGGCTGCAATAGAGCATCTCCAGAGGTGGATGGTACAAGATCAATGTTACTAGCACATGCTGAGGCAGAAAATAAATTGATAATAAAAGTAATTGACAATGGAAATGAACCATTTGCAGGGGCAGCAAGACTGCTAGTAGGAGAGGCAATGTTTACAATGATGTTATGCGCGGGTTGAGCCATATGAGATGTTGACATATGGTTTGCATTTGCATCAATGTCAGCTCCTTTACAAAATCAACATTAGTTCAACTATTGTTACAAATCAGCATTAGCTTCATTGCTAAATGAACTAGCTTCCTCATGCATACCTTTGGGAAGACCAACGGTAGGCAAATTGTTTGCTAAGAAGTTGGAACACAATTGATGTTAGCTGCTATGTCGACATGGTCTTCATGTGGATCATTTGGTGAGATTAATAGCATTTGTTACATCAACATTAGATGTTGCTGCACGATTAGTATTTGTGGTAAAACCAGTTTCTTCCATAGTATTTGTGGCTATACCATTTGTTGCCACTGTCACATTCCCATTAGCTTGTATAGCAAGCTTATTGAATGGATGGATCCCCGTGGCCCTAGAACCGCTCTTGATATTTTGAGGTGTTAAAGCATCTCGAATAGCTTCCCATATTATTGTTGCTAAATCTTCTTTCCTAGGTTCAACTCCCTTATTCACAAGCATATATTTGCCTCTCATTCTTTTGAATGTTGTCTTAAATGGGCTATAGCATGATACATCTAAAGGCTGAAGCTTGTGACTTGTATATGGTGGAAGGATAAATAGATGCAAGCCTATACTCCTTGCTGCCTCAATCACCTCAAAATCAACATGACTAGCGTGCCCATCCAAAATTAACAAGTGTGGGTTATCCAATGACACTCCACCCGGTACATTTCTTGCGAAATGATTATTCACCCATTGCTTGAAGAGGTCCTTCGTCATCCATGCTTCTTCCTGCACTGCCATGGATGCTCCTTGCTCGCAGTCCATAATATGATTTGCTCTAATTCTTTTGCCCTTGAAAATATAGAAACTTGGTAGTAAATGGCTTGCAGCATTGCAACAACATAAAATGGTGACCCATTCTCGATTTCGCATGACAGTTTCGGATACATTTCTTGCGCCTTTCCTAGCAATAATTCTCAGCCCTGAAACCTTGCCCGCTTGAACTCAGGTTTCATCACAATTCCATATATTTCTTGGATCAAACTTGGCTAAAGATAGTGCAGGCTCTAAAGAATTATAAAAAAAGTCCAAATTGTTCTTGTTAAATAGCATTAACTCTTGCTACATCTAGTGTCTCACATGATCTTAGTGAAATTTGTGGATGCCTTCTCTTAAAGCTTCTCCACCACTTGGTACTTAAAGCTTCTCCACCACTTGGCACATCACCATGGTATTCATATCGAAACCATGGTATGCCCAATGCTGCCAGACAAATAGAAAGAATGCAAAAAAAAAAAAAAAAAGGTTGATTCATCCAGAATAAACAGGGGCGGCTAAGGACTGTCGGAATAAATCCAGGATCGCCAATATAAATCCAAGCTGCTTCGCATTTGTGTAATATAGAAAGACAGATCAAAGGGAACGAGACAGATCATCTAACGAGGACCCATGCCACGATTCGCGGCTGAAGACCTGCAACATTGAAGTTGGCTACAGCCCTGTTTACCTTTGAATCAAGCTTGTAATATCAAGTCTACCCAGCTGAAGCAGGGCATAGTCGAGCTATTTTGTTCTTTCCTCCCACAGCAGAATTGGCAGAGGCTTTGATACCCTAGTCTGATGTAGAATCGGCTCCATACATCCTCACTGCAAAATATTCGGTTGCGATACATGCAAAATCCGGCAGCAACAATAAGAAATTTCGCTCCAACAATGAAGTTATCGTTAATTCTCTGCCCTAAGTTTTCAGATGTTTCCCCTGTTCCATGTAAGCAATGCCAAGCTAGCCCTGTATAGATATGCCCTGCATTGTGCCAATCTGGGTTTGAAAATTTAAAGTTCGAAGAGCAAAATAGAAAAAAAGAGCAAATTTGAGCTTGCACAGTCTGAGACCTCGCCTGGGCTTACAATTTTGAAGTTCCTTCTCTTCCTATCCTAAACTCCCCTTCCCGTCATCTCCTTCCAGACCTTCTTTCGTAGCCTTCTTGGAGCCTTCTTCCGATGCATCTGCCGCAACCTTTTTTCGCTGCTTAAAGAAGCTGGTTGTTTCGTGTTCCGTGTTTGAAGTTGTTTCGTCGTCCCTGTCGAAAAAAGAAAGGGGCGTGCACTCTTATCTATGCCCTAAGAAAATGGCCCCTCACCATTCCAACCAAAATACATTCTAAAAACCTATAAAAGGGAAACATGACCACTAAGTATAATTAAGCTGCTCAAACCCTGCAAAAAATATGGTTTTACATACTATACATGACCGGAATTATAGTCCACACCATGCGAAAGAGCACCTCCCACAATATCAAATTGGAAGTTTATCACAATACTAATGTCTTATATTTATCAAGATGTCATTGGGCCACCTAATAGAGCTCAAATTTGACGGCTTTCACGCCTGTTTTTTTGCATTTTGGCCTGTCAAAACAAGCAAAAAAAAAAAATTGTATTGCAAATTAAAGGTAGCCAAATGCTTTTCATATGGAAGGGCCATCAAAATACATATTTGTCATTTGAATGGCTAGACATTTAAATTGTCCTGTCATTTTTTGCGATATATTATTATTTATAGATATTTTTAGCACTTTTGCACAAACGCCCATAAAGGGTTCGGTGCATTTTGAGGCTATCCATGTTGCCGCAGTTGGGAATTTTGCGATATTGTGCAATGCTAGTGGAGCTAGGGATCTTCAAAAAAATAAAGCTCGGATTTTTACTTGTAGGCCACACTCATGATCAAATTGACTAGACGTTCAGCAGATTTTTCGTGCGTCTTCAAAGGAAGAAGGCTTTCAGTCTTCCAACTTTAGTTCGAAATCATTGAAGACTCTTATACTTTCATACTTGTCGTTGAGCTTCTAAAGGAGGCTGCTGACTTTAGAGAATTCATTTTCTCTCGACTTGCTACTAGAGAACAAGTGTAAACAAACTAAATGATCCTAATTTTCAACACCACATCAAGTTTACTTGAACAATGGAGAAATTTTTTTATAAGGGAAGAAGTACACCACAACTAAAGACTGAAGTCCACTAGAGGGTTTGCGCTTCCTCAAATTTGTTCCAGACACTAGCTTGGTAGAACGTGCAGAGCAACTTCCACTAAAAAATCCAAAAGAGTCAAAGCAAAAGCAAAGCACCCTAGTGAAATCCTTAAAAGCCATTAAAAATGGAATTTCCTTGGGCTTTAAGTACTTCCTATAAGAAGATCAAATGTGGTAGAGAAGTTTCTTTCTTGAACAAAAGATCGTGATTCAAAACCTATGTCTAAGGCAGTTGCATGAACCTTTTGAAACTTATCAATTCGAATTCATGGTCCACTAATTCCAAACCTATTTCAGAAATATAATATAACCTGCATGTCTGAGCAGAGTGACATTATCAAGACTATGTCAAGGTAATAAAGGAAGCTTCTTTTAAATAGTAGGTCACTAGAAAAGCTCCTTAGTACAACCTGTTATAAATATAGAGGTAAAAAGCCAAATATATCAACAATGAGTATCAAACATATGTAGATAGAACCTTAATAAAGACTCAAATGCACATATCAATGTGCAACAACATATTCAAAATTGGTTTTCTATTTCTTCGAGTTATCATAAAGCTATATACAATGTCTAGAACAACACTTTATCTGTCATACACAGGTCTATTATATTATGGCATAACCAGCGAGGAAAAAGCCTTAATACTATACATTGTCATTGACACGGCATATAGGTAATCATCAGCATAGAAACAACCATAATGTTATTGGCATATGTATCTAGAACCATAATACTAGAAGCATATAAGAAAAAACCAGAACACATATTCCATTTATCTCTGCCAAACTCCAGTCTTGTACTATTTGAAAACGAAGTCCATATCCAGTAAAACCATCATCTCCATGCTAGACCATGATTCTTCCATCCAGAAATAACCTAAAGAACAAAAATGGACAATGGGAGGAAAACCCCGTACTTGCAGCCAATCAATACTCTATTAGCAAATAAATTGGTAACAGGGCAAGGGCCAAAAGGAAGGAAGGAAGGAAGGAAGGAAGTATATTTTAACGTCCACGGAGGGTTTTCAGCTCTTCGTTCATCGTCTATTGTCCGGATGTAAGAAACAAGGTGTATTAAATTTCAGCAAATATAAAAACATTGTCACATGATACATGCAGTATAACAGTTAGCCTTTTCATATAAATAAATAGCCACTAGGCAGCGCATCGTTCAGGCAGCACATGATATAGAGTCATATACATGCATTTAATTTATGCAAAAAGCACAAATATATCTATTCTTTACATCTAAATCAGATCTTCTATGTTAGGTTTTATCTTTTTTTTTTTTTTTTTAAACACTTTAGCAGCCCTATCTATTCTTAGATGACATACATTTCTAAAGCAAGTTTTTTAGAAATGTAAAACAGGATTAAATCGAAAAATCTGATTTAGTTCAAGGTCATCATCTAGATCCTGCGTTTCTGTGACGTTCCACATATTTATACGGCGTACGTATAAATACACTGACACGTCACGGGCCGAGGATACGCCATGGGGGTATGTAACCTAACCACAAAGGATTAATTTAGCTATGCTAAATTAATAAGGGTTTAATTAGAGGTTAATTACCTATAATTACGGGATAATTATCTAATTATCGATTGGCCAGTAGAAGGATGCTAATTTGGGGCAGCAAATTGGATCCCTATCCCAATTTGCCCAAATCGAACCCAGGAGAAGGAGCTGCTGAGCGCCCAGGCCACTTGAAGATGGAAATCCCACATGACAACGGTTCCAGTCGGAATTCGGGTTAGTGGATAGGTTAATTTGGTATTTCTAGGGCCAGCGCCTCTGTCAAGCTTCTTTGTTTGTCTTTGATGTTGATTAACCCTTGTTTGATAGTTAGAACTGTTCTCAACTATTGGTTATGCACTGTGATGGATGGATGGATGTATCTTTGGTAGTATCTCTGTTAGTTCTTCCAGAAAGCAGGGATTAAGGGGGGTAGAGACCTCTGTAACTTATGTTCATTAGTATGCTCCTACCGTAATATCCAGTACATGCGGCCTGTGCACCAGATCCCACCGAGCTGTGGAATCTATGGCATGATTGAAGCACCAGATAAGGGGCCGTAGTGATGAAGTGTGGGGTGGGGTCTCGCTTGAGCATAAAAGGCTACGGGGACTCCTTCAGTGAGCTAGGCCTAATAGTCGGTCACGTAGAGGTCCGGGTATGGGTCTGACACTCCCTGGGTACAGTGGTGTGATCATCCTGTACTTTGAAGATAAAGTTAGGGGAGTAGCTCGGGTACGGATGCGGGGGTCGCTGATGCGGCACGTATTCTCTAGCTCACCCATGGATTCACTGCGACTCTGGAAAGGGACACTTCTCTGACCTGCCTCATCGGACCGGGGAGATGTAACCCGGAGTAGTCCCGAAGGGTGATGCCTTGGGATTGCGTCTCCAGAAGGCTACAATGGCGCCATAGCTTGATTCAGCTCATCCGCAAAGTGTGCACAGGAGGGGTGGATGGAGTGGACAACCCTAGCCAATGTTCTATGTCAGCCAATGCCATGTCAAGATTCTGTCTGCTGATCTCCTGAAACTTAGCCGTCAGTCGATCCCCATTGGAGTTTGAGCCGGGGTAGAACCTTGGGTTTGGGGTGTTTTCCTTAGCATTAGATGTATCTTCTCTGTTATCATCAGTTGGATGGATGTGCCACCCTTCGTGGTGGTTACTTATGATATGATTATGCTGTATGGTAACCTTGTATTCACGCTTCCGCGACATAGGAGTCCCATTGATGGCGTGGGCCGAATGACACCTCCGTGTCCTTCACCCGGGCATCCTTTTATTGATGGTCCGAGTTAGACGGAGGGCCCTGCTCATGGTGAACTGATTGCCATGGGAGGGGGAAGTCCCCGTATGTATACGTCCGGAGCGCCGTATATGTTCAGGGAGCGTCACAGTGGTATCAGAGCCGTGATTTTGGCTGACCGAAATCATAGCACTGACCAAATTTCTAAAAGCTAGTTGGACTGCCTAACTTTCAGTGATTTAGTCTTGTGCTAGGTTGATGTAACAAATTGTTTGAGATTTAGGAAGTTTAGGGCATTTTTGGAGGGAAAAAGATGTAGTTGGAGGACCCAGGTTCAGATGGGCCATAGCTTTTAATAGGTAGCTCGGATGAAGGCGAAAATGGCTCCAGCGGCTCGGGCACATCCCAAATACCCTAGGGGGCACGTTTCCCGAGGTCAAAATGGTGACCCCAAGGCTAGAATCCAAAAAGTGCGCTCACAACCACCCCAATTCTGGGTCCACACATAAAAACAACAGTAATAAGAAGACCACATGTCGTTGTTCCAAAAAATCTACATGTGGTTATGTGGAGATGTGGTTTATTAAGGAGGCGGTGTAGTTTTTTTTACGGAGCTATAGTTTCTTTTTTTTTTTTTAAGGTGTGGTCTTTTTTTGAGGTGTCATTTTTTTTTTTAAAAAGTGTTGCTTTTTTTTTGAGGGGGTGTTGTTTTTAAGAAGGTGTTGTTTTTTGAGGTGTACTTTATAACTTGGTGTATTTTTAAGTAGTTGTTTTTTTATGGAAGTATAGTTTTTTGAAGTGTGGTTTATAAGGAGGTGTAGTTTTTAGGTGGTTGTTTTTAAATGAAGTATGGTTTTCTGAAGTGGTGTGATTTTTTTAATTGAGGTGTTGTTTTTTGAGGTGTCATTTATAAGTGGGTGTAGTTTTTAAATAGCTGTTTTTTAAAGAAGTATGGTTTTTTGAAGTGTGGTTTATAAGCGAGTGTAGTTTTTAAGTGGTTGTTTTTTAATGAAGTATGGTTTTTTGAAGTGGTGTAGTTTATAACTAGATGTAGTTTTTAAGAAGCTATTTTTAAGGAAGTATGATTTTTTTAAGGTGTGGTTTATATAACTAGGTGTAGTTCTTAAGTACCTATTTTTTAAAGTAAGTATGGTTTTTTGAGGTGTGGTTTTTAAGTGGCTGTTTTTTAAAGAAGTGTGGTTTTCTGAAGTGGTGTGATTTATAACTAGGTGTAGTTTTTACGTAGCTATTTCTTAAGGAAGTATGGTTTTTTTTTAGGTTTTTTTTTTAAGGCTATTTCTTAAGCAAATCACCACCACCTGGAATATTGTTTGTGCGCTCAAATTTGGGAATGTATTGTATTGTTTTACATTCGTGAAATATACCTTCAACGGTTAGATCCAAGGTGGCTCAAACATGCCATGTGGGCTCCAACATGCCACCTAGGCTCCAACATGCCAAGGTGGCTCAAGTATACCACCTAGGCACACCAAACATGCCACCTAGGCTCAAACATGCCAAGGTGGCTCAAACATGCCATGCGGGCTCCTATATGCCACCTATAGGCTCCAACATGCCACATGGGCTCCAATATGCCACCTAGGCTCCAACATGCCAACGTGCCTCAAACATGCCACCTAGGCTCCAACATGACACCTAGGCTCAAACATGTCAAGGTGGCTCAAACATGCCACGTGGGCTTCATGCCACCTAGGCTCCAACATGTCAAGGTAGCTCAAACATGCCAAGTGGGCTCCAACATGCCACCTAGGCTCCAACCCGCCAAGGTGGCTCAAGCCACGCCTAGGCACCAACATGCCACCTAGGCTAAAACATGCCAAGGTGGCTCAAACATGCCATGCGGGCTCCAACATGACATCTAATGAACAGCGTGCCAAGGTGTCTCAAAACGTGGATTCCCAACATGCCACCTAGGCTCCAACATGCCTAGGTGGCTCAAACATGCCACCTAGGCTCCAACATGCCATCTAGGCTCAAACATGCCAAGGTGTCTCAAACATGCCACGTGGGCTCTAATATGCTAAGGTGGCTCAAACATGCCATGCGGGCTCCTACATGCCACCTAGGCTCCAACATGCCACCTAGGCTCAAACATGCCAAGGTGTCTCAAACATGCCACGTGGGCTCCAATATGCTAAGGTGGCTCAAACATGCCACGCGGACTCCTACATGCCACCTAGGCTCCAACATTCCAAGGTGGCTCAAACATGCCACGTGGGCTCCAACATGCCACTGTTAGATTTTCAATCACAATTGCAACCTTGCAACTTATGCCTAGCACAAAACTTGCCTTTCAATTAATAACTTAGATCCAAGGAAATTATTTGCAAAATAATCTTACAACCTTGGGAGCCAAAATGTGGTCACTTATCCCAAGTTCTTCACTTAGAATTTAACCCCTTGAATCAACTATTACTATTGTCAAGAATGATGACTTCAAACACAATGCAATCATTAAACCATTGGAAACTCAAAGATTAATAATTTCGTTCATCACTGTAGCTATGGTATTGACCATAGTACTGTAGCAGCATTGACTGGTATTATCGATCTCCAATCGGCACCACACTGCACCTTTGTTCCCGAATGAATGAATCTTATCTGCTCCCGCCTTATATCATGTACCTCCGATGGTTTTGGGATAGGATTGCACCGACCATAGCTGCTAAACTTAGTCTTCCTTATCTGGCTATATATCCCACATGCTTAAGAGCTCAAAACGACCTTTTCGACCATTGCTCCAAATAATCATAAGTTTAATAAAAATAAACTCCTACTTGAACAATTGTTCTATGTTAACACTTAACTATGAATTTGTCTAACCTAAGTTAAGCATTGTTTGAACTTCAACATTCCTGTGCTAGATAAGGTACTTCAGAAGATTAAACCATAGAGGCCACCAGTAAGTTCTGAATCAACTATAAACTCACCAAAATTAACACTCCTCCTTGAGTTTATTAGTTGATAACCTTGAGGTCTTCTTTGAACTGGTTGAACTTGTGTTCTGCAAGAGCTTTAGTAAAAATGTCAGCAGTCTGTCTGGCAGTTTCAACATACCTCATTTGAATGTAACCCTTGTCAGCTAAATCTCTGATAAAATGGATTCAGCTCAATATGTTTAGTTCTTTCGTGCTCAACTGGATTCTTTACTATGGCAATGCAGTTCTGACTGTCTGTCATTATTTCAGTAGCTTCAAGCTGCAAACAATTTAGTTCTTGCAAAAGTCTTCTCAGCCAAGTAATCTCCTTTGCTACTAGTGAGGCTGCTGCATACTCAGCTTCAGCTGAGCTCATTGCTATGGCTGATTGTTTTTTACACTTCCAGTTTACAAGTCCACCACCTAAGAATATTGCATAGCCAGAAGTAGATTTTCTGCACTCCAAGTCTCCACCCCAATCTGCATCACTATATGCAAACAATTTCAGATTATCTGTAGAGTAGCAAATTCCTTATACCTTAGAATTCTTTTTCCAGCTTCCCAATGTTCCTTTGTGGGATTATGGCATCTTCTGCTTATTATATTTACTGCATATGATATATCTGGCCTTGTACTGTTGGCCAAATATAGCAAGCACCCAACCAGAGCTCTATAAGGTACCAACTCCATGGCAGCAATCTCCTCTTCAGTTTGAGTCTGGTTATCAGTTAATCTATGTCCTGGCACCATGGGAATCTTAACAGAGTTTGCATTTTCCAAATTAAACCTTTTGAGCATGTTTTCAACATGTTTGCATTGATTCAGCTTCAATAATTTTTGCTTTCTATTTCTGATCACATCTATACCAAGAAATTTGCTCAATTCCCCTAGATCTGACATTTGAAACCGAGCCTTCAATATTCTTTTGCATTCATTGAGAATATTTGATGAATTTGCAACCATAATGCAATCATCCACATAAAGTGCAATGATGCAAAACTCTTCTCCAATTTGAAACCTATATAAGTTCCCATCATTTTTAAATTTTTCAAAACCATGTTCAGTCAAAAAATGATCCATGCATAAATACCACTCTCTTGGAGACTGTTTTAATCCATATACAGCTCTTTTCAATTTCCATACCATGTTTTTACCAACCTCAAACCCTGGAGCTTGTTTCATATAGGCCTCCTCCTCAAGTGTTGCATTTAGGAAGGCGGGTTTCACATCCATGTGATGTAATTCTAAGTCTAATGCATTTGCCATTGCCAAAAGAACACGAATACTAGTGCATTTTACAATTGGAGAATATGTTTCCTCATAATCTCTACCTTTCTTTTGAGTAAATCCTTGTGCAACAAGTCTCGCTTTGTATTTTTTTGAGCCATCAGAATTTTCTTTGATTCTAAAAATCCACTTACTCCCAATAACATTTTTCTCTGTGTTCAATGTGACTAGATCATAGGTACCAGTCTCCTCAAAGGACTTTAATTCATCTCTCATAGCATCTAGCCATTTATCTTTGTCTACACTTTGATATACCTCTTCAATACTTGCTGGAATTTGCTCATCTTCAAGAATTGCCATTATTTTCTCAAAATCAGGTTTCCTTTGCTTTTCTATTCTTCTGCTCCTTCCTAATTCATTTCTTCCATATGGTATTTCACCCAATTTTGCTTCTTCAGCTAGTCTTTCTGCTTCTGATTTTCTCTTCTTAGTTGACACCTCATTTGTCCCTTTATTTTCATCTATATGGCTTGCATCTACCTCTGCTGGTTCATTTACTTCCTTTGAAGTTTCAGTTTCTTCATTTATGGGAGCAGCCTCATTTGTATTTTCTTCAATCTCATCATTATCTAAATCAGGTTCAGGTCTGCTTATAGGTGTCTGCTCTTTTATCTCAGCCTCTTGTTTATGCCTATCTTTGTAGACTATTTTTTCATTAAAGATGACATCCCTGCTGATAACAATAGTTTGTTTTTCTGGGATTAGAACCCTATATCCTTTAGACTCAGTGTCATAACCAACTAGAAATCCAACTTCAGCCGTGTCATCCAATTTTTTTCTTAGTTCTGTTGGTTTATGAACATAGCATAGACATCCATATGATTTGAACAAATCAAAGTCTAACCTTTTATGAGGATTCCAAAGTAGGTCTGGTATATTGCCCTTAATACTTGCAGAGGGTAGCATGTTTTGAACACGAACAGCAGTCCTTAGGGCTTCTTCCCATAAATTTCTTGGTAGTCCACTATGTTTCAACATTGCCCTTACTGCATCCATCACTGTTCTGTTTCTTCTCTCAGCCACCCCATTCTGCTGAGGGCTATGTCTGCATGTTAGTTGCCTCTTTACACCATGAGCAATGCAAAAACTTTTAAATTTTGCTGATAAATATTCTCCTCCTCTATCAGACCTCAAACATTTAACTTTTTCTCCAGTTTCCCTTTCCATTTCTGCAACAAATTGTTTGAATGCTTGTAATGCCTGAGGTTTCCTTGTCAAACAATAAACTTTGCATTTCCTACTGTAATCATCAATGAAAGTAATGAAATATCTGTGATTTGTTCTGCTTCTTACATTTAGAGGACCACAAAGATCTGTGTGAATTAGCTCTAATACTTGTTTTGCTTTTGATTCCCTTTTCTTGAATGGTAATCTGTTTAGCTTTCCAACAGCACAGCCTTCACACATGGGATCCTCCTTTTTGTCATTATTGCATTTTATGATGCCAAGCTTTTGTAGTGTTCTTAGATTATGAAAGTTAGAGTGTGCTAACTTGTTGTGCCACAATTCTATATCTATATCTTGAACAAGATGTATAGTATGAGGTGCAAGAGCATTCATCTGAAACAGATTGCCAACCCTTTTTGCTCGAAACTTTAATTTCTCATTCATGAACACATTACACTCTTTTGAGTCAAAATTGACTCGATAGCCTAAGTCAACAAGCTGACTTACTGAAATCAAATTTTTTATGATTACTGGCACACACAAAATATCTTCAATATTTACAATGTTTCCATCCAAGTCTTCAAGCTGCAATAATCCTTTGCCTTGTATTTCAGTTAAATCTCCATTGCCAACTTGAATTTTTCTTGAGCTTCCTTTGGCTAAATTTTTAAGCACCTCAGCAGATTTTACAACTGATCTTTCAGCTCCAGAATCAACTACAAGAAGATCTGTCTTGTCAGCATCAACATTTTCATGAACAATAGCAAAAATTTTAATTACCTCCATCATTCTCAGTGTCCTCTTTGGCTTTTTCAACAACTTCTTGAGCCAAGTATGTTCTTTCCATATTTTTGCCTCGACCCCTGCTCGAGCTTCCTCCCCTTTCTTTCCTTTTCCAAAATTCTTTGGAGTAGGACACTTGACAGCCATGTGTCCCCTTCCTCCACAATTAAAACAATTGAACTCCCTTTCCTTTTTCATTTTTGGACATTCACTTTTGTAATGACCTTGTTCATGGCAATGATAGCAAATAATATTTCCCTTTTTCTTGACAAGCAGAACTTCAGGAGTTTCTTGACTTTGTCTTAAAATCTTCTTTTGTTCCCATTCAGTTCTAAGAAGATTTTCAGCCTCTTCCTTTGACCTACATGTATTTCTAACAAATAGAGATAGGTTTTCATTTTCACTAATTGCTCTTGAGATCTGAAGAACCTGACTCCTTTCAGAAATTATAGTTCCTGCTCCAGCTAGATCAGCTATCATATTATCAAATTTATTAAAATATTCAGTCACATCCTCATCTTCCCTTAGTTTCAGATTTCTCAACTCATTTTCTAGCAAATCCAATTGAGATGAGGTTTTTTCTTCATAATGACTTAATAAAAATTTCCACGTCCTTTGGACTAAGAGATCTAAGTTTCAATCTAATAGTAGGACTAACCTTGCAAGAGATAATCCCTTGTGCCTCCTTAATTTTTGCTTCCACAGATTTCCCTGCACTGCTACCCTGTGTAGTACCACCTGTACTGCCACCTCCAGCCCTTGCAGGTGGAGTTTGCTCAGCATCACCAGCTCCTCCTGCCACAGAACTTGCTGAAGCAGTTCTAATCAGGGCCCCTGTACTTACAGCCACATTACTGCTGGGATTTACCAATTCCCACAAATCCTCGACCTCTAAGAGGTGAATCATTGCATCCTTCCATACTTGGAAGCCAGGTCCACCCTTGTAGACCTCTATCTGATTCAGTAGGCTAGCTCCAAACCTGCTAGACATAACTGTAGCTCTGATACCACTGTTAGATTTTCAATCACAATTGCAACCTTGCAACTTATGCCTAGCACAAAACTTGCCTTTCAATTAATAACTTAGATCAAAGGAAATTATTTGCAAAATAATCTTACAACCTTGGGAGCCAAAATGTGGTCACTTATCCCAAGTTCTTCACTTAGAATTTAACCCCTTGAATCAACTATTACTATTGTCAAGAATGATGACTTCAAACACAATGCAATCATTAAACCATTGGAAACTCAAAGATTAATCATTTCGTTCATCACTGTAGCTATGGTATTGACCATAGTACTGTAGCAGCATTGACTGGTATTATCGATCTCCAATCCGGCACCACACTGCACCTTTGTTCCCGAATAAATGAATCTTATCTGCTCCCGCCTTATATCATGTACCTCCGACGGTTTTGGGATAGGATTGCACCGACCATAGCTGCTAAACTTAGTCTTCCTTATCTGGCTATATATCCCACATGCTTAAGAGCTC
The DNA here is from genome assembly GCA_021234155.1 of Isoetes taiwanensis. Classification (NCBI taxonomy): domain Eukaryota; kingdom Viridiplantae; phylum Streptophyta; class Lycopodiopsida; order Isoetales; family Isoetaceae; genus Isoetes; species Isoetes taiwanensis. Next base: position 40,346,538 of record JAJEKV010000002.1, read on the forward strand.
AAAACGGCCTTTTCGACCATTGCTCCAAATAATCATAAGTTTAATAAAAATAAACTCCTACTTGAACAATTGTTCTATGTTAACACTTAACTATGAATTTGTCCAACCTAAGTTAAGCATTGTTTGAACTTCAACATTCCTGTGCTAGATAAGGTACTTCAGAAGATTAAACCATAGAGGCCACCAGTAAGTTCTGAATCAACTATAAACTCACCAAAATTAACAGCCACCTAGGCTCCAACATTCCAAGGTGGCTCAAACATGCCAAAGTGGCTCAAACATGCCATGTGGGCTCCAACATGCCACCTAGGCTCCAGCATGCCAAGGTGGCTCAGACATGCCAAGGTGGCACAAACATGCCACGGGGGCTCCAACATGCTAAGGTTTCTCAAACATGCCAGCTAGGCTCCAACATGCCACCTAGGGCTAGGATCCAACATGCAAAGGTGGCTCAAACATGCCATGTGGGCTCCAACATGCTACCTAGGCTCCAACATGCCAAGGTGGCTCAAACGTGCCACCTAGCCTCCAACATGTCACCTAGGCTCAAACATGCCAAGGTAGTTCAAACATTCCACGCGCTCCAACATGCCACCTAGGCTCCAACATGCCAAGGTGGCTCAAACATGCCATGGGCTCCAACATAACACCTAGGCTCAAACATGCCAAGGTGGCTCAAACATGCCACAGGTGGCTCAAACATGCCAAGATGGCTCAAACATGCCAAGGTGGCTCAACTGACACAGGTCTGAATAGGGGCTAATATTATGTGCAAAAGATAAAATTATAGCTTGGATCATGAGAAGTGTCTCTATAATAACAGAGATACTTCTCATTATAACATGCTACAGAGACTCAAAATGTCATCATTCACCATCTAGCCATGTCACCCAATAAAAAGATCAAAGATGGATGTCTTTTCATTTTTGGCCTAGTAAAAACTTGACTTTCTTACCTGGCATGCCATATCACCATTTGGAGTGCCACATAGGCTCAAACATGATGTTGACATAGCTCTGCATGCATGTTTAGAGATGGTGCACCGAGTTATCCATGAAAACGATCATGTTTCGGCCTCCGAAACATAAACCCTGTGTGTTTCTAGGTAAGTTTTAATCGTTCCCACTTGGGACATTGTCGAGAAGTTGCAGTTGAAGACGCAAAGCAATATGAACCTCCAGATTGCTTAGGGCAACCAATTTTCGTGCTTAATTTACAAAAAGGCATCAATTACATTAAGATCCCTAAAGCAGAACGAGGTAGTTACACTCAGGTCTGAATATCTCGAGCTATATTGATCTTTTTCAAATGATTTTTGGAGGAACAACAAGACAAAAGTTTTAATGAGGTGTGGGAAAAAACTTGGCTTAATTTGAATCTGGGATGTCTGAGAATTTGGCCAGTGCACTTCCCTGAGACGAAAAAAGGTCTGCCCACTCAAATGATGATATCTCGAGTTTTACTTAACAGTTTTGGATGATCCTTGAAATTACTATTAGAGAAAAGTTGTAGGAACTTCTTGACCATATCCCAAGTGTAAATGACCAAAACTTGACCTCCATAATGTAAACCCTACAATAATCTAGCAACAAATATGGTTTACATTTCGGAGGCCAAAACATGGTTGTTTTTATAGATAACTAGGTGTACCATTTCTGAACATGCATGTAGAGTCATGGCAACTGAAATAATAGAGTTTGGATCTATTGACCATCCTGAACGATCCCAAACATCTTGCTACTGCAAAAGGCGCTCTTAAATTCTAGTTGCCACAGTGGGAGGAGGATAGTTCCAAACCCCATTTTTTCAGTTCCTATTACTTTGTGTTTTCAGCTGCAGCTTCTTGACCATATCTCAAGTGCAACTGACCAAAACTCGACCTCCATAACATAAACTCTTCAACAACCTAGCAACACAAAGGGTTTATATTTTGGAGGCTATATCCTAGTCAGATTCGACCAAGATCTTGCATAATATCATCACATAGAGGGAGGGCATTGATGCTAGAAGATGGACCCTTAAAACCTTCCGAAAGCAGCTCGCCCCAAAGGTCCTCTCTCGAAGACCCCTGGCCGTGGACGAGCAACCCCTGGTCACAAACGAGCAACTCTCCCAGTCTGGAACTACAAATTGCCCCTGCCAATGGACTCAGAACATCGACATTACCCTGATGACCAAATTTCGTGGGCAAAAGACTACCCCTTCTCCAAGAAGCGCCAAAGTAGCTCATGTCCAACTCATTCGTAGTCGATTGGCCTAAGAGGTGGCTGCGAAATACTGCCATGTAGAATGCAGAATTTTTTTGGTTGTCCAACAATAAACTAAAATAGCGCGTATGGTGTACATGTTCATAAAACTCATGTCAAGTCTCCCATTGGTATAATAACCTTGGTTTTTAAAGTTGTGGAGACAAAGCTCAAGAAAAAGTCGCGACTTTCCCTTACCTTGCAATATGGATCCCTATGGATTATGATGAGTAGACCTTCAAACTCTAAAACTGTATAGCCTGTAAAAGGTTTATCAGACCATAAAGTGGATGTCAAGAGTTTAACTATGCTCAAGATCAAACTGATCATACTATTCTTTAACCCATAAGGGAGAGTTAGATGTTATGCATCAATGTCTCTCTGTCTCATCCGTTGAAGACAAAGCATAACCATCTTCTTAAAAGTATTCACCATGTAGCTAATGCAACCCCTCCTGGAGCTTGATTTTCCTATCCAACCATTGAATCCACTGTTCAAGGACCCTGCTTTGAGCAGGTTCAATTTTGCGCTTTCTTCCTTTCTTCCAGATCGAGTGAAGATCCTTGTAGCGTTCTGCTTTTTTGCTGTGGCTATGGAGGTTGTTCTTGTAAATATTCTGTTCTAAGCAGTTTGTTTGCGAGCCGATTTAAGAAAGAGCACGCCTTTTAACTGAAAAAACAAAGGAGCACAGAAGAAAAACAAGGATTTCTTACCCTGCCTCTTCTTCTTGCCACTATTAATCTGAACATGGATCATACACCTTAGTTATGTTCTTGAATAGCATTTTAGTTCTTTCTTGTTATTTTGTCATTAATTGTTAATATTGCTGAATTGCTGCACACATATGGTAATATTAGTCCACTGCATTTGCTCAATAAATTCCTTTCAGAATGCACATCTCAATAAGATACTATGGTGTCTTTATTGTTGATCATCGATATAAATGTTTAATTTGAATGAAACCTATCATTGATTATGCCATGGAGGCATCTCTACACGAGTAATGTAATGAATGTTTGAAGATAAACAAATTCTGTTATGTTGTGTAAACTAATAATCTTTGCTAGAACTTGAATGCGTAGGCACAACATGCACGCATAAAAGAATGTGAGAAGCTAGGAAGTGGTTCTTGACTACCTTGCAAACAAAGTCTGATTGGAGAGCTTTTACCACTTACTATCATAATTGTGCCTCCCCTATAAGAAAATCAAATGTATGCTTATGGTGTGAGGATGATTATTAGGGCATGTTTTGGCTCTATACTCAAGGATGCGTTTCAACTGCAAAGGTACCTGGTTCTAGACTCGAGAAACTTTTTATGCTGATATCCCTGGCAGATTATGCCAGATATATTTATTCAGTAAATAGACTACATGAACCATGTTTCATGTGTATGTTGCAGGCTGATTATGTCAACCTACAAGCAAAGAAGTCCGATATTTCTCCTCGTGGCATTCATGTTGGCGAAAAAGAGGCTACTAACAAAATTGTTGTTGTCGGCTCTGTGCAAACTATTACTCTTCCAAGATCAGGAGATGTTCTTGGTCAGAAGGAGAAAAATAAACAGGGATTATGGGACGAGTGGTAGTGGTCCATGCTGCATCCCACTTAATTTACACAATGTTGGGATGGTGACATTTTCTGCACAGATGTTTATGCGCTACTTGTTTAAATAATACTTCTCATCCAAAGCCCGAGAAAATTCAACACAATGTAGATTATAGTAAGAACAGATCCTTTCTTTCTATATGCAATGGTGGTAGCCATGATGACGAGGATGACGACGACAACGAAAAGACATCCTCCAAAATTAAAATTTGCTGCATCTTATGTACCATTGTTGCTGCCACGTCAAATAGAAGTATGAAGGTGTTTAAATGAAGGTCGACTTTGATAACATTTTGTTTATTTCCTTACAAGCAAGCTGTGGAACTAAAGTTGAGATGATACTATTATTTCATTTAAAGTAGTTTCATTTTCTGCACATGATTCATAATAAAATGCTTAATTAAATTCATTCTTCCATCCCGAAGGATTTTTAGAATGATTAATGTTGAGATAATATGGAATTTGGCCATTTGCAAAAAGAAAGGAAGCAAAATGGAAATTGAATATGTTTTGTTAATTTGGTTTTGTATGGTTATTAGAAACCACTTTTCACACTAGATAAAGCATGCTCAAAAGAAAATTCGGAGTACAAATTTTAAAGGCAGCTTTGGAAGACAAGGTGGCACCAGCAGGAAACAATATTCTCCAGAATCTAGATTGGCATACATTACCTTATGTAAGGTAATGCATGGAAGGTTCAAATTTCTGTTGTTGTGATGAATTCTTTGAAATTCATGATTGACTATCAATCTGGAAGAAGCCTATTTGTCAGCCCAGCCCAGGACTGTATTAATGTCCTATGCTAATAGTTGAGAAACAATTTTGTCATATCCATGTATTAGAAACAAATGGTTACTTATCCATGCATTAGAAATAAATTGGTACAACTAGAATGCCAATCATACCCCTTTTAAGTGCCTTTCTACATCATTTTCCTCTCCAACATTGATTCTAATCCACAAACTCCAAATCCAGTGGTACCTACATCCAAAATTAAATTTATGGCACGTGCATATTTTTTCTTCAAGAAGAGCTTCATCCTTTACGCTTTTCCAATCCCTTGCCCCAAGTCTGCCCTACTGCTAGTTTTTTTATGGTTGAAATGTTGTGCCCCTAGGCTCAAGCATGCCCCTATGTTCAAACATGCCACGTGGCTCAAACATGCGATGTTGGCTCAAACATACCATATAGTCTCAAACATGCCACATAGACTTAAACACCTCGTCTCAAACATGCCACCTAGGCTCAAGCATTGCCCCTAGGGTCAAACATGCCCTAGGCTCAAACATACCACATAGGCTCAATCACTTCGGCTCAAACATGCCACATAGGCTCAAATATGCCATCTAGGCTCAAGTATTGCCTCTAGGGTCAAACATGCTCTAGTTTCAAACATGCCACCTAGGCTCAAACATGTCCCTAGGCTAAAACATGCCACTAAGGTCATAAAAATGCTCTTTCAAATGATATCTTTTTTTTTTGGTATGTTTTTTTGATAATTGAAATGTTGTGTCAAACATGCCCCTAGGCTAGAACATGCCACCCTGGCTCAAACATGAGATGTGGCACAAACATGCCACCTTGGCTCAAACATGCCACATGGACTCAAATGTGACATGCATCTCAAACATACCCTAGGCTCAAACATGACACGTGGCTCAAACATGCCACATAGACTCAAATATGTGACATGGCTCAAACATGCCACTAGGCAGGCATAAAAAACAGGGTGTTAGTGTCCTTAATTTCTGGTTGGAATCTTCGTTTTGTGTTTCGAGTTTTTGCTTGCCCACAAAGAAACTGGTAGGGTTTGGAGTTTCTATACAAAATCCAACAAATACTCATTAGCTTATTTGCAAAACCTGGTGGAGCATGACATACAATGGTAAATTATCTAGATAGATCATGGCCACTAGAGTGATAAAAATGCATGATTTATTTTAAGAATGAAATATGGTCACGTAAAAAATATAGTTTGAATGGGGTCGTCGTCGATGCCCCATGGAAAAAAAGGCATCATGGGATGGGGGGCATGAGGTGACGTGACGGTGGCCAGTATATACATCGCTCAAAAGTTATATGGTATAATCTAGAGCCTAAAAACCAGAGAGCTTTGTGAATGATGAAATTTAACAAAAGAAAACTACCAAAATAAGGTATAAACTATCAAAATATGCATGATAAAATTGTATCAATCCAACCGCTGAAATGAGCGGCTGAGATGGTGATCCATGTCCTGGCCATGCCATGCCATCTTCCGACCATGCCATCTTCCGATCCATGTCCGGCCATGCCATGCCATCTTCCGACCATGCCATTCTACCTCCAAGAGTAATCTGGCACCATCCTGTTCAGGAATCAGAGCTGCAGTTTTAGTATATTATGCTATGTAAAAACCCAGTTTTGTTTGAATGCCATAGATTTATTGGGACATAAGGCTATTGCAGAGAAGTTTTCATGGCCATCCCCGGATGGGTGACAGGTGAAAAAAGTTTGATATGCTGGGGTGCTGGACTAAGCATTGGTTTTTATTTTTTTAAGGAAGTTCCGCTTTAACCACAGGTGACATTATCCTGGCTAATAGAGGCTTGCATGGCAGCCAGGGTTTTAGTGATCCCATCAACCACCTTGCATCTGTCGGATTCAGAATTCAAAGGAACAAGAGGAGGGTCGATCCTGAATCTTACTAGGTATTATTCCTTTCAAAAAAGTGTTTCGTGATTTGTAATAAGAGCATCAACAAAATCGATATTCTTGGGAATTCTTAGTATACCTTGCTCTTGGGAATTCTTAGTATACCTTGCAAGGAGCGCCGGCCAGAAGGAATTCTTGATGCTGGGAAACAAGTTCCTCCGTTATCCAGAAATTATGTATACAATTATTTGCTGGACTGTGCAAGAAGACAAGATTTGCAGGGTAGAAGGGTTGCGCAATTTCTTATGGTGCAGAATGGACTTCATTCGATTGCTGCTTTAGGGGACCATCTCATTCGCCTCTTTTTTTGCTCCGGATGTCTGGATGAAGCAAGCAAAGCTTTTAACAATATTTCACAACCAAGTACATTTACATGGAGTGCAATTCTATCTGCTCATGCTAACATTGGGGAAGCTGCCATAACCCTTGAGCTGCACTGTAGAATGAACATATCAGGTGTAGGGGGTGAGAAGCATGTCTATCTTGCTGTGCTCAAAGTTTGCAGACAGACAGCAGACTGTCTGCAAACCGTGCTCTGGAATAGAACAGGGGCAGACTATTTTCTTTCCTGGACTACCATAGCTATAGCCAGCCTTTTTTTTTTCTTCTTATCAGCTTTTTTTCTTCTTTTATCTTTATGTTGTTTGTATTAATAAATTTTAAATATCATTTGTTTGGTTGGTGCCATTAAAAGTTTCAAGCTATTTTGTTCAGCAAGCTGTTGTTTCGTGGATTTTGCAAAAGCGTTCGACACAGTACCCCGCAACAAGCTATGGGACAGATTGCAACAGCTGGGGACCCCCCTGGACTTGCAGAATGCAGTATATCGGCTGTATGAGGCATGCTCAGGCCGTATCACATCGGCAGCACAGCCGGTGATCAGTAGCATTGAAGTGCGTCAGGGTTGCCCCCTCTCCCCCACACTCTTTAGCCTATACATTGATCAGTTGGAAGATTGGCTCTCTGAACATGGAGGTGCGGGCGCACATCTCATGCATCACACAATCCGGCAACTCATATATGCTGACGATATCAACCTCATGGCCTATACTCCAGAGGACATGCAACGTCACCTGGATGCTCTTGACACTTTTTGCCAATTCACTGGCATGCGAGTTAACTTGGCCAAAAGTAGGGTGCTGCTAGTTGCATCATCTCGTCAGCCAAGGCGTCCTACACTTACCAGGGGCAGGAGGTAGAGGTGGCTCCGACCTACAAGTACTTGGGGATTGAGTTCTCAACTACCACTCATTGGGATGCAGCTATCAGGTTGCAGGTCAAGGCGGGTTGGAAAGCATTGTATGCAATGCAGAACAACAGCCACAAAGCAGAGTTGTATGCCTGGGGCCATCAGTCACATTTCTTTCGGGCCTTGGTTGAGCCGGTCCTTTTATATGGGGCAGAAGTGTGGGGTCCCGTGATATCCCTCAACACCTGGAATGACCTCGAGCAGGTGCAAAAGGCCTTCTTGGCACGGGCCACAGGGGTGAAGTCCCGCGGTTCCGCACCCAGATCCTACTCCAAGAGGCGGGCTTTCTACCCCTTCAGCGGGCTGCATTGGAACGCCATATCGTTTACTTCAAAAGGTGGTCGCTATGGGCTGATACACGCTTGCCCCACCTTGCTTTAGCCCACGGCGATGGGTCCCCAACGCCTGAAATCCTCTTTGGAAAGACAAGCAAGCTCGGTGGTTCTCACGGCGAGGTGTGCGGGCAAGCAGATGCGTCCAGGTCGGGACAAAGAAAGATCGTGAGGCACTTAAACCGTACCTAGATGCTACTTTCCTTCCAAAGCTCGCGGGATCAGAGGCTCGGCGCATGTTAATTTGGCACGCTTATCGCCAACAAGTCAATCCTAGGCTCACAAGGGGCCCACACCCGGTACTTGTACAATTTGCCCATGAAGAAGCAGACTTATAGCTTCCATTGCGCGCGGGTGCACATCGCCTCCGCATTGAAAAGCAGGCGTTGGGCTCGGGAAGCACGAGAGCAAAGGCTTTGCGGTGTTGCCACCGGTAGCGATTGAGGATGAATGTCATACCCTCCAGATCTGCCCGGCATTCGCCCATATCCGAGAGAGGTATGTTCGACTACTAGTGCCTGGCCAGCCGTTGCATCAGTTATTGACTATGGCGTCAGTGGGTTTGTTGGGGTCATACCTCCAGGAGGTTATGGATGCACGGACTCGTTTGTGTCCTACGGGACGGTCTTGAACTATCCTATGCAATTGTACAGTGTGCCAGCATGCTTATTACTGCTAAGGTTTTTCCCTCGAAAACCCTTCGGGGCGGGGGTTTTTTAATCCTGTCAGTAATACGCTTGCTGCTCTCTTTTGTTTGGGTCCCATAGGCCAATTTGTCTCCGTGGACGCTAAAAACCTATTCTATTCTATTCTATTCTTAAATTTTAATAGCTGCTTATATGGAATGTATGATAAAATATTCTCTTGATCAGAGGCTATAAAGTATGCTAAACAAAAATGGTTGCAATAATCTGCATTTTAACCAAATGCAAACAACAGTTATTTTTTTAACACGTCTTTTAACCATGTCTTTTATTCAAACAAAATCACTTGAAAATGTGGATTTTATAATAAAAGTACTTAAAACAATAACTATTCTTGAAAAAAAACATTTTTTTTTTCTTGAAACCATGTATTATTTTATGAAGAAAGCAACATTTAGAAACAACATAGCTAAAGAAAAATGCAGAAAACTATGTGTAGTTTTTAATAAAGTTGGACAAAATCTTTTATGTGGTCTTTTAGTGTTGTTTTTTTGCAAAACAACAGCTAAAAATAATATATAGACCATTCAAGTTTTATTACGAACCACATGTCTACTTTTTAGGAAAACAACACTTAAAAACTACAGCTATTTTTAAAAAACACAGTGTTCTTTTTTCCCAAAACAACAGTTAAAAACAACATATAGATCTTTTAATTGTATTATAACCACATGTCTACTTTTTAGAAAAGCAACACTTGAAAACTACGGCTACTTAAAAAAAAAACACAATGTTGTTTTTTCGCAAAACAACAATTAAAAACAACATGTAGACATTTTAATTGTATTAAGAACCACATGTCTACTTTTTAAGAAGGCAACGCTTGAAAACTACAGCTACTTTTAAAACAACCTGTAGAAATATACGTTAATTCCTACGTGTAGATAATTTTGACAAAACTCTATGCGTAGACTTTTGGCAACAAAAACTACATGTATAAAAATTTTGCTAAAAACTACACGTCATTTATAGCAAATCCGGACAAAAAACAACACGTAGTTTTTTGGTGTTGTTCTTTTTTTGCAAAAAAGACACTGAAAAACAACATGTGGACCCAGTTTTGGGGTGGTAGTGGCTGCCTGCGGATTGGGTGTTTAGAATCGAAAGTTAGAGACGTATTTCGCGTTCAGCGCACCTATACGGTCCGCCGTATAAAATACGCACCCGTTTTTTTTTTATTTTTTTTTTATTACATGCTTGCTTTTTAGTATAATGTTGGTTAATGAGAAATGGCAAGAGAACTCATTGAGAAACAAAATTGGGAAACATATGTTGACATTGGTTGAAATATGTGAAAATGTGGCAAGGGAAACATTAGTAATAATGAAATTTGTTGGGGCTAAAAATCACTAACGAATTTTACAGGAAATTATGGGTGAAATTTTTTTTAGGGCAAATGAAATGCTGGCTTCTTTGACAATGACGAAGCACAACAGGGAACACCGTGATGATTTGGCAAGATCACTGATGGACGCAACTGCCAGTTAAGGTATGATCCGAAACGTTTTTAGAACTGTCGGTACTTAGGGTCGATGCCAGTATGTCTATAAAAGATAGAGTAGACAGCCGTTTATCCATGAAGCAATAGGGTTAGATCCATGTTCAGGCCTCTTAGCCGAACCATGGCAAGAAAGAAAGGGGATTTGAATCGTGCCACACGAAAAAGGATTGCTGATGAAAAGCAGAGTGCCAATTCCAGCAAGAAGATCTACCAATATCACAAATCAGTGAGGGATCCGGTTTTAATGGCTTGCCAGAGTGAGAAGATTGCCAAAAATGATTTGAGCAGTGGCAAATACATTGTGCAGGCTATGGATGGGGTAGAAATACCAAAATCCTGCAAGGAGGTTAATGCTAAAGATGCTGGGGAGGCCTCCACAGGTGAAGCATGCGGGATCATGTACAGAAATGATGAGGTTAGCAGATCTGAAGAAAGCACCAAGGAGCAGCCCTTTGGCAACACACGAAATTCTAAGGTTTGGTAGTCTTATAATTGTTTTAAAAAGGGTGAAAGATGGCTAAAATTAGTGATCCATATTTTTATCACATCACTGCTATGTTTGGTCTATAGATTATGAAAATCTTTTACTGATTTATAGTACATCTCTGAAATATTGGATTTAGCAGCATATTCTTTGAGATATTTATCTGCTTAAGGCGTGATGCTTGGGATAATCACAGTAATCATAGCTATAATTATAGATCCTTATTTTTATCACATTGATTGTCGTATCTGGGCTTTAAACTATGTAAAACTCTTACTGATTTAAAATACATTTCTGGAACATAGGATTTAACAGCATGTTCATTGAGATATTTGTCTGCTTAAATACGTGTTGCTAGAAATAATTTCTGTCATAATATGGCAGCAATCTTATAAGTATGTCACAAGAAGGCTAGGAAAATAATGTAGATCTGATTGCAGTCTCTAACCCTCTGAAAATTTGCACAGATGTACACGAGGGGGATATTGTAATTATCCATTATGAAGATTTGATGTCTAAGTTTCCAAACTGTTTATTTAAGCAGCTTCTAATTAGAGATTTAGCTCGCTTTGGTTTGGAACTTATTGAAATTCTTTTTGTAGCTTTGTAGCGGGAATATTAGCAGGGTGAAATGGGATAACCTCAAGGAAACCCATGACACCTGCTACCCAGTGCATGACAACCATGACTAATGCTTGTTTTTGCTCTTGTGGTGCAGGTAACAGGTTTCCTTGCTCTCTGTTTGATATTTTCTTATGAAATGAAGGAAGATCTACATGGTTCCAAGTTCTGGAGTTGTTTTATATCAAGGATATTCTGGGTTTATAGCTAAAATGCTTGTATTATTACATGAAGATCTGGTAAATTTTCTGAAACTATTTAATGTAGTTCTTGCTATTAGGGAGTAGTCTATAAGATAAGGGATGCGAAAAGGTATCTCTATCTTTTGACCCTAGCTGGAATTTTGTACAAGAACTTAGCCTGATTATAAAATGTGTTTAAGAGTGTTTTATAATTATGCCTAATTGTTGTCGGCAATGTAAGGGAATTGTCTTAGAGTTCTGACTCTTTCAAAATTCGAATCTATTAATGGTTCCTTGTAGATCTTGAATAAGATATCCTTACTGGATTTGTGTTTCTTTGACATGTGTCTTTCTATTTCATATTGTACATTTTGAAAACATGTATGGTAGAATTTGAAAATGGTTTTGATTTTGAAATCTGAAAGAAACCAGGTCTATGGCCTGAACATAAGTTGGCCTTCTTATGTTTAGGACTGCTAATTGAAACTGTCTTTGTTTAGGCAGTTTGTAATTGTTCTAGTTGTCTAGAACGGTTTAAAAGGTTTTTTTTTTTTTTTAATTTTGTAAGTTTTTTTTTTTTTTAAAAAAAAAAGTTTAGTTTCAAATTTGTGTTTTCTCTTTTTGAAAGTGTGTTTCTTTGGTCGCCTCCCTTCCCCATAGCCGCCGGACCTGAGCTCCACCGCCGCCATAGTCGACCTCGACTTGTACCTTGTTTCTGCCCTAAAGCCCTAGCGCCTCCATATAGGATCTAGCGCCACCTTTTTTTTTTCCTAAGTGTCATACTTTCTTTGCTGCTAGTACCTACTATCTGTTCACCATGCCGCGCTTCAAACTCACCGTTGATATAAAAAGCATGAATGTCTATTAGCTTTACAGTGTACTAGTAGATCATCTTGGGGACGAGAGCGATATGGTAGACACTATTTTAGACCTTCTTGCTACCCATTTTGCAGAGAACCGTAGGATTCCATATCCTATCTTCCATTTCAATGAACGGTTCCTCATGAAATTGAATGCGGCCAATGAGGCCTATACTTTGGTACAGCAGCCTGGTCAAGCTTATGCCATAGTTAAGTTTTATCTGCTAGCGAGCCCAGAAGAGGACCCCTTAGAGCTTACACGAGCAGAGGCCCAGAGGGTTATGCACCTTGGACCTGCAACAAATTGCCAGTGGACTCCCAGAGGAGAGAGCCGCCAGGTTCTACTACTTAGGGAGAGGCCACGTGCTCATGTACTTGGATCATTATAATCTGCCCCTTTCTGTTGGAATGAAGAGTTACATAGCTTTATTTTCGACAATCTTCCACCTGACTTCACACAGGACTGCATGGATCTCATAGAAGCCGACATGCAAACTCGACCGGCCTGATATCATGCGGAGATTGCACGACGAACTCAGGTGCGCCAGGAACGGGAGACCCGGGAAGCTGAGAGGGAGCGTATTCATAGAGCAGAAGAAGTTGTCCAAACGGAGCAGAATGTAGATCAAAATGTTGTTCAAGAGGGAGAGGAAACGGTGATTAAACAGAAGAGGAAGTATACAAAGCCCAACAGGGGAGGCATCCATTACGAGACCCGGCTGCAAAAGGATGCTGAGATTGGGAATATTACGTCTGCACAACGTCGAGAACGGATGGTACCGAGGGCAAAGCACCCCTCGACTGCTGGTAAGACCCTACCATTGCCCAAGCCGGCTGCCAAGCCGAGGAAGCCCCACAGGTTCCGACCAGGCACAGTAGCCCTGCGCGAGATACGTAAGTATCAGAAGACTACAGAACTCCTGATACGTCGGCTACCCTTCCAGCGCCTTGTCCGAGAAATTGCTCAAGAATTTAAGACTGACATGAGGTTCCAGGCTTTTGCTTTACTTGCTTTACAAGAGGCTGTCGAAGCCTATCTTATAGAAATTTTTAGTGATGCGAACCTATGTGCCATTCACGCGAAGCGGGTGACTATTATGCCCAAGGATCTTCAACTGGCACGAAGGATCCGAGAGGACTTCCACTAGCTACAGAGGATTAGTATTAATTTTCCACTTTTTCCTTAATATTGTATAAACTTTATGTAACATATCTATGTAAACACTTTTTCTTGGAAATTATGGAATCAAACTGTGTATAAATGTAAATTATTAAATAAATGATATTTTTTTTGCTACCTAGAAAAACGTGTCAAAAAGGGTATAAAGTCACTTTTTGGACATTAGGGTTTCATTTCTCTCTTTTCCTTCGGCCGTCTTCCAGTTGCTGCACTTGTAGACAGGAGAACCAAGGGGGCGGCTCCAGTGTGGTGGATTATCTGCTAGTTGAGGAACGGGATCTGCACCTGGTTACTCATTTTTCCATTGGGACAGACACTCGGGACGAGGAAGTAGACTCGGACCACCGGCCCCTGTTCATGCATCTCCATTGGGAGGCTCCCCGTGCATCTACTACCTCAACACACCGTGTGCCGCAGCTGCGCCTGGACTACGACCGTGCAGGGACCTATGCCCAGTTGCTTGAGCATGATCTGGCGGGACTGCTGCAACTCCCCACACTTCAAGAGCAATCTGCTCAGCTGACTCATCTGCTTCTGACGGCTGCAGAAAGATGCTTTGGGAGAGGCCGCTCACGGCGAACCTCAGGCACTACCACCTTCCCCCGCAACAGATGGTTTGATGATGAATGTCGGGAGCTCAAATGCACACTCCGACAAGTCACTGATCCCATCTCCCGCCCACAGGCCGTCAGTCAATACCGCTCCTTTCTCAAGAACAAGAAGGCCAGATACCTTGCAGAGCATCAGCAACAGATGTTTGGTTTCCTGGACTGGCACCCCAGGACATTCTGGAGAAGGGTCTTGAGCAAGCCTGCACAGCCCACATGGAACATCACTTCGGAGCAATGGGTACAGTACTTGCAACAGCTGTACGACCCGCTCGGGGGCCGGGCACCAGTCCCTCCACAGATAGGCATGGCTCTGGTTATCACAGATGGGGATGTCATCATGGGCCTACAGCGTCTAGCTAATGGGAAGGCAGCAGATTTAGATGGCATGCAGGCAGAACTTCTGAAATGGGCTGGGCCTCCACTGGTGCCTGTCCTCACGGCATTGTTCAATAAAGCATTGCGAGAAGGCTTCCCTACGCAATGGACCACTAGTAGGGTAGTGCCCATATACAAAGCAGGGGACCCTCAATGCCCGGCCAACTACCGTACTATTATGGTCAGCTCTCTCTTTGCAAAACTGTTGGCTGGCATCCTTGAGCAGCGGCTGACAATATGGGCAGAGGAAACAGAGGTGCGAGCTCTTACACAGGCGGGTTTCCGGCCCAGACATTCCACCATTGATCATATCTTCACTCTGCGCACATTGATTGAAGATAGCAGGAATCGCCGGCAGAACCTGTACTGTTGTTTCGTGGATTTTGCAAAAGCGTTCGACACAGTACCCCGCAACAAGCTATGGGACAGATTGCAGCAGCTGGGGACCCCCCTGGACTTGCAGAATGCAGTATATCGGCTGTATGAGGCATGCTCAGGCCGTATCACATCGGCAGCACAGCCGGTGATCAGTAGCATTGGAGTGCGTCAGGGTTGCCCCCTCTCCCCCACACTCTTTGGCCTATACATTGATCAGTTGGAAGATTGGCTCTCTGAACATGGAGGTGCGGGCGCACATCTCATGCATCACACAATCCGGCAACTCATATATGCTGACGATGTCAACCTCATGGCCTATACTCCAGAGGACATGCAACGTCACCTGGATGCTCTTGACACTTTTTGCCAATTCACTGGCATGCGAGTTAACTTGGCCAAAACTAGGGTGCTGCTAGTTGCATTATCTCGTCAGCCAAGGCGTCCTACACTTACCAGGGGCAGGAGGTAGAGGTGGCTCCGACCTACAAGTACTTGGGGATTGAGTTCTCAACTACCACTCATTGGGATGCAGCTATCAGGTTGCGGGTCAAGGCGGGTTGGAAAGCATTGTAGAGTTGTATGCCTGGGGCCATCAGTCACATTTGTTTCGGGCCTTGGTTGAGCCGGTCCTTTTATATGGGGCAGAAGTGTGGGGTCCCGTGATATCCCTCAACACCTGGAATGACCTCGAGCAGGTGCAGAAGACCTTCTTGGCACGGCCCCTGGGGGTGAAGTCCACAGTTCCGTACCAGATCCTACTCCAAGAGACAGGCTTTCTACCCCTTCAACGGGCTGCATTGGAACGCCATATCGTTTACTTCCAAAAGGTGGTCGCTATGGCTGATACACGCTTGCCCCACCTTGCTTTGGCCACGGCAATGGGCCCCCAACGCCTGAAATCCTGATGGAAAGACAAGCAAGCTCAGTGGTTCTCACGCTGGGGTGTGCAGGCAAACAGATGCGTCCAGGTCAGGACAAAGAAAGATCGCGATGCACTTAAACTGTACCTAGATGCTACTTTCCTTCGCAAGCTCTGGGATGCAGAGGCTCTGACGCATGTTAAGCTGGCACACTATCAGCAGCAAGTCAATCCTAGGCTCACAAGAGGCCCACACCAGTACTTGTACACCCAGCTGCCCATGAAGAAGCGCAGACTTATAGCTTCCATTCGCACGGGTGCACATCGCCTCCGCATTGAAACAGGGCGTTGGGCTCGGGAACCACGAGAACAAAGGCTTTGCCAGTGTTGCCACCAGGGCGCGATTGAGGATGAATGTCATACCCTCCAGATCTGCCCAGCGTTTGCCCATATCCGAGAGCGATATGTTCGATTACTAGTGCCTGGCCAGCCGTTGCATCAGTTATTGACTACAGCATCAGTGGGATTGTTGGGGTCATACCTCTGGGAGGTTATGGATGCACGGACTCATTTGTGTCCTACGGGACGGTATTGAACTGCCCTATGCAATTGTACAGTGTGCCAGCATGCTTATTACTGCTAAGGTTTTTCCCTCGAAAACCCTTCGAGGCGGGGGTTTTTTAATCATGTCAGTAATACGCTTGCTGCTCTCTTTTTGTTTGGGTCCCGTAGGCCAATTGGTCTCCGTGGACGCTAAAAAACCTATTCTATTCTATTCTATTCTATTCTTCAGCGCCTTCTTCCTCCTCCCTTGTTCCTTGTTCGAGATGGACCGCCCTACTCTCCAACGATGGTACCTGGACGGTGAGCACTGGGACCCTGCGGTTCCCTTTGACGTCCTGCACCCCTATCTGCTCCAGCAAGTGGATCTTATCCACAATATGCAGGCACATCCTGACGACGCTCGTTTTCTTCAGTTCTTCTACGAAGAGATTGTGCCCGAGTGTGTATTCAATGAGGCAGACTCCCAGCTGTACCTCAACTCCAACACTTAGCGATGTTGGGAGATGATGAACATGCACGTAATGTTCTTAAGAGCATCAGAAGAAGAGGGATAGACCACCATAGACTGCGAGCTTTGTTTTGAAGCCTGCTTTGCACTGGCAATCGTGATGGACCAGTACATAGAAGAAGTACAGACACCTTCAGAGCAGTCTACCACGCCATTACCATCTGATCCAGAGGACGATGAAGTCGTCGAAGAGAATGATTTTGTACGATGGAAGCAGGTACCTACGGAGGCACCGACATCCCGTGACAAAGCCCTTAAGCTTGAAGGGTTAGATCTTCTTCCCACTATACTCTTGAACAATCAAGAGTATCTTCTTTTAGAAGACATCATGTGGGCTTACCGGGTTATCGCCGACATGCGCGGCCAGCGAAAGCCTGAAGTCCTTTATGAGCTTGCAGAGTTCTGCCAGGACGACTTCGTCGACTTCACAACACCTGTTGTTCATCCATCATAAGTCCAAGATTTGCTTACATTCCGGCCAGAGGAGATGGAGCCTGTTGAGACCCTTTTGTCTCTCCGTTAGCTCATGCTGCACGATGACACACAGCCTCCTGCAGAGCAGTTTGCTGGTATCATGCTACCTCCTCCTACAAGTCAGACCTTGGAGATCACTATGGGAGAGGTAGATCAGGGTGAGGAGGCCTTTGTGATATCAAGATAAGTCTTCGGGATGATAAAGAAGAGGCAGAGCAGGAGAAGATACCCATCAATTTGGAAAAGGAAACAGAAACCTCAAGGGACACACGGGTTAAGGCCATGGGCAATCAGTTGACCCGATTCTTCCTTTCTGCTTTCCGACAAGGCGAGGTCCTTTTCTTATCCAAGTATTTGGGGCCTCAGTCTGAAGCATCTTGGTGGGCACTTCGTGCATTGTCCACCTTAGCGGGCCACAAGAAGATTGATTATCATGCCACCACTGTTACTTTGGTCCGACGCGATCTTGCTATTGTGGCATTGGGAGACATTGCGGGATGGGCTAACATGTGTTTCCTTGTTGCGGCACCTCTAGCAACTTTCCTACCACTGGATGCAGCAGCTCGAGCCGCCCTCTCTGCTAGTCCTAGCGCCACTTTAATGCGCTATCGACCGCCCCCACAGCCGGATATGCCTATGGAGGAAGATGCGGGACCTAGTTCTTAGATATGTTTTGATAATTAGAAATCTTTGTATCGCTTACAAATGTAATTCTTGATTGGCATTTTCAATGAGCCATCACATAATATATATGTACTATTTTCTTATGTTTCATTATACTGTTCAATATGGTCTTAATTGTGACACTCTATATAGTATTACACTCGCTTATACCTTCTTATGTGTATATAGACGGTGTATGTAATGCTTCTTGGTATACCCCTCCGGATGCTGGCAGATTGACACCCGAGCAAGAGCTCCTTTTGATGAAGAGGCAGTTGGCAGAGCTGCAAGCCTATGTTTTGAATACAAACCCTCCGCAGTTCGCACCTGAAAATGGACCGGAGTTACCACCATTACCGCCGAATCCACCACCACAGCAGCCACCCGCACCGGCACCAGCGCCCGTGCCTGCACAGAGGAAACATCATGCCAAACGACGTAGAAGCCTTTCTACCGACAGTGCTACATCTTCACAGTCAGGCACTTCCGTATCGTCAGAGTCATCCATATCATCTGGTGACCATGCCAAGGCTCGTGATAAAGAATACCGCAAGACGGTGGATACAACCATTACAAGCATATGGAAGAACAGGAAGTTAACACAGTTTGATGGGAAATCCAGGGCAGGTCTTAATGCGGAATCTTGGTTAGACGAGATGAAAGAATTTGGAAAATCATATGGTATGACCGAGAAGGATACATGTAAGGTCGCCACCACCAACCTCACATGTGCAGCTAGGATTGGTGGAAGGGTTATGCTAGGGCCAAACATTTGAACAGGAGCAGGTGTAAGTTCAAGAAGTTTGCAAAGGCCTTTAAGTCACACTATGTGCCACGTGCGCACAAGTGCCAACAGATACAGACCTTCTATAGGTTGGAGCAGAAAAGCATGTCAGTGCAAGCCTATACTGACGAGTTCACGCGCTTGAGGCTATATGTGCCGGGTATGAATGAGAAGAGGGTAGTGGAAGGATATATTGAAGGGTTGGCACCATCGATTAAAAGAATGGTAAAGGCCATAGACCCAAAATCTGTTGCAGAGGCCGAGGCTAAGGCATTGAGCCTCGAGGAGGACATACCAAAGAACCAGTATCAGCGTCACGCCTCTTATTCTCAACCTCGCCCTTACACACCGTATAAGCCTCGTTCTCCAAGTCCTGGACCCCCTCAGCAAAATTCAAATGGGCGACAAGATAAGAAAGTTACCTTCAACGTGCCGGACAAGCCGAATAATATGGGCAGCTCAATTCGGGACCTCTTACAGTCCATTCCCAAAGAGGCTCGAGAACAGCTCCGCAAAGATAAGGCATGTTTTAGGTGTATGCGGCCCGGGCACATGATGCAAAACTGCCCCTATGTCACACAAACTGCTCAGCTGGCAATGGCCGACCTCGATTGGGACGATCTCGAGTCTCCCCCACCTGCTGACGAGGAGGCCCACGAGTACATACACGGTGCATCTCATATCTTTGCAGCTATTGAAACCGGCAACGCTGAAAGTCAGCATGCCGTTATTTCTGCTATAGGCCAGGTAGACAGTAAGCCCTTTGTTATTCTTATGGACACGGGTAGTACCCATAATTTTGCTTCTCCCAGAATGGCCCAAGTGTTGAAACTTGAGACCTTAAGATCCAGACCGCGACCTGTTACCTTGGCCAGTGGTAAGATCCGACATACAAATGGCCGTCGCATTAACCTCAATATGCAGCTGCCAGGTGCACCAGTTGCCTTAGGTGCCGAGCTAATGGACATCGGTAAGTATGCTCTTATTGTTGGCATGGAATTCTTGGCATCTGCTAAAGCCAATATAGACTGCGAGAAACGAGAAGTGACCTTCAACGCAACTAATGGGGCCCGAGTAACTATTAAAGGTGATCCATTAAACCCAATTATGCAGTCCATGTCTATCAGGCAGTTAGATAAGGCTATACGCAAGGATAGGATACTTTGCGTTATCGGACTTGCCTCCATTGAGTCAGATCCTAAACAGAAGGAGGTAGTGGATGCATTACCAGAGAACATTGCTAGTCTTATCAGAGAGTTTAAGGATCTTTTTCCCGATGAGATCCAGAAACTTCCTCCTTTCAGAGGGGTGGAGTGTGAAATAGCTTTGGAACTGGGTACTAAGCCTACCAGTAAGGCATCGTACCGCATGAGTCCTCCCGAGTTGGCTGAGCTTAAGAAGCAACTCCAGGAGCTATTGAACCTAGGCTTCATTCGGCCTAGTGTTTCACCTTTTGGTGCACCTATTCTCTTTGTTAAAAATAAGGATGGCTCCATGAGGATGTGCATTGACTATAGGCAGCTCAACAAGCATACGATCAAGAATCGTTATGCTTTACCTAGAGCAGATGATCTCATGGACCAATTGCAAGGGGCCAAATACTTTTCCAAGATTGATTTACGCTCCGGGTATCATCAGACAAGAATAAAAGAGGATGACATCCATAAATCTGCCTTTCGTACTAGATACGGGCATTATGAATTCATAGTTATGCCTTTCGGCTTAACTAACGCTCCCGCTATTTTTATGCGGTTGATGAATGATGTCTTCCGAGAATACTTGGATGATTTTGTTGTTATTTTCTTTGACGATTCTCATCTACAGTAAAATCCTTGAGGAGCATGAGAAACACCTTAGATTGGCTTTGCAGAAACTGAGACATCACCAGCTCTTTGCAAAGTTCTCTAAGTGCAAGTTTGCCACACCAAAGGTGGATTACTTGGGTCATGTTATTTCAGCCGACGGTATTGCTACAGATCCAGCAAAGATAGAGGCAGTCAAGGATTGGCCTATTCCCAGTAATGTTTCAGAGGTAAGGAGTTTTTTGGGTTTGGCAGGATATTACAGGAAATTTGTCAAGGATTTTGCCAAAATTGCAGGGCCTCTCACAGACCTTACCAAACATGAGAAAGTGAAGGATTGGGTAGAACACTGGAAGGCAAAGGTCCAGACAAGCTTTCAGAAACTTAAGGATGCTTTGACTTCAGCGCCAGTCCTCACATTGCCAGACCCGGAGAAAGATAAGCTAGTAGCAACAGATGCCAGTAAAATTGCTACCGGAGGAGTTCTTCTAATGCAAGAGGGCAGGGTTATTGCATATGATTCTAAGAAGATGAATGAAACCTAGCAGCGATACCCCACCCATGATCAGGAGTTATTGGCAGTTGTGCGCGCTTTGCGTATCTGGAGACACTACCTTCTTGATAGGAGATTCCAGCTAGATACGGATCACCAGAGTCTCCGTTATCTTTCTACCCAACTAAATCTCAATCTTCGTCAGAGAAGATGGATGGAATTTCTTGAAGAGTATGATTTTGAGATTATGTATAAGCCGGGTAAGCATAATGTGGTTGCGGATGCATTGTCACGCCATCCCTTGGTAACCCGAACCCATTGTAATGCAATTTCCACGCTCATCAGTGAGTTCAGAAAGCAAATAAGGCAGACCTTGGCCACCGATCCAGGATTCCGTGAAGTGTGGAACAGTTTGTCCAAGGAGGGCAATTTGCTTTATTACAAAGACAAGTTGTGTGACTTGAGACTTCAGGATTCCGTAAGCTTATTCTTCATGATACACACAACAACCCTATAGCTGGACATGTAGGTTTCATGAAGACCTACTTTAAGATTCGCTCCAGTTATTATTGACCGCGTATGAAGAAAGATATTGCCAGATACATTAAGCAATGTCAAGTGTGTCAGCAAACCAAGGCCGAGCAATTAAGGATTCCAGGAGAATTGCGCCAAATGGGAAGTGATAACCATGTATTTCATTGTGGGCCTTCCACGTACCCTCCGTGGATATGACGCCTTAATGGTAGTGGTCGATAAGTTGTCGAAGATGGCTCATTTCTTGCTATGTCGCACCACAGATACGGCCTTGGACACATCTTTGTTGTTTGCAAAGGAAATCTTCAGATTACACGAGATGCCACGAGTAATAATATCTGACAGGGATCCCAAGTTTGTAAGTGCATTCTGGAAAGATTTCTTTGCCACCATCCAGACCAAGCTTGCTATGAGTACAGCATATCATCCTCAGACGAATGGACAGACAGAGCGCACCAACCGCATTATAGAGGATATGTTGCGAAGCTATGTGTGGAGTAAGCAATCTCAGTGGGCCGACTATATTTATTTAGTGGAGTTTGCCTATAACAGCATGAAACATGAGTCTTCTAGAATATCTCCCTTCATGATAAATTATGGATATCAATGCCTTACTCCAGACACATGGCATAATCATGTTTCTAAGGTAGAGGTTTCCCAGCAACTCCTCTTGGAAATGCAAGCTTTGGTTGAGGAAGTTCGTGGTTATTTATTGGCTGCGCGTAGTCGTCAGAAAAGTGTGGCTGATAAGCACAGGACCCCACGAGTATTCCAAGTGGGAGATTCAGTTTGGCTCAAAATTAAGGTTAAGCAAGCCAAGCTTAAGATTGGTAACTGCAAAAAGTTGGCACCCAGATGGGCTGGGCCGTTCAACATCATTGAACATGTTGGAGAGCAGGCATATCGCTTGGATTTGCCACCCCGCTTGAAGATCCACAAGGTCTTTCACGTGAGTCTTCTGAAGCGACACACTCCTGATCCAGAGGAGATGTTGGATACACCCACCCTCCTTGAAATGACAGAAGAGCATCTAGAGATAGTGCCTGAAGCTCTTTTTGATCGGGCCTATAAGCAAACCAGAAGGACTCAAATGCTACAATATTTGGTCAAGTGGAAGCACTTGCCAGTTGAGGATGCTACGTGGGTGATGAAGATAGACCTTGAAAAGCACTATCCGGACTTCATGCGGGAATCTCAAGGCCGCACCATCAACGATGTCATCAACCCCGCACCCGGCGGTAAGCTTGGAAGGCTTGATTCGGCACGGATCATGCAGTAGACTGTGCGGGTAGATGCATCGTAAATAAAAGTAGTTATCGATGATGGGATCACCTTGGTGTTCTCTAAGACGTGGTGTATTGTCAATGTCGGCATGACTGCGGATTGCTTGGAAAGCATGTAGTTGATAGGCCGCGTTCATCTCGGCTATAATGGGAACTTGGCCATTCCTTATGCCGCAATGAATTGCGAACCATAGGCATCATAGGTTCCCTTGTAGATAGGTTTTTCTTTTATTTTCTTATAGGGGGTGGTCCCTTCAACCACAACTTAATTATTATGTGTAAATACTGACGCATTGACATGCGCAGGCCAGTGAGCGGTACGTGACCTGCCCATGTATAGAGGGTTGCTGATGGCCCGAGCTTTTGTGTTACACGTTGTTTCATGAGTTTCATGTTACCTTCATAATGTTTGCTATTGGACTCCGGTCCTTGAAACTTTTATTGTCATAATCATGTGAAATGCACGATGGTGCTTAAACAGTTCTGTGTTTTTAAACTTAATTTGTGTTACCTTCAGGAATAAGAAATTATTCTCGTATTTTTCTGTGTAACTTACTATATTTTATACTACTAACATGTTAGTCAATTTTTTTTTTAACTAACCCCAATGCTGAGGACAACATTATTTCTAAGGGGGGGAGAATGTGACGTTCCACATATTTATATGGTGTACGTATAAATATACTGACACGTCACGGGCCGAGGATACGCCATCATGGGGGTATGTAACCTAACCACAAAGGATTAATTTAGGGTTTAATTAGAGGTTAATTACCTATAATTAAGGGATAATTATCTAATTAACTTAATGAAGCTAATTAAGTTAAGCTAATTAATTAATTAGATAGAGGACACCTGGCCAAACTCGATTGGCCAGTAGAAGGATGCTAATTTGGGGCAGCAAATTGGATCCCTATCCCAATTTGCCCAAATCGAACCCAGGAGAAGGAGCTGCTGAGCGCCCAGGCCACTTGAAGATGGAAATCCCACATGACAACGGTTCCAGTCGGAATTCGGGTTAGTGGATAGGTTAATTTGGTATTTCTAGGGCCAGCGCCTCTGTCAGGCTTCTTTGTTTGTCTTTGATGTTGATTAACCCTTGTTTGATAGTTGGAACTGTTATCAACTATTGGTTATGCACTATGATGGATGGATGGATGTATCTTTGGTAGTATCTCTGTTAGTTCTTCAAGAAAGCAGGGATTAAGGGGGGTAGAGACCTCTGTAACTTATGTTCATTAGTATGCTCCTAGTAGCTCCCGTAATACCCAGTACATGCGGCATGTGCACAAGATCCTACCGAGCTGTGGAATCTATGGCATGATTGAAGAACCAGATAAGGGGCCGTAGTGATGAAGTGTGGGGTGGGGTCTCGCCTGAGCATAAAAGGCTACAGGGACTCCTTCAGTGAGCTAGGCCTAATAGTCAGTCACGTAGAGGGCCGGGTATGGGTCTGACACTCCCTGGATACAGTGGTGTGATCATCCTGTACTTTGAAGATAAAGTTAGGGGAGTAGGTCGGGTACGGATGCGGGGGTCGCTGATGTGGCACGTATTCTCTAGCTCACCCATGGATTCACTGCGACTCTGGAAAGGGACACTTCTCTGACCTGCCTCATCGGACCGGGGAGATGTAACCCGGAGTAGTCCCGAAGGGTGATGCCTTGGGATTGCGTCTCCGGAAGGCTACAATGGCGCCATAGCTTGATTCAACTCATCCGCAAAGTGTGCACATGAGGGGCGGATGGAGTGGACAACCCTAGCCAATGTTCTATGCCAGCCAACGCCATGTCAAGATTCTGTCTGCTGATCTCCTGAGACTTAGCCGTCAGTCGATCCCCATTGGAGTCTGAGCCGGGGTAGGACCTTGGGTTTGGGGTGTTTTCCTTAGCATTAGATGTATCTTCTCTGTTATCATCAGTTGGATGGATGTGCCACCCTTCGTGGTGGTTACTTATGATATGATTATGATGTATGCTAACCTTGTATTCACGCTTCCGCGACATAGGAGTCCCATTGAAGGCGTGGGCCGAATGACACCTCCGTGTCCTTCACCCGGGCATCCTTTTATAGATGGTCCGAGTTAGACGGAGGGCCCTGCTCATGGTGAACTGATTGCCATGGAAGGGGGAAGTCCCCGTATGTATACGTCCGGAGCGCCGTATATGTTCACGGAGCATCACAGTTTCATACACATTTTGAGCAGCTAAAAAGTCTCCTTGGCATTTTTTTTTCGGATGTCTTAGGCCCCCTTTGAAGTCCAGCTCTATCATCCCTACTGAAATAAATTTTATTCTGCTCATAGCCACCTCTTGAACTACGAGGTTCCATGTTACTAATCTTGTTACTACAGTAAACCCCACAATCTACGAATTCGTGCCTCAGAGCTTCAGTGTCTAACCATTCACTTTCTGATTCAGAGGACTCTCCATCATCCGAATAAAGTCCCATCCTCCCTGGCAATCTAGCCCTAAAGATACGAAATCTATTTGGTCAAGGCAAATCTGAAGAGGTCAGGTTGGAGGCTATCTCTGTATACCCGCCATACTTAATGTTTTTGGGCAAACCCGCTGCAGCATTCAATATCGTCTACTCCATGGTAAATATCTAAACTGTTGTATAAACATACTGCCCTAAGTAAAATACCATATGCTATCATATATGGAACCATGCCCCGAAATATTTTTTATGTCCTTAGACCTAGCAAGGCTCTCAAACGCATTTTCCACAACAATCTAAGTATACTACATGAATCATCAACAACAGTGGGATTAACTTAGATATCCCCACAGCCTTATATTATAGTTTGTTTGACTAATACTCTTCTGGGCCCCAAGTGCAATATATAATTAAATGAAACGACCAGGGATTTAGGGTCTAATCATAGAAAGGCCTCTGAATCTACAGTGGGTCATTAAAAAGAAAGAAAGAAAAAATGTTTAAAATATGTCAGACGGACTTTTTACCCTCCATGGTCTTCTTCAAAGGCCATTTTAGGTTAATTTGCAGCCTTAGACCAGAAGAGGTGTATTTCCAATCTAAGCCTTAAAATGGTTACCATTTTCTTATCCAAAAACAATTCTCAATCACTAAAAACCTTTTCCTTTTATTAAACTTCCAATGTATCATCTGAATTAATTACACTGAATCAATCTTGCCACAATTAACCATAAACATATAAAAGGTTAGAATACACTATTTCTTTCCGAAAATTATGGTATCATCTTGTATGAATTCATCCGTCTTATTGATGTATGTCCTCCATGCCTTGAATAGTGCTTAACAAATTTATTTGAGAAAACAAATCAAGAAACAAGAAATCTAGTTACTTGCAGTAAACCATAGGACAAGTTTTCCTTAGAAGGGTAAAGCCCTAAGCACTAGGGGGTAAGCATTGGATTTCTTGGGCTCATCGCCCTTGACCTTGCTTGTTAACAAATAAGCAAAGTAGAGATTCTATAACAAGTGCTTCCAATACCATACAACAGTCAACTCATTCATAAATTTAGGATCAAATACTATAAAACATTTGTTCAGCCCCTAGCAAACCTTCTGGATTTCACTGCTCCTGTAGTAAACCAAGTATTGACACAAGATTTTTCATTAGCAATCAGCCATCATAGTTGAACAAGTTCCTATGGCTTAATTATACAAGTACAACATTGGCCCATGCACTTATCAAGCTATATATAGATAGGCGGATCTACCTATCCTACTTATCCCCTGGATTTAGTGTCATTCTATAGGTTATAATTCTTTCTTAAAATAGATTACATAACCTGTGGTAGAAACCCACCTAATTGGTTATATATCAAATTTAGCAGTCATTATGATCTTCCTATATGTGCATTGTGTATTGCGCCTTTGTTCTTGTTAATAAAAAGAGTCTCACGTCTTCAAAATATTTTTTTTATGATTTTTCTATCAAAGTAATACCATCGTATCCACAATATTCAGTTGATCCAGCCAATGTAACTTGTAAACAAACCACTTATCTGAGCATACCATACTTTATTTTATCCTATGTTATCCCAAGTTCCATCAGTAGTAGATCCAGTAGGAAATTATCTAAAGACATTTTTCCATATGCACAATCCAGAGACTTCTAGTCACATATCTCCTATAAACACCAAATAAATTGAAATTAAAGCAGTCAAACCTGACTAGTTTGGTGTTGACTGGCCACATCTTGCACATGCCTCTTTGCTTTTCTACAGGGAGGAATATATTTGATGCTAGCTTCCCCACCATCAGGATCATCTATGGATCTGGAATCCTCAGCCACTTCTTGTGCCACACTCGCAAGATCTGTGCATTGGACAACACCTTGTGCTAATTTTACTACAGACCCAGTGTTTATTACATCCAAAGCTAGATCTATTGCTGCAACAGGGTCAACCACTTTCTTGTGATATTGGAACAATTTGTTCCTTTGAGTAGACTTCATCTTCTGTTCTTCGATCCTTTTCCTTGTTGTCATATTGAGATCAACCTTTTGCGGCCCGTTCGCCTCTATCAAACATATGTGAGCATTTTTCTACAAGCAGGACTTCTCGGCAGAAGAAAGACACACTCATTTTTCTTTCTTTCTTCCCCCCCCCCTTTTTTTTAGGGCAAGGTTTTTTTTATATTGCATTTTAAAATAAATACATAATTAGCTTTGTCTATTATAACAGAGTTTTGGTCTTATGATACTGACCATCCAATCATGGACTATAGTAGCCATGATTCAAAATTAAGAGAAATTCAAAATTATCACAGAGATATAACTGAGCTAGAAAGAAAGAGTTTGCCATGAATGATTTCCTGTTTCCAGTATTCTGCTCCTGCAAGCTTATGCCACATCAAGAACATCCTGTAATGTGAAATCCGAAATGTCCCTCTTCCCAAACATCCCAGCAGCATGTCAAGATCCTTAGGGGTGTAATTTGTAAAATCCAGCAGCATCAACACATGTGCTTGCCTTTTCTGTTGCCACTTATGGAAAAGATTTTCGAAGTATGGCTTCAAATTATTAAATCTCCACAGTTCTTTGTTCTTGAGCATTTTCTTAATTGCTTTGATGTGTACCATTTCCCTCCTCAATTGTTTAAAAGTGCTTTCCTGTTCAAGTTTAGATAGTTGGGAGAACTCCTCATCTTCATATTCAGCAATCTCCATCATCCTGTCCCCACTTCCAGTGCTATTGAGTCTCCTCATCTCTCCTGTGTAGAACATCATCACACACATTTAGATTAGTAACATAAAAATCAAAAGTACCATGGAATTTACCAAACCTATCCCATGATCTATCATACTTCTGCCCCTTAGCCAATTTATGTGCCACAGCAGAATCTGTTAATAGGCTAAGAAAGTTCTTCTTAATCCAGACCAGAGAGGGATTCTTTTTCCCTATTTGGACCCTGTTTCTATGCTTTCAAAGAATCCAGCAGCTTATCGTTCTGGTAGTATTCTGAATTCTACTGTCAGCATCCATGAAGCTTAACATGTTGTTTTCTAAGATAGATCCCAAATTTATCTGTGTTGTCCAACTCCAGAATTCTGCAACTTGTTGACATGTGAAAACATGATTTGAAGTTTTCCTCTGACCACAACCAAGTCGGCATAATGATGATATTGAGCTCATATTTAGCTTTTCTAACATTAGTTGGCAAACTTTGGTGTAGCAGTAGCCATCTAAAAGTTTTCAATTTGTTAGCAGTATATATTTTCTAGCTCTTAGCATTAACTTTAGCCATTTGCAGCTTGCTTTTTTATATACGTGGATTCCGA
Source organism: Isoetes taiwanensis (assembly GCA_021234155.1). Classification (NCBI taxonomy): domain Eukaryota; kingdom Viridiplantae; phylum Streptophyta; class Lycopodiopsida; order Isoetales; family Isoetaceae; genus Isoetes; species Isoetes taiwanensis. The sequence continues at coordinate 40,375,299 of JAJEKV010000002.1, forward strand.
AGTCCTTGTTACTGTCAATGCCATCTTTTAGCTTCTACAACATACCAGAACAATCCCACCAAGCTCTTCTTTTATGACATAACCTACTCTGTTGGCAATTTTCACAAACCCTACATAGTATACACTTTAGGATATTTTGCATATCACTCATGATACTGTATTTTGCCTCAAATATTTCCTTTGTCACACGAAATCTCTACCAACTTTTTCTTCATATTAAACCTTATAGTTATAGGTTTACAAAAAAAAAAAAAACCTTTGAAATCCGTCAGATCCTAAGACCTTCAAGACTTTTAATCATGACATGACCTTTGCAAGAACAAGTCATGATTCAATTAGCAGCCCTAAATACAATCAGGTGTAACTGTATTTAAGCCAAAGACATGGTTACGAGAAAAGCCATTCAGTAATCAATTAATTCATAAACCATAACAAATCATTCATCAGCTTTAAAAGCTGCAAGTTCATATGAATAAGAATACCTTTATGAATGTATTGCAGTAGAACAAACCTGTTGTCCTTGTACAAGTGGCAGAAATTCTAATCTAAGAAGACAATGCATTCAATGCATTACTATCAATGTCTTTTGAATAACTAGAACAAATTAAGTAGTCTCGGGTGGCACCAACTATCCCGAGCAATCTTTGAATAAATGAACATCTTCATCAAAGAAACATAGCAAGGAGCAAAAGACCACTTACTGCCGGTAGAACCAGAGGAACATGGGTAAAAGCCTAAGCTACTAGCAAAGTCAAAAGGTCTTTTAAGTTTATCACCCTTCACCTTGCTTGTAACTAACATAAAGAAACAAGGATTTAAGAGTAAAAACTTTTCCCAAAGAACCTGGGCATACTACAACTAGAATGCCTCTAATCTCACTGTTCTAGAGAAGTTATTTTGCTGCACCAGCATTCTATAGAGGTCTGCAACATATAATTGCTTCAATGGTGGCGGAATCTGCCGGACAAGTTATCTTTGCGAGATGAATCAAGTTGCATCATAATCAAATAATCTATGATACACTTGAGGACTTAAATGGTTTATGTTTGCCCTAGGCTATTGCAGCTAACAGCCAGGTTTGCTAAGATACTGTTAAAAGCTCCATGCTCTGCAATAAATTATGCAATCAGCTGCAATAAATTATGCAATCAGCTGCATATGCTTATTCAGAATCTAGAAGCAAATTCGTTTTACATTGCAGTGCATATTTAGCAACCATTAGTAAGCAGTCTACTAAAGCATAATCGTTGCAACATGCAACGATAATATGTATATGAATATCATGCCATCAAAACCGGTGTTGGTGAAGCTCGCGGTGTCTCACCGGTATTACTAGATAGCTTTATCTAATCAGACGTATCTTCTTAAACAGTATATGAAAAGCCATTATCACTAGACTCAAATCTATCTATGCTCTATGCTAATGCATGATTATCTTATCCAGTAAAGAGAAGAAAGATCGATCACCAAAAAGCCCTTAAAGAATATAAGAGCAAGCCTGTTTACTAGAGTAGTTTATTGTTAAATTCTTCAATTAGCCGCTAGATTTGCTAACAACGCTTATTATAGCAACATGCTTTAATAGAAATGCAATCACATGATTAAAGTAGAGATCAATGCAAATTATACGTACATTAACAAACTTGGATCAAATATTTCGCTAAGATGCCTAGATCTGTAGCAAGTGTAACATGATATGAAATAATTTAACATCCCCAAATCTGTGGATGTCGTTGGAGACCAGATTCATCCTCTATGGCTTCATCTCTGGGGTTGTAACCAGTCCGCTCACATTAGTATTAATTGCATATTGACTGCATCAGTGAGGTTATGCCAACCAGGCTCTTTCCAAGAGTGCCACATTCAGCTCCAAGAACACCAGATCCAATCGTAACTCTGGCAATATTGCATACGGGTCTTCTTTGCAATCAGATTACCATGATTCTAAACCACTTTTCATGGCATAAGCATTGGAAAACTTCTGAAATAGATAAGCCTTCTTATTGCTGCGGATCCTTGCTTCTCATCAACAATTATTTTCCTAGTAGCTGTATTCAAATCTCCCGTTCATCCTGCCTATAATATCCGAGCAGGATTTCCTGGCTTCATGCAAATCTGGGCAACATGAGTGATATTCGAAATTTAGTATTCTATAAACCCTAAAAAGGAGGCATACCGACAGTTCTTAAGCAATGGGTAGTATTACATGTCCCAAGTCGCTAAATCGCCATGTACAAAACCCTAAGCCGCATTATGCGCTTTCGATTGGCGAGACCCTACTTCACATCCAGCAGTAATGGATTTTCAACAGGTCGCCACACATAGACCATAAGTGTGCAAAAAATGACACAAATTTTTCCATTGACAATGGTTGAAACTTTACCTTAACACAAATATAGCAAGTCACGTTAACCACCAGCATTCAAAAAAAATAAAAAATAACATACCCAATATGTTTTTACTTCCATGAAGCCATACAATATCACTGTAAATGCATTTCATATAGTCATTTCACAGTCTATACTTGCACCCTGTGTCAAATGTGCATGCTTTTCATCATAACATATAATAAAAAAAAACCTCCTCCTACCGTAGATCAAGGTGGGCCAAAATAAAAGGAGCAACAAGGAGAGTAGGACCTTGTTGCCAAAGCCCTACCCTACCTATATTGCCAAATCTTATTGCATGCAATAAGAGACTAGTGTTTATTATTCTTTAAAAGAGCCAAATGGCTACCAAGTGGATAAGATAGTCGTCACTTGGTTTTTTGAAAATATCATCTTTCTATCAAAGGAACAAATTGCACCCCTTGATAAGAGTGGGGCAATGCCAATAGACTAGCTCAAAGAGCCAAAACTCAGTCTATGAAGCATGGACAGCTTCCATGTAAATTTGCATTGGAATAAATTCATCAACAAGTTACCTTTATTTCCGAATGGATATCCTTAATTCTGATTGATCATTCATAGCATAGCAAGCTTTTGTCAATGCCACTATCCTGTACAAGTAACATATAAATCTTTCAGTAAAATAAAATTAGAGAAAAGAACACCTGATATGTAACCATGATCTTGGCTACTGGTATAACCAATAGGACCTGAAGTTAAAAAAAAAACCTTTGAAATCCGTCAGATCCTCAAACCTTCAAGACTTTTAATCATGACATGACCTTTGCAAGAACAAGTCATGATTCAATTAGCAGCCCTAAATACAATCGGTGTAAGCGTATTTAAGCCAAAGACATGGTTCTGAGAAAAGCCATTCGGTAATCAATTAATTCATAAACCATAACAAATCATTCATCGGCTTTAAAAGCGCAAGTTCATATGAATAAGAATACCTTTATGAATGTATTGCAGTAGAACAAACCTGTTGTCCTTGTACAAGTGGCAGAAATTCTAATCTAAGAAGACAATGCATTCAATGCATTACTATCAATGTCTTTTGAATAACTAGAACAAATTAAGTAGTCTCGGGTGGCACCAACTATCCCGAGCAATCTTTGAATAAATGAACATCTTCATCAAAGAAACATAGCAAGGAGCAAAAGACCACCATTTACCCGTAGAGTAGAACGGAGGAGGACGTTAGCCAAGAACATGGGTAAAAGCCTAAGCTACTAGCAGGCGTCAAAAGGTCTTTTAAGTTTATCACCCTTCACCTTGCTTGTAACTAACATAAAGAAACAAGGATTTAAGAGTAAAAACGTTTCCCAAAGAACTTGGGCATACTACAACTAGAATGCCTCTAATCTCACTGTTCTAGGGAAGTTATTTTGCTGCACCAGCATTCTATAGAGGTCTGCAACATATAATTGCTTCAATGGTGGCGGAATCCGCGGACAAGTTATCTTTGCAGATGAATCAAGCTGCATCATAATCAAATAATCTACGATACACTTGAGGACTTAAATGGTTTATGTTTGCCCTAGGCTATTGCAGCTAACAGCCAGGTTTGCTAAGATACTGTTAAAAGCTCCATGCTCTGCAATAAATTATGCAATCAGCTGCAATAAATTATGCAATCAGCTGCATATGCTTATTCAGAATCTAGAAGCAAATTCGTTTTACATTGCGGTGCATATTTAGCAACCATTAGTAAGCGATCTACTATCGAAAAGCAATCATTGCAACATGCAACAGTAATATGTATATGAATATCATGCCATCAAAACCAGTGTTCAGGTGAAGCTCTGCCCGTGTCTCGGTATTACTAGATAGCTTTATCTAATCAGACGTATCTTCTTAAACAGTATATGAAAAGCCATTATCACTAGACTCAAATCTATCTATGCTCTATGCTAATGCATGATTATCTTATCCGAAGAAAGAGAAGAAAGATCGATCACCAAAAAGCCCTTAAAGAATATAAGAGCAAGCCTGTTTACTAGAGTAGTTTATTGTTAAATTCTTCAATTAGCCGCTAGATTTGCTAACAACGCTTATTATAGCAACATGCTTTAATAGAAATGCAATCACATGATTAAAGTAGAGATCAATGCAAATTATACGTACATTAACAAACTTGGATCAAATATTTCGCTAAGATGCCTAGATCTGTAGCAAGTGTAACATGATATGAAATAATTTAACATCCCCAAATCTGTGGATGTCGTTGGAGACCAGATTCATCCTCTATGGCTTCATCTCTGGGGTTGTAACCAGTCCGCTCACATTAGTATTAATTGCATATTGACTGCATCAGTGAGGTTATGCCAACCAGGCTCTTTCCAAGAGTGCCACATTCAGCTCCAAGAACACCAGATCCAATCGTAGCTCTGGCAATATTGCATACGGATCTTCTTTGCAATCAGATTACCATGATTCTAAACCACTTTTCATGGCATAAGCATTGGAAAACTTATGAAATAGATAAGCCTTCTTATTGCTGCGGATCCTTGCTTCTCATCAACAATTATTTTCCTAGTAGCTGTATTCAAATCTCCCGTTCATCCTGCCTATAATATCCGAGCAGGATTTCCTGGCTTCATGCAAATCTGGGCAACATGAGTGATATTCAAAATTTAGTATTCTATAAACCCTAAAAAGGAAGCATACCGACAGTTCTTAAGCAATGGGTAGTATTACATGTCCCAAGCTGCTAAATCGGCCATGTACAAAACCCTAAGCCACGTATCTGCTCAGTGGCGAGACCCTACTTCACATCCAGCAGTAATGGATTTTCAACAGGTCGCCACACATAGACCATAGGTGTGCAAAAAATGACACAAATTTTTCCATTAACAATGGTTGAAACTTTACCTTAACACAAATATAGCAAGTCACGTTAACCACCAGCATTCAAAAAAAATAAAAAATAACATACCCAATATGTTTTTACTTCCATGAAGCCATACAATATCACTGTAAATGCATTTCATATAGTCATTTCACAGTCTATACTTGCACCCTGTGTCAAATGTGCATGCTTTTCATCATAACATATAATAAAAAAAACCTGCCTCCTACCGTAGGTCAAGGTGGGCCAAAATAAAAGGAGCAACAAGGAGAGTAGGACCTTGTTGCCAAAGCCCTACCCTACCTATATTGCCAAATCTTATTGCATGCAATAAGAGACTAGTGTTTATTATTCTTTAAAAGAGCCAAATGGCTACCAAGTGGATAAGATAGTCGTCACTTGGTTTTTTGAAAATATCATCTTTCTATCAAAGGAACAAATTGCACCCCTTGATAAGAGTGGGGCAATGCCAATAGACTAGCTCAAAGAGCCAAAACTCAGTCTATGAAGCATGGACAGCTTCCATGTAAATTTGCATTGGAATAAATTCATCAACAAGTTACCTTTATTTCCGAATGGATATCCTTAATTCTGATTGATCATTCATAGCATAGCAAGCTTTTGTCAATGCCACTATCCTGTACAAGTAACATATAAATCTTTCAGTAAAATAAAATTAGAGAAAAGAACACCTGATATGTAACCATGATCTTGGCTACTGGTATAACCAATAGACTGGAGTTAAGAAAAAAAACCTTTGAAATCCGTCAGATCCTAAGACCTTCAAGACTTTTAATCATGACATGACCTTTGCAAGAACAAGTCATGATTCAATTAGCAGCCCTAAATACAATCAGGTGTAACTGTATTTAAGCCAAAGACATGGTTACGAGAAAAGCCATTCAGTAATCAATTAATTCATAAACCATAACAAATCATTCATCAGCTTTAAAAGCTGCAAGTTCATATGAATAAGAATACCTTTATGAATGTATTGCAGTAGAACAAACCTGTTGTCCTTGTACAAGTGGCAGAAATTCTAATCTAAGAAGACAATGCATTCAATGCATTACTATCAATGTCTTTTGAATAACTAGAACAAATTAAGTAGTCTCGGGTGGCACCAACTATCCCGAGCAATCTTTGAATAAATGAACATCTTCATCAAAGAAACATAGCAAGGAGCAAAAGACCCTGTTACCTGCAGTAGAACCAGAGGACAGTTAGCCAAGAACATGGGTAAAAGCCTAAGCTACTAGCAGGCGTCAAAAGGTCTTTTAAGTTTATCACCCTTCACCTTGCTTGTAACTAACATAAAGAAACAAGGATTTAAGAGTAAAAACTTTTCCCAAAGAACCTGGGCATACTACAACTAGAATGCCTCTAATCTCACTGTTCTAGGGAAGTTATTTTGCTGCACCAGCATTCTATAGAGGTCTGCAACATATAATTGCTTCAATGGTGGCGGAATACTGCAGACAAGTTATGCTGCAGATGAATCAAGTTGCATCATAATCAAATAATCTATGATACACTTGAGGACTTAAATGGTTTATGTTTGCCCTAGGCTATTGCGCATTATGACCCGGGTTTGCTAAGATACTGTTAAAAGCTCCATGCTCTGCAATAAATTATGCAATCAGCTGCAATAAATTATGCAATCAGCTGCATATGCTTATTCAGAATCTAGAAGCAAATTCGTTTTACATTGCAGTGCATATTTAGCAACCATTAGTAAGCAGTCTACTACTGAAAGCAATCATTGCAACATGCAACAGTAATATGTATATGAATATCATGCCATCAAAATCAGTGTTCAGGTGAAGCTCTGCCCGTGTCTCAGTATTACTAGATAGCTTTATCTAATCAGACGTATCTTCTTAAACAGTATATGAAAAGCCATTATCACTAGACTCAAATCTATCTATGCTCTATGCTAATGCATGATTATCTTATCCACTAAAGAGAAGAAAGATCGATCACCAAAAAGCCCTTAAAGAATATAAGAGCAAGCCTGTTTACTAGAGTAGTTTATTGTTAAATTCTTCAATTAGCCGCTAGATTTGCTAACAACGCTTATTATAGCAACATGCTTTAATAGAAATGCAATCACATGATTAAAGTAGAGATCAATGCAAATTATACGTACATTAACAAACTTGGATCAAATATTTCGCTAAGATGCCTAGATCTGTAGCAAGTGTAACATGATATGAAATAATTTAACATCCCCAAACCTGTGGATGTCGTTGGAGACCAGATTCATCCTCTATGGCTTCATCTCTGGGGTTGTAACCAGTCCGCTCACATTAGTATTAATTGCATATTGACTGCATCAGTGAGGTTATGCCAACCAGGCTCTTTCCAAGAGTGCCACATTCAGCTCCAAGAACACCAGATCCAATCGTAGCTCTGGCAATATTGCATACGGATCTTCTTTGCAATCAGATTACCATGATTCTAAACCACTTTTCATGGCATAAGCATTGGAAAACTTCTGAAATAGATAAGCCTTCTTATTGCTGCGGATCCTTGCTTCTCATCAACAATTATTTTCCTAGTAGCTGTATTCAAATCTCCCGTTCATCCTGCCTATAATATCCGAGCAGGATTTCCTGGCTTCATGCAAATCTGGGCAACATGAGTGATATTCGAAATTTAGTATTCTATAAACCCTAAAAAGGAGGCATACCGACAGTTCTTAAGCAATGGGTAGTATTACATGTCCCAAGCTGCTAAATCGGCCATGTACAAAACCCTAAGCCACGTATCTGCTCAGTGGCGAGACCCTACTTCACATCCAGCAGTAATGGATTTTCAACAGGTCGCCACACATAGACCATAGGTGTGCAAAAAATGACACAAATTTTTCCATTGACAATGGTTGAAACTTTACCTTAACACAAATATAGCAAGTCACGTTAACCACCAGCATTCAAAAAAAATAAAAAATAACATACCCAATATGTTTTTACTTCCATGAAGCCATACAATATCACTGTAAATGCATTTCATATAGTCATTTCACAGTCTATACTTGCACCCTGTGTCAAATGTGCATGCTTTTCATCATCTATATATAGTAATAAAAGCAAAATGTAGTTTGTGCAGAGCATCTCGGCCGTTGATTTTGTTGTGTGAAAACTTTCATTCTAGGCCGTTAAATAATTAGTTATTATTTTGTCCTCACTAGCTCACTAGCTTAATGCATGCCAGAACGACGTGAATGCCCTGCCCTGTCGAACCAAATCTACAGATGAGGCTCACGCCTCGACATCAATCGCCCTGCTTATGATAGCAAGATCTTAGGTAACCGCCCGGGGTTCTTCAATAGATCTACATTTGCTTCCGCTTGAGCAATCACCTTGCCGTCCTTTGAGCTTGGAATCGCCATAGCAGGTAGAACCCTAACTTCTCCTTCCTTCTCTTTCGATTTTTCAGAAAAAGTTCTCAGTTTTCTAGAAGGTTTGCAATCGGTTTTCCACTGGTTTAATGCGGTAGCAAAACTTCTTTGCTTCTTTGCATGTACAAAATCCGAGTAAGTATTGAACGAATAAGTCTTGAGATATCTTCTAGGTATTAATGGGACTAATTGGGCAGTGGGGATCAAACCAGTGGAAGGGCAGCGATCAAGCTAGGGCAACGATCAAGCAGCTTCATCCTTGATCCTTTTTTTGCCATTAAAAATCTCTCAGGTATTTCTGGAATGCTATTTGAATTCGAGATATGGAGCTCTGTGATAGAATACCTTTCAATGTCAGTTGTTTTTGCTCTTAAATGGCGTGATTCTGCTAATCCGGCTTAGTTAAATTTTGTTCTTTTTACTTGAAAGGCGGCGATCACGAAGAGGTTCTTGATGCGAAAATGCCATTGAAAACTTTTCCATACCCTACTTCTCTAGCGAGCATAAGCATTAGATATGCGGAGCTTTTAAGTCCGGTTTGTCTATATTCGGGCACATCATGCATTTGAGGCACACCATAGGTCCTTTTTCTCCGATGTGATATTTTATCGCCTCGCTGAAATCAAATGCAAAGGTTTTTTTTCATATTCTGCAATTGGTCCTTCCATCTTCGCGTTATCCAGCATATAGTATGACGTTCACTTGCAGGCCAAGATTTAAGTTCCATTGTTTGTAGATCATTTTAAATATGTCTTCTCTGCTCAAGTAATTTCTGAAAGTAGACAGAGATAATTCTGTTTCTAAGTTAAAGTTTATTCAATGTCATAAATACGCATATCGTCCAAGTGTTTGTTGTGCTATGGTTTGTTAGCATGTGCTGCATCAGTGTTCAGTAGTGCTCCAGTGCTTTAGCTCATGTGTCCACCCATGCTGAGGATGCACCTACTAGATCCTTATGGGAAAAGAAAGTAGAAGTGGCTTGATCTCATGGCCTCTTCTTCAGAATTTTAACTGAAAACTTACCAAAACCTAAGAGGGTAAGAAACCATTATTACAGTTAGTGAAAGACATGTTTCTCAAATGTTCATTAATCACCAGCTCATACAACTTGTAAATATAGTGCATGGAGGATAGATCCCAACAAGAGAAATAAGTGGTAGAATTTAGATCTTCAATAATTCACCAAAAGTTTTTTCAAAGCAGTGGAAGGGCAGCGATCAAGCTAGGGCAACGATCAAGCAGCTTCATCCTTGATCCCTTTTTTGCCATTAAAAATCTCTCAGGTATTTCTGGAATGCTATTTGAATTCGAGATATGGAGCTCTGTGATAGAATACCTTTCAATGTCAGTTGTTTTTGCTCTTAAATGGCGTGATTCTGTCAATCTGGCTTAGTTCCGGCTGTTCTTTTTACTTGAAAGACGGCGATGCAGAAGAGGTTCTTGATGCGAAAATGCCATTGAAAACTTTTCCATACCCTACTTCTCTAGCGAGCATAAGCATTAGATATGCCAGAGCTTTTAAGTCCGGTTTGTCTATATTCAGGCACATCATGCATTTGAGGCACACCATAGGTCCTTTTCTCCGATGTGATATTTTACTGCCCTGCGAAATCAAATGCAAAGGTTTTTTTTCATATTCTGCAATTGGTCCTTCCATCTTCGCGTTATCCAGTATATAGTATGACGTTCACTTGCAGGCCAAGATTTAAGTTCCATTGTTTGTAGATCATTTTAAATATGTCTTCTCTGCTCAAGTAATTTCCGAAAGTAGCGAGAGATAATTACGTTTTTCTAAGTTAAAGTTTATTCAATGTCATAAATACGCATATCGTCCAAGTGTTTGTTGTGCTATGGTTTGTTAGCATGTGCTGCATCAGTGTTCAGTAGTGCTCCAGTGCTTTAGCTCATGTGTCCACCCATGCTGAGGATGCACCTACTAGATCCTTATGGGAAAAGAAAGTAGAAGTGGCTTGATCTCATGGCCTCTTCTTCAGAATTTTAACTGAAAACTTACCAAAACCTAAGAGGGTAAGAAACCATTATTACAGTTAGTGAAAGACATGTTTCTCAAATGTTCATTAATCACCAGCACTAGCTTTTGATGAACAAACCTCTTCTTTTTACACGAATGCCTACTTGCATATGTTTGAATGGAAATCTAATATAATATACTACTTCAACAAAGGCCTTATCATGGCATAGCCGTCTAGATGGAGATTTAATATTATATGCTGCTTGAGCAGAGACCTCATCATTCACAAGTAGCAGCAGCACTAACAATAATGCATTTCTATAAGTAGTGTCTTATGGCTCATGTTCTAGGTCTATTTGCCGCCATAAGCTGAGGTCTCCATAGACAATTTGGGTCTGCATAAAGAATCTTTCTCAATATCATCTGCTACTAAATTTAAGCTATCGCATATTTGCCATGAAAGCCTTACAATTCCGAAACAACATGCGATGTTACTAACATCTATAGGTGGACAGCTCAGATAAAGGTGCAGGAAGTGATTCTACACAGTTTGCATGAAGATAGTGATAATTAACCTTATTTTAAGGGGTCCTGTTGATACACATTATGTATCCCTTGCATTTGATTTCATCATTTATTTTCTACAAATTCACTTTACAGTTCTTGGCTCCATATCATACAGTTAACTTACTGGTGGTGTCGGATGAAGATAGTGATACTTAACCTTATTCTCTGGTCCCTTTGAGACACCATATCAAGAGGGTGTCTTCCAGCTTGCGATTAATGTACCAGAACAATACCCTTTGGTGCCACCTCAAGTTCGGTTTGTGACAAAGATATTTCATCCAAATGTTCATTTTAAGGTAAATTTTGTACTAGCAGGGAGTTTCATTTGTACCGTTTTTCCCCTAATTCTGACTGCATACATACACATTGTTGAAATATTTTAATATGGTGAACATGCAAATTAATTGTGACAATGTTGACTCAATTCTTACCATTTGTTATTGGCATTTCATAACACCTGTATGCCAACACTTTCATGGCAGTTTCGAGTTGTCTTATTATGGTTGAAGGAGCAGATATATTAGTGACCATTTGTATAATGTTTTATATATTCGAATATAATGTTCTAACAGGTACCCTTCCTTTGAAATAATTTTTTTCCAGACAGGAGAAATCTGTCTTGATATTTTGAAAACTGCCTGGAGTCCTGCTTGGACATTGCGTCGATCTATCGAGCCCATTATTGCATTGCTAGCCCATCGAACCGGATAAGTCCTCTTAAATGCGTGACTTGTGGTGAGTATTATTATCGTGTTGATTTACAAGTATGTTAGATAAGTTCTCTACGACCGCTTTTAAAATGTTGAGGGGAACTTGCTTAGGTCTGGAGATTACAGAGGATATCAATCTATGGCGGAATGTATACTTGTCTTTGGTACCTTTTTGTGTCCAATAATTCTGCACATTAGGTGGCAATTCTATGATCTGCATTAGACATCAGATTTATTGTTTATTATGTCCTTACCATTGTTACATACCTAAACGGATAATTATAAGCATAAAATGCTTTCTTCTAACAAGTTTCTTTTTCTATTTTGAGAACTTCAACGGCCATTAACACTTGAATTTTTGTCTGTTGTCATGTTCAATAAGAAATACGTTCTATTAGTTCTATTAGAGCAATCATGACTATTGAATTGCAAATGTAAATGTTGCTAATATGAAGTGAATTTGGTTGATCATTCCGTGAAATAAAAAATATGATGTTCTATCACAACCATCATGACTATTGAAACGCATAATGAAAATGTTCTATCACAACCACCATGACTATTGAAACACATACTTGACTACTGAAATGCATCCTTATATTATGGGGTATCCTTCGCTGCATAACTACTGAATACTCTGAAGTCGATAGACATAAGCCTTCACTAAGTATGCATTGTAGTATCAAATGTTAGCCATTAATAGTGGGTCCAATCCACAAGTTTGGAACCATATACCTAGATACTCGCAATACCAGGATTATGTAATATAACTTAAAGAAATTTTTTGTAGTATAGAAATCTTGGACCATATACCCAGATCCCACAACTGATACCAACCCCGACATACACTTCGTTTTGAATAGACATAATTCAAACTCTTACGTGCCGCAATAAATTTCTTGTATTGTAAACAATGATACAAAATCTAAAGAGTAAATGCACAAAATCCCTTATAAGTCTAAAGTAGAACTTTAGTTATTTCATCCTTGAAACTATGGAGTGTTGCTTTTATTGGTGTCCTTTGCACATGAAATGCCATTGAAGCCATGCGCAATTCGAATTGTGCCACATTGTAGAATCTTTGTTTGAATGAAGGGTGCCACATGGGACCATTGAACAATGGGTGTTTATCTGTCTTCCATGCCAAGGTGTGAGCATTTACAGTAGAAATGTTGAACCGTGTTGAACTTGAGCTTATGGGCATTTTGACATAATCCAGGCTCATTAACATTTGTACAAATTCCAAAATTAATATTTCTTAATCTTTTCACACCAATCCAACATTTGCCTTCAATTTATGCCTGACGGAAAGCCCAGCAACGCTGGGCACTTTTTCTAGTAACATATAATAAAAAAAACCTGCCTCCTACCGTAGGTCAAGGTGGGCCAAAATAAAAGGAGCAACAAGGAGAGTAGGACCTTGTTGCCAAAGCCCTACCCTACCTATATTGCCAAATCTTATTGCATGCAATAAGAGACTAGTGTTTATTATTCTTTAAAAGAGCCAAATGGCTACCAAGTGGATAAGATAGTCGTCACTTGGTTTTTTGAAAATATCATCTTTCTATCAAAGGAACAAATTGCACCCCTTGATAAGAGTGGGGCAATGCCAATAGACTAGCTCAAAGAGCCAAAACTCAGTCTATGAAGCATGGACTTGCATTGGAATAAATTCATCAACAAGTTACCTTTATTTCCGAATGGATATCCTTAATTCTGATTGATCATTCATAGCATAGCAAGCTTTTGTCAATGCCACTATCCTGTACAAGTAACATATAAATCTTTCAGTAAAATAAAATTAGAGAAAAGAACACCTGATATGTAACCATGATCTTGGCTACTGGTATAACCAATAGACTGGAGTTAAAAAAAAACCTTTGAAACCGGCCGGATCCTAAGACCTTCAAGACTTTTAATCATGACATGACCTTTGCAAGAACAAGTCATGATTCAATTAGCAGCCCTAAATACAATCAGGTGTAAGCAGTATTTAAGCCAAAAAGACATGGTTACGAGAAAAGCCATTCAAGAATCAATTAATTCATAAACCATAACAAATCATTCATCAGCTTTAAAAGGCGCAAGTTCATATGAATAAGAATACCTTTATGAATGTATTGCAAGTAGAACAAACCCGTTGTCCTTGTACAAGTGGCGAAAATTTAATCTAAGAAGACAATGCATTCAATGCATTACTATCAATGTCTTTTGAATAACTAGAACAAATTAAGTAGTCTCGGGTGGCACCAACTATCCCGAGCAATCTTTGAATAAATGAACATCTTCATCAAAGAAACATAGCAAGGAGCAAAAGACCCTGTTACCTGCAGTAGAACCAGAGGACAGTTAGCCAAGAACATGGGTAAAAGCCTAAGCTACTAGCAGGCGTCAAAAGGTCTTTTAAGTTTATCACCCTTCACCTTGCTTGTAACTAACATAAAGAAACAAGGATTTAAGAGTAAAAACTTTTCCCAAAGAACCTGGGCATACTACAACTAGAATGCCTCTAATCTCACTGTTCTAGGGAAGTTATTTTGCTGCACCAGCATTCTATAGAGGTCTGCAACATATAATTGCTTCAATGGTGGCGGAATACTGCAGACAAGTTATGCTGCAGATGAATCAAGTTGCATCATAATCAAATAATCTATGATACACTTGAGGACTTAAATGGTTTATGTTTGTCCTAGGCTATTGCAGCTAACAGCCAGGTTTGCTAAGATAATGTTAAAAGCTCCATGCTCTGCAATAAATTATGCAATCAGCTGCATATGCTTATTCAGAATCTAGAAGCAAATTCGTTTTACATTGCAGTGCATATTTAGCAACCATTAGTAAGCAGTCTACTACTGAAAGCAATCATTGCAACATGCAACAGTAATATGTATATGAATATCATGCCATCAAAACCCAGTGTTCAGATGAAGCTCTGGCCGTGTCTCAGTATTACTAGATAGCTTTATCTAATCAGACGTATCTTCTTAAACAGTATATGAAAAGCCATTATCACTAGACTCAAATCTATCTATGCTCTATGCTAATGCATGATTATCTTATCCAGTAAAAAGAAGAAAGATCGATCACCAAAAAGCCCTTAAAGAATATAAGAGCAAGCCTGTTTACTAGAGTAGTTTATTGTTAAATTCTTCAATTAGCCGCTAGATTTGCTAACAACGCTTATTATAGCAACATGCTTTAATAGAAATGCAATCACATGATTAAAGTAGAGATCAATGCAAATTATATGTACATTAACAAACTTGGATCAAATATTTCGCTAAGATGCCTAGATCTGTAGCAAGTGTAACATGATATGAAATAATTTAACATCCCCAAACCTGTGGATGTCGTTGGAGACCAGATTCATCCTCTATGGCTTCATCTCTGGGGTTGTAACCAGTCCGCTCACATTAGTATTAATTGCATATTAACTGCATCAGTGAGGTTATGCCAACCAGGCTCTTTCCAAGAGTGCCACATTCAGCTCCAAGAACACCAGATCCAATCGTAGCTCTGGCAATATTGCATACGGATCTTCTTTGCAATCAGATTACCATGATTCTAAACCACTTTTCATGGCATAAGCATTGGAAAACTTCTGAAATAGATAAGCCTTCTTATTGCTGCGGATCCTTGCTTCTCATCAACAATTATTTTCCTAGTAGCTGTATTCAAATCTCCGCTCATCCCCGCCTATAATATCCGAGCAGGATTTCGGCTTCATGCAAATCTGGGCAACATGAGTGATATTCGAAATTTAGTATTCTATAAACCCTAAAAAGGAGGCATACCGACAGTTCTTAAGCAATGGGTAGTATTACATGTCCCAAGCTGCTAAATCGGCCATGTACAAAACCCTAAGTCACGTATCTGCTCAGTGGCGAGACCCTACTTCACATCCAGCAGTAATGGATTTTCAACAGGTCGCCACACATAGACCATAGGTGTGCAAAAAATGACACAAATTTTTCCATTGACAATGGTTGAAACTTTACCTTAACACAAATATAGCAAGTCACGTTAACCACCAGCATTCAAAAAAAATAAAAAATAACATACCCAATATGTTTTTACTTCCATGAAGCCATACAATATCACTGTAAATGCATTTCATATAGTCATTTCACAGTCTATACTTGCACCCTGTGTCAAATGTGCATGCTTTTCATCATAACATATAATAAAAAAAACCTGCCTCCTATTGTAGGTCAAGGTGGGCCAAAATAAAAGGAGCAACAAGGAGAGTAGGACCTTGTTGCCAAAGCCCTACCCTACCTATATTGCCAAATCTTATTGCATGCAATAAGAGACTAGTGTTTATTATTCTTTAAAAGAGCCAAATGGCTACCAAGTGGATAAGATAGTCGTCACCTGGTTTTTTGAAAATATCATCTTTCTATCAAAGGAACAAATTGCACCCCTTGATAAGAGTGGGGCAAAGCCAATAGACTAGCTCAAAGAGCCAAAACTCAGTCTATGAAGCATGGACAGCTTCCATGTAAATTTGCATTGGAATAAATTCATCAACAAGTTACCTTTATTTCCGAATGGATATCCTTAATTCTGATTGATCATTCATAGCATAGCAAGCTTTTGTCAATGCCACTATCCTGTACAAGTAACATATAAATCTTTCAGTAAAATAAAATTAGAGAAAAGAACACCTGATATGTAACCATGATCTTGGCTACTGGTATAACCAATAGACTGGAGTTAAGAAAAAAAACCTTTGAAATCCGTCAGATCCTAAGACCTTCAAGACTTTTAATCATGACATGACCTTTGCAAGAACAAGTCATGATTCAATTAGCAGCCCTAAATACAATCAGGTGTAACTGTATTTAAGCCAAAGACATGGTTACGAGAAAAGCCATTCAGTAATCAATTAATTCATAAACCATAACAAATCATTCATCAGCTTTAAAAGCTGCAAGTTCATATGAATAAGAATACCTTTATGAATGTATTGCAGTAGAACAAACCTGTTGTCCTTGTACAAGTGGCAGAAATTCTAATCTAAGAAGACAATGCATTCAATGCATTACTCTTTTGAATAACTAGAACAAATTAAGTAGTCTCGGGTGGCACCAACTATCCCGAGCAATCTTTGAATAAATAAACATCTTCATCAAAGAAACATAGCAAGGAGCAAAAGACCCTGTTACCTGCAGTAGAACCAGAGGACAGTTAGCCAAGAACATGGGTAAAAGCCTAAGCTACTAGCAGGCATCAAAAGGTCTTTTAAGTTTATCACCCTTCACCTTGCTTGTAACTAACATAAAGAAACAAGGATTTAAGAGTAAAAACTTTTCCCAAAGAACCTGGGCATACTACAACTAGAATGCCTCTAATCTCACTGTTCTAGGGAAGTTATTTTGCTGCACCAGCATTCTATAGAGGTCTGCAACATATAATTGCTTCAATGGTGGCGGAATACTGCGGACAAGTTATGCTGCAGATGAATCAAGTTGCATCATAATCAAATAATCTATGATACACTTGAGGACTTAAATGGTTTATGTTTGCCCTAGGCTATTGCAGCTAACAGCCAGGTTTGCTAAGATACTGTTAAAAGCTCCATGCTATGCAATAAATTATGCAATCAGCTGCATATGCTTATTCAGAATCTAGAAGCAAATTCGTTTTACATTGCAGTGCATATTTAGCAACCATTAGTAAGCAGTCTACTACTGAAAGCAATCATTGCAACATGCAACAGTAATATGTATATGAATATCATGCCATCAAAACCAGTGTTCAGGTGAAGCTCTGCCCGTGTCTCAGTATTACTAGATAGCTTTATCTAATCAGACGTATCTTCTTAAACAGTATATGAAAAGCCATTATCACTAGACTCAAATCTATCTATGCTCTATGCTAATGCATGATTATCTTATCCAGTAAAGAGAAGAAAGATCGATCACCAAAAAGCCCTTAAAGAATATAAGAGCAAGCCTGTTTACTAGAGTAGTTTATTGTTAAATTCTTCAATTAGCCGCTAGATTTGCTAACAACGCTTATTATAGCAACATGCTTTAATAGAAATGCAATCACATGATTAAAGTAGAGATCAATGCAAATTATACGTACATTAACAAACTTGGATCAAATATTTCGCTAAGATGCCTAGATCTGTAGCAAGTGTAACATGATATGAAATAATTTAACATCCCCAAACCTGTGGATGTCGTTGGAGACCAGATTCATCCTCTATGGCTTCATCTCTGGGGCTGTAACCAGTCCGCTCACATTAGTATTAATTGCATATTGACTGCATCAGTGAGGTTATGCCAACCAGGCTCTTTCCAAGAGTGCCACATTCAGCTCCAAGAACACCAGATCCAATCGTAGCTCTGGCAATATAAGATAAGTATAGCCTATAAGATTCTCCTGAATTTATAAAGGGACCGATAAGTCTGAAACAGACCAGGGATATCCCTGGCTGGTTTAGATGTCTGGGCTTGGTCTTTGGATCAGACCCAGGCTTTGTATATATCATCTAGAAATAGTTAATAAAAACCCATGCCTCCTTCTATAGAATAGGGGACCTTGCAGGACCATTTTTATCACAATTTGTAGTAACAACAAGGAGAGTAGGACCTTGTTGCACCACAAGGCCCTACCCATCCTATGCTTCACTACTCTTTTAGAATACCAGAGCTTTAAGAAATATCAGCATGTCTTTTAAATTATAAAGAGTACCTGGAAACATGTCGTTCTCCAAAGTGTAAAGGACTGCTCTGATTATGTCCTTTATGGCAAACCCATTTTTGCGGAATGTGTTGATGAGGTCGAAAAATATGTTTTGCAGCTTCCATAGCATTGGAGTGAGTGTACACACATGGTAGTATCTGTGACATGATTAGAAGCTTGAGCATATGGTCTGCAACTTTGAGCTTTTATATACTTGTGTACAATAAATGCCAGCTTATTCCTTTTATCAAACTTGCTCACATTGAATATGCCTTTGTCACAATCCATTACCTGAATCTTGATATTGAGGAAATTACATTCATATCCTTGTGTATTGTTAGGCCCATAATACATCGTTTCATTCTTAATGCCTAAAAAGTGCATATTGTAAACGGTGATCTCTGAGTCTTTTGCAAAGAACTCTCGCAAATCACCACTATTTAATATATTCAAATCATCCATGTATATGGATGCATGCTGAAACCTGTAAATATTTGAGACTCTTCCAACATTTGCAAGTTTTAGTAAAAAGCATAATTCATGCCATGCAAGATATAGATTGCACCATGCTAGACTACAAGAAAACCCCATAGGAATCCCTTTTATCTGTTACCATATTTTATTTCCCATTTGTAGAAAATAATGGGATAAAAGCTCTATGTTCATACTTTTGAAAGTATCCATGTTCACACTATTCCAGCTCACATTCTCTTTGCCCTTAAAAGATCTGACATATTTAGTTAGGTTCTTATCTAATTTATGCTTAAATATCAGCTCAAACTTTCCATTTCAATTTGTTGGTCCCAAACCAAATCAGCAATGCAATTTATGATATCTATACTCCCTTCTTCACTAAATAAGAGAATAGTTTCATAATATTTTGTTATGTCCGCAGCAAACACATCATGTACTTTCAATGGAAAATTCATGATTACATCATAAATAGAATTAACAATCCAGCATGGATTGACTTTCTTTTGACCCCATCTTTTTTAACTTGGTTGTTTTCTTATGACAAATAGCACGCCAGATATCTAAACAGCTATTTAGAATAGCTATAATAAGATTAGATATTTTTGAGGACATTGTACTATTGGCATTTGTAATCCATCTGTACTCTTTTTTATGTGCCTTATACATGGCCATGATGTAAGGAAGTTTTAGGATGCAATTTGGCCAGCTCCAATAAATGCAAAAATCTCTTTTTTCACAAGTTAGCTTGTTTTCCTGAGGTGAAGAGTCAATCTTCTCAAAATCCTCTCCATTTAGTCTTTCAATGGCAGTCTCAGCAATGTCAATTGGACAAATGAAAGCTGCATTATTGCTGCCTTTGTCTATCTCAGCTACAAACAGGTTGTGAGTAATCCATTGTATATTTTTCTTAACTCCTGGATCTATCCATAGAAACCTTTTGGAAGTCAAAGAACGTTTGAATTCAGAGATCTCACTATGAGCCAGTTGGGTCAACATACTACAAATATTCGCGAGGTCTATATCATTTAAGTCCAATAGATCAAATTTGTGAACTGTGATGAATTGTTGGCATGCATGGATGAAATCCTCCATAAAATTCTGTACACTTAAAGCTTCATCTGGAACATGGTTGAGGCCACATAGGAAGGCATTTCTGAGTTTTGTATTGTGGACTATTTCTAGATTAGTGGTCTTAATATGGTTGATCATGGGATCAATAAAATTCTTCAAATTAGGGTTTTCGCAAGAGCAATGATCTGCAAATACTTTTGAAGGGCTCACACACCTTATGTCTAATCTGATCAATATACTTCCATGAAAACTTGGTATTATGGGCCAATTCTGTATTCCTTTTCCCTAATGCTTCATATATAATTGTGTAGAAGATATTCTTTACCTTGAACTTGTCAAGAGCTTTAGAAAAAAATGTGAGATGTATGATACGAGCTTGATTCATTTCTTTTACACGATTCTTCCCCGACTTAACCCCTCAAAACAAGAGCCAGGCCATCCCCTACAGCTCTTGAGAGGCAGGGCGGCACCTTTGCCCCAAGAGGTGCCGGACCCATGCCCGGCCCACTCGAAGTGACTGGCCATAAGCCTAGCCCGCTATGCGGTCCCCAGTAGCCACGCTCAGTAGGGACCCTCCCTCCGTCTCGCCTCTAGCCCCGTTATATAGTGCTGAGTCATACCATAGCTCCCATAGCCCGGTGGGTTCCTATGCACTGGCCGCATAATAATAGGAACTAAAGGGTCTAAACTAGGAGCATAACTAAATAATGGCTACTAGGTCTCTACCCCCCTTCCCAATACAAGAGGAGCAAACATGATCAACCAACATTACATATCCACATAACATGATAATAATAATAATAACATCTAAACCTAATCATACACATCTAACTTACAGTTAGGGTTCAAGATCTAGACTGAGGGTTCTAGGAAGGCTTTATTAGAGACACGAAATTCTAACTCATCTGGAGTCCTAACTTCCAGATCATCTACAAAGAACTCTAACCCAAATACCTGCTCCTGAGGAACTCCCTCCTACTCCTGGCATCTCCATGATCTTCAAGGTAGTTGAAGTAGCTCCCACTCCTATTGACGCATGCTCGGGGCCTGCTGTGCTAGGCTATGCCACAGCAAACGGTTCTCGAAACGGAGTTTCGAGCGCGAAGAAGTTTCCCAGAGTGTTGGAGCCAGGAAAGAGGCCTGGGGTTAGGGTTTAGGCCTTTGTAGGTTAGGGTTTACATGTTATGCCACATGGCTCCAATAGGGTGGTTCCGTGTGACAAGTGCCCAATAGGTTAAGGCCACGTGGAAAATGGTCTTAACCTAAGGTTGGCGAAGTTATATGAATAACTTAGTCATGCCCCCTAGTGCCACAATCTATGGTATACAAGGCTATGGAGATAGACTTGTATAGTGACAGACCTAGAAATATACGTATTTATGGCGTATATTTCCCCGGAACGTCACATCTGGTGCAGATCCAATTTTGGATTCGGCTGTTTCTGGAGGTGAGGAGGCCAAGGAAGCCTAGTAAATCCAGTATGCTTATGCAGCCGCCATGGTTGAGCAGAGCAAGCCGTGGTTCGACCCAGGGTTCCTCCGACCAAGGGCAGAGGATTGGTTCTCGACTGCTGCTTTGATTCTTGGGTTGTCTGTCATTCATTCGGGTGCCGTGTTGTTGTGCTGGCCATGGTTTTGAGACCATGGTATTGCAAGAGTTGTGTGTTTATTAATGACAATGCTATAAGGTTATAGGATTTGCCATGCGATTTTGTGGGCGAAATGTTAATAGTCATGGATGTGGAACAATGCCACAAATATCTTATCCATCAGTGGCTCACAACCAACGTTGGAATAAAAACCCATAAGAGAACATAAATAACCACTGGAAGCTTATGTTATAAATCTAAGGTTTCATCAACTAGCAAACTATATTACGTACGAAGGAAATATTGGCTCCTGAAGTGGGCCTCGATTTCAGAAACTCCGGGCCGAATACCATTTGAAAGTACTCGGCTCACAAAATAGATTTCATCAGAAGAAAAATTTTCGGCAGAAAGGGGATATTCAACTCATCAAATCTTTCTCTGAATTCTTTAAGTTGAATACTCGTGGCACGATTCTGTAAGTCAAATACCTTAAAAATCTATCTCTATGACCCCAAAATCTTTTGTGGTGACGGATTGATGGAGTTTGCTCATGCTGGGGCTTGCCGGGGAGAACCCTAACTGAATAGTTTCCATGATGAAGCATCGTAATATTCAAAATGCAGCATCATGAAGTCAAGTAACTCATGAATATTTTCTATTTTTTGTCCTTTTCGAGAAGTCACTGAAATAATATGACTGTTATCAGCTCTTTGACTGGTGTTAGTCCTGTGCCTCCTGGTACAGGACTATTCATGCATACGACAGACCAGGTCAAGCTCAAGGATCCTCAGTCAGCCACGGGTCAGACATCCAAGGCTCTGCAGAAGACCAAGCAGCAGACCACGCAGTCAAAGCCTGTGGCTGTCAACAAGAGGCGCCGCTCAGACAAGTGACGGCCCGGCCACCGCCTGCCGTCGGCGGGCCAAGTGATTCTAGGCACTTCAAGAGGCACCGCCAACATTCCTGCAAATCAGGCCTCCTTCCAGGAGTCAGCACCGAGATCAGTTAGAGTGTCTATATTGGGCCCAAGGCCATTGTACTATATATATGAGTAGAGTTAGCACATAAGTTTTTTAGATGAGTTTTGAGTCTTGTCTCCTTTCAGTTTTCTCTCTATTGCAAGAGCTCATGTATTCTCATCATTGATATCAAGGAAGCTTATCATCTTCCTCTCATTTGTTCTGTTTTCTTCTTTTTCTTCTCTTCTTGCAAATCCCGCGTGACATAGTCCCCCGGACTCTCCTGTTAGATCCACGGGTCCTCACAGAGGGCTGTCTTCCGGGGAGTTCCCGAGACCCCACTAAACATGTCGCGTGCCCATTGGGTGCGATTTTATCCCTTCTTACATGCCATGTCTGTCCGTAATTTCACGCCAGAAGAACTCCTTTCTCAGACGGCCTCTCGCTTGGAGCGCCATCAGCGTCGGGAAACTGTTCGCGACATGTATGGATCTGCTTATGACATAGAGGGAGGCCATCTTCGGTCTAGGGCTCAGTCCGCGCCACCCACCCCTCGTGTCCAGTCTCGTCCCAGTTCCCCGCCCCAAGCGTGCAAACATTGCTCACAACCTCAGTCCCCTCATCACTATCAGGAGCCTTATCAGGCTCAACCTTCTCAACCGTACTTTCACACCCCTGAACATGCCTACATCCATCATTCTTCAGGCCATACGCCTCTTCCTTCGCAACCATCATCTCCCCCGGGTGGGCACGGCTATCCACATGTCTCCTTTTGCCTACCCGGGGAATATCCTTTCCTACGTTTCCCCTTTGCTCTTCCTGTTTACAACTTTTACAGATCTCAAAACCAATGCTCCAAATTCGCCCGGTTTCTCAACCGCAGTCACCCCTTCATCAGCGTCCTTGCACAATGCCACATCCACCTCAACCTCAATATCCTCACTATACTGTTCCTGTCCAGCCCAACACTTTCACATCTACCTTTCAGACTCTGAAACTGACTTATCCCACCTTTGGCAACACGAAAGGCAAACCGTTAGACCAAAGTGCTCAGGCCCACATGGAAGAATTTGAGGCTCTAGCTGTCCTAAATGGTCACGCGCAACCTCAACTGAAATTCCACATCTTTTCCACCACACTGCGTGGCTCTCCTCATCAATGGCTCATGTCCAACAAAAGCCATTGGAAACAAGACTGGTCCGAAATGCGCACTGCTTTTCTGTCTCATTACGGGACCACGGATGATGATCAACTTCATCTCAAGCAACTCAATGAACTTCAACAAGAGCCCCGGTGCCGGGATTTTTGCGGATCGACTTCACATTACGCTAAGTAAGCTCAAGGAGTACCCTACACGCAGCCAGTTTTTTGGTCTGGTTTCTCCAAGGACTTCCTCCCGCTATTCGACTCATGATCAATACTGCGTCCCAAAACTTTGGAGCAAGGCTATCGACCTTGTCAATCACTGGCGTCAATGTTTCCCGAGGCGTGGCTCTTCAAGAGCTCCCCGTTCATTCCACTGTCATGGTTCCACTGGCGGCGTTCAGCCTCAACACGCTAATCCACACATAGCGATCAAATCTGGTGCCATATTTGCAAATACCAAGGCCATTTGGCCAATGAGTGCAACTCCACCAATGGCCCGCCTCATTGCAAGCGATGCAACATGTGCAATCATGCCACGGAAGAGTGCACTCGCACTCATCCCACACCGTTCCGCAACAAAATGGTTTATCAAGTGCAAACCACACCTCAGCAACAATCGCACTATCAGCAGCCACCTCTTCAGGTGCAGCCCACGCAACTCTATCAGCAACAGGACCAACCACGGGGATCCAACCAACGTCCTCCTTTTGATCCTTCTAAAGCTCAGTGTTATCACTGTCAAGAATGGGGTCATACCACCACGGCGTGTCCTCAACTTCCACAAGTTCAGGTACAGCTTCCTGGCACAAATCAGACCACATCGGTCCGCCTCACGGCTTACCAACTCTGGCTTGCTAATGGCAAACAAGGCCCGAGACCAGTTCTTAAGAAGCCACCAAGAGCGCCTCAGCAATCACGCTATCAACCAGCTCCAGCAAATCAACCTCAGCTGGATCAACAAGCCCAAGAGGAAATTTTTCAGGCACTTAATCCTCCAGTCCAGCCGTCAAATTGGGTTGGTTTAGTTTCACGCCAGACCAAGGCATCACGTCCCTTGACTATTATTCAGAATGGCACGCAACCTGCCTTTGCAGTTGACACCATTCCTCATGAGGACGAAAAAAAGGTTCACTTTGCACCTGACTTGGAAAAGCTCATGCCACATGTCATGCCCAAAGTTCGCCAAAGCATTTTGAACCTCATGCAAAGCCGGCTTGAAGGCGCACACCGGCAAATGTTCATGCCACCACTAGAGCTCAACAAAGACAAGATACCCCTTCAACATCTCAACCTCCACGCTCTCAGACATATCCCAATATTGCAGCCGAGGTTGACTTACTCAAAGAAGTTGCTGCTTCCCTGCCATGCACTCCCGCACCAGTGGAACCAGCAGATCCTTTTTCTCATGTACCTCTCGAACTCCAAGAGGAGCTCGCCAAGATCAAAATTCCTTTAAGCTTGGCAACCATTTTAAAACTCTGTCCCGCTCTCAGGACCGGTTACCACTCCCAATCTGTTTTAGTTGGGGCTGTGGCTACCTCTACACCCACGGTCCATGCCACGGTGGGAAATCAACAAGTCAACCATGTTCAAATCGATGGAGGTAGCTTGAGTCAATCTCATCACGGATAAACTCAAACAAATGGGCATCACACAACTCTTTCGTGCCCCATATGACATCAAATTGGCTAATGGCCATATCACGAGACCTCAAGGCGTCACACCTATTCTTCACATCAACATTGGTGATCTCCGCTTTCCCATGGAATTTGGAGTTTGGAAAGCTGGCGAAGATCCGGTGACTATGAAATCTTTGGTAGGCGGACCTTTTCTCCGCCCAGGCGGAGTATCCATTCTTGGGCCACGGACCGCTTAGTCATCACCGATGGTCATCTCAATGCCACCATGGACTTGCAAACAGGCGGGATCATTTCGTTGACAATGCGGAACCCTCTCTCGCATAATCGATTCGAAGAAGCTCGGAATATTTATCAAGTTCAGGCTCCACTGCGAGTATGCCTCTGTCATCCTACCCTAATATGCCGATCCTTGGGGAGAAATGACTCTTGATCGGGACCGCCGCGGGCTGCCTTGCTTTGACCCCCTACGGCTCCTTGCAATGAATCCAACGCGTTGATCACTTTTGGATGTCAACCTCCCCGCAACTCTCTCGTTGATGTACACGCCGCCATGAAGCAACCTCGCTAGATGAAACCGAGCAACCTCTCTTTTCACCATAAAGTGCCACGCATCCGGTTATGCTCCAACCTCCCCGCACACACATTGTCCAGATAATCAAGTAATACCCCATATTCAGACTCAAGTCGAGATTGTGGACGTCGGCAACAATCAACCTGTCCGCATTGCTGCAAATCTTCCGGCTCCTTATCGTAACAGGGCCGTCAAGCTGTTCAAAAAATTCAAACACATTTTCGCCTGGAGTTACAAAGATCTTCGGGGAATCAACAAAAGCTTGGGGGAACTCACCATTCCTACCAAATCGATGCACGACCCGATGTAGCAACGCGGCGCATGTGCTCAACCCTAATTACCGTGATCGCGTCAAGGCGGAAATTGACAAACTCCTTGCTGCAGGTTTGATCTATGAGGTCAAACATTCTGAATGGGTGAGCCCCATCGTCATTGCCCTTAAGCACAATGGTAAGATCCGCGTCTGTGTGGACTATCGGAAACTCAATCGGGCCACGGGCGTGATCATTTTCCACATCCCTTCACAGACCAAGTTGGAAGAAGTGGGCTGGACATGAGATGTACTCCTTTATGGATGGTTTTACGGCTACAATCAGATCTCCATCAAAGACTCGATCAACTCAAGACCACTTTCACCACCCCGGGGCACTTTTTGCCTACAAGGTGGTTCCTTTTGGATTATCCAACTCTCCTTCAACGTTTCAACGCATCATGCTCTCGAGTTTTTCATGATTTCATGAAGGAAAATCCCTTCTTGCAAATTTTTCAAGATGACTTCTCGCGCCTCTGGTTCCATGCTGACCATTTGGATAAATTGGAACTCGTCTTCCGAAATGTGATGAGTCGGCATTAGTCTCAATCTGAGAAATGCACCTTTTGCGTCACTACGGTGTTACTCGTTAGGCCATGTTGTCGATAGCGGGAATCACCACGATCGCCAAAATCGGTTGTGTGCTCAAGGCTCAAGCACCGGCCAATATCAAGGAGACACGCTCTTTTCCAGGAAAGGTCAATTATTACTCCACCTTCATACCGGATGGCAGCCATTGCGAGATCCCATTCATAAACTCACGGTGGCGAATCCACGGGCTTGGAATTCCGTGGTAAGCCGCTTTCCAAATTTTGAAGCTTTTGCTTACTCGTGCTTAGGTTCTTGTTCCTCCTCAATGGGACAAGCCCTTTCACGTTCATGTCGATGTCACCGGCGTTTGCTATTGGAGCCGTTCTTTCTCAAGAATATGATCTGCATTAATCGACAAACCAAATCGCTTCATGGCCGAAAACTCGCCTGCTTTGGCGCAACTATTCGCCCCGCGGGCGTGAAGCTTTGGGTCTCATTTTACGTGTCCAACGCTTCCGTCATTACCTTTTGGGCAGTCAAATCAAGTTCTTTGTGGACCACCAAGCACTCCTCTATTTGATCAACAAGTCCACGGGCCGCATTGCTCGTTGGGTCCTTCTTCTCAAGAATTTGCTCCTTTTGAAATCGTTCATAAGGCTGGCAAATCTCATGTTGTTCGAATTATCTCACGCATCCCACACGGATGATCCCGCAACTGGGGTCTCGAGGGCGCCTTTCACGATGCTCGGCTCTTTTTTAGTCACGGCAACACCACATTGGTTCCATGATTTTCAGCAATACCTCCTCACGGGTGCTCTTCCACCGTAAGGCGGCGCTCTCTCCCATGGCGACAATCCCGTCGCCATCAATTTCTCAGAGGTCCGTGACTACACCATGGTTCTTGGGACATCTCTACAAAAGGGGTAAGGACACCATCCTTCGTATGTGTGTTCTACCTCACGAAGTTCCGGACATTGTTAGAAGCTCATCAAGGGCTCGGTGGTGGTCATTTTCATGGTGACACCCGCGGCCGCGCAAAATCCTTCTAGCCGGGTATTATTATTGGCCCACGCTCTTCAAAGATGCTCCGCCCACGCCCGTGCGTGTGGCGCGGTGGGTGGGGCCCCCACCCGTGGCGCTCTTCCCTTGGCCGGCCGCCACGCGCCACTTCCCTTGACAAATGGGAATGGACTTTGTGGGACCTATAGATCCTCTAAATGGCGGCACACTCGTGCGATACATTCCGGGTTCTCCGACTCACGCCACCAAATGGGCGGAAGCTTGTGCACTTCCGGACAACAACTGCGGCAAGCACGGCTAGAGTCCTCTATCAACAAATTATCCGCGATTCGGCTGCCTCTACGGGCTGGTGGGTGGCCGTGGTGTTCATTTCATCAATCATACTATCAAGGGGAGGCGGATTATCTCACGATACATCATCACAAGAGCACACCTTACTATCCTCAAGGCAATGGGTTGGCGTAAAGCACCAACAAAACTCGGTCACCATTCTCAAGAAAATTTGTGACGCTTCCCCGCAGTTATTGGGACAAAACTTCCCTCTTGTTCTTTGGGCCTACAATACTTGTTTCAAGATTGCTCTTTTGGTCACACTCCTTTTAAATTGGTTTATGGTCGAAGCTCTCATGCCGTTTGAATACATCCTTCCAACACTCCGTTTTCAATGGCTCTTTGCTCATAATCCACCGGCGCACTCAAAGAACGGGTCTATCAATTAGAACAGTTGGATGAACTTGAAGGGATGCTTATATTCGTGTTCTTCATGGACAATGGTTGCAAAAATCTTTACATGACAAAGCGTTTGAAGACAAAAACATTCAAAGAAGGAGATTTGGTTCTTCTTTATGATTCAGTGTAAAAATTTTCCGGGTAAACTCAAGTTTCGTTGGCTTGGCCCTTATCAAATTGTTCAAGTGGTTAGACCAAGCGTTTTCCAACTAGCTGAGTTAGATGGCACTCCATTACCTACATTGGTTAATGGTTTTCGTCTCAAAGCATTTCATCACACGTAAAGTGAACATCAACACGAGAGGCAGTTCAAGAAGCAAACACCACAGAAAGTGACTAGAAAGGCGGTATATTATATTATAGTGGAGATTTTTTTACAAAATGTGGGCGCCGCCCAGCTATTTCCGCTATGGGCACTGCCCTATATACAAAAACGGGCTCAGAGCCCTATCTACTAAGTCCTAAGAGGCAAAACCCCCTACTCGGGTTGGGCTTGAGGTATCTGCGAGGAGATGGTAAAGGTTACGCTCAGGATCCCGGCGAAGGTGCGAGAACCACCTCCATCCCGTTGGTCTTGGTGCGGGATGTTTCAGCCATCCCGCACACCAGCCGTCCGGCCGAATGCCGGTTGTGGCAGCGCGAAGATCGAGACAATTCATCTTGCAAGTGATCCTCGGCGGTTAGTGGGCATCGCGGAGTCTTCGTTCAAGCCGGAAAGGCCATCATACCGAAGCGCCATCGGATGCCTTCGTTCCTCTCGGTTCGTCTTATATAGCCATCGAGGAACTCCTTGTCGGCGTGGACCAATCACACAAATCGCCAGCGTGTTTGCAATGCAAGAAATTTGTTTCTAAAATGAGAATCTTTTCTCCGCCACATATCTAGCCATGGTACCTTGACACATTCCTTTTAATGATATCCCACTTCGTTACCCGGCATTGAATGCCATTCCTTCTTTTCACGCCGTCGAACATTAATGGGTGTCCTTTGCCATCTGTCACATCCGATCTTTCTTTCCGCGTCTCATCCTCACCGTTCATTGCTTCTCCCTTACGTTTTTGGGACTTAGCCAAATTTTGCCTCTCAATACCCTTCTTGGCATCTTTTGACACTGGCACCATCAGCGGTTCGGTTTCGCACTCTTCATACCTCTTCGCCTCCGGTTATTGCGCCCTAAAACAAACCTTTTCGTTTCCTCTGCGCCTTTGTCCTCCGGTGCTTTCGACTTTTCGTCTTCGCCTTTGGCATCCCTCTTCGTTTACGCACATCATTCCCCATGGCTGCCCCAAGATTTTCTACACTTCAAACTCTTTGCTCCCAAGGATCCGACCCTTTTGCATCTGTATCCTTCTTGGCGCCCACTTTAAGGTGAAGCCCTTGTTGGCCCAAATAAAGAAGTATTTGAGCGACACCAGCTTTCACGAATTCTCTCAAATGGAACTTCCGGCTCCAAATCCGACCGGTTAGGCGGTTCATCGCCAATATCGTTAACGCCCAAAGGCTACACCGCGTGGTCGATGGCACCACTATTTCGTTGACTCAACATTTGATTTACGAGGGTATTTCATATTCCCTTGCACACCCCTTGTGTATCATGGTGCGCTATCTGAGGATCTCGATGTCCGCGAGTTTGGTGCACTCGCTTATCATGCCAATGTCCATCGTCGACCAATATCGACAAGCCTCGAAACCTTTGTTAAATTTACGTGGCGAAAATTCCTTGGGTATTCTATCAAGAACACCCATATCAATAAGCCTTTCTATAACCTGGTCCTCACCGCTACACACTCCAAACACCACATAGATTGGCCCCAAATGATGTTCTATCGTCTTCTCCAAGAAATGGACCGCCGGGGGTACCACTTCCATTCACGAAGTTTCGTGGGAGGCCACTTTCAAGCCCTCATCCGTCATTACTTCCCTCCCACACCACCAAATTCTCATAATTCCACTCAGTAGCTCCCTTCCAATCACTCACCAAGTTGGCACTTCACGCCCATCTTCCATCGGTCATGTCCACAGTCACACCCATGTCCTTTGTCTCCTCCTCGCTACACCATCCACTTCACACCATTTTTCCCAAACATCCCAAACCGGGGCAAAACAAGCTCCACCACCACAACACCCTCGTCGGTTGTTGTATCGGTATCGGCCGGGGATGCTCAAAGCTTTGCTCTCAAGTTACAAGAATCCCAAGGCGGCTCTTATGGCGGGGTTCAACGGGCACTAGAGGCCTACGATGCGGTACACCGGGACCTTCAAGGCTGAAGCGCCCAAGTTGCAACTTTGGAGGCCAAACTTCAAGACAAGCATGAAGCTCTCTTACGGGCTCATGCGGATCTCAAAAGTACACAAGCTCAAGTCAGCCAACTTCGCGCAGATCAGCGGGCTCGGCTCGGAAATTCAGACTTTATTGGAGCACAACAAGTCCAAAGCGCTCTCACGAGTACCAGGGACGCAGATATTGCTAAACTCAATGCCTTGTACTCGAGCGTGTGAAAATTTCAGCACTCAAGTTCAAAATCTTTCAGCCGGGGCGCTCAAGCCTCCTTGGCCCGACTCGGCTTTCTACGGACCTCTCGGCTCACCTCTCTTCAAGATCGCCTTCTGAGGAGGTGCGAATGAAGATCTTGGATGACGCGGAGATTGCCGTGCTTCGTCTCACACCTGGGAAATCTTCCTCCCGGTCAACACTTCTCGAAACGGGTCCGTGACCCGATCCGCCTGCTTTTCGAAAGGGACAACCGGATCCGTGATCTCGAACAACGGCTGCGGCAAGCTATTCCGATCTGGCGATGAGGCTCAAGCAAAACTTGGCGCCCATCGCCATTCTTCGCGAGAATGCTGTTGACTTCCGGTTCCCTCCCGCTATCACGATTATGTGGTTTGCTCGGCGCCACCTCTTCCTTTCAGTGGCATGCGGCCCGATGGCCTGTGGATATTCCCCGGCGGTCAGATTTTCTTGGTTGGCGAACTCTCCATTGAAGACAAAGGGTTGTCTTTGTGCCCTTGTCGTCTTTGATCTCATACTTTGTGCCGATCCGGACTTTATCACCTTGAGTGGTTCAGCCCATGGCTTACATATTTCATGATTTCTATCACGGGTGATACACGGGGAACACTTTGGAAATGGGCCCGCCCGACTTTTCGAGGTGACCCCAGCGTGCAATGGGTGCTTCGGGATAACAATCCATATCTTGCGGATCTGCTTTCGGACCCAAACCCTTCATCGAGTACATGCACGAGCTTGCCAATCATTTTATCTCTTGGCGTTTTAAGGCTGCAACAAATCGAGGAAGTATCTAGGACATCCAGGATCTTCCCTATGCACAAATTTATATGCGACACCTCATAGGTTACAATCGGTTACAAGCTCGATTTGGATAGCAAGACGGTCCCCACGGGATGGGATAGCCCTCCTGTCAACTCTCAGCTCTCTGCTTCTCTTTGGGATCGTTGGTGTCAGGCTCTTGATCCGGATCTTGTCAGTCAATTCAGGGAGACCGCTCAGCAACCCACGCCCACGGGCATGGTTCCTTCTCCCTATGCTTCCCTGGGCGTACCTCCCGCCCGGGTTCTGACCCGATTGGCGCCTTCCTTTTTGGACCAAGGTCATGGATGGTCATGCGAGGTGGACACCACCTCGGATCTCGGCGGATCTCGGTGGGATCCACGTTTTGTTCGCCGCTCACATTGGGAAGAAGGTGCCACTCTGGACAACACCACCAATTGGATCTACATTGCTAATGAGCGTGGTTGGTAGCGGCCGCGGATGCGCTTCATGGTCTCGACACCTTCTTGCAGAATGCCTCCACCTCACCTGATCCTTCTGTCCATCTTCAAGCAGGATTTTGCGCTGCTCTCAAATGCATTTTGCTAAGCTCCTTAAATCGGCAGCGTCCCATTTTTCACTGCAATCCGAATGCCAGTGTCAGTGCCTTTGGCCTTCAGACCTGTCTCCTCATGGAATGTCAGTACATTTCTTCAGACGCCCACGCTGCCCTTGAAGACATGGTACGCTCTCGCTTTCTTATTGATGCCGATCCTGCCCTTGGCCAAAACACTCCTCAAGCTCTTCAATCACGCCAGGATCTCATAAGCCAGTACCATAATGGTGCCCGTCCTCACTCCCGTGAGGATCACTTTCAGACAGATGGCTTCCCGCCCTCAGAAACGCTTCCTCCTTTTCTTCACTCTGAGTGTCGTTTGGTGGGGGGGAGTGTTAGTCCTGTGCCTCCAGTGCAGGACTATTCATGCATCTGACAGACCAGGTCAAGCTCAAGGATCCTCGGTCGACCCACGGGTCCGGACATCCAAGGCTGCGGCCGGACCACCTTGATCAAAGCACGTGGCTGTCAACAAGAGGCGCCCGCTCGGACAAGTGACGGACCCGCCACCGCCCAGCGTCGGCGTCGGCGTGATTCTAGGCACTTCAAGAGGCACCGCCAACATTCACCAGAATCGGGCCTCCTTCCGTGAGTCGACCAGAGATCGGTCAGTGTCTATATTGGGCCCAAGGCCATTGTACTATATATATGAGTAGAGTTAGCACATAAGTTTTTTAGATGAGTTTTGAGTCTTGTCTCCTTTCAGTTTTCTCTCTATTGCGAGAGCTCATGTATTCTCATCATTGATATCAAGGAAGCTTATCATCTTCCTCTCATTTGTTCTGTTTTCTTCTTTTTCTTCTCTTCTTGCAAATCCCGCGTGACATAGTCCCCCGGACTCTCCTATTAGATCCACGGGTCCTCACAGAGGGCTGTCTTCCAGGAGTTCCCGAACCCAGACCCCAAACAACTGGGCATTGGAACCAGCGCAAGATAAAATTTTAAATTAGCTTCTCTATTTTGGTTACGAGGATACAAAAGTTTGGGCGCATACCCCTAAATAGTTTTAGAGTATCACATATGAAGGGGTGCATTGATTGACTGCCCCACAGGCATCCTTTGAAAAGCTGTAAATTCCCACACTGACCTCATCTTCATCAGATTCATTTTTATGCTTTATGTAGCCACCTCAATATGTTGCGAACTTATATGCTGTTTAGCTACATTAACATTCCCACGACATAAACTGATTATATTGCAATATATAACATTATTGTGCGAGGGAAATGAATATGCTTGCAAATGGAGTCTTACTCTCAAATATGAAGAACTTGGAAGACCGTCTATTGAATGAAGATGAAGGATTACTGATTGTGATAAATTGTTCCTCTTATGTTGTGTTTAAATCTAAAATTTGGGAGTGGGCCTTTTCCAAAAGATGGTGCTCCCCCTTTTTCTTGCAATTATTTCATGTCAGTAGCTATGGTCATGAACAATGTTTGAAGAAATTGTTGCCATGAACTAGTCCAACATTGAAATATTTGCTGCTTTGTAACTGATCCAAATACTCCTGTTTATTCTGTTCAAGTTAGTTAGTGTTTTTGACTCTTGTTATTTGTGGGTAATTGTCTTAAGTGAAATGGAAATACCAGGGTTCAAATCCCTGGGTCTCTGGTTTATTTGATATAGCTTCATATATGGTTGAACATCATAATATTGTAGAGCAATTACCATTGGAAAAAGCATAGTGCCACATAAATTGGAAAACCATACGCATAGACCATTAAAATAATAGAAAAACAACCATACTAGCATATAACTATACAAACTATAGAAAAAAGCCGTACTGGCGTAAGTATAAAAACATCATGAAAAAAAGTCATCTTAACCAAGCAAATTTGTACTAGCATAAGTATAAACCTTTAGAACCGAATATGACCCCTACGTAGTAACACTAAACCTTGACACTTATTCGACTTGTTGTGCAATAAATCTATGATTTAAAAAAGCCTAATGCTTGTATATCGAATTCTTGAAAAAAAAAAAAAGAGTGGGGGGGTATTCAACTTGTAGGATAACCAAAGGGAGTATTTGACTTGTGGGTTGCGAAAGCAGGTATTCGACTTGCACAATACATAACTTAGTTTAGACGAGCCTAATACCCCCTTGGGGGTTAAAGGATGTAAGGGGGTATTCGACTTGTGGGATAACCAAGGGGATATTCGACTTACACAATACAAACCTTAGTTTAGACGAGCCTAATACCCCCTTGGTTGTGTAATGCAGGTGTGACTCGTCTAATACCCTTTTTTTTTGGGATAGCACTTCCGACAAAAAAAATTTCTCATTTTGGAGCCTAATATCAACCCTAAATTAGGGGTATTCAACTTGTGGAATAACTGTGCATGCTGGAACCACAAGTTTAATACCCTCTATTCCATGAGTCTTATTACCCCCGAATTTAAGCCCAAAATCGGGAGCCAATAAATGCACCCTACGTATAGAAATAGAAAGTAGGTGGTTACATATTTTAGAGAACAGCCTGACCAGAACTGGCCCGACTCGAAGGCTAATCCAGGTTTCAAAAAGGTTGAAATTGTGGCTTAAGTCATTCGATCATGATCTACAGGAATAGCCGGTCTTCAAAATTCGATGGCCGTTCTGGACCATCGCCTAGGTTAGCAGAAGATGTTCCACAAATGTATGGATCGTCGCCTTATGATGCTTCACAAAGGTAAATCAGGGTTTTTCTAGCTCCTAGTTATTGTAGCTCTATTTCAGCCTTACAAGGTCATAGTTCCCGGCATTACAGGATAATTTGAGTTGGATGTGGCTTAAGCCATTCGATCATGATCTACAAGTAGACGTTTTTATAAATTCGATGGCCGTTCTGGGCCGTCGCCCAGGTTAAATCAGAGATGCTCCACAAAGGTATGGATCGTCGCCTATGGTTAGATCAGAAGATGCTCCACAAAGGCTTTAATTAAGATCATATTCAACATGACATCCTGGCATTTGAGATGTGATTTACCTTGCCATGCCGTTTTCATTTCGGATTCTCACTTTAATATGGACCAACATGTCTATTTGCCAGAGTTTGCTCTGTAGTCTGTGCAAATTGAAGTTTAGACGTGGTGTCATCAGTTCTAGCTGCAAAGGCATGTGCAATGCATTCCTTAGTAAAAACCTCTGCGGTGATAGCCTTTATATGGTAATTATACAGTCTATGGCTTCTAAGTCGTCAACACAAAGGTATGCCAGTCTAAGTACTTCAATGCATCAAATAAGAAGAAACGATTTGAACTCAATGCACCAGCATATGGCTATGACTCTTTTACATCAATTTTTGGAATTTGAAGGACCAAAACGTTCCCCTTTCCTTTGATGTTGGGCAATGACACATTGTATAATATAATCCTCTAGTGAGAATTTGGGGTGACTATTTAGGACAACAGTTGTAGTAAATCCACATTTTGATCTACATACTTTGCTGCTAATGTGTTGCAGAACCAAAACTTTTATATGAAATGCAGCATTCTGTATCTCTAATGTGACGCATCGCTCCTTCAGCTTGCCATTTCCTTCCTAGGTTTACCTTAATCAATTATTATCAGCTCATTATGTTTGCAAACTGATAAAGAGCATATATGTGCTGGCACAAGATTAATTCTTGGTTCGTTTTTGAAGTTATGATGCTGCATATTGCTTTTTAAGGCTCTTATCTTTTCATGGATTACAGGGTCTGTGCTTATACTCACTCAGTATAATAGGGTACCTCTACCTCTGCATAGGCATCCTCTAAACTAGTGGTTAGGCGGAGTATTATAGTTTGGCAGCTCCCCAATTCCAAGCAATTTCATCAGAAGATATGTCATATTTAGGGCTGTGCATATGCTCAGTATAATAGGATACTTCTGCATAGGGATCCTAAGCTTCCCAAGGAGTACGGATGCAATAGAATTGACAATTTCTTTTTGCAACAATTAACTATCCATTTAGCATTACTTTTTGAAATTATTTTCTCGGTTTAGGCTTAGTGCGAGTTAGCTAAAGATGTTGAAAATTAGCTGCTCGCGTCCTTTCAAGAAAGTCTTTGTTGCTCCAACTTTAAAAGTGCATGAGTCCTGTAGCGGATCCTCAGCCTGCTGTAAACTGCTGCAGTCTTGTTCGTTAACTTTCTTCATATTTTGTTTGGTGGGCAATGCCTAAGTATCTAATTCTTTCTCATTGTAACTTCCACTTTTAAGATACTTGTTTGAGGATTTCTCATTATGCTTATGGATGATATTGTGTTACACATATGTAGGCTTTTGCAGGCAGCTCAATTGGGTGGGAAGATTATCTCTTAAGGGTATTTCTTCTGGATTAAATGGAAACCTTGCTGGAGTTCTGCCATAAGTGCTTTCTTGTTTATTTACAGGTTATAAATTTTCATATAAAACAATACTTTTCCGTCAGGGGTCCAGAGGGCAGAGGGGCCTTACTTCCTATGCCTGGAGGCAATTGAAACTGTCAAGCAGAAGCTCCTTAAAATATTTCCAGAGAATTTTAGTTTAATTGCTGGTTCGTCCCCGCAACCTCTTGTATTGCAACCTCTCGTATTTTCCTGTCAGTACATAGTTTAGCACACTGGTTGTTCTTACTTGGTAAAACTGGCCATTAAAACCAATACATGTTTTAAAATTGAATTCTAGTAAGAAATTCGATTGCATCTACTACCAGCTTCTACAAATTCTTGCTTTTAAATAATTATGATATAGTATGAAAACAACAAAAATTGAGGGCCCAGTACAACTGCATAAAGTCCCAGATATGGTGAAATGCTTGCACACACTATTTACGACTATCAATGGTACAGATTAATGTAATGCTGGTTTCTAGTGGGCAGAGAGGATAAGCTGGCACTCAATAGTACAGAAACAGTCGAGAGAAAGAGCCTCTCGGCCATACAGTCCAATAATACAATGAGAACATCAATGCTTTGTGAGGGATATGTCAAAAGATTATTTACATTTAATTTTTAACTTTGTCTTTGGAGTCATGACAGTGCATGTTGCTTTTTTGCAGAACTTGAGCATGCAGCGACCTGCTGTTGCTGAAATCTTACGAAAACTTAAGAGTAAAAAGTAAGAATTCATTGTTTCATTGATAAAGGTTATCATTATTTTGATTCTATGTTAGAAGATTATCTCTTTAGACCACTAGCAGATCATTGCGGATGCATGTTTTTACTTTTAGGCAGATCAAGGTGAGGATTTTTTTAATATAGAGCCTGATTTGTTGAATTGGGCTGAAATTTTGAGATGTTCTGAGTACCACGAGAAAAATGCACCTTAGGTCATATGTTTGAGTTGCATTCTGGGCAGATAAGAAACAATTCTCATGAATTAGTTGGAGTTTTATGATAAACAAATGGAAAACGATTCGGCCGATGAATGATCATCTTTAGGAAGGCAAGATGCTTGCTGCTTATGGAAGTCAGGCTTGTATCACTAAATTAAGATCATGAATAATATTAGGCTGTGCTATTGGTTTAGTGGCTGGGTTTCCAGCTCAAGGAATATCCAGAAATAAGATTGCATACTCTGTGTCTCTCTGATTGCCGACTGTGGCAAATAAGAACCTCCTTCCTTTCTAGAATTCTTAATCAAGTATTCTGTTTGATTTCTCATAACCTGGGTATGACAATTTGATATTCAAATTTTGGGGTGTCAAATCATTTCAT
Source organism: Isoetes taiwanensis (assembly GCA_021234155.1). Lineage (NCBI taxonomy): Eukaryota > Viridiplantae > Streptophyta > Lycopodiopsida > Isoetales > Isoetaceae > Isoetes > Isoetes taiwanensis. Next base: position 40,413,476 of record JAJEKV010000002.1, read on the forward strand.
GAAATCATTACTTTGGGTTAAGTTGGCTAAATTTGAAGAGGAACTTGGCATGGAGATACAGGACGTCCGGGAGAATTGGATTTTGTGCTTTGCTTTCTCCCTTCTAGCAAGAATCCTTGTTCCATAGATCTTCTTCTCAACAGAAGGAATTGCGGCCTCTAATTTACAGGTATAAGCTGACATTTGAGAAGGACATAGAGTGTGGGTCTTTCTTTGTTTTGTGGGGAAAACCGTCTCATGATAGGCAATGCTCTCGTCATACATGGCATGGCAAATAAGCAGTAGTGTTGTAACTGTTCTTTTGCATAACACAAATCGCCTGCATGAAATGCCTAAACATTCTTCTTTCAACTGAAACATAGGTAAGTCCTACGTCTTCTCTGTTTAACTTCTCTTTGTTTTAAAGTGTTGTTCCAATTGAAACGCAGGGAAGTCTATCTTTGTCTACTTCTTTTGTTTTAAATCACTCTTGATTTTCTTTTATCCAACTTCCATCATATTTTTCTTCTACTGCCTATCTGAAAGAATCTTTTGGAGGCTTTAATGCTCATATAGGTCGATCTAGAACTTGAAAACTCTATTTTAGACACAAGCTAGACACTCTTTTTGAAAGGAGATTTATTAACTTCCCAGAATGAGGAAAACATATGTCTTCTGGCGCCTTGGGGTTCAATTCTCCAATCTCTTTTTTTTTTCCCTTCTTCGTGCCTTACTGCAGCTGTTGAATCTAGCAATCTAGCAGGTCAAGAACAACGTACGTAATGGATCTTTCTCACTTCTCCAGAGTAATTTTAATATATGAGGAATCAGAGCTTTTCAAATATCCACTTTTAAATGGCAAGTATAATCATTTTAAATTTCAGCTTTTCAGATTTGCAGATGGTTCTCAATTTTAGATTGTAGAACTCTTGTATTTCACCAGAGAACTAGAGGTTTTCTAGCTTTGGAGTAATTAGCAGTTAAAAAAAATCAAGGAACTGCGTACCTCTTATGTGGTGTAAAGAATTATCTTATTTACATGATGGTCTAATCATGTTGGTTACAAATGTGATGCAAGGACAACCCATGTTTTGATATACCACCATATCAGAACATATTCTACTTGTCGATGATTCATCCATCCCGATCCCAATGCCCAATCTCGACCTTGTGCATTTTGACTTATATCCTAAGATACCATATTGAACTACAAGGAATGAATAAAAAGTGGATACAATTGGATACAACTGGATACAAACTACCATCTTAGATCGTAACATAAGCGTGTTCTTAATAACATTCTTGTGGACAAGATGTAGCTCTTAAGGTAATAGGTTTGAAACAGGAGAGTTGTTTCAATTTTAAAGTTTGCATATCAGTTGAGATCATTTTCTGTTGCTCAATGCGAATTTGACATTAAGGTTTGTAGGCTGTAGTGGGTAAAAGCTGTCACTTTCCGTTATCTTGCAATATTGGCCTTAGTTGGTCTTGTTGAACAAGATATGCTCGTGTGTTATTTTGAGAAAATGCAACATGTATCCTTGACAAGAAAAAAACAAGTTGCAAAAATTCTATGAATGGATTGGTAGACTAGGACTAGCTTCAAAGGTTCAAGAAAAGTGCAAGTTGTTGGGATTCTCTAAATGGACTATTTAGACTTGCATTAGCTTCAAAAGTTCAATACTTCTTTGTATGAGCATTGAAGCTAAAGTTTGTATCACGGCAATATCGAAACACAACACAATTAGCCTTGGAGATATAAAAATGAGTATGGCATGCCACATTTCAAAATTATATAATTGGTGTCACATGCACTTGTTTAAGTTATAGAAAATATGGCGGTGCATATAGTGTTGTTTTGATTGTATGTAGTAACTTCACATTGTGCTTAAAGATCAAAAACTTTTGTTGCGCTTCTTTGCTAATTTAAGGTATAAACTTCTTATGCAAATTAGGTGTTTCAATAGTAATATTTTAATGGTTCCATATTTTCAATGGTTACTTACTCAATCAACGAACTAACGATCTGACTGAAGTGGGTTCAGCTGAAGCTTTGGTAGTTATTGTGGCACCCTTTCAAGGCCCAAGGCATAACAACATCAAAATGCTATTGGACAGCTTTGTTGTGCATAATCGGAGGAGGAGCCCTAGTACCCAGAACAGAAGACAGAACCACAGGTCTGAAGATGGGGCTAACAGGGTGCAAAATCGAGGTCCAGATGCAGTGGATTCCACAAGTAAGAACTTTGACAGTGGCTATGGATATCAGAGGTCAGTTTCTTCTCTTTCATCCTTTGAATGCCGGCAAATTCCAAGCAGAGGTCCTTCCCCGATGGAGTTGTACAGTAGAACCCCCTCCAGAGGCCCTTCTAGAGGGCCCTCCCCTTCTCCTTCTCTTTACGCAGAACAAAGTGGTTTTATCAGAAAAGATGTGCCCTTGTCAGAGGAGAAAAGGGCTCCAAAGAGAAGCCTTACCCCAACCACAGAGTCAAGATGTCAATCTGGTAGTATAGCTGATATTTTGAGCGAGAAGCTGCGCTACACTGGTCCAGCTGTTAGGACTCCAAGAGTTCCTGGTGATGAGATTTGGCGTGTGAAGGAAGATAAGGATGACACTCCTTTGAGTGAAACATTGAATAAAGAAGGTTTGACTATGAATGTGCCAAATTATCTTGTAAAACTCACTGGGGGTTCTAGGGTTGGAGTCAGAGCCATACCTCATCTTAAAGTGCCACACTCTTGTTCTAGTCGAAAAAGTAAAAGTAGAGCTGCACATAGGGTTAAGTCGACTACATTGGCTTCCATAACTGTGCCAGTAAGTGCAAAGCAATGGCTGTTGCAAGCAATTGGGCTTAAAGATTTAGAAATAAGAGAAATGTTTGACCAGGTATTATTCTGTGTTCAAAAGACTTAGTATTACAATAGCATACATCTCAACCTCAAATCTTCTTCTAACCTCTCCAGATGGAGTCAAATCCTCAACTTGCAGCTGAATATGTACGCGAGGTCAGAGCTGAATGGGAGGCAATGGAATTTAGGGAGAGCAAGGTTCCACATGAAGCAAATTTTCTTGTTAAAGATCGGGCATTGCTAGAGAAAATAAGGGAACTGATAGTGAAATTCATTGAGAGCACTTCAATCCTTGAAGAGAATGACATGCCTCCAGAGAACAGGATTTCTAAAGGCATTGATCGTGACCCCTCACAGAAAGACTCATTTGTGGCAAATGATGACAGCAGCCATCATATAGAGGTAGGCAAAGGAAAGGAGTCATACAAGGATGGACAATATAACAAATCTGACCTGCGGCCACCTCCGTCAGCAGCATCAAAGTCCTTAGAATTTGGAACAGAAAATTTCTCTAGGAAGATGGTTTGTGGAACTTGTGGCCAAGTAAAGGAGAACATATCTCAAAGTATTGAAGACCAAGGTGATTCACCTCAAGAAAATGCAAGTTTCAAGTCACCACTTCGTTCATTCATCCCAGTTGAGGACTACGTAATCAACAAATATGTTGTACAGGTGCTATAAATTCATAGTCTTATTTATTTCTGATGTACAATCAAACATCGCCAAAACATAGACTGTTTGATAAATTCCATGTATACATTACGAGATATAATATTACAACATTCATCTGAAGTACAGCCCATATAACATGAATTATAGCATTGATACATAAGTTAAGAGGCCAGAGTATTAATCATAGTTACGCTTGATGAGGAACATACTTGTTTGTGCAGCCAGGACTGTTGGGGAAATCTGAGTGTAAATCCACATACAGCCCATTTGATAAGCGATGGTATACCGTACTCTTTCCAGCACTGCAGGTGTGCTTCAAAACGATTTTATTAAGAGATCTTAGTGGCAATGATAGTTATAACCATGGGCTAGAATGCATAATGTGAGCTTTCATCAAAACTAGAGGACAAATTGGCATTCTTTGTGTGCAGTCTCTTGCCATGGGATGCATCAGAAAAGTACCTTTTACCTTAATGTTTAACCAATGTAAAATTTATATCTCTCATTTACCTCCAGCAATTGCATGGTTTCTCGTTGCTTTCACATCTCATGCTTGATCTCTCTTATTTTATTTAGTTACAAAAGGAACAGGTAAAGAAAAGCACATGTTAAATCACTCATTCTTTTTTCTATTCAGCCAGGAAAACGCGAAGATGTGCAACTATTAGGACACTGGCTACAATATGCCATTCGGCGAAATAGCTGTGAGAACCCAGATGGAAGGTTCACAGATATTGAGTCGGCTTTTATTCTACATTCTATTGCCTTTCTGGAAATCGTTAGACAGGTCCATCACTCGTTCATTTCGATAACTACTTAAACAAGCCCTGTTGGTAAGTTGTCTGATTTGTTTCACGTTATTATCTGCTTTGATTCAGGTTGATATACACTGTGAAGAAAGAGGCAGCTTACTTTTGCATCTCTGGCGGCAGCTTCTTCGTATTTTCAACCAGGTGTCCTGGTTAGCTACCAAGCTTATTATGAATGTTGTCATACCTCTAGTTCGATATCTTATCTTATACATGATTTGTTGTTATAGTTGAAACCTTAAATGTTAACAAAAAACGAATGACCATCTATTTGAAGGTTTTCTCTGCCCAGAAATCCTTCAAATGAAAACTCACCTTCATGCTTTTGCAGATGTATAATGAAATGTTTTAAACTAGATGCCACACTCTTCAAGTAATATTCATTCATCTGATTCATGACACCAGTATCACTTGTTTGGTTCCTGGTGCTTGTATTCATGTCTTTTGCTTCAAAATTTAGGTGATGGTGCGGGCAGAGCCAAAATTAAATGCTTCAGAGGAAGAGTTGCGACAACTAAGAGACAGTATTAAAGTAGAAAAAGAAGCTGCTTTAAAACTAACATCAGATTTTCAATATATGCAATCTCAATATGTGGCACTTGAACAACAATTTAAGACCAAGGAAGTGGAAGTTGGTAAAATGCAACGTTGCCGCCTTTGTCGTGCTGACAATCTGACTCCAAGATCAAAGGAAGCCTATATCAAGAGATTTCGAGATCGTACAGCCCCTAGGTTCAGTCCATCAGAACTTGCAAAGGTGGAATCTTCTGAGGCACTGTCAGAGGAGGAGCTCAAGAAGAAAGCAGAGGAACTTACAAAACAAATAGAGGGGATTAGTGAAAAGGGTGCGGATGGCATCACGGATGCTGAGGTTGATGCAGAAATGCTAGGCGAGTTGTTGAAACATGATAAGAAAGAAGAACTGGCTGAGGCCTTACTTTTGGATCAAGAAATTGAAGCTCCACCTGGCTGCCACCATGCACATACGCAAACAGATGATAGTATGGGCCTGAGAAGGTGTCATAGTGCTCCAGCACATATTTTTCCACCAACAAAAATTGCCGAAAGTGGTAAAGATGAAACCAAACCTGAGATTGTAACAACAGAAGAAGGGAAAGAGCCACAGGTAAAAATGGCTGTACTAACTAGCGATGACCTAGCATTAATTCAAGCAATGAAAGGAGGAACTGCAGATACTGCTGCTAAGACTACTGAAGGTGGAGAAGGAGGCGATGAACGATTGAAGAACTTTGAAACACTTGCAGTAGATACGATTGAGCTTCTTGACAAGATCCCAATAGTTGAGGGTGCATTGGCAACAGGCATTTCTGGTTTGATGCAAAGATATTCAGAATTGACGGGATATATTCTAGCTGAAAAGGCAAGGGAGAAGTATGCACAAGCTGCAGAAATCAAACCGGGTGAACCTCAGGATATTGACAAATCTAAAAGACCGTCCCGAAGACAAACATCAAAAGGAAGCAAGTATGACTTCTGGCTTTAAAGAACCTGTGCTTTTGAGGAATATTATATCTGCTACCTAAAACCCCTATATCTGAATTATTTCTTTCTGTCCCGTTCCAGGAGTGTTACCATGAAAAGCTATGTGCCCCTTGGTTTTGCAAAAATAATGAAGATTTACAATCCACCTAAAAATGTTAAGTTCTTCAATATTCGGCAGGTATGTTGTGTTCCCTTATCCCTAAGCTTTATTATTGATAAAGTTCTCCAGAATCCTCATCTTGAGATTATTATTAAGCTTATATTAATGTTTTAGAACTAGAATCAATTGACTGACTATACTATACATGACATAAAATTGTATGACACAAAATCAGTAATGAAAGCATGGGAGGATCTTAAGATCAAGCTTCATTTGCTGGTACATTCAAGTCTTAGTAAGAAAACTTGGAAGATCGTGGAGAGGAAGCTAGGGGAAGAGTGTGTATGGTTATTGGCCAACCATCTCAGCACTGCTGGATTGTTAAGAAGGAAAGATGCATGAATGAACTGTCTACTAAAAACACACTGGGTCTATGAGACCGTATCATCCAGTACCTAATATCAACTTCTCATGTTCTTTGCAGCTCGGCAAACTGATAGGATCTGTCTACCTTTCAAAAATCGTAGCAGATCAAGTGGATGACTCATGCAACAATGATAGACAAACATGTTGTGAATTTGTTTATGACTTCATGCTAAATCAGTACGGGTTGAAAGGACTGAGTGAATCTGCCATATTTGGCGTTTTCAAGACAATAAAGACTCTCATCACAAATAGAGAGATAGAGAAACATCACAAGGTAAGTAAAAACCAACAAACTTGACATTTGAAGTTCCTGGGATCTACAGAAATGAACAAACATGCATATGGCTTTATGCTTTAAATACACTTCTGAAGATGATATTAGATGCTTAATGGTCCTATATTGCATATTAAATCTTTGAAATTAATTATTTTAAACATTTCTAGGAGTTTTAACTTTAAACACTTTTTGCAGATAAGACTCTTCAGTAGGTTTTGTGGAATGGAAGAGCACAACAGTCTGACAGAACCAGACTTGTATCTGTACTTGAAGCTTGTTCAAAAGGCTTCGATTAAAGTTGGAGTTCTTCTCCCTTCTGATCAGGATGATGGAATCTGGTTCTTAAACGCTCCACAGTATCTGGCAATTACAGATGAGCCTAACCTTATTGCGTACTTTGGAAGTCAAGCAGCTGCAACAACATTCATTGAAAAGTATATTGCAAAGAATGCAGTAACTGAGAAAGCGTCTCCTGAGGTAATGATAATATTTTGTTTTATTTTATTCATTTTTCATGATTGTAGTGAAATGTATTTCCTGCATTTGCATTGATTAACCTAATATCTTACAGCTTGTCACTGTTAATCCCTTTTCATCATGGAGCATGCTTTCAGATAAGGAAGCTTGTCAAGGAAAGTGAAGTACGGAAGGTTGAATGGGATCTAATGTTAGAAACCATCCTCAATCTCTACCCCACCAAACTGGTAAAGTGTTTTTTTTTTTGTGGGCAAGATATTTTTATTTTATTATTAATAATATAAATATGGTACAAAACGAACTGGATCAAATAGGCAGAATTCCAGCATTTAAGCTCAAGCTTTAAAGTCCAAAGATGATGTCATTTCCTCAAGCTAGCACCAAAGAGAGATCTAAATACTTCACTTAGAATCAAGACACACCAAACGACCATCCCCGATAAATGCAAACACACAGCAGGGCCAGAGGCCATAAGCTTCATGCCGCGTGTTAACTCGACCTGGAATCCACCTAATTTGAGGTACTACAGGGTTTGAACACTCCATCTTCTCTCAAAGTGGGCGGCAGTCAGACAGGTCTGCCATAGGATGGTCAACTTACTCCTCTAGCCGCCACTATGCTTACATGGAGCTTGATTCTGCTGAGCTCTTCCAGCAATGAGATATCCCGCCCCAAGAAATCTGCTAAAATCCCCTACTTCATAGCTGAGCCTTTTATGATATCAGATTTGGATTCTAAGCTCCCCCAGCCAGGATGAGGGGAGCAAAACCACAGAGAGTAAACCAACCAGCTATATAGAAAGCACATCTTAAGCATCTGAGGATACCATAGAGAAAGGCCCTGGGCATCAGCCTTGCATCGAACTAGCTACCATAGATCTGAAGCACCTTCTGGAATATGTCCCTGTAAGCATCAGAACTCCACTACATTAGCCATCTGCAAGTGCCATACTAGCTCCTCAAACCATGTGCCTCATACTCAAAATCCGTCAGATACATGTCTGTCTGTTCACGGCCTAATTAGAAGTATAAAATACATAGAGCAAGCAATATAGAAGCTTGTGAAAGATCCACCAGAAAAATAAACAGGTTAGCTCGTCCAGCCCCCATTCACAATCCTGGCCACAGATTAGAAGCAAGGTCCAGCCATTAACTAACTCCCATTCGTTAACCTGGCTGTTGTTCCGTTGCAGACCAAGAACACAGAAGGGCAGATAAACTTTCAAGCTGATTCTAGCCCACAATGAGTGCAGGCCTTCATCACCGCAGTGAGTGCGGCAACAACAAACTCAAATGCTATCAAACTCTTTCATCACTAGTCTACCTTCAAAATACACAAACTAAAGGAAGATGCTCTAAGTCTTTCAAACATACCAGCCAGACCTCCGAATCTCAAGGAGAGGCGAAGCACTGTGATCTGCCATTCTCAATGAAAACAAAAACACCAAAACCTGATAAGCTTCAGCGACCCCATCTGATTCCGACTTGAAGATGGCAGTGGGCCAGATGCTTGCACCCTTCTGGCAACAGTCTAGGGTCCTCGTCTGCAAGAAATGTACATCATAGATTGAAATGCACTTCCACGTTCTAACGTATATCCATTTTCTATACAGGCAAGCCTTTATGAAAAGAGGAAAATGAGCATGCAAGTTAGGGCACCAGTACCAAAAGAGAAGGTAAGTCTCTCTCGCCCCTTGCAATGTTTTTTGGAGCTCAATGAATAAGTTTCTAGTTTGTTCCCAGGCCCAAGAATTGGAAAATCTGTTTATTGCTGGAGATGCAAATCAAGATGGAGTGTTGACATTCTCTGAGTTCCGAGAGATTATCAGCAGTGCGGACCCCTCAATTTCTAGTCAAAATGCTCTAAGGATGTTTAGAGAGACAATAACCTTGATGACAGATGGAGGAGATAGTATTAGTCCCCAAGCATTTGCCATAATTGCATACAATCACGGAATTGCTGCACCCCCAAGTGTTGTATTTGATCTACTTAAAAAGACATGGAATCAGGTATGCAACTGTAAATCCTTGCCACTCAATAGGATATCTCAGGTGACTAATTTGAGGATATCTCAGGTGCAAGGAGATATCAACATGGATAAAATAGCAGAGAACAAAGAGGAATTTGAGTTCACTAAGGATGCGTTGGTTGAAATGATGCAACAAAGAATCGACGTAAATGTGGCAGTGCAAACATTTAGGCAGTTCGTGTTAAATTATTGTGGAAAAGACGCTGGAGAGGCAAATGAACAAGCTGAACAAGGAGACCAGGGAGAACAGGATGAGACAGATGCTGCTGAAGGGGATGATGCATTGGAAACCATAGCTGAGTAAGCCGGCCCTTGGGCTGCAATTGTAAAATATAAGTTTTGATTCAATCATGGCATGAGTTTTGCCTCTAAATTTTTTAGTACATTCTGTATAGAGAATATTGGCAATTGGGCCATATGTAGAGAATATTACAAGATTCAACCATTGTCCTCATGATATTGTCAATCAAAGATAATACCAAATAAGCATTGGTAGAAGATGAATGCGAAGTTTGAAAGTTCAAATGGATCTAAATATATAAAAGCTTTTAACGATGGATGTACAGAAGAGGAGGAATTATACTCAAAATAGCTTGTGGCGGGGTAGAAGCATGAAAATAGCTTGTGGCGGGGTAGAAGCATGAAAGGGTGTGTCAAATTCCTTCTCAATTTGTAAAAGCAAAGCGCATGTTTAGGATGCATTAATATGAATGGATTATAAGTTTTGAATTGCCACATCACCAAGAGTGAGTTATGCATTTTGAATTGGAGGTAAACTCGAATCAAGGGGAGAAATTCTAATTATTAAAAAATGCTAATTTGGTAAAATCACGATTTTATTTGCCTCATGAAATTCTGTGCAGCTTTGCCTCACAAAAATTTGTGCAGCTCTCTTCCTACTCTTTAGTTTGTGCAGCTCTCTTCCTACTCTTTAGTAGAGTTGTAGCGTAATGTAAGTTTTGAAGGTATTGATGAATTTTAGATTTTGCTTCTTTTTGGAACCTGATTTTTTTTTTCTCTTTTGTTTTCAGGGTAAGATTGCAAGAATAATAGCAATATCAGGGGCAGATGAGAATGCAAGTACCAAGCTTCAAAAAGGTGCATCTGATTCCACTTGCAAAATTGATTACACAACAAAAAAGATCATGAAGATTGTTGTTAAAGTTGCACAATGCATCCAATCTGAGTATAAAACACCTAGTAAAATTGTTGAAGTATCTAGAGCTTCAATCCTTCTTTGAACTAGTACTTGGAAATCCAAAAGAGGCCATTGTCGGGGGTATGCTCCCCACAAATTTATGAGAAGGGCTTCAAGAAGTGAAAAGCTGTAATAGCAAAGGCAGATTAGTAATTAAGTATGCTTCACTCTCTATGGTTGTAGGAAAGGATGATGGCCTCAAACAAAAGGGGTTGACATAAAAAATATTAGGCTTGCAATCAAGAAATATTAGGTCTCACTGTCAAAGGAAGGCAAAGGATTATGGCAGGTAGGCAATTGTGGGATCTTGAGAAAAGGAAACCAAGAAGAAACAGAATAGATGAGGAAATGAAGGAAAAGTTCAGGATTTTTGATTGAGGCAGAGAAAGTTTCACTTAATGTGAGGGACCTAAGAAAGAAAATAACTGAAGCACTTCGATCCTTTGACATTCGTCAGGTATATGAAGTTTGAGAACTCTTTTAATTTCTTGCTTGGTATGAAAATTTATTTGTAAGGCAAAGAAGATTTACATGATTTCCTTTATGCACTTTGTTTCATGCTCTTGTTTTGTAAGTTTATTCCTTTTCCTAACTTTGCATGGCCTTTTTCAGGTTGGTACATACACTGCATAACCATTCATTTCTACTAACCAACTATTCACCATCATATATATTTGCTAGCAGTGCAGTGTAATGCATTTCTATGTATCATAGCACTCATTAGTAGAGAGAGATAGATAGATAGATAGATAGATAGATAGATAGATAGATAGATAGATAGATAGATAGATAGATAGATAGATAGATAGATAGATAGATAGATAGATAGATAGATAGAGAAGGTAGATGACATCATAAAGGTACATGCATGAACATGAATTTTCACATGCACATGAAGGAAAATAGTGTAAATTGGTGATTATCCTTTATGACATCTAATACAATCATGAACATGAATTTCCACGTGCACAGAAAGGAACAAAATGTAATTTGGTGATCATCATTTATAACATCTGGTACAGTTATGAACATGACGTACACGTGAAGGAACATAATTTAGTTTGGTGATCATCCTTTATGACATTTGGTACATTTTTACGCGAGTGTACATATACATAATCTATACTTGCTTTTTCTTCAAGTTGAACTTTACAGGACATTCAAAGATAAAAGTCCATGTATGAAGGTTAGTCTTTGAACATTTGAGTACTTGAAGCCAACTTTTGTGAGAAGGCTGAAGGAGAGGAATACATGCTTGTGTGTGAAACATGAACAAAAGGATCTGTTTAGAAAAGGGATCTATTTAGAAAAGCTTTCCAGAATGAGATCAAAGTTGCACGAGAATTGTACTTGCAATTATTGGGTCTTCCTTGCTGATAACCATGGAGTTATTTGCCAAGCAAAGAATGGTACACATAGTTGTATAAGTTCATTATGGAGAGCCACTATTTGTAAGAAATATATTGGTATAGAATGGCTTGTGTTGGACTGTCTGAAGGGTACCTGCAGCAGATATGGGACAAAATAGATTGCAATGTGTCCTCAAGAAATTGCAAATGGTAGCGAATTAGAACAGGTTGAATTGAAAGCATATTAGTTTGTAAATGAGAAGTAAAAAAAAGGACATCTAAGAGATTGAAACCGGTAAGAAAATCAGTAATACCTGCTATTATGGTGAAGACCATGTTTGATCATTTGGCTAAGTTTGCTATACATAACTTCACCTCACACTGACAGGCTTGACAGACTGAACAATTCGGTACTGTTGCCAAATTCTCCTGCCAATCTGAATTGGGGTTAGAAACTGCATTGCATGGCTAAATGTATGCAAAATAAGAACCTTCTGAAAAAATACGAATCTGCCATGGCAGAGAATTCTGAAAAAAAAAAAAGGAGAAAATTTTGCTTCATAAGGTAGGAGAAGTAAAGGAAACGGCATTGGATACACAACGAGATTTTCAAAGCTGGAAAGCAGAGCAAGCTAATGATGAGGTGAGAGTAGAATGCAAACGATGAAGCAGAAAGAATTATAGAATAGGTTGAATCCAGAGTTTTGATGCTTCTTCTCGAGAGAGCTGAAGAGGATCAAGCATATGCATATAGCTAATTGAACATAAAACTTATGGTTCTCCACTAACTGGGTGTTGCTACTTGTAGTAGTGTAGGAAAGAAGCAATAAGAAAGGGCAAGAGCAATTATTATCCGCATCGTTGAGCATCGTGAGCATGTCATGCAGAATTGTAGCATTATAAAAAAGGGAAAAACTGTGTTGAATGATGATTTGACCCATATCAATAATATGAGCTCTATATTCTTCTTAAAAGGGTAAAAGAGCTCATGGCAGAAGGTAAACATGCTTATGCACAAGCTGGTCGTGTTTGGGTCAAGGACAAAACAACAAGGGAAGCAATCCCATTCTAGGGAATCGCCTTGAGGTTTGGATTATGGATTAAATTTTAGGAAGATGGTGACAATTGAGAATATGCCAACTTAAATTGATGTGTTAGTATGTCTAGAATCCTGGAACATGAAACTGCTCGCTTATCTGATTTTATAAAAAAAAACCATTTCAAAGAAAAAAAGTGAAAGTGGTAGCGGCTTTGAAGGTATTGCTTGCTTTGTGCGCAACAGGTTTTGCAAACACATGTCAGTAGTTAAGGATGTGACTACAACCAATATATGTGAATTGAAGTAAAGGGGAAATCTTCGTTAGTATATTTAGCAACAGTATCCTAGTTCCCAGAGGGGTATATGAGCATGAAAATAATCTTGATAAACCCATTTGTGCATCTCGCAAAGGATATTGCTCATTTCACTCTTAAGGGGCATGTGCTATCGGCCGGGGATTTTAATGTATGCTCCCAGGCAAATAGGCAAATATTTTCTCATATGGTTGGAAGAGTTATCCACGTTCGATTAGGATAGAGTCTCTCATGATAAAGACGAAAATGCCATGGGAAAACTCTTGTTAAATTTGTGTCACATTTGGAATGGACTTTTTAATGGTACAAGTAGTTTTCCATTTGCTAATGGATTTATTTGCACTGATGCGCAAGGCTTAGCGAGGTAGATTACCCAATTGGTGAAATAGATGTGGCTAGCGTAATGCATGATTTTCGGATGGTTGTTCAACTCGTATCTGACCATGCACTTCTTACATTTGCATTGAGAAATAAAGCTATAGAGTCGACGCAGAATACAACAGAGAGAGCATATCAGAATTCATGCGAGCAAGGCGGGAATATATGGAACAAGATTAGAAAATGCTCTTAATGAGGCCAGACAATATTGCAGAATACAATCATCTTTTTATTGATACAGTGATGTCAGTTGCAATACAAACGTTTTGGCGCAGTAAAGGGGGAATATCACGAATAGAAACAATGGGATTTAAAGTGCTATCAATAAGGAAAAAATCTTATAAACTCCTTGGATAAAAAAGCGGAAGGTGTTTAGACAGTTTAAAGCAAAAACAAGTAGAATGGGGAATACAATGGCAATAACAATTACAGGAGGAGCTCAAACAATCCTAGGCAGTTTTGGAGTAAGTTGCCAGATAGTGAATCACTAGAGAATGTAGAAGAAAACGTTGTAGACATGTTCACTATAAAATCTTCTTTGAGAAAAACGTCAAATAAGGCATGCGATGCGATGGGTCTGGCGAATAGAGCTTCTAAAATGGGGTGGCATTACAATGATGCAAAAACTTGCTGATTTGTTTAACATGGCATTGCATCAAGGCTTTCCAGAACAATGGTGTATAACAAAATTTTGCCCGTCCATAAGGGTGGAGATAAGAATGTTGCCATGAATTATCGAACGAATAGTGTCATGGGGCAAAGTTGTTGGGGTTGTGCTGGAAAAGAAAATTAGCATGTGGGCAGAGGAGAATAGAGTACGATCATGTGGGTGAGCAGGTTCAGAAAGGATATTCTACTATTGATCATTGCTTTGGACTCAGTGATAGCAGAAGGAGCTAAGAGAACAGGATAGCTTTGAATTGTTGCTTTATAGACTTCACTAAAGCTTTTGATGGCGTCCCTCGTAGCACATATGGCAAAGATTTGAATATTTGCAGTGCCTAAAGAGCTACAAAAAGAAGTTGCATGCTTGTATTGGAAAGGTTTATTGAACTGTCTTTTTCTCTGGACGGCACTGAAATGATAGAAAATAATATTGGGTAAACCAGGGTTGCCCACTATCCCCACACTATTTGGTGTGTTCATTGATGAACTTGAGGAGTTGATGAGGAGAGAAGATGATGCGGGAGTATAGCTTGGCAAATATGTGGTCCAACTTTTTTCTATATGCAAATGACATTGTTCTTTTCTCCAAAATAGCATTTGGATTACAAAGATTCTTAAAAAGCCTGGCAGTAAATAAAGCGAAACAAAAGTGATGGCTGTAGGGAAAAGAGAAAATAATTCAGATACAAATAGATGGAGAAGTCTTGGAGCAAATACATCGATATAAATACCTAGAAGTTGAGTTCACAGACAACTATAAAAGGAATACTGGAGTTGAAAAAAGCGTTGCAAGAGCAATGGAAGATTTAAATGGCATAATGAGTTTATATATATACAGAAATGGAGCATGAGAAAACTTACGTTTAAAATGTTGGCATACTTCTTGTAGTTTACGGATGCAGGACCAGGTCTCTCAAGAAAGAATGAATGAGTATTGAATAGATTATAAAAAAAAAATGGTGGGGGGGGATTTTTCGATAGAAGAACTTGGCGTCAAAGTACAAACACCTTACGAGATGATGCTTGCAGAGACAACTTTTATACCACTAGAGGTAGAAGCACTATGATTACTTTCAGAGATTCAAACGTCTTGAAGAGGATCGCCTCCCATAGCAAGCCCCCTTCAAGTGTCATTGAGACAACCACATGCTGGATGGTGCCAACAACTCGTAGATTGGTTTCACAAATGGGGGATAGACATTTTGGACATTCCTGATACAACATTGGGGATACATAGTCTAGTTTTTGAAAAAGTCACAAAAAATT
Source organism: Isoetes taiwanensis (assembly GCA_021234155.1). Taxonomy (NCBI): domain Eukaryota; kingdom Viridiplantae; phylum Streptophyta; class Lycopodiopsida; order Isoetales; family Isoetaceae; genus Isoetes; species Isoetes taiwanensis. Next base: position 40,428,808 of record JAJEKV010000002.1, read on the forward strand.
CTGATCTTCCCAGTCACAAAAAATGGAATGTTACAACTGTATGACCATATATGTGCGCAAGAATACTTTAATATAGGGATGGGATCCAAATGACGTAAGCTCATTCCCAAGCTCCTTTACGCTCATGGTATACCACATGAGCTAGGATTTTGTCCATGTTGTAGAGAACCTAATGTGGAAGACAAGCACCATGCTTTCCCTTAAATGCTCTAGATTTGCAGAGGTACAAGATGCTTATGGAATTGTGCATCTTTAACTAGAAGATTTGTATTATTACTTTTGTTGCCCGCATGGCTAGGAGCGTATCTTCAAGCATGGTGGGAATATTAGAAAATGATTTTAGACTTGAATAGTCTAGCAATGATATGGTGATATGGAGGCGAGGGGCCTCATTTAGTATACTTATTATATGTATTTCTTGATTTGTCGCCTAATGGACCTAAGGGTTTATTGTGACATGATATTAAGTTGTCGTCAATGTCGTTGTCATTGTGTGTTTATGTTCGGAGGCTTTCTTATTGTTTCTATTCAAGTAATTATAATCCTTTTAATTATAGACCTACATGTTAAATGAATGCCCCCAATGAATGCATGCCATCTTTTGGACCCGAAAGATTTTTTTCCATAAGAACGAACACATAACAACGATAAAGTCTAATGAGAATGCATAAAGCCAAGCCCCCCTTGACTTCCCCTGTTATTCTGGTGCATATTCGTATGAGGCACCCACCAGTAGGCTAAACTATAAATATATAGGCATGTATGCCAAAATCTTAGCTCAACCATTACAAAAAATTCTTATGCACCGACTTTTATCCTCGCTTCATGAGGAAGTGAACATGTGGCCAAAGTCCGGGACATTATAAAATTGCACGTTCCACTGGATCCTATGATTCTTATATACTTGCATTAACTTGTTTTCATTGTAAGTATAGGTGTTGCCATCGACAATGCACGAGTCTTTGGCAGCTTCATCAACAACGGTTAACAGCATTATTTTCCATTCCATGACCACTCACATTTGATTCATTAATACATGACCCTATTCTAGATCTCCCTCTTAATAATTAAATGTCATTTGAAGAACCTTTACCCTGCACTTGTATATGTTGCCTTTCATGGCCCAAGCACAATCACAACAACCCCATTACTTGCCACTCACGACAACAAAGTAAATGACTCCATCTTTCTTGGACTCCAGACTTGAGCCTCATCCTTTTCAAAGTTGAGCCAAGTAATAGCATCATTTGGAATAGCCCTAGCTCCAACTATTGTATACTCTACAATATTTTCTCTATAATTCATCTTGAAACCACCTTTCTTCACAAACCTCTCTTACATTAGATGATTCTCCTGATCATGTACCAGCATTTATATCAGCCAATCTAACTTTTCCACCTCAACTCTTACTTGAAAATGTCCAATTTTCTCTTGGCGCACCATGATCTTGGTTATTATGGGGATACATCATTGATACAATAATCTATGAGCACACGTTATTCATTTGCTTCTAGTTGGCATAAGCAACAACTTCTTCATACTTCTTCCAATTCTCCTTGAATTGTTCAAGACGAGCCTTGCTGGTGTTTGCACAAGCTTCCATTCAATCTTTCTTGAATATTCCATTCTCCTCTATAGGCCTAAACTTGGTACCATATATGATGTCACCCATGTCCTTAAACATCTCATTTTGTGTAGGACAATCATGCATATATCGCGCTAAAGCTTTAATCCATGGATGCCTAACATGCCAACAACACAATTGGGTGGGAGTCTTTGGCCATTCTAACTCCAAGGCACCAATCTATGCCTCGCCATCATGAATGAAGAAGCAAGAGGGTGTACAACTAGGATCTTCTAGGTGTATTTATTTTTGATATATTGACACAAGGTTGTTAAATGTCAACCGTCATTGAGCTAGATGTGAATCAAGGTATTGGAAACAATGAAGGTATACATTATAAGCGTTCCTTCACTACTCTTGAAGATGGCAGACATAGTTAGAATGTTCTCCTTGCCATAGTTAAGTAGCATTTTAATTGAAAATGTGTCATGAACCCAAGGTGAAAAGGTGTCCCTTCTTAATATAAGAACAAATCTGAATTTTGGTCTACTAACACCCTCACCTTCCACTCACATTGTCATGTTGCTTCCACATCCTCTTAGAAACTTCGTCAAATGTATTGATATGTCATCCATATCTAGGAAGTCATCTCTATTCATGTTGAGTAACATTGCATTTCTAGCATATGGACCTTCTCTTCACGCATCTTCATTACCACTGGTCTTCTACCAGCAAGACCCTCGTCTGATCCTTTCTTCTCTTCAAAACAATGGGCACAGTACCTGATGCAACTTTATGGTCCTTCTAGAGTTTGAACTGAGGTGCCCCCATGGATGGGCTCGCAATCGTAATCACAGAGGCAGGGGTTGCTCAGGGCTTGCAGCGTCTCACCAATGGTAAGACTGCAGGCTTAGATGGCATGCAACAGAGCTACTCAAGTGGGCGGGGCATAAATGTTCCCCCTCCTAATTGGGATCTCCATTAAGGCAATTCAAGAATGCTTTTCTCCATACTGCGCCACCAGGAGAGTGATCGCCATCTATAAGGCAGGAGTTTCTCACACCCCAACCAACTACTGCACGATTATGGCCAGCTCGTTATTTGCAAAATTGATAGCTGGAATTCTGGAGCAGCAATTGACGATATGGGCAGATAAAAAAAAGGTCCAGATCCTTACACATGTAAGGTTCAGATTCAGGCACTACCCTTAATCGTATTTTTATTTTGTATAGCAGGAATCACTGGCAGGACTTGTATTGCTGCTTTGTCGACTTTGAGAAGGATTTTGACATGGTACCTAGGGAGAAGCTATGGGAGAGATTGGTGCACCTAAGAACCTCTCTAGATTGTAGAATGCAGTACTGGTTGTAGGAAACATACTCAGCTCGAAAGCCATTTTCAGGCCAACTTGTCAATAGTAATCCTGGGGTCTGCGAAGGATACCCACTCTTTTCAATGTTGTTCGGCCTGTATATTGATCTGCATGGCTTCTTCAGCATGGGGGTGGAGGGGCTCAGCTCATGCATCATTTCCTCTGCCAACTTATATACATTGGCGATTTGGACATCTTAGCTTACACCTTGGCCGACATGCTAATGTCCTGAATACTTTCTGTCATGCCACTAGGATGTGCACCAATTTGGCTAAGACTAAGGTGCTTCTCATCTCATTTTCATGTCAATTCCTTTACATATCAAGGCCAAAAGGTGGAGGTTGTGCCCACCTACAAGTACCTGGAAGTGAAGTTCAGTTCACTAATACCACATTTTAGAACACTTCTATTCTACAACTAGTGATGATTGGCTGGAAGATGCCATATGCAATGTAGAACAATAGTTATAAATCAGAGCTCTATGACTAGGCCTACCAGTTGCACTTGTTTAGTGTCTTGGTGGAGCTCAGTTCTTTTATATGTGGTGGAGATGTGGGATCCATGGTATCACTTGCCACCTAGAATGACTTGGAATGGGTTCAGAAGGCCTTTCTGGCTCATGCACTTGAAGTAAAGCCCATAGTGCCGTAACCGATACTTATGCAGGGAATCAATTTCTTGCCTCTACATATAGCTACTCTAGAATGCCAATTTGTACACTTTCAAAAGGTGGTCAGCATGGGAACACTCGCCTCTTAAACCTTGACTATACCATGGCCCTGGATCTGCAGCACCTCAAAGTTTGCTAGAAGGAGAAGTGAGTTAATTCGCTCTCCAGATGGAATGTACACAAAGCATAAATGCACATAGGCAGAAATCGAGTTGGGGCTTTGAAACTGGTAAAAATCGAACACCACAAAAGCCAGATCAATCTCACGCTTGAATGGGATCCACAAAGTTATCAACAAACATATTTACCTCTGAATAAGCATAGAGTCATTGCGTGCATCTGTACCAGTGCTCATCGCCTCTAAATTGAGACATGCAATGGACCCGAGAAGTGCGAGAAGACAGGCTTAGTCATTGGTATCAACTGGGAGTAATTAAGGACAAGTGCCACAGTATTTAGAATTGCTCGGCATTTGGACCTATTAGAGCACGCTATACTGAATTGGTCCTGCCTAATCAGTCACTCCATATGATACTGCATATGGCTTCAGTACCGATACTAAGGTCATATCTTTAGGAGGTGATGGAAATGTGAAGTTGTGTCCCCTGGCATTCTATTGACATGTGCCACTATATCACACTGACCCCGATTTTTGGTCCACAGTTGTTTTTTAGTTGTACGGAAGTGTTGTTTTATGCCAAAAACAACACCAAAATGGTCCCAAAAGTCCACGTGGCCCGTTTATCCGGATTTGCACAAAGAGACAGTGGTTTTTTGGCAAAAAATTTCCACGGTGGTCTTTTGGCAGAAAAATCCACGCGTAGAAAAAAATTGACATAGTTTTTGTGATTTTTTGTCAACGTGTATTTTTTTTCCTTCGCTGTTGTTTTTTAATGTAACCATGCGTTTTTTATCTTCGAAATTCCATGCGTAGGTCTCGATATTACCACACATTGAAACGCTAAATTACAACAAAGTAGTACAATATTAATTTCAATATTACACATGGAAAACCGTAAAAAAGCAGTTTTTTTCCTTTTCAATGTGTGTGTTGTTTTTTTTCTCTACTTGTAGTTCTTTAAGTTGATATTGTTTTCCCAAAAAAGGATATATAATATTCAAGAAACCCACATGTATTGTTTTAAAATAGTTGTTGTTTTCAAATATTTTCCATCTTTCTATGTGTTGATATTTTTTCCTTCATATGTAGTTTTAAAGGGTGCTATTGTTTTTAATGCTATTAACTATTGTTTTTCTAAAATAAGGACATGTAGAAAAACATTATTATGACACATAGAAAAAGAGAGGTGTTGTTTCTAATGTGTCTTTTGACCAATAAAATTTTAACACGTGGCATACTTTTAAAATGAAAAAGCACGATTTTAAATAATAAAATATCAACACGTGGCACACAATTAAAAAAATTAGTCTATACCATAATTTAAAAGTTAATATATCATGAATTGTTTATTGATTTTGTTTATTTTAAATTAACAAAGCCTTTTGGGAATCGAACCCAAACAAACCCATAAAGCATAATATTGTTCGATTGTAATTGGAATTCTAAGATTCTAATTGACAAGGTAATGGAGAAGATGCGGCTTATTTTTTGTTGTATTGTTAAGTGAATTATTGGTTTGAGAGAAAAATCCAGAACATAAGTCATAACCTTGGCAATGGATGCATTGAAACACTAAAATTATACAAAAAGACTTTTTATTGCAGTGCCTTACTACTTAAGTTTTAAAATCTTGACAAAAATGGTTTGCCTATTATTAAAGAAATATCATGCCAGTGATACAAAACTGTTTGATTTTACCATGCAATAGTATTGCTGCAACATTTTCTACTGCTGCAACATTTTCTTCATTTTCCTCTACGTATTCTCTGACAAAGAAAGTAAAGAAAGTCTGGTGAGAATATGATTAAATCTCAAATTCCAACAAAAAACAAATGACACAAACCTCTGATCTTTTCTCAGGCCGCTTCAACTCCTCGGATTTAGGAGCATCATTTTTTAGTTTCTTGCCCATTCCAGATCATACACAGGTTAAAAAATAACTGTCATAAACACAGATTAAAAGAGACTGTTACAAAATATATTATGCATGCCTTAGAAGCAAATGCTACAATGAATAAGAAAATGTGGACCTTTGGATCATTCGTACGCCGAAATAGCCGCTACAGAACATGGGATTTTTGTTTTTTTCTCAAACTTCAGCTCCAATAGCAGCGGAAATGCCTTGCAAAACTCCACGAATAGCTTTTTGACTCCTTTGCATGCTAAAAAAAAAGAGGAAGCAAAAGAGTTAGGATTAAGGTTAGATCAGCTTACATCAAAGATAGAAATACCAGAAATGGGTTGAAACAACTTGGAAGCTTCAGGCTTCCATTTCGATTTTCTGCAGGGCAAGGATTTGGCAGAAGGCTTAAATACAGCAACAGAGGCATTTGAAGAAGCAGCAAACACAAGCAAGAACTGCCACAATTACCACAACTATAATAGTTACGACTATGGCTTTGGCGCAGCCCTTTAATTGCAGCATTTCCCTGCCCATCTTCGCAGCCTTCCATTTGTGCCTGATTCATCGCCGGCAACTCCTCTGCTTGAAAACAAGACTTTGTTTCCCTCCTATATACTGCCGCCTTGCAGCTCCATGTATCTAAGCATTCTTTTAAGCATTCTTGCTCTGTTAAATCTCCCCCAATTTTTCTCATTGACGGCTCGGAAAAGTTTCAGAGCTGGGGGCTTTGAAGGGTGAGCGCCAAGAAATTATGGATGCACATCCGCTTCAGATGTCGTGGCTTCAAATCTGTGGCTTCAGATCCGCTTCAGATGTTGTGGCCTAGGTAACATCCGGTTGCGCCCAAGGTAGGAAGAAACCGGCTTCTGCTCAGCCATAGCCATAGCCAAGCTTCAGGTCCGACCAGGTAGGTCGAATGGGGGGAAACTGGCCAAAGGTGGGAGACTGGCAATTAATTCAGCCAATAGCACAATAATACCAGGATTGCAATCCCAGCCGTCCATCTGGGCCAAAATCTGTGCCATCCATCCCATTACTTCAACCAATAAGATTACACTACACGGATTACAATCTCGGCCGTCCATCTTGGCCAAAATCTAGGCCATTCATCTCGGCACTATGTATATTAATTTTTAACTTTAATTTTCAACATGTGATCACATGTTCCATTATTTTTTGCGGGGTATGGTTCGTTATGGGTCTTGCTATATTCAAGCCACATGGCCATGGCCAAAATGGCTTGGAAGCGCTGCATACACACCCCTTGCCTCGGAGCGTTACCATACAACCATCAATTCCAATGGATATGATTATTCAACCATCAATTCCAATGGATATGATTATTCAGCTTCTTGTCATAATCTCATCCATTGCTCTAGTTGGATGTTCCATTAGAGACAATGGATTTCGTACTAAAAATATCGGGGACAAAAGCATAAAAAATAACGAGTTCTCAGTAGAACATTAGTGGTGGCATAATGGTATCAACCCTTCTTCTTTTATATCTCCTCTTTGAAAGTTTGAACTTCACTAATTTGATTCCATTTTATATGCAGTCCAACGTATCCACCACCTCCTCCTCCAACATATGCACCACGTCCACCTCCAACATATCCATCACCTCCTCCAACATATCCACCACCTCCACTTCCAGCCACACCCCCTAGTCATGCCACCCTTGCCACCCAATCCCATTATTCCTCCTAGGCCAAACACTCTACCTCCACCTAAGTATGAAAATTCAAATCTCGGATACCCAACAATTCACCTCCACCTAATTATGAAATTCAATCTTAGCATACACCAACAATTCACCTCCACCTAATTATGACAATTCAACCTAGAACATCAAACCATTACCACCACCACCATAGCAAGATATATCGAGCTAATACTAAGGGAGATAAGTGAACTTTATCCAACTATATACTAAGATCAAATGAACCTATGAATACAAGGTAGTCATTCCAATATTTTCAACTAATCTTAAGGAGCCTAGGTGGCATGTTTGAGCCACCTTGGCACGCTTGAGCCTAGGTGGCATGTTGGAGCCACCTTGGCATGTTGGAGCCTAGGTGGCACGTTGGAGCCTAGGTGGCACGTTGGAGCCTAGGTGGCATGCTAGAGCTCACGAGGCATGTTGGAGCCTAGTTGGCATGTTGGAGCCCACATTGGCATGTTGAAGCCCGGTGGCATGTTGGAGCCTAGGTGGCATATTTGAGCCACCTTGGCATGCTTGATCCTAGGTGGCACGTTGGAGCCAACTTGGCATGTTGGAGCCACGTTGGCATGTAGGAGCCCACGTGGCATGTTGGGCCTAGGTGGCATGTTTGACCCATGGAGCCTACGTGGCATGTTGAAGCCATATGTGGTGGCATGTTGGAGCCTAGGTGGCATATTTGAGCCACCTTGGCATGCTTGAGCCTAGGTGGCACGTTGGAGCCAACTTGGCATGTTGGAGCTCACGTGGTGCGCTTTGAGCCCGGTGGCATGTTGGAGCCTAGGTGGCATGCTAGGTGGCATGTTGGAGCGTAGGTGGCATGTTGGAGCCTACGTGGCATGTTGGAGCCTAGGTGCCATGTTGGAGCCCACGTGGCATGTTGGAGCCTAGGTGGCACGTTGGAGCCTAGGTGGCGGACCCGTGAGGCCGGACATCACAAAGGTTACCGAGGCAGGCTTTCCTACTAGTGCTCCTCCGGGAGGGCAAATGCCAATGCCTCCCTTCCCGGAACCCGGTTTCCCTATCCGACCGTTGAATTCTCCATTCAAGTAACTTGCTTCGAGCAGGCTCAAAAAAATTCAAGATCTGTCTGGGAGAACATATCAAACCGCAAAGTGTCCTGCAGTCAACCGTGTAGAAACCCAAGCGTTTTGTCGTCCGGGCAGTACAAAGGCTCCGGAATGGAGATTTGACTTCGCCATGTCATCCGAAACAGCGAAATTACCCTAGAGACCAAGTTACACGGTCATTTTTTGCAGCAAAAGAAACACGAACCCTCTATATGGCAGTATCTAAGGCCAATTCACTACGAACATGCTGGACATGAGCTACTTTGGCGTCGGGGAGGCGAGGGGGTGGTCTTACGCCCACCTAAACTTGGTCTCGTGGTAATGTCGATGTTTGAGTCCATTGGCGAGTCGGATCACGCCCGGTGGGAAAGTTGCCCGTCCGTGGCCAAGGACCTTCCAGAGAGGACCTTTGGGACGAACTTCTTCTGGAAGGTTTTAGGGCTCCGTCTTCTGGCGTCAACGCCCTCCCACTACCTCATGACATTGTGCAAGATCTTGGTCCAATCTGACCAGGGTATGGCCTCCAAAATATAAACCCTGTGGATTGCTAGGTTATTGTAGGGTTTACGTTATGGAGGTCGAGTTTTATTCAGTTGCACTTGAGACATGGTCGAGAAGCTGCTGTTGAAAACCAGAAGCAATAGAAACTGACGAAATGGGGTTTGGATTTACCGAGGCAGGCTTTCCTACCAGTGCTCCTCCGGGAGGGCAAATGCCAATGCCTCCCTTCCCGGAACACGGTTTCCCTATCTGACCGTTGAATTCTGCATTCAAGTAACTTGCTTCGAGCAGGCTCAAAAAAATTCAAGATCTGTCCGGGAGAACATATCAAACCGCAAAGTGCCCTGCAGTCGACGGTGTAGAAAACCAAGTGTTTTGTCGTTCGGGCAGTACAAAGGCCCCGGAATGGAGATTTGACTTCGCCATGTCGTTAAAAAATGTGAAATTACCCTAGGGACCAAGTTACACGGTCATTTTTTGCAGCAAAAGAAACACGAACCCTCTACATGGCAGTATTCTGCACCCTCCGCTAAGGCCAATTCACTACGAACGTGTTGGACATGAGCTACTTTGGCGCGTCCGGGAGCAGGGGTGGTCTTCTGCCCACGAAACTTGGTCTCCAGGGTAATGTCGATGTTTCGAGTCCATTGGCAAAGTCAGATCACAGTTTCGGGGTGGGAGAGTTGCCCGTCCGTGGCCAGGGACCCTCCAGAGAGGACCTTTGGGTCGAACTTCTTCTGGAAGGTCTTAGGGCTCCGTCTTCTGGCGTCAACGCCCTCCCACTACCTCATGACATTGTGCAAAATCCTGGTCCAATTTGACCAGGGTATGGCCTCCAAAACGTAAACCATGTGCGTTGCTAGGGTATTGTAGGGTTTACGTTATGGAGGTCGAGTTTTATTCAGTTGCACTTGAGACATGGTCGAGAAGCTGCAGTTCAAAACTAGAAGCAATAAGCCCGGCGAAATGGGGTTTGGATTTACCGAGGCAGGCTTTCCTACCAGTGCTCCTCCGGGAGGGCAAATGCCAATGCCTCCCTTCCCGGAACACGGTTTCCCTATCCGACCGTTGAATTCTCCATTCAAGTAACTTGCTTCGAGCAGGCTCAAAAAAATTCAAGATCTGTCCAGGAGAACATATCAAACCGCAAAGTGTCCTGCAGTCGACGGTGTAGAAAACCAAGTGTTTTGTCGTTGGCGATTACAAAGGCCGGAATGGAGATTTGACTTAGCCATGTCGTCAAAGCAGTGACATGAAATTACCCTAGGGACCAAGTTTACGGTCATTTTTTTTGCAGCAAAAAACCACGAACCCTCTACATGGCGGTGATGCGCACCCTCGCTAAGGCCAATTCGTTGGAGGGCGCGTCAGGGAGGCGGGGGTGGACATGTTTGAGTCCATTGGCGGTGGGGTTCAGGGTGGGACTGCCTTCTAGAAGAAGTTCACCCAAAGGTCCCTCTCCGAGGGTCCCCCGCTGGGGTATTGACGGGCAACTCTCCCACCCCCGAACCGCGGATCCGACTTCTACCAACGGACTCGTAACATCGACATTACCCTAGAGACCAAGTTTCGCAAGGGGGCGTAAGACCACCCCTCGCCCCGGAAAGCCAAAAGTAGCTCATGTCCAACACGTCAGTGAATTGGCCGAAGCGGAGGGTGCACACGCTCGCCATGTAGAGGGTCCGTTTTTTTTGTCGCAAAACATGACCCGTAACTTGGTCCCTAGGGTAATTTCGCCGTTTCGGACGACATGGCTTAAGTCAAATCTCCATTCCCGGCCTTTGTACCGCCCGAACGACAAAACACTTGGGTTTCTACACCTGGCCGAGTAGACACTTTTGCGGTTTTATATGTTCTCCTGACAGATCTTGAATTTTTGAGCCCGCCGAAGCAAGTTACTTGAATGGAGAATTCAACGGCCGGATAGGGAAACCGAAGTTCCTCGAAGGGAGGCATTGGCATTTGCCCTCCCGGAGGAGCACCGTAGGAAAGCCCCGCCGGTAAATCCAAACCCCATTTCGCGGGTTTTATTGCTTCGGTTTTCAATCGCAGCCTTCTCGACCATGTCTCAAGTGCAACCAATAAAACTCGACCTCCATAACGTAAACCCCATTAACACCTATTACGCTTTTTGAGGCCAAAACGTGGTCGACTTATGCATAATGCAATATCATCCATAAGCATATTGAGAAATCCTCAAACGAAGTATCTAAAAAAGGAAGTTACAATGAGAAAGAATTAGATAGTTAGGCATTACCCACTAATCTAAATACGTAAGAAAGTTAGTGGATAAGACCGCAAAGAAGTTACTGCATTACGGTGAGGTCGAACTTTCCCCGATGGGACACGAGCAACTAATTTTTACCATCGCCTAGATAAATCACACTAAGTCTAGACCGAGAAAATAATTTCAGGATAAACAAATTAAGTAGTGCCAAATGGATAGTTAACTGCGTTTTCAAATAGGAATTGTCAATTCTATTGCATCCATACTCCTTAGGAAGCTTAGTCAACGATTTAAAGGATTTCTATGCAGAAGTATGACAAAGATATTCTGATGCAATTGTTTGGAATTGGGGAGCTGCCAAACTATAACGTCTAGCCACTAGTTTAGAGGATTACCATGCAGAGGAGCTCTGATACCTTCGTGCACATGACTCGGAAGCAAGGTTTTCCCGAGCAAGGTTTTCCCAAGTTTGTGTTTAGGTTTAAGGTGTTAGCTGTGGTATTTTGCTTGCTCCAACAATTACATCTCTAATTCTTAGTGCAAATCGTCTAAGTGCAATAAGTTATCTTGTTTTTCAAAGAACCATTGGATTCTTAGTGCAAATCGTCTAAGTGCAATAAGTTATCTTGTTTTTCAAAGAACCATTGGATTCTTAGTGCAAATCGTTAGAAAGAACCATTGGATAAGATAAATTAGATACAATTAAAACCATTGGATGACGTGGATAACTATTGGATCGTCTATAGCGAACCTTAGTACCAACTAGATATAGACATGGTTTAATGGTGTTCCACTAATGATATCCAAAATGGGGGGATAATGTTAGGATATTGCGTAGTCTTGCCATTTTATAATGCTTGGGGATTTGTTGCAATGGTCCTATTCCCCATAAACAATTACATCTCAAATTCTTAATGGTCTAAATTATACCAAGATGTAGGAACGGTTTAATGGTGTTCCACTAACGATATCCAAAATGGGGGAATAATGTTAGGATATTGCATGGTCTTGCCATTTTAATGCTTGGGGATTTGTTGCAATGGTCCTTTCCTCCATAAAGAAATACATCTCACAATTCTTAATGGTTTGTTATGCAAAAATGTAGGCGTGGTTTAATGGTCTTTCTCTAACAATATCCAAAATGTTAGGATATTGTTAGGATTTTGCGTGGTCCTATGACATTAATGCTTAGGGATTTGTTGCAATGGGTCCTGCACCCCCCCCTCAAGGAATACAAATCAAATTCTTGATGGTTTTGTTATGCAAAAATAGGCGTTAAGTAATTGAAGTAGTTGAAGTAACTTGTCTTACATGGAATACTAGTATAAGGACATGTGATCGCACGTGCATCACATGTAGCAAATCAAGTACTCTGTCCTACCACTATAAAGACCCGTGATATGGAAGGATAGGACATGTAGAGAATCAAGTATTCTTTCCTACTTCTATAAAGACATGTGACAATAGAAGTACTACACATGTCGTAATTCATGTATTCTTTCCTACAATGCCTTAGCAAATAAAGTACTCTGTCCTACTACTATAAAGACATGTGACATGGAAGCATACGACATGTAGAGAATCAAGTATTCTTTCCTACTTCTATAAAGACATGTGACAATAGAAGTATTACACATGTCGTAATTCATGTATTCTTTCCTACAATGCTTTAGTAAATAAAGTACTCTGTCCTACTTCTATAAAGACGTGTGAATGGAAGCATAGGACATGTAGAGAATCAAATATTCTTTCCTACATCTATAAAGACATGTGACAATAGAATTATTAGACATGTAGAAATTCAAGTATTCTTTCCTACAGTGGATTGTATTATAAAATGACATGTCACAATAGAGGAAACTACAAAACAACAGTGGATGTTTTAGTCCACTGAAAAAAGAACACCATTATCGAACAAAACCATACCTCCACAAATCCACATGTAGGATTCTTTGAAAACAGGACATGTAGACCTACCAAAACTGATGTTTTCCACAGTGGACCAAAAACCGGGGTGAGTGTGTATAGTTTATCAACCGACTTATTCCTTCTAAGATTTTTCCCTCGAAAACCCTTCTAGTGGAGGTTTTTTAATCCTGGACAATATTAGTCTGATGTGCTCTTTATTTGGGCCCCAGAGGCTTATTGATCTTCATGGACGATAAAAACCCATTCAATTCTTATGAAATCCATGGTGCAAGTTTTATTTTTCTTTGGAAGGACGCCAGACTTTATTAATAACACACCATCGTAATACATGAGTGTTGATCCTCATTAAGAGGATCTACTGATATAGATTGAGATGGAGTTGCACTAGAAGAAGGCGATGGTGCAGAAATAGCTAGAGAAGAAGGCACACGGGATGGTAATATTGGCGGATTAACTAGTGCAGAGGCAGATGAGGAAGAAGATGATACAACACGACATTTAAGTGAAGTGGCTGCTATGTGACATGGGATAGGAGCAGTTGGGGAGGTAGAGACAAAAGTATGCCTAGACCTGTAAGTAGCGAAAGCCTCAATATTGGGAAACATCTTGGCAAGCTCAGGTCCATTAAGCAGATGTAGTTTGTACTTGAAAAAAAGTGGGCCACTTTTGACCACTACTGACTGAAGAATAGAAACACAAGTAACACAAATTCGAGGACCATTAACAATAGAATGGGCAAGATGCATATCCAATTCATTGACAATAACAATCATAAAATTAGACACTTGCAGTTCTAGTGGAAAATTCGCTAAGGCAAGCCAACAAGGCATGCGCAATGCACCAGACTTACTTGGCAAGAATCCAGGAGAATAAACCTGTATAGAAGATAATGTCCCCAAAAGGGATCAACACCACGCTCCACAAGCCTGTCAACTAGAAGTGAAGAGTCAAACATGACCAAGAAGAAATTATTATCTTTATCCAAAACTTTTAGAGACGTATAATAAGGGAGACCTAGTCTCTGAAGGTGATGTTTTAGTCAGAATCCAACTCTCCTGAGATCCAAAAACTATCGAGTGAAATGGCAAGCAACTGCATGAGACACAAGGTTTTGAACACATTGCAAATGAGTATTATGATCAATTTCAATAACTGGTAGGCCAGTCTGTGTAAAAGCATTTGAACACTATTGTGCCTCATAGAATGCACCCTCAGGAGGCAATTGAACATCCATACGGTCATCTTATGCTTGTAACTCATTTAGATACGAGCTCAATTCTTTCTTGTAATTCTGTAACATAATATTCAATGCATCAGAAACACGAGCAGATTGCACATTGGATGTCAAATCACGTTTGATCCAATCGCTAAATTGTGTAGAAGGTGCTCTAGCCACAACATCAGAAGAACCCCAAGGAGAAGAAGAAGCGGACACATGCCCAGCAGAAGTAGACAAAAAAGAAACAAAAGCAACAATAGAAGTATTTACAGTGGTCTCTACTTGGGAAGTAGACAAAGGTGCAGATTTAGAAAGAGGGGGGGAGTGTTGCAAGCTTGTACTCATATTAATAAGAGAAGGGTCAAAAGCAAGAGGATTGAGGCGAGAATTATTGGGTAAACTAGGAAGCGGCAAAGGAGAATTCATATCATGTGCAAAAGAAGAAGGAGAAGCACCACCTACCACTTTCCCGTGATAATTGATTGTCATCCTTCCAAAAAAAAGGGGGGGGGAAGTAGAAGCACCATCTATCACTTTCTTGGCTAACGAACGTGTTCCGAAAGCTGACATGGCGAAGTTGATATATGGTCATGAGCTGACATGGCAAATGGCATCTTCCTTGTTGATATCATTCCATTAAAGTACATAATCTGAATCCCTTCTAATTTTATATACATTGTCTTACCAAGAAGTGACCCATGCAATTTCGTTTGTAAGACTCACCATGCAATCTTCTCTTTCGTCTAGTAAGTGGCCGCTGCTCAATTGTATTAACATGATCCTCTCCTTCTCCTCCTTTCTTATCCTTCTTTTTTCTTTGCAGTTCAATGTTTTTCTTAGCTAGGTGACTTGCCTCACTCACGCCATGTAGCTACTTAACTATATCAGCAGGAACCCCTGCCTTCTTTTCTTTCCTTTACTTCTTCTCTTCCCTTCACTTGGTTTTAAGTGCATGATTGTCATATGCATATGCTCAGTGTGCTGCTCAACTATGTGAGAGGTTGTATTAGAAGTGCTCCCACTCATGTTTCCCTTCTTTTTCTTTCTTTTATTCTTTCCTTTGCTGTGTTGTGGACTACTTGGCTTGGTTCTTCAGCTGTTCTTATAGCCTCACTATGATTTTTTGCTATGCTTTTAGTTGTATGACCAAGATCCTTTAGTTATTCAACACATTGTTCTTATAACCTCGCTAGGATCTTCCACTATGTACTCAGTAGTATGACCAAGCTCCTCTAGTTAACACTCAACACCTTGGTGCTCAGCAGGTTGACCATATCCATCCTTTTCCCCATTTGCTTTTCTTTCTTCTTGCCATGACTTCTGCCTCAGATGGATGATTTTCCTCACAGCTTCATACATATCATAATTGCACTTGTAGCTATATTTCAAATACCAATTAGCTCACCATTTCTTTTTCTCTTTTTCTCTTTTCTGTTAGGTTCCTGTGGACGTAAAAATTCATCTTATCTTTTCGTTGCGAAGACTTACAAAATATATTCATTAATTGTTCTCATTAGGCTAATTTTCCAGCTTCTGGCATTTCCTAAGCTCTATAAAATTTGTTGGGCAATGCACATTCATCCTCTTCTTAAGCAAACCTGCAATATAAAATAGGGCAGAAACACCCTGAGCTGTTTGAATTTCTTTTTTAACCCTTTTTTTCTACTCATTGCAAAATTAATGGACAAATCCTTCCGGATGAAAGAATGGTTGGGCGGATTTCATGCCTCAACCCCTTCCAACACATATGATATTTTTCACAAAATACCCATTGCTTGCCAAACACATATCATTGGAAAACCTGGGACAATGGATGAATATATTTCTTAATGCAAATGACAGACCAAATGCGACAAAAGTTAACAAGAACAAGGGTCCTTGAACGGTGAATGGGTCCAGGGTTGGAAATTGAAGGTTGCAGGCAAAAGATCATTTACTATGCAAAAGATCAAGTATACATTTCACATAGCCTTGCACAATGCAAGTAAAAAAAGAAGGGGGGAGGGGGAGGGGGGATAATAAAAAGTCATTTTTTGCTAAGATGTATTATAACCAATACATGTGCTCATGTAATATGACCACCATGTTTTTGAATTATTTTCATATGTATATGCATGTGCTTGACCATTACATATTTGCACTCTCGTGATACAGGACTCTTAGAACCTCATAGTTTTTGTCCCTCATTAGATCAATGTTTTGTCTCTCTCTGTTGTAGTAACATGCGCCGATTTGTAGGATTTTTTAATACAATAATAATCAACACTGCTTTTATTCATTATGTTATGCAACATGGAGGAGCATCATAAAATGAACTTATGTATTGGCAATCTGTGACATTGTTGGTACGTAGTCTTCTCGATGTACCAGGGATACATGTTGTGTATCCCTGGTACACCTAGAGTTGTAATTGCCAGCCTCATGTGACAAATGTACGTAGTCTTATCTATTTATTTTCTTTCAAGGCTTGCACAATAGAGCATTGCATGCTAACAATTCTAAGGTACAGTGCACAGGCAACATTATATTTATTCTCCTTAAACTAAAAAGCCCATTTAATGTTTTCCATGCATTGATTTCATTAATAATATTGCAAAGTGTAAGTACTACGATTGTGATCATAGAGATATCTATATGAAACAATGCTGAACAAGATATAACAACTCTTTGAAAATGATATTAAATTAAAAGCAACAATCCCATTCGATAACGAATTACTTGGTGGCCTTATCTAGAATACCCACCCCATTTGTTGAATGAAACTTATAAATGTTGCTAAAAGATCCTTCAAACTACTTGGTACTTGTCTACCATGGCTACATTGACTTAAGGTGTAATAAGTCTCTAATACAAAGCGTACCTAGGGGCAAACTGTCATTCATGTAGGTGAAGGGCATATTTTGAGTATATGCTCAGATATACCCGATGTCCCTTGTGACTGGCCTAAACCTGCAACCTCTTTCAAACAATATGTTTTCTAGGCCTCTCCTTCTTCCTGTCCACTTCTACAGTTGCGAACTATGTCTGCATTATCTACATGATTCAAAAAAAAAACAAGGTGCTGCGCACGGAGGGTTGCCCTCCATGGCCGGAGGGTGAAGTGGGTTAAATCGTACTTGAAAGTCGTGTTTTTACAATCAATCAAAGTTGCTATTTTAAGATATTGACATTTTGCGAAGGTGATGGTAGCCATTTGCATTACTAACTCCTCCTTAGATGTTGAGCTCCTCTTGGACTAGGATCTAGCTGGACACATGGACTCTGAGGTTTCAGTGTAAAAACATATTGTTGCTAGGTTACTAGTAATTATAATAACAATGTTGTCAGGGTTATTTATTGTGTGGAGGAAGTATTTACAAGCTTTTCTTGAAAGAAAACTGTGGTGTTGCAAATCTTAATTTCCAAGCTTGGCATGTAGTTGTTGGAGGGTTTTTCTATAACAATGCTTCAAACTGCAATGTAGGTGCCCATGAGCATCATGAAATAGAATATATGAACCTGATGCATATGCTCAGAATTCAGCCAGGTTATAGTGTTGCAGGGGCATATGGAGCAATGAATGAGGGAGCTGCCTGCGGTTATAGTGAACATGCAAGTGGACTTGGAGCGGGCAGCTATGGAGCAACATCAAAAGCCAGAGGTGCTGCAGGAGTATATAGAGCGATGAATGAGGGAGCTGCCAGCAATTACGGTGAAAATGCAAGGTATGGAGTAGCACCATCTAGATATAATAGTAGTTATATTGGTGCTCATCGTGGTGCATATGGAAGTGGACTTGGAGCAGGCAACTATGGAGCAACATCAAAAGCCAGAAGTGCTTGGAGTGCTAACTGTAGTGCAGGTGGGTACCCAAGCGGTGACGGTGCTGGTAGGTAACTATGGTGCAACATTGTGGGGATCAGGTGCAACAACTAGGTAGAATACTGCCAGTATACCAGAGTATAGTAGCTATGCCGATGGGCAGACTGGTTGCAGCTATGCATCTAATCCAAGGGATAATTAGGGAAGCGATTAGTATGGAGCATTAGGTGGGGCTACAGGTGCTGGAGGTTATGCCGGTACTTTTGCAAATGGTTATGAAAGTACAAGATACTCTGATAGCACTTGGAGGTCTTGCAGTTTTCTAAAAATTATAGAGGTAATGTTGTTGCTAGAGCTAGACTTGGAAAAACTCCATTTGGAGGTAGCTATATTGCAAGTGTTGGAATCTGCTGGATGAGATGGTTTGGAGAAGGAGAAATAGAGTTAGTTTTAAATTGGCTGAGGGGGAGTGCTTCATAAAGTCTTCTCAAAAGAATCTGTTCAAGATTAAGATGCCAGGCAGGGATAGAAGAGGAGTTGTTTTTGAATTGGCTAAGGGGAGCGCATCATAAAGTCTTTCCCAAACATTCGTGTCGGTAGATGTAGAAAGTGTTTTTTTTCTTGTGTTATACCAGTTGGCTGCACACCTTCATATTGCATTTTTAAGAAACAATCTAGAGCAACAAGACAGTTATCATGCTGAGAATATCCAGCTATTACAGCATTCCAACACACCACATTTGGCTCGATGCCTTCTTGTTGCATCTCCATGAAACAAATTGAAGAAAGTAAAATTTCACCATGTTGGACATACCCAGATATCATTGCACCCCATGATACCACATTTCGAAATGGCAGACTGCTAAAGACTCGAGCTGCTTCATCCAGACTTCCACATTTGCATACATATCAATTAAGGTACTCCCTATGAACACATATTTATGAAAACCACCTCTAATTACCCAATTGTGCACTAGTCTGCCATGGCTTACCTCCCCAATATAGGCACATGCTTTTAGGATGCTACATTCGGATTTGACAAGTTTTCAAACACATATGGATCAACGTGTTACTTGGAACAATGTCTGATTGAAGCCCACGTTCATTAATCTGGTGATGGATAAATATTTCCTGCAGAAGCTTAGATGTCATCGAACATGCTTTGAGGACTGCAACATAGATATACCTATCGCTTTCCATACCTGAAGATTGCATTTTGTGGTACAATTCAATAGCTTCATCTCCTCGATCAAGGTTAGCATTGGCTGAAATAATTGCGGCCCATGTAAATGCATTTGGTTCTACAATTTTATTGAAGCTTTTATTTGCTTCAAATAAAAGCTGACAGTGTGCAAACAACCGAATGAGATGGTCGCCTAAGGCAGTGATTGATTCAAACCCATTGTTTGCTAGGAGATATAATTACCTCAAGCTTCGATGCTAATCGTAAAACGTGAACAATCACAATGGTAATTCCTTTCGATGGGTTCCATGCTTACTGACCACCCAACAACGAGCTTGGCCCAACAATCAACCACTCCTTGAGCACCATATATGCCATGTCCTATACATATTGTTATTTCTAGCCAAAATCTGCTGCTACAGCCGGTTCATGACAATCTGTTGCTACAGCTGCTTCATGCATTGCAGTAGCAAAGGGCACAGCATATTGGTTTGGCATTAGAGGCAATCGACAGACATTGCCCTAAAGAATGGGCCAAGGCGTTTCTTGCAAAAACCTGAGATGCATCATGTCGCGTCATTTGAACATGCGCCAAGCTTTTTAGCCCGCGGAATAACTGCAATAACAAGCTGTACCTACAAAACAAACGAAGAGTTCGCTTCCTCGTTACCCATTATTTTCCATAAGAATTCCAAGTACATTGATATGGCAGCTCTACATATTCATAAATATAATATAATGCAGATTTTGATGCAATTTTGCCTATTGCCAGAATGTCTCTCAAGGCGATGCCATACCATGAACAAAAATAAAGTAAATATCCTCAAGGACCACGCATGGCTCATCATGGGCAAACTCCCACTTATCTCTAGTATGACTACACTCCTAAATATACAATCAAATAAGACTTAGTTTTTCTTGTCAGTAGTTTCATCGCCATCTGCAGCAACATACTCCTTCTTGCTCCTTTCTAACCTTGTTAGAAAGTAAAGAACACCAAAAATCAGGCTGTAGATTCCATACCTTCCAACTTGTTCGAGGCATCTTTCTTGCCATGATTTTGTGAAATGCAGCAACATAATAGTGGAGGCCAAACAGTAGCACAATGATCCACTGGAGTACTGCGCGGAATCTTGAGGCCAAACAGTAGCACAATGACGCCACAAGATCAATTGATTGTATAACAAGATAGAAAATATAGCCAAAAGCTTGCAGCAGTTGCAGAAATGTACAACTGGACTGGAAGGGGAGATCTTATAGAAAAATGCTATGATGTCAAAGCCAATGAGCAGGGATGCCAATACAAGCATGGCGAAGTATACAGTCAGATATAGGTTGATAATCACAAGAATTTTCTGTATAGAAAGCATTGCTCTGATATTTTCAAACAAATAAAGAACCAACATGAGTGGCATTAAGAGAAGTCCATATGAAATCACGGAAGCTACTAAAGGAGCAAGCTGTTCCCCAAGCAGAGGCAAAATGCCTCTCGTAATGTGCTGGTTGGCAAATGCCAAGTAATCTTTGGATTTGTTTGATATCCTTTCAATCTCAGGACGCAACTGTTCTGCAACTTGATTGTCTGGCTCCCTCCAGGTCTCTCTGTTTCTCATGACTTTGCAAAAGGCAGTATACTTCATCCCTAGTCATACATTTTTCATGGTGTACAATAATTTTAGCACCAAGGGTGTCACCAAGCTGGTGAGTTTCAGACAATGTACCAATCGCCCCATATGTAATCTGGAATCATATTGCTGCATTGTTGCCACAGGATTCTGGTCCACAGATTGAGGTAGTCATATGGGGTTGCCATCAGGATATCCAGCCAGGGCGGTTTGTGTCTTCTGTGTATAAATTGCTTGTGCATTCTGAAATCCTGCCTCCATCTAATAGATGGCATCTTCAGGTCCCTCAGCCACAATGGAAAAGTGTTTGGATATGGGTATGGGATAAGCTGCTTCACCCCAAAGTAGTAGTTTTGTGGTGGCAAGTGATCCATAGATGCCTCAGAGTCAACAGGTTAGTCCATAAAATGGATAATCGGATTTGAGCTCGCCCTTTATGCCAACAAAGGGTTGAGAGTATTGAGCATTTTTTTTTCTTGTGTGAGAGGCTTGGCGGGCATGGTCTTGGTTGTTGACCCTTTTTGGCACGTCTCGATCTAGCCCGGCAAATCTTGCTTGCTATCTATCCCGATGCTTGGCCCAAACAACGGAAACGAGCTTTTCATCTCGCATGTGGTGGCTTTTATGGTCAATCGGAAGAGAAGGAGGTTGTTTATCTTTAAGGGCATAGATACTGCAGATGAGGTTGTTCTTCAGTGGGCGCAAGATAAAATTGTTATGGCTTACAATTGTCCTTCTCTTGATCAAGAGAAGAAAGTACTGATCTGGCATACTTACCTTCAGATTCATTCTTTTGCATAGGCAGGTGGTTGTGCTCAGTTGGATCGGTTTGTCCACTGGGGTTATAATCCTGTCTTTGCATTTATGTTGCTCTGGTTTCTAGTTGGTGAATAAAGCTTGACGTCCTTCAAAAAAAAAAAAAAAAAAAAAAAAAGGACCATGCATTTACTTATTGTTATGTTTATTGCCAGAAGAAAAAATTACGTACCTCTTTTCATTTTCACCTCTTTCACAACACTGATACTCACATATGGCCTGGCATTTGAAATGCTTTGGTTAGGTGTTCCAAATAAATGCATAAAGGTAAGAGTTCGCACCGTAGAAGGACTTTCCATTGAATGTGAGAAAAAAACCAAAACGGTAGACATGGCAGATGAAGGAGTCAGAATCCTTAGCGTGCCTTGATTTAGCCATTCTCTCGTGTAATGGCATGCATCGAACATGGCCTGCGAAGCAGATCCATTGTTGTCTCGACAGATTTCATATGCTCATTCATGTACCAATTGTTAGAAATTCTTCATTATGCTTACGAACAGAAAGGCAAGGAAGGCTCCCAACTCACTGCCTCCGTTTGAATACATATAGCTTTAAGGCAAAATCGATGGCATAATCTGTACCATCCCATCCAGGCCTAGTTACCAGATTTGTATGTGTTTGATCCTAAAACTGCCGCAGAATCCCCATAGAAAAGCGCCTGCGAAGGAATGGGCTGGATGACCGAGCACTTACAGGCACCAGCCAGTTTTTAGCAGTCACCAGTATATGCTAGGCATATGCCGACATATACCTGGATATGCCCACATACCCACATAAACGAGGGTTTGCCCCCCTAGGGGCAACCCAAAAAAAATGCTTTCGTATTTTATGTATATCTTTCCATGATCTTGTGTTTCTTGTTTTTCTTGGGAAGCTTCGAGAGCGTAGAGGAGTTCCTAATCAAAACACGTGTCCTCTCGCCACAGTTCTAAGAAAGATGACGAGGAAAACATAAGCCCAAAAAACAAAAAGGGGGGTGTTGCGCACAGGGGTTGTCCTCTGGTGACCTAAGAACGTGTTTTCATGTCGCTTGATTGGCCATTTTGTGTTGGGTCTTTTCTGTTTAATATTGAGCTGTTTGAATGATATGAACACAAGATTCTGTTTTCTTAACCTATTCTATTCTATTCTATTCTTAACCCAGAAGTTTTGAGATTTATTTTTTTGAATTCTACATGTTCCTAACCGTTTCATTGGGCTCAATGGTTTAATGTTAGGGGTACTCAAGCCATACACATGGCAAGGACAAACAAACAGTGGATTGGCCTTGCTCCAGTCCATCTAGATCCAAACACACAAAAGCTCTACTGCTATATTGCTACCATAACTGCTCTCTAATTGTCTACCATGGCTATTGTAACATCAAAAGCAAAACATAGAAGCATTTTGGACATATTTATTTTCTAACCTTCTCTGTTTTCGCTCCTCTATATTGGGAATACAAGAGAAGCAATAGAGTGTAGTGGAAAAATAGATGCCAGTGCTAGAGACATAGACACCGTGCAAAATAAAATATACAAGCCATCCCAACAGCCAAATAGTTTGCTACTGCACTTATGCCTTCCCTGCTAAATCCCCTCTTTGCTAAAACCCATGCTTTGCACCCTACTCTTTTGGCTTCGAGCTTTAACCTCTGCTTCTACAGAAAGAGGACTATGAATTTATAAATAAGGTCTAGATTCAAATAAAAAACGTGCCCTGCATTTTAGAGAGGTAGTTATACGCAAAAAAAACATATGCTTTGCTTCCCAGATGAGATTTACGTTTAAAAGACTTTCAACATAAAGAAATTGCCCGCTAATCGTCATGTTCACAATGATGCCTTTTGAACTCCTGGACCACATCGATAGAAAAATCTCAAATATAGAGTTGATGTCCACATTGTTTCTTTTCTAAGCTACTGGAATTGGCTGGAAGCAAAAGCTTTGGGTTCAAGCTTTTTCATTTGAATGGCATAGTGACACAGGCCCAAAAACGACGAATCAACAAATTTTTGGGTGTAATCTGAAGCAAAAGTTTTCCTTATCAAAATGCATCTGCATAAGCTCTTGATCAGCTAGAAATAGGGGAATGTTATTTATTCAAATTATGTACAATTGTGCCTTTTAAACTTCTATTTGTGATTAAAACTTTTTTTTTTCCAAACCAAAAAATTTCAAAAAATCATTTGCAAATATAATAACCCAAATATGATAATCCCTCTCCGCATTCGCATATCAAAAGAGCCCTTTCAATACATGCATAATTTTTTTCTCCTCCTGCCAACCTCCCCCTCACGACTTTAAATAGAGTGCAATACACACAATCTATACTCATATATGCCATATATGTATGTTTCCATAAAAAATAAACCACATAAAGTTCAACCAGTGTAGTTGTATGGCTTGTATAATGTGAACCCCCATTGAGTTGCAGTTGCTGCAACTAGAAGGCCGCACCACTCGTGGTTGTGACTGCCTCGCTGCAGAAACATACCTAAGTTATGGCTTATAAGGTTTGGAATATCTGGTTATGTGTTTTATCTTGTTTCTGGAATCAGACCTCCTCATACCTTTCCAACAAGTATATCCACATATCTGCCGCTGTTTTATTCTGAATTTCGAGCATGAGGTCTCCACTAAGTTTGGCCATGATGATGGCTCTTGTCCTTTCTCCTCTCTCTTCTTCTGCTGTAGAATCAGCTTCTTCACTACCAGATTCCTTTTTCACCATGATTTTCAGTGCTACCGGAGTACCGGGCTCTTTGCCCTTTCCCTTAACCTTCTTCCTTGAAACTGCCGTGTCTACAATATCCCAGAGCTTATCCACCTTTAAAGCTTGCATAATTTTAGCCTTCCACAGCTGGAATCAATTTCTCCATCAAATATCTCGGTGCTATTCAGGTAGGTTAATGCAAGTCTGCTTGCCATCTTCTCGATTTACCTTTCAATCCGATAGCCCAAGCTTCTGTTGCAGCAATATCAAATTGCCTCCACGACCTTTCCTAATGCAGCAATCAGTTCTGCCTTGATGCCAATCCGCGTCCTCCTTGTCTTCGGCAGTCTGCAATCGTTCCTTCACCTTCTGCACTACTCAGATCGCTACCCAACCTTTTTCTGGCTCGTGCTTTTTATCTTCTGTATAGTCGGTTTGGGGATCTCACCTTCAATCTGGACAGATAAACCAAAAACATATGATGGTTTTATCTATTCCCGATTTGGGTTGGACTTCAATGGAAACCTCCCCAACCTTCCATGGAAACCTCCCCAACTTTCCCTGGAAACCTTCCCCATTTTAAACCTCCCTGCTTTCCATGGAAACCTCCCCAACTTTCCTTGTACGACCTGGGGAGGTTTCCATATTAGAAAACAGGGGAGGTTTCCATGGAAACCTCCCCAACTTTCTGGGAATGACCTAGGGAGGTTTCCAATTAAGAAAACTGAGGATGTTTCCACGGAAAGGTAGGGAGGTTTCCATCAAAAAATAAACGAAGCCCCTCCTAAATTTGCACGAAGACCAAGATTTGCCCTCCCGTGCGTCTTAATGAGGAGGCACCATCCCTCGGTGGTTGCGAAAATTAATTACTATTTTTTTTTATAAATACTTTATGGAAACCTCCCCAACTTTCCAAAGGAACTAGGGGAGGTTTCCATAAAATGTCTATAAAAGCTCACATATAAAAGCTCACAAGTTTATCCTCATAGAGAGCTATTTCTTCAAGTGAATCGTCCTTATGAGTTATTTCTTCATCCATGATTCATCTATTCGTTGTGAGTTCCATATATGCAGATGAACAGGCTGAGCTTTTGCTTACAGTTGTGCTCCAATTGCACACCCTGCAATCCAGAAAGGAGACAAAGTGCAGGATATCTTTCGGAAATTCAGAATTCTGTTCCATGACCTGGAAGGAGCTGGTGCGGCATACTCAGAGCAAGCCAAGGTAAATGCTATCACAAGAGCATTTCAGAATTCTTTTAAGGATGTTGCTAGATTAACGAAGCGCACAGCCAAGACGCTAGATGAGGCCATTGAGGCCATAAGAACTGAATTAGAACAAGAGTTGGTAGCAGAACAAATTCAAAGGGTGCAACAATTTGAGCAGCAGCATGAAGAAGAGCAACCTGTTGCCTTGTACACAGGAGAAAGGGGACATGGTCGTGGAAGAGGCCGAGGAAGAGAGAGCAGACAATGTTATGGATGTGAAGAATATGGCTACATAAAAGTGGAATGCCCCAATAGAGGGAAGCGGAGCCGAGGACGCGGATGCGGATCATGGGGGAGAGCACGAGCTTCCTGGGTGTGAGCGAAGAAGCTGACAGTAAGACACAACCAAAATCGATCGTTGGAGCATTAACGGATCAAGAAGTAAGTAAAATCAATTCTTGGTTTGAACAAATTAGAGAACACCAAGTTGCTCTTAAAGTTTATTTTTGGGATCGATTTAAGTTATCATAACTATTGATTTAGGATTGTAGTTCACTATGATTTTCGACAATCGATCGATATATTCAAAAGGATTATATTAGATGCAATCTTTTGCAGGATCGATTTAAGTATCCAAGCTATTGACTTAGGGTTTTAATCTGTTAGGATCTTTTGAAAGGTTGATTTCAATCTTGATTATTGATTAAAAAAGACATTAAGTTGTTATAAGATACTTTTGCAAGAAGGCTAAATTATTTGATATTTCATCATGTTGCTAGCCTTGCACCTTGGTCTGCCCACAGCTCTCCGGGGAGACTAAGCAGAAAGCGAGGCCATGAGTGCTAGTCACTCGACACTAGCGAGAGAGTACTGATGAAGCTCGCTAGTGAGGACTTGACATTGGTCATGTCAAGTTGCACCTAAATGAAGGTCGCCTCATGAGCTAGAGACCAGTAGCTCAGGGATGCCACAACATGCTATTTTGGGTTTTGGTTCGATACGTAGGTTCTGCACCCGTGGATCCTAAGGCATTTGTGTTATGTAATTAAGTATTAATCGGTGTCGGGCGAAGGACCGTCACAGCTCTGATACCACTGTGACGCTCCCCGAATCCATATGATGCTTCCATCGTATAAATACGGGAAATTCCCCTCCCATGGCGAATCCATCACCACGGAAAGGCCCTCCGTCTAACTCGGGCCACTTGTGATGGCCAAGTGTTCGGGTGAAGGACACGGAGGTGTCATTCGTCCCACGCCTTCTATGGGAATCCTATATGGCGGAAGCATACATACATGTTAGCACCTGGCAATAATACAAATAAATAATATACCACCACGAAGAATGGCCCATCATCATTAATACAAATAACAATAGAATAGCAACGTAACAAAGGAAGATGGATGGACGTATAATGATAGTTCTCTTTCTGTTCCTCCCATGTTGTATGGGGAAAAGGGGGGTAGAGACCTAAAGGCCATCTAGAAGTCCACCTCTAAATAAAATATTCTGCAGCATGGTATAAGCAACAGAGGATGGTCCCATGAATCAAGACCTTCTGATGCGGCCATGCCAAAACTGTAACCTAACAAATCAAGAAACCAAATTATGAGCATGTTTAGATTTTCTTTCTGTATTAGAGTTGCAACACGATAGACGTTTGGGAGAACTAGATGGAATGGAGCTTTCTTATTATTGAATTGGAACAATAAGAGAATTCAATTGCTTCCTTATTGCCAGCTTGAATCTATTAGATAAATTCAAGCCTTTTTATATCAGATTGGGACCACGTTGTTGAAGCCATCCCACAAGGCCACTGCTATTGTCACCATATCATGCCACTAAGCAAAGCACGGCCTAATGTGCTTAGAATATAATTTTGCCTACCCTAACGCCATCCTTTTGCATTTTCTGAAAACAATCTAAGACAAGAAAATGTTTGCCATGTTCTGCACACCCTGAAATCATGACCCCAACATACCACATTCAGAGTTTGTACACCTTCCAAGACATCATGCGATTCTTCTAAGCTTCTGCATTTTGCTTACATAGTAGTAATAACATCAAACTCAATTCCACTTCCAAGAACCCAATGATGGATTTCCCTTCATTCTTGGAGAGCACCTGTCATGCTACATCCTTCAAGAACAACAAGATAAACCATCTCTGATGCCTGAAAGTTGTATTTTGCTATGTAGAAGGGCATCTGCACCACTCCCAAGTTTAGCATGGATTCCACGGATCACTCATTTATACGCATGTGCTATAGCCCCTAAAAAGGTCCTAGAATATCTAGCATGCAAATGTATGGTTACATAGGAAGAGACTGTTCAAGGAAAAATGTGCTACACATATACTTCTTCATGTCAGACAACAAGTAACCTTCACGAGTAGTTTTAGGGCACCTGAAAATTATATTAAATTAAATTTGTTAACCTTGCAATGAAGTGGAAGCCAGTGATTCCCCCTGCGACCGTGTACTCATCCAGACGTTGATGGAAAGGAGGAACAAAAACCTCGTTCCTTTCCCTCGACATTTTAGTTTCTTGTTATTTCGACATGACTCCCCCATTTTCCTCAAAGTTTTGGGATTTGAAGAAAATATCCTCGAGCAAAAAATCCCACTACATTTTCAACTACTTTTTTAGTTAGAAATTAAATTTTTTGAGACACTATGTTGTGCTTGCGCCAGCTCATATGCCAAATTCTAGCCCTACCCTTGGGGATCAAGGGGGCAGTTTGAGATCCGACTGGAAAAGGGTTTAGGGCTTTTGTGGTGTTGAAATGCTAAAAGTTTTATAGCTTTCGTGCTATGCAAATTCGATGGCTTTCGTTTCGTGCTGCAGATTATAATGCACTGGAAAATACCCGTGGCACGATGGGCGATAAATTGTGCTTCAGCCAACGCCAGATGCAGAAATCCTCGGTTTCCCTCGTTACCAAGAGCATTGCCAGACTTGCACGAACCATCGAAGGAGACTAATAAGCATGCAGAGGTAAAACATGATTTTTTTTCGGAGGATGTCTTAGCTTCTAGTAGATTGTTTTTCAGGGATTTCGGTTTGGATGAAAGGGAATTTCAAGTGTTGGTAAAAGCAGTACCTGAAATCCTCAAGCCAGGTTTGAAAGATGATTTAACTCCCCTTGTATGCAAGCTAAATCGATGCAATGTGAGACAGAAAGGCCTAAAATATCTTGTAAGGCGTCATGGAAAGCTTCTTGCTGTGTGGCACAAGTCTAGATTGCAGGAGAATATTGATTATCTTTACAGCATTGGGCTTAATGAAGAACAAATCGGAAAAACTGTACGACACTGGCCTGCTATATTGGTCCAGAAAGTGGAGGAGCTAATGCTAGGAGTTACATTTCTTAAAGAAATAGGCATAAGCCAAGAGAATATCAGTTATGTTGTTTGCATGTATCCATGCGTTCTTCACTACAATATTGATGGCGTATTGCGGCCAAAGGTCAATTATTTTCAAACACTTGGATTGGAAAGATGCGACATTGCCAAAATGATAGAATGTTTTCCAATTCTTCTTGGGCATAGCGTCGAATTGAATATCAAACCAGCAGTGGCAATTCTGAAAAAAGCGGGGTTGGAGGGAACTGTCCTTGCAAAGTTTATAAGTAGCTTCCCATATATTTTTGGAATGAATAATAACAAGGTAAAAGAAATTTTATCTGTTCTGAAAGGTTTCCATGACAATCCAGTATCGCTCGCGAAAGCTTTGTGCTGGGGATGTGAGCATGGGGTAGATGCTTTGAAACATAAGTTCCAATTTTTGGAGAATCAGGGTCTTTCTGCAGCTGATGTGGAAAGCATAATCAAGGCAGAGCCTCATGTACTCAGGGTTGAAAATAACGTCTTGCAAATGAAGATAGAGTTCGCACTGAATATTATTGGATGTTCTGTTAATGAACTCGTCAATAATCCATCTTATTTTAATAGAAATGTTATGGAAAGGGTGAAGATAAGATTCAGATGGCTTTACTTTCTAAAGACAAAGGAAGTTTATAAGCGTAAAATACGCCTTTGGAACTTGGTAAACCTTCGGGAGCATCTTTTCCTAAAATATTATGTGAAACCATATCCTCAATGGGAACATGGCTACGAGTCATCCAAGCCAGGAAGATTACAACCAGATGTTAAAAATGCAGGACTAAAAGGTGGAATGCAGGTTTCTTAAGAACTTGAGATGTATCTGTTAAGTTAAAGATGGAGACCAGAAGAATATGTTCTAGCTGATTCTGATATCATGCCTTGGCAGAGGAAAACAAGCCATCCTATCTTAGATCAGTTCTGAGGATCAAGTGCAACATTTCTCACTCGCACTCTAAAATGTGTGTTGGGACAGAACAAAATGCAGTTCCAAGGCCTTGAGTGAAACAGACTTTACCTTTTCAGACAATGTTAGGATAAGAACATCAAAGTTACCTAATTCCAGGCAGTAATAGAACCTATCTTTGGCAGGATAAGAACGTCAAGGTAAGTGGATCACCGTTCTTGCATCTTCTTGAATCATTCTTGTCAAGAATGACAAATCGCCCCTCCAAAACCTAGTTCCAGGCAGTAATAGAATCTATCCTTTTGTAATGGGCTTACGCCGGGTAGTCATACCTACGATGTGGCTTCTTAGTGGTATTGTAACGTCACATATTCTAGGTTCGGTGCACAAGTGCTGCCCAATTGTTGCATTTTCTTGCCCTTTGAGAGCCTATAATTCCAGGATAGTGGTTTTGCACTTTTTTGAAGATCTTTTGTCAACTCTTAGGGTGCTTTCCCATGGACGGCCGGACCTGGATGAGGTCAGGCCCAGGTCCAAAAGTATTTTCTGAATGAGGTTCTTAACCTTAGCCACTCCGGTTCTGGGCTCATGGGAACATCGGAAAAGCAGACCAGACCTTCAGGAAACCTGGAGGTTTTCTGCCCATCGGAAAGCACCCTTAGGATCTAACTGGGTTCAGTGTACGTAATGAAAAGTGTACGTAATGAAAAGTGAAGGCATTACGATAGAACATGATATGTTTATTATCCAGTTTTCTTGTTGTTAACAGTAAACTCACTTTAAGTGAAATAAGAAAGAAATAAGCAATATACTGATCAACATGGTTTCTTCTCTCCCTCCCTCCCTTCCTCCCTCCCATTTGAACCTCCCTCCCTCCCGTTTGAACCTCAAATTGGATGTCTAATTATATATGGTGGGTGTCATAGTTTCCTTGGCATTGGAAAGGGAAATAGGTGCATGCTCCCTTACAAAAATCTAAAAAATGTTTCTACTACCGAAAAAAGAATTACAAAGTCTAGTCGTTAGATGTTTAGATATGCCTAAAATATGCTTCAAGCTGTCAAAACTAACCCTCAATTCAATTTTATTCTAACGAATTGTCCCTTGATCAGGAGCAATAAAAAGGTGTTGAATTGATGTTTAAGAAAGCAACAAGGAATATACTATATTCGTATAAAGAATAAATAACGTAACTAGATTGGTATCCCTGCCTCATTTAACAGTTAAGTTAGTTCTTAACTGAGTTACGTATACCTTCTAGGTCACTTAACTTCTAGTTTAAAATGGGGGGTTCAGTTAAACTTTTAACTCAACTTAACTTAACTATTATCAGTATGAAAGTGGTCTGGTTAAGTTAACCATAGGTAAAATTTAACCAAATTCTATAACTAGTAGTAACTTAAGTGCTAGTGTGAAAGCAAGTTTCCGTTATTTGTCCTATTTAACCTATCCTAATCACTGGTAAGAATTGACCCATATTCTTGAAGGCAATATGCTATGTATAATTTGCGCTAAAGGTATACTCTAAAGGTGGGATTTTAAAACTGTCGAAGGTGGCAAGGCTGTATTCGTGTAGGTCTCAAGGTGGGATTTTCAGAACTGGGCAATTTGTTCGAAGAGTATGCTCTTCGAGAGAAAAAAAAAAAAAACGAGTCTGGATACGTACATTCTTACTCATACAATACGGGAGAAATCCTACAACTACTTCGATGGCAAAATTGAACAAAATCAATTATAAGAACATTGCTTCACTTTGGTGGCGTATAAGTGCTATTATTTCCTTTCTTCCATTTCTTTGTGTCACCCTAGGGCTTAAGCTGCAAGAGGCGGCAAGCAAAGTTTTGAGCAGCATCGACCATGGCGTTGCGTGTGCTCAATCCTAACGCAGAGGTTCTTAATAAATCGGCAGCCCTGTACATGAATATCAATGCTGCCAGGGGTCTCCAGGATGTTTTACGCTCTAATCTGGGACCCAAGGGGACCATCAAAATGTAGGTCAAATCTCCACTCTTTTATTACTAGTTCCATTTCATCTTTATAGCTCAAGGAAGATGTAAACTTCATCGATACTAATGCTGTCGATATGTTTTGTGAAAGATCCTCCATTTCCTGTTTATAAGGATCATCTATTTTGCAGTATGAATCTGTTATAGTGCCATCTAGCCCCTCAAGTAGCAACACTTCTGTACAGCCGCTTTTTTATTTTTTTGAATGAAAATACCATCAATCATCCTGCTGAGTGTCTTAAAACTTTTGCCGGACTTTGGAAAATGCCATTAGAACAATTGCATATTCTTGTACTGTGAGCCTAACTTGGCTTTTCTTATACATTTTCATGTGCAGGCTCGTTGGGGGTGCAGGTGATATCAAGTTAACAAAAGATGGAAACACACTTCTTAAAGAGATGGTAAATCAACCTCCGTTTGTTTTGCTTATACACATTTTTGAAAAGGAATATTCATTATTGGCTTCATTTGGTATAGCAAATTCAAAGCCCAACTGCCATCATGATTGCTCGAACAGCAGTTGCACAAGATGACATCAGTGGTGATGGAACAACAACTACAGTTCTTCTCATTGGGGAACTGATGAAGCAGTCTGAGCGTTTTATTAGTGAAGGTATTCAACTGTTTTTAATAGATTTATAATTAAAAGGAGAAGCTTAGGTAAATATCTGAAGACCTGTGGGCATTCCAGTTTTAACCATCATAAATTTTCCCAGTCTCAGATAGCATGCAAAAATCCTTATTGTGCCTTTTGAAGTTTGGTCTGTGATTTTCTTATTTAGTTCCCATTGCTGAAAGTATTATTTTCAAAGTTGAAATAGTGATTTGTCTAAAGGGATGCTTAATCAGGCCAATTTCCATAATATAATTATCAGATTGCATATGGTTCAGCATATTCTAAACCAGTGGCTTTATATTGCAGGCATGCACCCCCGTGTGGTAGTGGATGGTTTTGATATTGCTAAAAGAGCTACCTTGGAGTTTCTTGAAAGGTTTAAAACTCCAGTCCAGATTGGCCGGTCTCCAGATAAGGAGATTCTGAGAATGGTTGCTAGAACAACTCTAAGAACTAAAGTATGTATAATGCTAGACCTTCTGCAAGTGCTATAGTTTTAATGCCTGATTATGTCTTTGTGGTCTGCTTAGGTGCATGAGGAACTTGCTGACCAGTTGACAGATATTGTTGTCAATGCGGTAAAATTCTGTGGCCTTTTTTTCCTGAAGCAGCGTTTTCACAGTTATTTTGACTGATGCATCATTATGCGAATTCTTGATTATTTCCTTAAAGAAGGGAGATCATCACATCATAAGAAAGCAGAACTTAGGAATTTGGTTCTGACTGGATGCTGCATGTACTTTTAGGTTCTTTGTATCAGGAAGCCAGAGGAATCGATTGACCTATTCATGGTGGAAATCATGCACATGAGACATAAATTTGAAATGGACTCTCGTTTGGTATGCATATTTTACCTGGTGTTATGTCTGTTACAATGAGGTAGTGATTATATGCACATATAGGTTGAAGGTTTGGTTCTTGATCATGGTGCACGTCACCCAGATATGAAAAAACGAGTTGAAAACTGTTACATTTTGACATGCAACGTATCACTTGAATATGAGAAGAGGTAAGTTATTGTCTCACATGATAAACATATGACCATTCACACTGTAGATTCTACATGGAAAACTCTACGATTCATTTTTTAATTTTTAAAAGCTTTACTCTTGCTACTGTTTTGTGGAATAATCAAGTCTCTGCGATATTTCTTATTCCTTGTGACGGTTTTGTTTGGCAGTGAGATCAATGCAGGCTTCTTCTATCAGAATGCAGAACAAAGGGAAAAAATGGTTGCTGCTGAACGGAGACAGGTTGATGAAAAAGTCATGAAGATAATTGCTCTAAAGAAGAAGGTAAAAATGTTTTGATGTTCTGCACTGTTTGTGACACGTAATGAGAAGCTAACTGGATGTTCATGGCTTTTCAAGGTCTGCGATGGAACCGACAAGAACTTTGTTGTTATCAATCAGAAAGGAATTGATCCCATGTCACTTGACTTATTTGCACGGGAAGGGGTAATATTCTTATGCCATTAAATTTGTTCTCTGTGAATCTGTTTTACTTATAGAGCCTAGGAACATCATGTTATACAACAGAAAATTGGAGTATTATGGTTTCACTTATTTTGTTTGTATTCTCTCAGATTGTGGCTCTAAGAAGAGCAAAACGACGGAACATGGAGCGTTTGGTTTTAACCTGTGGTGGGGAGGCTGTAGACTCCGTTGAAGGTCTCACTGCAGATGTACTAGGGTGGGCAGGACTTGTTTATGAACATGTTCTTGGTGAGGAGAAATATACTTTTGTGGAAAATGTAAAGAATCCACATTCATGTACCATATTGATAAAAGGTATTAGTTATTATATTACGTTTTTTACATTAAGTTAAAGTGGTGGTTTCAAAGCATTAAATGCTTGCCCATGCAACGTGATGTCTTAAAGATCGTCAATTTTACAGGTCCAGATGATCATACTATTGCCCAGATAAAAGATGCAGTTCGGGATGGGCTACGATCTGTTAAAAATACTATAGAAGATGAAGCAATCGTTTTGGTATGTTTCTCTTTTGGATTTTCTCTTGATTGATATCTCGCCTGAATTTGATACAAATTAAAATATGTTCACTAGGGAGGAGGGGCATTTGAAGTTGCAGCGCGGCAGTATCTGTTTAATGAAGTGAAGAAAACTGTTCAAGGGGTGAGCATGTCTTCATATGTGATTGTTTTATAGATCTCATATTTCAAAAACTGATGAATGCTTTTTGCAGCGAGCACAACTAGGAGTTGAAGCATTTGCAGATGCACTGCTTGTTGTTCCCAAGACTTTAGCAGAGAATGCTGGTCTTGACACACAAGATGCATTAATCACTCTTCGGGTAAGTTGTACGTTTTCAGTAATTAACTGCTTAGATATGCCATCATTTCAAGCAAGAATGATACTTATTCAGTATATAACAGTCGGAGCATGATAATGGTAACGTTGTGGGGTTAAATATCAACACTGGGGATCCCATGGATCCTCAACTTGAAGGGGTGTTTGACAATTACTCAGTCAAACGGCAGATTATTAATTCTGCGTAAGTTTTCTTTTCCTTGAATGGGGGTGGTTGTCCGAGTTATAAATAAATCACTCATGTCTTGCATATTTTGTTTGTGTGTGCAGGCCAGTAATAGCTTCACAATTACTACTTGTAGATGAAGTTATCCGAGGGGGCCGCAATATGAGGAAGGGCTAGTTGGGTACTTTTCTTGTGAATAATACAAATTTTGCCCACTATCATAAGTTCAAAGCGGAAGAGTTTGAAAGCTTGAAAGAGTGCATGATACTTTATTTTCTCAATGTAATTTCTTAATGAAGAATTCAAAGAGTTAGTCCTTACACTAGCAAAAATGGAGAGAACAGTGTTTTATGGGTCTATATGAAAATAGCTTGGGGATTGTATGAAATTATTCAACGCTTTTAGTTTTCAAACCGGTTCAAATTATCAAATTGCTAGACTCTGCATGAGAGGCTCTCCATTTTTGGCGCACATTTTGAAGAATCAAATTATCGATGTGCTTAAGATCGTCAAACTGTATCACTTGAGATTTCTGTTTGTGAAGATCTAACAGCATATACACAGCATTAGGGATTGTGGCCTTTGTCGCATCATCAATACAAAGGAGAAGCAGCTTCAATGCGAAGGCAGAGAAGGAAACCTTCAACCGTTTTGTATGTGGCCTTTGTCATATCAAGTCAAAGGCCATTGCAAGCTCGGCCATTGCAATCGAATGAAAGTGAATAGTATATAATGTATTTATCTACCCCATGCAACGATAGCCTATGCAATGATGCAGGGGCCTTGCATGGATGACAGACGAGGCATGATTCATAGGTTTTGAAGCTCGGAAAGCATGGCTAGCCTTAGGGTGCTTTTGTATGGCAGAAAACCTCCAGGTTTCCTGAAGGTCTGGTCTGCTATTCCAATGTTCCCATGAGCTAAGAACCTGAGTGGCTGAGGTTAAGAACCGCATTTGGAAAGTAATCTCGACGATTACTTTTGGACCTGGGTCTGACCTCATCCCAGGTTCGTCCGTCCATGGGAAAGCGCCCTTAGACCTGCCCCGCGCATGAACAAGGTTTCCTACAAACCCGTGCAACTTGATATCAGGGGGAAATACTTTAGAACAAGTCTAGAACAGGACAAAAGTCACCAACAACTGCCTTGCAAGAAGACAAAAGAATAACAACTTGAGTGTGGAGAAATAGATATGCCTTCATTTGTACGAGGTTTCAACCTGGCTCCGCTCAGTTCAGCTGTTCATGGGAACCCCTTCGCTAAAGACCCGATCGAGAGGAAACCTTTAGGTTTTGAGCTCAGGGGAGACCCCCCTTAATCCAGATTTGTTTGTGAAACTGATGCGCCACTCCCCTTAATCCAGATTTGTTTGTGAAACTGATGCGCCACCCTTCTTGTTCTTTTTGGACTCGTGCATGAATTTGTGGTTGATTCAAGTGGCGCTCTGTTTTTGAAGTCATTATTTCTATGCTTCTTAGTTTGGACCCATTCAAGGTTGGATAAATTCAAATTGCATCAATTGCTTTCTTAGGTTGGGGACACTTAAGAGGTGTGAACACGTTAAATTGTCAAAAAATGGTCCAATTGATTCAATCAAGGTGTCATTGGATACCTAATCAGATATGCCATATGTCAAAAAATTGCCCTTAAAAAAAATCTAGGGTGAAAAAGTTATGTGGCTCCGAAGTCAGGGGGTATAAGTGCCCGCATCGTCACACATGTTGCCTATTATGCCATGTCTGGAGCCTACTTTCGCGCCCCCCAAAGCCCTCCGGTCGCTAACTAGGTCGCTAGGTTTCGTGCAATTACGATCCAGCCTTCACTGCTAGATAGACCTTATCTCGCCATATGCGTAACCCTATCCCCTCACACAAGGTTCCGCTTCACGTCCCCTCATGGCCTGGCATCGCGGTGGTAGCTTGATCGACGGCCTCACGCAAATATCGCGGTCGCGTTGCCCGAAATGGCTATCATGGCCCAACGGTCCACTGAACGCTAATATAGGGAACATCATTTGCTACCATTTATGGCCCCTTTGCTTGCTTTTGCCAAAAAATCCTCTCCTCTAAGACGATCAATCTACCCCCAAACAACACTTCTCCGTAGAATTTGGGAGGCTCGTGGATTCCAGTGCTTCGCACAAATGGACGGCGGCCCCATCATGCCATTTCGGGCTATAAAAGGTGAGGCTTTTTTCTTCAATTGGCATCCCTTCTAAAGTTTGCAGCTCGTTTCAGCCTGCTTCAGTTCGTCTGCATTCCTGCATCAGTTCAACTCCGAGCTCAAGGTTAATGTATTCTATTCTAAGTGCCTATGGTTGTAGTATATAGTTTATCTAATTCATGTCCTCTTGGTCTGCTGCATAATGGAAGGGCAATGGAGGCGTCGCCAAGGCATAACAGGAGGCGGGTAGCTTCCCAGCATGCCCTCTCCTTCGAAGAAGAGAAAGTGCCGTTATTTGGATGCCTCCCAACAGATAGAGGAGCTTGGCTCCTTTACGTTAAAGAACTGCCTTGTTAATCAGGAGGAAATCTCCACTGCGGCTGCCTCCAATCTCAATGTTGTGGTCACACCTGAGGTCTCTGGTCAGATCCAGCATGCAAAAGGTGAGCATGACATGGTTCACTGCAGCGTGATGGTGGCTGAGGTCGGGTAAAATTCGAAAGGCCTGTGGTGAACACATGCTGATTCTGCTTGGCCAAATGGACGATCCTTAGAAATAAGCCATGTTTTTATATGCCCTTTTATATGCCCATTTTCATATCTATTTGCCTATGATTATGCGTGTTTCTTTTTTGTTGTTGTGCCATTTCGCGAGAGTAGTTTGCCAAAGGCATTTTCTGGATTCAACAATGTAATTGCCTGAGAGGCACTATGAATGAAAGATGTTATTGCATCACAAAATTTGATCACACAACAAGTTTTATGGCTTTTTGCTATCATGGCTTTTTTGGCCATTAACAATATTTTCTATTCTTCTACTGTCTCGTCCGAGTTATAACCATCCTGCATGAATTGATCAGATTTAATAACAAATCATAGGGGTCTGTCCATTCAAAACCACAGGCAACAGATAGCATACCTTATCTGCAACATTCGTATTTAAAGAGATGGTGTTGCCTCTTGGACCTGCATAGGGTAGGGGTGTTACCAAATGTTCTATTGAATAAGATGTATAATGAAAGGTGCATACCTGTGCCATGTCTGCTCTCCAAACCCTGAAAAAACCCTCATCCATGCCCCATGATGTAGCAAGGGCCTGGGCATCTACACCTATTTCAGCCATCTCCCTAATGTGCCTGGCCTTGTCAATTGCAGGCACATCTTCATTTCCTGGCCCTGTGTTGGCTGCAACATAATTAATCCAATCTTGTGTGTCCATCCCCAGAGTGCAAGAGGGTTGAATTGTCTTTGACTGTGGCAAGATCCCATCTCTTCAAGGGGCTTTTAATGTTGCTTACCTTGTTAGGTGTAGGTCTGACCAATGGAATACACTCCTCTATGCTGATTGACTGGGGGTTGACCTCGTCTCCTTCACATAAACTACACTCCACATCTTGTGTATGGATTTGGTTGAGTGCCAAGCTGCCATTACATACACGCATACAGTCTTGTTGGTTGCTCGGTACATAGGCCTTATAATTATCCTCATCCACAGTAGGTGCACTGCAATGAGTAGGACTCTTGCCCTGTTTTCATTTCATCCTGAGCCTAGCAGCCAGCCTCCTTTGCTTTGCAGCCTCGTTCAATGGTTTCTGACAACCAAATACAGCCTGAACTCTTGATTGGCTAGATAGATACATGAATTCCCTCAGCCTCTTAGTGTTGGCCTCATACAAGGCCTCTGTCTACTCTCCCTTTCTGCTCTGTTTGCAACAGCCCTTTGGCTGGCCTCCTCTTTCTCTGCCCTCCTCTTTGCTGCCTCAATCTTCTTGAGGGCTATCTGTTCCCTCTTAAGCCTTTCAGTCTCTTCCCTCCTTGTCTTCTCTGCTGCAAGTGCTTGGCAGAACCCATCATTGCTGATATGAACTCTACCATGCAGATTAGGAGCAATGCCCCTCCTTCTCGAGGCTGTTCCTTGTGTACTTTATTCTGCTTGACCCTGTGAAGTTTGGCCACAATGACTTCCCATGCCATGCTGTAGGAGGACCTGTTGCATG
Source organism: Isoetes taiwanensis (assembly GCA_021234155.1). Classification (NCBI taxonomy): domain Eukaryota; kingdom Viridiplantae; phylum Streptophyta; class Lycopodiopsida; order Isoetales; family Isoetaceae; genus Isoetes; species Isoetes taiwanensis. Next base: position 40,468,000 of record JAJEKV010000002.1, read on the forward strand.
GTCCCATGTGTAGCCCCAGCATGTTCACGTGATGCCTGGACGTGCTTCTTCCATTGTAGATCCACTTCTTGCATGTTGTAACCCTCTACAACATGGGCTTCCATATTCAAGCCCTGCACACAGGCTTCGAATTGCTCCAATGATTCATGCATGACATTGGGTACAACATTCTCATGTTCTTCTCCAACCTCATTTGATGGTTGTCTAATGGATGGTGCTGGCACATACACGTCTTCTCTTGCAAACCTTGACCCTTCCCTTCCCTGAACCACATTTGTTGGGTTAAACGGCCATATTCCAGTTGCCATGAAACCCGCCTTTATGTTGGAGACTGTTAGACCAGCTGCAATGGACTGGGAAATCAGCTCAGCTATGTCTTCCCTCTTTGATTCAGTCCTACACTTCTTCGCCATATAGTCTGCCCTAAGTCTTTTGAACACGCCATAGCTACAGTCCATTTGCCATAGCCAAAGATCTGTTTTGAACATACTCCGTCCGCCATAGCCAGGGCTTGGGATTAAACAGGGTCCATCTACCATAGCGAGATCTCTGGTTTGAAGCAAGCAAGCAAGCAAGCAAGCAAGGATTTGGCAAAGAAGGAAGTTTAGAAAGCATGGCTCTATTTTGAAGCAAGCAGGGATTTGACAAAGGAGTCGGGATTTGTTTAGAAAGTAGGGATCATTTCACTGGATATTTCACTACATATTTCATTGTACATTACAAAGACACAACAAATTACACGATTTCATCTGGATTCAATCTCTGTTTACATATTTAAAACTAGAATTAAAAAAAAAAAAATCGATGTCACGTTCCTCCTGCCTCTCCCTTTGTTTCTTTTCCTTCTCTTCCCTTCTTAGCTGTTTCTCCAAATCCTTCTGTCGTTTGAACTCATCCTTAACATTCTGTTCAATAATCAAAACAGTCGGAGGTTTCTTGGACCTCCCTTTCTTCTTCCCTTTCCCAATCGATGCATAGCAACTGCCTAGCTATCCTCTTCGGCATCCTCATTTTGTAAAAACAAGGCCTAAAACATACCTGTACTCGTGTTGCTTCCGACTGCAGAGGAGTGATCAAGAGACGCCATCATCAAAACCACATGACATCAGCGGAAACATCCTCTTATTAGCAATTGGCAGTAGAAATTGGAAACAATTTCCCTTATAGGTATTTCCATTGTAGCCGACCATCTTAGTTGACTTTGCAAAAATAAATCATCAGGACAGTCCGCTCATCATCCGCTATAGAATTTCTTCAAGCTGAGTTGAACAGTTTAAAATGGTCTAGACGGTCATTCATACCATTGTTATAAGGTAAGGTAACTGGGACAAGATTCCCAGTTTAGCTGCGATCGACAGAGCCGGGAGCAACTAACTGGGAGTCTTGGACCAGTTAGCTTACCCTAATAATACCATAATTGAGTCGTCGTCGTTTGCATTTCTCCGTTTGCTTCTTGGCTCGAGCTTCTGGCTATGGTGTCTGTAGCTCTCCAGCCTTGCAGGATCTGAAACGCAATCGCCACTGAAACCCCATCGACGGATCTGGAACCGCCATAGCCGGATCTGTCCGGTCGCCACTGAGACCCCATCGCCGGATCTGGAACCGCCATAGCCAGATCTATCCGATTGCTTTAGGGCACTTTTGTGCAAAAATCCACCAGCTCTATAGGTCATCGAGAATCTGTGCTCATGATTGTTATTCTGTGACGTTCTTCCTGCCTCTCCCTTTGTTTCTTTTCCTTCTCTTCCTTTCTTAGCTGTTTCTCCCAATCCTTCTGCCTTTTCAACTCATCATTGACATTCTGTTCAACAATCAAAACAGTCGGAGGTTTCTTGGACCTCCCTTTCTTCTTTCCTTTGCCAATCGATTCATGGGAGGCATCAGCCATAAGCATAAGATTATGCTACACATTTTCCACACCTAATTCTAACTGCTTAGATGGATTTTCAAGGAAGGTACTATTGTCGAAGAGAGCATGATCATCACTCTGAATTGGCTGCTGCATGGACCTCACAAGGCAGCATCATTGCTCACTGAAGGCCTGCCCTCGTCATCGACTATATGCCCAGAGCATAGCAACTGCCTAGCTATCATCTTCAGCATCCTAAATTTTGAAAAAACAAGGTCTAAAACATACCTGTATTTGTGTTGCTTCCGGCTGCAGAGGAGTGATCAGGAGACGCCATCACCAAAACCACATCATATCAGCGCAAACATCCTCTTATCAGCAATTGGCAGCAGAAATTAGAAACAAGCTGCCTTCCGACACGACATAGCAGATCAGGGATAAAATCAGATGCCCACGCGACATGCCTTCACAGTGAGCTAAAAAATGAACCACTATATTTAACCAATATCATATTATCTAAAAACCATGATATATATGGCTTTCTATGCATGAATCTATTTGATATAATAGAATAGAATAGAATTTTTAGCGTGTCCACGGAGAATAGAATAGAATAGAATAGAATAGAATAGAATAGAATAGAATAGAATAGAATAGAATAGAATAGAATAGAATAGAATAGAATAGAATAGAATAGAATAGAATAGAATAGAAGAAAACCACATGCCATAGTGGTTTATCGATATATATAATGTTTTGTTATATTGTTTTTTATGTTGATTGTAGTGGTTTATTAAAATAGTCGGTTTTTTATATAGTTTCATGCGACTATAGTGGTTCATCACAACTAGTAATGGTTTGTTAAAACCATAGCTACCCGGAACGGGAACTGGAACGGGAACTTGGACCCAAATTTGGGAACGGAAACGGGAACGGATGGGAACGGGAACGTCCAACTTTCGAATTTTTTAAAAGTGAAAATGGTTTTGGAGTTCCCTTTGCATATAGATTATCATAGAACACTTAGAACAGAAAAATGTGAAATACATAGTGATGGGTTAAAGTAATAGGTAAAACCATTCTTTAACCATAGAACACTTAGAACAGAAAAATGTGAAATACATAGTGATGGGTTAAAAGTAATAGGTAAAACCATTCTTTAACGTTCATCAAGAGTTTGGTTCTCTTTCTCTTTCCTAATCTCAGATATGTTTACACATCATAATGGCCAACTTGTGTATATTGATGCTCATAATGTTGTGAGATTTGTGACTAAAATGAGAACATGCTAGACAATCACTATAAATAGTTGTTATTGCAAAAGAGCATATAGTTCTATTATGAGCTTTCAAAGGCCATTCAGAAGCTTTCCAAGTTCTCTCGATATTTAGGATATATTTCTAAGCATAAATCGTCCTATTTTTTTTCCCTTTATTGTAAGATCATTCTGCTGATTCTTTCATGCCATACTTTGGCATCATTTAGAATTCTTGATCTTGTGAGCATCCAAACATTCAGATAAAAGGGACAGGAAAAGACATGATTGCGTTGTATTGTTCCCTTAATCTGGTTATCATGTATTTGATCTACATATGATCACGGTATTTCTCTGAGTAGGATAAAAGCAAACAAATGACATGACCAGAAAGGTTTACATATCACTTACTTACAAATCTATTCTTACAAGTTTGCATCAAAAAGCTTACAAGTTTTATGCTTTCCTCTCAAAGATTTCGATGGCACAGAGGGCAGGCTCTAGTAGTCTCCATTGCTCCAGCCAGATAACAGAGCCAGCTCCTGCAGCAGAGGTCGTAGCAGAGGTCAAAGCCGAGCTACTGCAGCAGAGGTGTTTCGTTCGAGAGTGAGAGATAAAAGAATGAGGAGTACTCTCTGGATTGCTAAAATGAATTTACCTTCCGAGTTCAGAGTTTGATAGCTGGGCAACAGGCTCCTCTAGTCCAAAAGATATAGTACGCTCCTTCAACACTTTAGTAGCAGTAGTCCCAATCCGACATCAGGCCACAGATCCGACACCAAGCCGTCAAAAGCCACGAACAAGGGGAAAAAATAGCTCTTTTTTTAGTATTTCGACACTTTTTTTGTTGTTTCTTTGTAAATTTAATGCTAAAAAAAATTTGCTACCGGGAAATCAAGTTCCCATTTATGGGAACTTCGTCCGAAACTTAGTTCCCGGTAGCACATGTAGTGGGAACTTGGCTAGGAGTTCCCGGAACTCTGGACCCCTCGAGTTAGAACAGAACCAAGTTGAACTTGGTTTCTCGGTAGCTATGGTTAAAACCGCCTGCGTGAATTGTGACATGGTTTGAAGGCTACTTTTTGAAATCACTAGATAAAGAATGCATAACTTGCAAGATGAGTGGCAACACTAAATGTACAAGTAGATAGCTCGTGGTAGGTGGTTAACATAAATTATATTCGTTAGTTTCTACCAAAAGAAGAAGATGGAATTTCACTTATGCACTAATGAAGGGAGAAATACCCCACACGGTTTTGAAAACTATTCATGGTGCTAGTGTTGACCTTCAACCTGGCTTAAGAGTCAAACGGAAGAAGCCAACTTGAAACTACGCTCAAGTTGGAGGTAGAATCTCTAGATCACTTAAGGTGACAAGTCTATAGAAGAAAAAACCACTGGAAAGCTCAAAAGAGCAGTTGTTCATACCTTTCCCATTTCTGGAAAATGGTAGCAATACTCAAGTCAAAGTGCTTTGCAAAGGTTGTCAAAGTGCACAAGTGCCAATAGTTGCAAGGAGCAATGGCAACCTGTCAAAAGTGGATTTGCAATGAAGGATATTGTACTACAGAATTGTTTATAATGGCAAAATGCTAGAAATCATATCAGAGATAATTTTTTGAGACTTGATAGGCAATTTTCATTGATGTAAGGATAAGCAGGCCATAATAATACTATGTTGAGGATTATCAATACCTCATGCACAACAAAGGTCATTCAAAAATTCATATATAGTATTATAAGAACATAAGTTTCAGCCAGATTTTTGCAAATCGAATCGAGGAATGTACATGAGCTTTGAGAATTCTTTAACACATGTTCAGCGTGTATCAATGTTGAATTTGAGCATGTCTGGGCCTTAAAAAACTTATGTAGATATTTCCCATGTATATATTTTTCATATTGATGGTTCCAGAATATTAGATCTTAAATTTAGGCTTGTTGGGTAGATAATGCACGGGAATCCAAGAATAGATAGGTTACATAGCTCATGGCATCAATTGTGGCATGATTCGAGCCGATATTCAGAGTTTTAGGGTCCATAGCAGTTTTTTCAAGTAGAGGCCCGAGTACTCGTATGTATTTTTCGCGTATACTCCCATCGTATATGTGTATAATTTTTTTTTTTGCAATGGTCATGATGGTTAATGGTTCTTAAGGGCCAAAAATAACTCCTTTAATGATTTAAACTCTCAGAGCCGATTCACGTGCACGATGGCATCCCTTACCATCATGTAAAAAGGCAAGCCCTTTTACACGCACCATCATCTGCCATCGCCAAAAAGCACAGGGCAAAACAGGGCCCCTCTCCAGTGATAATTGCATGTCAACCCAGCCTTAGGACTATGGTGGATATGCCCAAGACTATAATTCTTGACTAGGGCAATTTTGTGAGGCACCTTGGGACCATGGTAGAACCACTTGGGCATATAAAATCGGGCATGAGGTAATGCAAACTTGTAATATGAAGCAATGGTCATGGGGCCTCTTCAAAGCCATAGTAATAATACAAGGGTAGTATGGTGATGGTGTAAAAATATAAACCCATATCAAGGGACAATGGTGAAAAAAAAGGAACATGGGTGTTTGAGCAAAAAGCAAAAGTGTGGCACAATATGAAAAGTCATCGGGCATGAACTTAAAATAGTTAGAAGGGACACGTAGGAAAAAATAAGCAAATGTGCAAGGTGTATCTTGAGTTGAAAAGTCATCGGGCAAGCATTTCCTTGATTCCTAAGGTTAAGCAGCCTTCTACCATTAATGATTGGAGGCCTATCTCCTTGTTGTCCTCTGTGTACAAGATTATTGCGAAAGCCCTGGCACCCTGGCAGAGAAGTTGAAGCCGGTGTTGACTTCTTCCATAGTAAGGTGCAGTCTGGGTTTTTGGGAGGAACATTTTGACTAATGGTGCCGCAGCTTATGAGGGCGCCAGGAGAACAGGTCACGGCATTGCCTATCTTAAGCTTGACTTTGCCAAAGCTTACGATAGTGTCTGTTGGGAGTTCTTGTCTGCCATGATGTTAGTGTTGGGCTGTGGTCCACGCTTTACAGAGACAATCCATGAAGTCGCATAGGTCAAAGACGGGCTACGGTGGTGCGCCAGGTGAACCCTCCGCGCCTTTTTCTCCTTAGGCGAGAGGGGTGCGCCGGGGGTGCCCTTTTGGCCGCTTTTGTTTACGATTGTGGGCGAGGCACCGTCTCGCTTGTTTTTGGTCGCAGTGAAGGAGGGGTGGTGGATGGCTTCGGATGCGGGATGGTAGCCGCCAGATTATTAACCGGTTCGGGCCGATGACACTTTCCTCTTCTTGGTGGCGGAAGAGAGGAATCATGAATGTGAAGGGTTTGCTGGATACTTTCTCCTTGGCCTCGGGCATTCTTCTGAATTGGGGTAAATGCTCCGCATTATGGGCCCAGCTGACTCCGCCTCCCCCTTGTTTGGCTCTATTCCCTTGGAAGGTGCTTCCAGGTAATGTGTGTACTAAGCTGTTGGGTATTCCCTTTGGAGGGGATGTTTCTATGGGGAGGGTGTGGGATGAGATTTTGCAGGGGTTACAGAAACACCTCAATTGGTGGAAGGGTAGCAAGTTGTCCATGGCAGGTAGGATCACTATTGCCAAGTCAGTACTTTGTAGCACTCATGTGTATACAGCATCTGCGATGTTAGCTCATGAGGGTAAGATACAGGCTTTGGATAAGATTGTTCGAAATTTTGTGTGGGGCGGGGATGATGAAGGGGCGGTTGTTAAAGTGGCTTGGTGGAAGTGTTTCCGCCCTCGGGAGGATGGGGGCTTGGCCATTCTGGATTTGGCGCTGCATAGTAAGGTGTTGGTCTCCAAGTTTGTTTGGAGCACTGTGCAGGATGGAGCATCTTCTCGTGATGCGGCACTGTTGTTACAGTCTCTTCGCCATTGTGTGGCGTTTGGGAAGCCGTCTGTGCATGTGGAGTTGCCCTGGGCACTGTTGTATGGTCTCCGGCCTTCCCCACATGCATCCCCTTTTCTCACATCCTCTTATTAGCAATTGGCAGTAGAAATTGGAAACAATTTCCCTTATAGGTATTTCCATTGTAGCCGACCATCTTAGTTGACTTTGCAAAAATAAATCATCAGGACAGTCCGCTCATCATCCGCTATAGAATTTCTTCAAGCTGAGTTGAACGGTTTAAAATGGTCTAGACGGTCATTCATACCATTGTTATAAGGTAAGGTAACTGGGACAAGATTCCCAGTTTAGCTGCGATCGACAGAGCCGGGAGCAGCTAACTGGGAGTCTTGGACCAGTTAGCTTACCCTAATAATACCATAATTGAGTCGTCGTCGTTTGCATTTCTCCGTTTGCTTCTTGGCTCGAGCTTCTGGCTATGGTGTCTGTAGCTCTCCAGCCTTGCAGGATCTGAAACGCAATCGCCACTGAAACCCCATCGACGGATCTGGAACCGCCATAGCCGGATCTGTCCGGTCGCCACTGAGACCCCATCGCCGGATCTGGAACCGCCATAGCCAGATCTATCCGATTGCTTTAGGGCACTTTTGTGCAAAAATCCACCAGCTCTATAGGTCATCGAGAATCTGTGCTCATGATTGTTATTCTGTGACGTTCTTCCTGCCTCTCCCTTTGTTTCTTTTCCTTCTCTTCCTTTCTTAGCTGTTTCTCCCAATCCTTCTGCCTTTTCAACTCATCATTGACATTCTGTTCAACAATCAAAACAGTCGAAGGTTTCTTGGACCTCCCTTTCTTCTTTCCTTTGCCAATCGATTCATGGGAGGCATCAGCCATAAGCATAAGATTATGCTACACATTTTCCACACCTAATTCTAACTGCTTAGATGGATTTTCAAGGAAGGTACTATTGTCGAAGAGAGCATGATCATCACTCTGAATTGGCTGCTGCATGGACCTCACAAGGCAATCATCCACCTCCATCAAGGCCCGCCCTCATCGATCAGTATGCCCAGAGCATAGCAACTGCCTAGCTATCATCTTCAGCATCCTAAATTTTGAAAAAACAATGTCTAAAACATACCTGTATTCGTGTTGCTTCCGGCTGCAGAGGAGTGATCAGGAGACGCCATCACCAAAACCACATGATATCAGCGCAAACATCCTCTTATCAGCAATTGGCAGCAGAAATTAGAAACAAGCTGCCTTCCGACACGACATAGCAGATCAGGGATAAAATCAGATGCCCACACGACATGCCTTCACAGTGAGCTAAAAAATGAACCACTATATTTAACCAATATCATATTATCTAAAAACCATGATATATATGGCTTTCTATGCATGAATCTATTTGATAGAATAGAATAGAATAGAATTTTTAGCGTGTCCACGGAGGATAGAATAGAATAGAATAGAATAGAATAGAATAGAATAGAATAGAATAGAATAGAATAGAATAGAATAGAATAGAATAGAATAGAATAGAATAGAATAGAATAGAATAGAAGAAAACCACATGCCATAGTGGTTTATCGATATATATAATGTTTTGTTATATTGTTTTTTATGTTGATTGTAGTGGTTTATTAAAATAGTCGGTTTTTTATATAGTTTCATGCGACTATAGTGGTTCATCACAACTAGTAATGGTTTGTTAAAACCATAGCTACCCGGAACGGGAACTGGAACGGGAACTTGGACCCAAATTTGGGAACTAAACGGAACGGATGGGAACGGAACGTCCAACTTTTTTAATTTTTAAAAGTGAAAATGGTTTTGGAGTTCCCTTTGCATATAGATTATCATAGAACACTTAGAACGTAAAAAATGTGAAATACATAGTGATGGGTTAAAGTAATAGGTAAAACCATTCTTTAACCATAGAACACTTAGAACAGAAAAATGTGAAATACATAGTGATGGGTTAAAAGTAATAGGTAAAACCATTCTTTAACGTTCATCAAGAGTTTGGTTCTCTTTCTCTTTCCTAATCTCAGATATGTTTACACATCATAATGGCCAACTTGTGTATATTGATGCTCATAATGTTGTGAGATTTGTGACTAAAATGAGAACATGCTAGACAATCACTATAAATAGTTGTTATTGCAAAAAGAGCATATAGTTCTATTATGAGCTTTCAAAGGCCATCAGAAGCTTTCCAAGTTCTCTCGATATTTAGGATATATTTCTAAGCATAAATCGTCCTATTTTTTTTCCCTTTATTGTAAGATCATTCTGCTGATTCTTTCATGCCATACTTTGGCATCATTTAGAATTCTTGATCTTGTGAGCATCCAAACATTCAGATAAAAGGGACAGGAAAAGACATGATTGCGTTGTATTGTTCCCTTAATCTGGTTATCATGTATTTGATCTACATATGATCACGGTATTTCTCTGAGTAGGATAAAAGCAAACAAATGACATGACCAGAAAGGTTTACATATCACTTACTTACAAATCTATTCTTACAAGTTTGCATCAAAAAGCTTACAAGTTTTATGCTTTCCTCTCAAAGATTTCGATGGCACAGAGGGCATGCTCTAGTAGTCTCCATTGCTCCAGCCGAATAGAGAGCCGGCTCACGCAGCAGAGGTCGAAAGGGCAGAGGTCAAAGCCGAAGCCTCGCAGCAGTAGGTGTTTTTCGATTCGAGAGTGAGAGATAAAAGAATGAGGAGTACTCTCGGATTGCTAAAATGAATTTACCTTCCGAGTTCAGAGTTTGATAGCTGGGCAACAGGCTCCTCTAGTCCAAAAGATACAGTACGCTCCTTCAACACTTTAGTAGCAGTAGTCCCAATCCGACATCAGACCACAGATCCGACACCAAGCCGTCAAAAGCCACGAACAAGGGGAAAAAATAGCTCTTTTTTTAGTATTTCGACACTTTTTTTGTTGTTTCTTTGTAAATTTAATGCTAAAAAAAATTTGCTACCGGGAAATCAAGTTCCCATTTATGGGAACTTCGTCCGAAACTTAGTTCCCGGTAGCACATGTAGTGGGAACTTGGCTAGGAGTTCCGGAACTCGACCCACAGAGTTGGGAACGGGAACCAAGTTCGTAACTTGGTTCTCGGTAGCTATGGTTAAAACCGCTCTGTGAATTGTGACATGGTTTGAAGGCTACTTTTGAAATCACTAGATAAAGAATGCATAACTTGCAAGATGAGTGGCAACACTAAATGTACAAGTAGATAGCTCGTGGTAGGTGGTTAACATAAATTATATTCGTTAGTTTCTACCAAAAGAAGAAGATGGAATTTCACTTATGCACTAATGAAGGGAGAAATACCCACACACAGTTTGAAAACTATTCATGGTGCTAGTGTTGACCTTCAACCTGGCTTAAGAGTCAAACGGAAGAAGCCAACTTGAAACTACGCTCAAGTTGGAGGTAGAATCTCTAGATCACTTAAGGTGACAAGTCTATAGAAGAAAAAACCACTGGAAAGCTCAAAAGAGCAGTTGTTCATACCTTTCCCATTTCTGGAAAATGGTAGCAATACTCAAGTCAAAGTGCTTTGCAAAGGTTGTCAAAGTGCACAAGTGCCAATAGTTGCAAGGAGCAATGGCAACCTGTCAAAAGTGGATTTGCAATGAAGGATATTGTACTACAGAATTGTTTATAATGGCAAAATGCTAGAAATCATATCAGAGATAATTTTTTGAGACTTGATAGGCAATTTTCATTGATGTAAGGATAAGCAGGCCATAATAATACTATGTTGAGGATTATCAATACCTCATACACAACAAAGGTCATTCAAAAATTCATATATAGTATTATAAGAACATAAGTTTCAGCCAGATTTTTGCAAATCGAATCGAGGAATGCACATGAGCTTCGAGAATTCTTTAACACATGTTCAGCGTGTATCAATGTTGAATTTGAGCGTGTCTGGGCCTTAAAAAACTTATGTAGATATTTCCCATGTATATATTTTTCATATTGATGGTTCCAGAATATTAGATCTTAAATTTAGGCTTGTTGGGTAGATAATGCACGGGAATCCAAGAATAGATAGGTTACATAGCTCATGGCATCAATTGTGGCATGATTCGAGCCGATATTCAGAGTTTTAGGGTCCATAGCAGTTTTTTCAAGTAGAGGCCCGAGTACTCGTATGTATTTTTCGCGTATACTCCCATCGTATATGTGTATAATTTTTTTTTTTGCAATGGTCATGATGGTTAATGGTTCTTAAGGGCCAAAAATAACTCCTTTAATGATTTAAACTCTCAGAGCCGATTCACGTGCACGATGGCATCCCTTACCATCATGTAAAAAGGCAAGCCCTTTTACACGCACCATCATCTGCCATCGCCAAAAAGCACAGGGCAAAACAGGGCCCCTCTCCAGTGATAATTGCATGTCAACCCAGCCTTAGGACTATGGTGGATATGCCCAAGACTATAATTCTTGACTAGGGCAATTTTGTGAGGCACCTTGGGACCATGGTAGAACCACTTGGGCATATAAAATCGGGCATGAGGTAATGCAAACTTGTAATATGAAGCAATGGTCATGGGGCCTCTTCAAAGCCATAGTAATAATACAAGGGTAGTATGGTGATGGTGTAAAAATATAAACCCATATCAAGGGACAATGGTGAAAAAAAGGAACATGGGTGTTTGAGCAAAAAGCAAAAGTGTGGCACAATATGAAAAGTCATCGGGCATGAACTTAAAATAGTTAAAAGGGACACGTAGGAAAAAATAAGCAAATGTGCAAGATGTATCTTGAGTTGAAAAGTCATCGGGCAAGCATTTCCTTGATTCCTAAGGTTAAGTAGCCTTCTACCATTAATGATTGGAGGCCTATCTCCTTGTTGTCCTCTGTGTACAAGATTATTGCGAAAAGCCCTGGCACCCTGGCAGAGAAGTTGAAGCCGGTGTTGACTTCTTCCATAGTAAGGTGCAGTCTGGGTTTTTGGGAGGAACATTTTGACTAATGGTGCCGCAGCTTATGAGGGCGCCAGGAGAACAGGTCAAGGCATTGCCTATCTTAAGCTTGACTTTGCCAAAGCTACGATAGTGTCCGTTGGGGAGTTCTTGTCCGCCATGATGTTAGTGTTGGGCCGTGGTCCACGCTTTTACTGAGAGCGATCATGAAGTCGCATAGGTCGGCCACGGGCTACGGTTAGTGCGCCAGGTGAACCCCTCCGCCTTTTTCTCCTTAGGCGCAGGGGGTGCGTCGGGGGTGCCCTTTGGCGCCTTTTTTGTTTACGATTGTATGAGGCAATTGTCTCGCTTGTTTTGGGTCGCATGAAGGAGGGGGTGGTGGATGGGCTTCGGATGCGGGGATGGTAGCCGCCAGATTATTAACTAGATTCCACGATGACACTTTCCTCTTCTTGGTGGCGTAAGAGAGGAATCTTGCGGAATGTGAAGGGTTTGCTGGATACTTTTCTCCTTGGCCTCGGGCATTCTTCTGAATTGGGGTAAATGCTCCGCATTATGGGCCCAGTGACTCGCCTCCCCCCTTGTTTGGCTCTATTCCCTTGGAAGGTGCTTCGGTGTAATGTGTGTACTAAGTCGTTGGGTATTCCCTTTGGAGGGGATGTTTCTATGGGGAGGGTGTGGGATGAGATTTTGCGGGGGTTACGTAGAAACACCTCAATTGGTGGAAGGGTAGCAAGTTGTCCATGGCGGTAGGATCACTATTGCCAAGTCAAGATTGCTTGTAGCACTCATGTGTATCAAAGACATCTGCGATGTTAGCTCATGAGGGTAAGATACGTGCTTTGGATAAGATTGTTCAAATTTTGTGTGGGGGGGGATGATGAAGGGGGTTGTTAAAGTGGCTTGGTGGAAGTGTCTCCGCCCTGGAGGAGGATGGGGGCTTGGCCATTCGGATTTGGCGCCGCATAGTAAGGTGTTGGTCTCCAAGTTTGTTTGGAGCACCGTATGCGTGATGGAGCATCTTCTCGTGATGCGCAATCGCGTTGTTCTGATCTCTTCGCCATTGTGTGGCGTTTGGGAAGCCGTCTGTGCATGTGGAGTTGCCCTGGGCACTGTTGTATGGTCTCCGGCCTTCCCCACATGCATCCCCTTTTCTCACATCCTCTTATTAGCAATTGGCAGTAGAAATTGGAAACAATTTCCCTTATAGGTATTTCCATTGTAGCCGACCATCTTAGTTGACTTTGCAAAAATAAATCATCAGGACAGTCCGCTCATCATCCGCTATAGAATTTCTTCAAGCTGAGTTGAACGGTTTAAAATGGTCTAGACGATCATTCATACCATTGTTATAAGGTAAGGTGGCGGGACAAGATTCCCAGTTTAGCTGCGATCGACAGAGCCGGGAGCAGCTAACTGGGAGTCTTGGACCAGTTAGCTTACCCTAATAATACCATAATTGAGTCGTCGTCGTTTGCATTTCTCCGTTTGCTTCTTGGCTCGAGCTTCTGGCTATGGTGTGTCGTAGCTCTCCGCCTTTTGAGGATCTTCGAAACGCAATCGCCATCGAAACCCCATGAAACGGATCACGGAACCGCCATAGCCGGATCTGTCCGGTCGCCACTGAGACCCCATCGCCGGATCTGGAACCGCCATAGCCAGATCTATCCGATTGCTTTAGGGCACTTTTGTGCAAAAATCCACCAGCTCTATAGGTCATCGAGAATCTGTGCTCATGATTGTTATTCTGTGACGTTCTTCCTGCCTCTCCCTTTGTTTCTTTTCCTTCTCTTCCTTTCTTAAATTTGTTTCTCCCAATCCTTCTGCCTTTTCAACTCATCATTGACATTCTGTTCAACAATCAAAACAGTCGGAGGTTTCTTGGACCTCCCTTTCTTCTTTCCTTTGCCAATCGATTCATGGGAGGCATCAGCCATAAGCATAAGATTATGCTACACATTTTCCACACCTAATTCTAACTGCTTAGATGGATTTTCAAGGAAGGTACTATTGTCGAAGAGAGCATGATCATCACTCTGAATTGGCTGCTGCATGGACCTCACAAGGCAAAGCATCATCGCCTCAAGAGGCTGCCCTCGTCATCCATTTGTATGCCCGAGCATAGCAAAGCGCCTAGCTATCATCTTCAGCATCCTAAATTTTGAAAAAACAAGGTCTAAAACATACCTGTATTCGTGTTGCTTCCGGCTGCAGAGGAGTGATCAGGAGACGCCATCACCAAAACCACATGATATCAGCGCAAACATCCTCTTATCAGCAATTGGCAGCAGAAACTAGAAACAAGCTGCCTTCCGACACGACATAGCAGATCAGGGATAAAATCAGATGCCCACACGACATGCCTTCACAGTGAGCTAAAAAATGAACCACTATATTTAACCAATATCATATTATCTAAAAACCTATTTGATAGAATAGAATAGAATAGAATTTTTAGCGTGTCCACGGAGGATAGAATAGAATAGAATAGAATAGAATAGAATAGAATAGAATAGAATAGAATAGAATAGAATAGAATAGAATAGAATAGAATAGAATAGAAGAAAACCACATGCCATAGTGGTTTATCGATATATATAATGTTTTGTTATATTGTTTTTTATGTTGATTGTAGTGGTTTATTAAAATAGTCGGTTTTTTATATAGTTTCATGCGACTATAGTGGTTCATCACAACTAGTAATGGTTTGTTAAAACCATAGCTACCCGGAACGGGAACTGGAACGGGAACTTGGACCCAAATTTGGGAACGGAAACGGGAACGGATGGGAACGGGAACGTCCAACTTTCGAATTTTTTAAAAGTGAAAATGGTTTTGGAGTTCCCTTTGCATATAGATTATCATAGAACACTTAGAACAGAAAAATGTGAAATGCATAGTGATGGGTTAAAGTAATAGGTAAAACCATTCTTTAACCATAGAACACTTAGAACAGAAAAATGTGAAATACATAGTGATGGGTTAAAAGTAATAGGTAAAACCATTCTTTAACGTTCATCAAGAGTTTGGTTCTCTTTCTCTTTCCTAATCTCAGATATGTTTACACATCATAATGGCCAACTTGTGTATATTGATGCTCATAATGTTGTGAGATTTGTGACTAAAATGAGAACATGCTAGACAATCACTATAAATAGTTGTTATTGCAAAAGAGCATATAGTTCTATTATGAGCTTTCAAAGGCCATTCAGAAGCTTTCCAAGTTCTCTCGATATTTAGGATATATTTCTAAGCATAAATCGTCCTATTTTTTTTCCCTTTATTGTAAGATCATTCAGCTGATTCTTTCATGCCATACTTTGGCATCATTTAGAATTCTTGATCTTGTGAGCATCCAAACATTCGGATAAAAGGGACGGGGAAAAGACATGATTGCGTTGTATTGTTCCCTTAATCCCGGTTATCATGTATTTGATCTACATATGATCACGGTATTTCTCACGAGTAGGATAAAAGCAAACAAATGACATGACCAGAAAGGTTTACATATCACTTACTTACAAATCTATTCTTACAAGTTTGCATCAAAAAGCTTACAAGTTTTATGCTTTCCTCTCAAAGATTTCGATGGCAATGGGAGAGGGCGGGGCTCTAGTAGTCTCCATTGCTCGGCCCGGATATGAGCCGGCTCTGCAGTGAGAGGTCGTGCTTGAGAGGTCAAAGCCGAAGCCTGCTTGCAGCAGAGGTGTTTCGTCGAGAGTGAGAGATAAAAGAATGAGGAGTACTCTCTGGATTGCTAAAATGAATTTACCTTCCGAGTTCAGAGTTTGATAGCTGGGCAACAGGCTCCTCTAGTCCAAAAGATATAGTACGCTCCTTCAACACTTTAGTAGCAGTAGTCCCAATCCGACATCAGGCCACAGATCCGACACCAAGCCGTCAAAAGCCACGAACAAGGGGAAAAAATAGCTCTTTTTTTAGTATTTCGACACTTTTTTTGTTGTTTCTTTGTAAATTTAATGCTAAAAAAAATTTGCTACCGGGAAATCAAGTTCCCATTTATGGGAACTTAAATTAAAACTTAGTTCCCGGTAGCACATGTAGTGGGAACTTGGCTAGGAGTTCCCGGAACTCTGGACCCTGGAGTTGGGAACAGGAACCAAGTTCAGAACTTGGTTCTCGGTAGCTATGGTTAAAACCGCTCTGTGAATTGTGACATGGTTTGAAGGCTACTTTTGAAATCACTAGATAAAGAATGCATAACTTGCAAGATGAGTGGCAACACTAAATGTACAAGTAGATAGCTCGTGGTAGGTGGTTAACATAAATTATATTCGTTAGTTTCTACCAAAAGAAGAAGATGGAATTTCACTTATGCACTAATGAAGGGAGAAATACCCACACACAGTTTGAAAACTATTCATGGTGCTAGTGTTGACCTTCAACCTGGCTTAAGAGTCAAACGGAAGAAGCCAACTTGAAACTATGCTCAAGTTGGAGGTAGAATCTCTAGATCACTTAAGGTGACAAGTCTATAGAAGAAAAAACCACTGGAAAGCTCAAAAGAGCAGTTGTTCATACCTTTCCCATTTGGAAAATGGTAGCAATACTCAAGTCAAAGTGCTTTGCAAAGGTTGTCAAAGTGCACAAGTGCCAATAGTTGCAAGGAGCAATGGCAACCTGTCAAAAGTGGATTTGCAATGAAGGATATTGTACTACAGAATTGTTTATAATGGCAAAATGCTAGAAATCATATCAGAGATAATTTTTTGAGACTTGATAGGCAATTTTCATTGATGTAAGGATAAGCAGGCCATAATAATACTATGTTGAGGATTATCAATACCTCATGCACAACAAAGGTCATTCAAAAATTCATATATAGTATTATAAGAACATAAGTTTCAGCTAGATTTTTGCAAATCGAATCGAGGAATGCACATGAGCGAGAATTCTTTAACACATGTTCGTGTATCAATGTTGAATTTGAGCGTATAATACGGGCCTTAAAAACTTATGTAGATATTTCCCATGTATATATTTTTCATATTGATGGTTCCAGAATATTAGATCTTAAATTTAGGCTTGTTGGGTAGATAATGCACGGGAATCCAAGAATAGATAGGTTACATAGCTCATGGCATCAATTGTGGCATGATTCGAGCCGATATTCTGAGTTTTAGGGTCCATAGCAGTTTTTTCAAGTAGAGGCCCGAGTACTCGTATGTATTTTTCGCGTATACTCCCATCGTATATGTGTATAATTTTTTTTTTTGCAATGGTCATGATGGTTAATGGTTCTTAAGGGCCAAAAATAACTCCTTTAATGATTTAAACTCTCAGAGCCGATTCACGTGCACGATGGCATCCCTTACCATCATGTAAAAAGGCAAGCCCTTTTACACGCACCATCATCTGCCATCGCCAAAAAGCACAGGGCAAAACAGGGCCCCTCTCCAGTGATAATTGCATGTCAACCCAGCCTTAGGACTATGGTGGATATGCCCAAGACTATAATTCTTGACTAGGGCAATTTTGTGAGGCACCTTGGGACCATGGTAGAACCACTTGGGCATATAAAATCGGGCATGAGGTAATGCAAACTTGTAATATGAAGCAATGGTCATGGGGCCTCTTCAAAGCCATAGTAATAATACAAGGGTAGTATGGTGATGGTGTAAAAATATAAACCCATATCAAGGGACAATGGTGAAAAAAAGGAACATGGGTGTTTGAGCAAAAAGCAAAAGTGTGGCACAATATGAAAAGTCATCGGGCATGAACTTAAAATAGTTAAAAGGGACACGTAGGAAAAAATAAGCAAATGTGCAAGATGTATCTTGAGTTGAAAAGTCATCGGGCAAGCATTTCCTTGATTCCTAAGGTTAAGTAGCCTTCTACCATTAATGATTGGAGGCCTATCTCCTTGTTGTCCTCTGTGTACAAGATTATTGCGAAAGCCCTGGCACCCTGGCAAGGAAGTTGAAGCCGGTGTTGACTTCTTCCATAGTAAGGTGCAGTCTGGGTTTTTGGGAGGAACATTTTGACTAATGGTGCGCGCTTATGAGGCGCCGAGGAGAAGCGAGTCAAAGGCATTGCCTATCTTAAGCTTGACTTTGCCAAAGCTTACGATAGTGTCTGTTGGGAGTTCTTGTCTGCCATGATGTTAGTGTTGGGCTGTGGTCCACGCTTTTCTGAGACGATCATGAAGTCGCATAGGTAGGCCGCAGGCTACGGTGGTGCGCCGGGGTGAACCCTCAGCCTTTTTTCTCCTTAGGGCGGAGGGTGCGTCGGGGGGTGCCCTTTGGCGCCGTTTTTGTTTCACGATTGTGGCGGAGGCCTTGTCTCTCGATTGTTTTTGGCTGCGGTGAAGGAGGGGTGGTGGATGGGCGGATGCGGGATGGTAGCGGCCAGATTATTAACGGTTCGCCCGATGACACTTTCCTCTTCTTGGTGGCGTAAGAGAGGAATCTGCGGAATGTGAAGGGTTTCTTGGATACTTTCTCCTTGGCCTCGGGCATTCTTGAATTGGGGTAAATACTTTCGCATTATGGGCCCGGTGACTCGCCTCCCCCTTGTTTGACTCTATTCCTTGGAAGGTGCTTCGGTAATGTGTGTACTAAGGCTGTTGGGTATTCCCTTTGGAGGATGTTTCTATGGGGAGGGTGTGGGATGAGATTTTGCGGGGGTTTCGTAAAACACCTCAATTGGTGGAAGGGTAGCAAGTTGTCCATGGCGGGTAGAATCACTATTGCCAAGTCGATTACTTTGTAGCACTCATGTGTATACAAGCATCTGCGATGTTAGCTCATGAGGGTAAGATGTGCTTTGGATAAGATTGTTGAAATTTTGTGTGGGGCGGGGATGATGAAGGGGGCGGTTGTTAAAGTGGCTTGGTGGAAGTGTCTCAGCCCTCGGGAGGATGGGGGCTTTGCCATTACGGATTTGGCTGCATAGTAAGGTGTTGGTCTCCAAGTTTGTTTGGAGCACTTTGCGCAGGATGGAGCATCTTTCGTGATCGCGGCTTTGTTATTCTGATCTCTTCGCCATTGTGTGGCGTTTGGGAAGCCCGTCGTGCATGTGGAGTTGCCACGGGCCTTTGTTGTATGGTCTCGGCCTTCCCCACATGCATCCCCTTTTCTCACATCCTCTTATTAGCAATTGGCAGTAGAAATTGGAAACAATTTCCCTTATAGGTATTTCCATTGTAGCCGACCATCTTAGTTGACTTTGCAAAAATAAATCATCGGAGACCGGTCCAGCTCATCATCCGCTATAGAATTTCTTCAATTTGAGTTGAGCGGTTTAAAATGGTCTAGACGGTCATTCATACCATTGTTATAAGGTAAGGTGCGGGACAAGATTCCCGGTTTAGGCTGCGATCGACAGAGCGGGGGAGCGACTAAGCGGGAGTCTTGGACCGATTCTTTTACCCTAATAATACCATAATTGAGTCGCCGTCGTTTGCATTTCTCCGTTTGCTTCTTGGCTCGAGCCGGCTATGGTGTGCGTAGCTCTCCGGCCTTGCGGGATCGAAACTTAATCGCCATACTGAAACCCCATCGACGGATCTGGAACCGCCATAGCCGGATCTGTCCGGTCGCCCACTGAGACCCCATCGCCGGATCTGGAACCGCCATAGCGGATCTATCCGATTGCTTTAGGGCACTTTTTGTGCAAAAATCCACCAGACTCTATAGGTCATCGAGAATCGTGCTCATGATTGTTATTACGTGGCGTTCTTCGCCTCTCCCTTTGTTTCTTTTCCTTCTCTTCCTTTCTTAGTTTGTTTCTCCCAATCCATACGCCTTTTCAACTCATCATTGACATTACGTTTCAACAATCAAAACAGTCGGAGGTTTCTTGGACCTCCCTTTCTTCTTTCCTTTGCCAATCGATTCATGGGAGGCATCAGCCATAAGCATAAGATTATGCTACACATTTTCCACACCTAATTCTTTGCTTAGATGGATTTTCAAGGAAGGTACTATTGTCGAAGAGAGCATGATCATCACTCACAATTGGGCTCTTTGCATGGACCTCACAAAAGCTGACATCATTGCTCTTGAAGGCTGCCCCTCGTCATCATTGTATGCCCGAGCATAGCAAGCTGCCTAGCTATCATCTTGACATCCTAAATTTTGAAAAACAAGGTCTAAAACATACGTATTAGGTGTTGCTTCCGGCTGCAGAGGAGTGATCAGGAGACGCCATCACCAAAACCACATGATATCAGAGCAAACATCCTCTTATCGGCCAATTGGCGCCAGAAATTAGAAACAAGGCGCCTTCCGGAGCCGACATAGCGCGGATCGGGGATAAAATCGGATGCCCACACGACGACATGCCTTCCGCGGTGAGCTAAAAAATGAACCACTATATTTAACCAATATCATATTATCTAAAAACCATGATATATATGGCTTTCTATGCATGAATCTATTTGATAGAATAGAATAGAATAGAATTTTTAGCGTGTCCACGGAGGATAGAATAGAATAGAATAGAATAGAATAGAATAGAATAGAATAGAATAGAATAGAATAGAATAGAAGAAAACCACATGCCATAGTGGTTTATCGATATATATAATGTTTTGTTATATTGTTTTTTATGTTGATTGTAGTGGTTTATTAAAATAGTCGGTTTTTTATATAGTTTCATGCGACTATAGTGGTTCATCACAACTAGTAATGGTTTGTTAAAACCATAGCTACCCGGAACGGGAACTGGAACGGGAACTTGGACCCAAATTTGGGAACGGAAACGGGAACGGATGGGAACGGGAACGTCCAACTTTCGAATTTTTTAAAAGTGAAAATGGTTTTGGAGTTCCCTTTGCATATAGATTATCATAGAACACTTAGAACAGAAAAATGTGAAATACATAGTGATGGGTTAAAGTAATAGGTAAAACCATTCTTTAACCATAGAACACTTAGAACAGAAAAATGTGAAATACATAGTGATGGGTTAAAAGTAATAGGTAAAACCATTCTTTAACGTTCATCAAGAGTTTGGTTCTCTTTCTCTTTCCTAATCTCAGATATGTTTACACATCATAATGGCCAACTTGTGTATATTGATGCTCATAATGTTGTGAGATTTGTGACTAAAATGAGAACATGCTAGACAATCACTATAAATAGTTGTTATTGCAAAAGAGCATATAGTTCTATTATGAGCTTTCAAAGGCCATTCAGAAGCTTTCCAAGTTCTCTCGATATTTAGGATATATTTCTAAGCATAAATCGTCCTATTTTTTTTCCCTTTATTGTAAGATCATTCTGCTGATTCTTTCATGCCATACTTTGGCATCATTTAGAATTCTTGATCTTGTGAGCATCCAAACATTCAGATAAAAGGGACAGGAAAAGACATGATTGCGTTGTATTGTTCCCTTAATCTGGTTATCATGTATTTGATCTACATATGATCACGGTATTTCTCTGAGTAGGATAAAAGCAAACAAATGACATGACCAGAAAGGTTTACATATCACTTACTTACAAATCTATTCTTACAAGTTTGCATCAAAAAGCTTACAAGTTTTATGCTTTCCTCTCAAAGATTTCGATGGCACAGAGGGCAGGCTCTAGTAGTCTCCATTGCTCCGCCCGGATAACAGAGCCCGACTCTGCAGAGGAGGTCGAAAGAGAGGTCAAAGCCGAAACTCTGCAGCAGAGGTGTTTCGTTCGAGAGTGAGAGATAAAAGAATGAGGAGTACTCTCTGGATTGCTAAAATGAATTTACCTTAGAAGTTGAGTTTGATAGGCGGGCAACAGGCTCCTCTAGTCCAAAAAGATACGATGCAGCTCCTTCAACACTTTAGTAGCGGTAGTCCCAATCCGACATCGGGCCCGATCAGATCCGACACCAAGCCGTCAAAAGCCACGAACAAGGGGAAAAAATAGCTCTTTTTTTAGTATTTCGACACTTTTTTTGTTGTTTCTTTGTAAATTTAATGCTAAAAAAAATTTGCTACCGGGAAATCAAGTTCCCATTTATGGGAACTTCGTCCGAAACTTAGTTCCCGGTAGCACATGTAGTGGGAACTTGGCTAGGAGTTCCCGGAACTCTGGACCCTGGAGTTGGGAACAGGAACCAAGTTCAGAACTTGGTTCTCGGTAGCTATGGTTAAAACCGCTCTGTGAATTGTGACATGGTTTGAAGGCTACTTTTGAAATCACTAGATAAAGAATGCATAACTTGCAAGATGAGTGGCAACACTAAATGTACAAGTAGATAGCTCGTGGTAGGTGGTTAACATAAATTATATTCGTTAGTTTCTACCAAAAGAAGAAGATGGAATTTCACTTATGCACTAATGAAGGGAGAAATACCCACACACAGTTTGAAAACTATTCATGGTGCTAGTGTTGACCTTCAACCTGGCTTAAGAGTCAAACGGAAGAAGCCAACTTGAAACTATGCTCAAGTTGGAGGTAGAATCTCTAGATCACTTAAGGTGACAAGTCTATAGAAGAAAAAACCACTGGAAAGCTCAAAAGAGCAGTTGTTCATGCCTTTCCCATTTCTGGAAAATGGTAGCAATACTCAAGTCAAAGTGCTTTGCAAAGGTTGTCAAAGTGCACAAGTGCCAATAGTTGCAAGGAGCAATGGCAACCTGTCAAAAGTGGATTTGCAATGAAGGATATTGTACTACAGAATTGTTTATAATGGCAAAATGCTAGAAATCATATCAGAGATAATTTTTTGAGACTTGATAGGCAATTTTCATTGATGTAAGGATAAGCAGGCCATAATAATACTATGTTGAGGATTATCAATACCTCATACACAACAAAGGTCATTCAAAAATTCATATATAGTATTATAAGAACATAAGTTTCAGCCAGATTTTTGCAAATCGAATCGAGGAATGCACATGAGCTTCGAGAATTCTTTAACACATGTTCAGCGTGTATCAATGTTGAATTTGAGCGTGTCTGGGCCTTAAAAAACTTATGTAGATATTTCCCATGTATATATTTTTCATATTGATGGTTCCAGAATATTAGATCTTAAATTTAGGCTTGTTGGGTAGATAATGCACGGGAATCCAAGAATAGATAGGTTACATAGCTCATGGCATCAATTGCGGCATGATTCGAGCCGATATTCAGAGTTTTAGGGTCCATAGGAGTTTTTTCAAGTAGAGGCCCGAGTACTCGTATGTATTTTTCGCGTATACTCCCATCGTATATGTGTATAATTTTTTTTTTTTTCAATGGTCATGATGGTTAATGGTTCTTAAGGGCCAAAAATAACTCCTTTAATGATTTAAACTCTCAGAGCCGATTCACGTGCACGATGGCATCCCTTACCATCATGTAAAAAGGCAAGCCCTTTTACACGCACCATCATCTGCCATCGCCAAAAAGCACAGGGCAAAACAGGGCCCCTCTCCAGTGATAATTGCATGTCAACCCAGCCTTAGGACTATGGTGGATATGCCCAAGACTATAATTCTTGACTAGGGCAATTTTGTGAGGCACCTTGGGACCATGGTAGAACCACTTGGGCATATAAAATCGGGCATGAGGTAATGCAAACTTGTAATATGAAGCAATGGTCATGGGGCCTCTTCAAAGCCATAGTAATAATACAAGGGTAGTATGGTGATGGTGTAAAAATATAAACCCATATCAAGGGACAATGGTGAAAAAAAGGAACATGGGTGTTTGAGCAAAAAGCAAAAGTGTGGCACAATATGAAAAGTCATCGGGCATGAACTTAAAATAGTTAAAAGGGACACGTAGGAAAAAATAAGCAAATGTGCAAGGTGTATCTTGAGTTGAAAAGTCATCGGGCAAGCATTTCCTTGATTCCTAAGGTTAAGCAGCCTTCTACCATTAATGATTGGAGGCCTATCTCCTTGTTGTCCTCTGTGTACAAGATTATTGCGAAAGCCCTGGCACCCTGGCAGAGAAGTTGAAGCCGGTGTTGACTTCTTCCATAGTAAGGTGCAGTCTGGGTTTTTGGGAGGAACATTTTGACTAATGGTGCCGCAGCTTATGAGGGCGCCAGGAGAACAGGTCAAGGCATTGCCTATTTTAAGCTTGACTTTGCCAAAGCTTACGATAGTGTCTGTTGGGAGTTCTTGTCTGCCATGATGTTAGTGTTGGGCTGTGGTCCACGCTTTCTGAGAGCGATCATGAAGTCGCATAGGTCGGCCACGGGCTACGGTGGTGCGCCAGGGTGAACCTTCCGCCTTTTTCTCCTTAGGCAGAGGGGTGCGTCAGGGGTGCCCTTTGGTGCCGTTTTTGTTTACGATTGTGGCGGAGGCACTGTCTCAGTTGTTTTTGGCTGCAGTGAAGGAGGGGGTGGTGGATGCGCTTCGGATGCAGGATGGTAGCCAGCAGATTATTAACTAGTTCGCCGATGACACTTTCCTCTTCTTGGTGGCGTAAGAGAGGAATCACTTGGAATGTGAAGGGTTTCTTTGGATACTTTCTCCTTGGCCTCGGGCATTCTTTGAATTGGGGTAAATGCTCCGCATTATGGGCCCGGTGACTCCGCCTCCCCTTGTTTGGCTCTATTCCCTTGGAAGGTGCTTCCGGGTAATGTGTGTACTAAGTCATTTGGGTATTCCCTTTGGAGGGATGTTTCTATTGGGAGGGTGTGGGATGAGATTTTATGGGGGTTACGTAAAACACCTCAATTGGTGGAAGGGTAGCAAGTTGTCCATGGCGGGTAGGATCACTATTGCCAAGTCAAGACTTTGTAGCACTCATGTGTATATCTGACATCTGCGATGTTAGCTCATGAGGGTAAGATCTGTGCTTTGGATAAGATTGTTGAAATTTTGTGTGGGGGGGGGGATGATGAAGGGGGTTGTTAAAGTGGCTTGGTGGAAGTGTCTCCGCCCTCGGGAGGATGGGGGCTTGGCCATTCGGATTTGGTGCTGCATAGTAAGGTGTTGGTCTCCAAGTTTGTTTGGAGCAATGCGGGGATGGAGCATCTTTCGTGATGCGGACTGTTGTTATTCTGATCTCTTCGCCATTGTGTGGCGTTTGGGAAGCCGATCGTGCATGTGGAGTTGCCCAGGCACTTTGTTGTATGGTCTCGGCCTTCCCCACATGCATCCCCTTTTCTCACGGGGGTGTTTCGGGCTTGGGATCATGTGCGTGTGCTCTTCCAGCTAGATTATGCCTCAGTTTATCACCACTCTTCTCCTTTCTTGTGGGTTCCTCTACCCCCTGCGCACTTGCCCTTGGCTGCCACTGTGCATGCTCGGATGCAGGCCTGTTGGAGGCGAGCTGCTGTGCTCACATTGGAGGATTGGTATTGGGGTGGTCAGCTAGCTTCGTGGGAGTTCTTTCGAGCTCGCTTTCGCCTGAGGGGCAGTGACCAGGCTATCTGGGAACAAGTGGCGGGGAGTATTCCACTACACATATCTATAGTCCCTCAGGATGATGTGGTGGTGCAGGCTTGGAAGGTTCATCCGGATGTTGTGTCTTCTTGTTTTGTGCGGTCTTGTTACCGGGTGCTGGTTAACCATCATTCAATTAAATTGGGATTATGTCTTAATTTTGGGATAAATTTTATATTGCACTTTTTTAGTAACTTTGTTAAATTCACTTTTTTAGTAACTTTGTTGCCCTTAGACTAGAATAGACGTTAACATATAATCACACACGAGAATATAAACTCACACCTTAACTTCAAATTATAAAATCATATATCATGGAACTCAAGTAGTACACAACTTTTATTAACTGTAGAAAAGATACATAGTAATTGTTTTTCATTTTTCCACTAGCATCCCCAAGGATATGAGAACCTTATTCCTTACATCCTGAGGTATTGTAACTCTCATTTGTTTTACTAGGAATAGTTTTGGAGTCCACGAAAGTACAATACGGTTTCAACGTCTAGCCAAAGATCGGGATCACTTGGATTTCTCCTCCACCTCTTTGTCCAACAATCTGAATATCTTTCTTTATCGGTGACATTACTCAACTGATGTCTTTGGACACCACCATTCCACAGCAAGCACCTTATTGAAGTTAACATCACCTTCTTCTTTGCAAATATCCGAGATAGTTCATCCCAACCACTTTGGATAGGTCTCTAGATCTCTTTGGTTTTACTACTACAAATTGGTGGCACTCCACGTCGATTAGAAGGTTCATAATAATCCATGCCTAGATATTTTGGCCTATCCTTCTTAGGACCAACATAGTGTTTATCGATTGAGGAGGAGCATATGCCTTCACAATGCTACTAATGGTACCATCATCTTCGTCGGCACCCACTAATGTTTTCCACTTACTTTTAGGGAACCACCCTTCTTTTCAGCTCTTCCGAGGATATGTCTACCTCATCCAACAAGTTGATCACCTTCTTCCAATAATCTATCAATGCACGATTAGTCTCATATCGAATTAGTTTGCCAATGCTTGATGTAGTCATTGATGCCATCCTTAGTCAATCCCAATTGCTTGACTTCTTGGTTGGTTTTAGAGCTTTTGGTTGACCTGGAGGTATCATAGGCTTGCCATTTGCATCCCTCGTGCCAAATTTCTGCCCCACCTCTCCACTTCTCCCTCTCGAAGGTCTCATTTTTCCATTGCATGATTGGAATCCCTTCTCTCACCCAAAAAGTGAATTGAAGAGGTCTAGTATGACCTTCCATGTCGAGAGCATAACCATCCACAAAACTCTTCCAATCAGGCACTTCTTCTATGATAGATCCTATAGGAGATGGATTTGTACATCCATGAAATATTTCCAATGCTTTGGGAAAGTTGGTAAGCTGTCTGCTGTCTCAATACATGACTATATTTTCCAAACAATGCATCCACATCCTCATGAGTATGTGGGGCATTAGGAACCCCAAATTGACTCTTTCAAAAATACCCACAGCTGTTAAGTAGGATAGGAAAGAAAACATCCACCTGTTCTTATTTTGACCAGCACAATTATCTAGTTGCAAGAGGAGCTTTCTGGGCAGATCTCGAGGTTTAGCACGAGATGTTGAAGCTCCAACATGTTCATTAGGTCCATTCCTCCTAAATCTTGCCTTGCTAAACTTTTCAATACTATTAGGGGTTCCATCCAACAATGCACTATGTAGTGCACGGCTAGTGTGTAGGATCCCTGTGAGGTTACCATTGTAACCCTTCTCATAGTTTCTTAAACACCTCATGATACTCCCAATATGAAAATCTGGACCATCACTCCACAACTCTAAACTGAAATGGCCATAATAGGTCTGAGCCTGCCCATGCAATATTGCCCCAGTCATTGAAATCTGCAAAGGATATGATCTTCCACATGACTTAGGAATGTACTTGAATTGTGGAAGACAAGTCTTCTGTTGGTCCATTTTATCATGTATAATACATAGATAGTTATTAGGTTCCATTGCAGATAAGGTCCTCCACATCCAATAAGTTGATCTACATGATAGTTGATCTGTCATATGGTCCTTCATATGTTCCCTTATCTTTGCCCTTAGACTTGGTTGCACAGTCTTATCTAGTGTCTCCTTCAACTTAGCACATAAATTGCACTTGGCAAAGTTGTTTGAAGTTGCTATGGTCACATGCTTGAAATGCTTATTCCATAGCCTACTAAAACTGGAAATTTTGGGATATAGAGGCCCACTTAAGTTCATGAAGCAATGCATTTATTTCCTCTAATATGCTCTTCCGGGTACAATGGGATGGCAATCTCTTTTCAACAATAACTCTACCATTTCATCCTTCTTACTCTTATGTGGCATGTTTTTACGCATTGAAATCCACATATCTTTCAAATATTTCCTTTGCAGCTATAGTTCTTGAGGTAGGCCTTACCAGGCCAGTGTTTCCATGCAATGCAATTTTACTACCATTTTCATGTCTCTTTTGCCAGTTGTGCCAAGAAGAGGTTGGAATTCCATGTATAGCCATCCATGCTTTTGAACATATCCACTTTCCATTCAATGGGAATCTTTTCTTCTTTGATCTTTCATCCTGAATTGCATAGCCAAATATGGTTCACATGAAATTCCTCCTGCTATCACACTTATGTTCCTGATATGTAGCTCTTGCTCCCACCAACTCCTCTATTGTGAACATTCTAACACAAGAAAAACAACAACATTCACCTCCTCTAACCTTCATCATAGCTTCAGGAGAACAATCATAATCTGACTTGCATCTTTTGGTGGGATAATGTTTGAAAGTTGGAAGTGGCCTCTTGCTGCTTGTGTGAACATTGTTGACAATGGTTCTACATCTAAAGGAAACGTGTAGTTCCCCTCCGGTTGAATCGTCCCTAGGCCATGCAACAATAGTTGGAACCTCTAGTTGCTTCACACAAGCTAGGCATTCTTGTTTGCCCGAACCCTTTTCCTTCCAATTGTCATATAATTTTGAGATTGCCACACCTAACTTTGTCCTCCCTAATCTTTCATCATTCCTTTGCATTGATAGGATCTCGCTAGAACAATAATCCCTTCTCCCTCTTTGCCTCTCATTTGCATGCATGCGGGATCTTGACCTTTTTGTTTTTCCAATCGACCCGAGTATAAAGGACAATTTCCTTTCCTTTGCCATCATCCTTTTCATTTGAGGTCTTTTCCTTTCCTTTGCCATCATCAACATCATTCGGAGTCTTTTCCTTTCCTTTGCCATCATCAACATCATTTGAGGTATTTTCCTTTCCTTGGACATCATGTTCATTAGTTGGGAATTTCTCCTTGCCTTGATTAGCATCATTGGGGTTTTTTTTTTAGCATTTTGCATGCCATTGACCTAGAATGCATAAGAATATATAGTAAGTTAGCATATCCAAATAACCTCTAACTAACATGTTCATAAATGAAAGCCTCATATGTTCTATTTATATAATGGGATTCCCCAAGTTATTTTCCTCAACATTATATAAAAATAAAACCCTCTACTTGTAACCTTCAAACTTGTATCCTATAATAACCTTAGAAACAACTTTTAAGGTTATTATAGGTTTTTGATTTTAAGGTTAAGAAGTTTATTATAGGTTAGAAAATTTAAGGTTGGAAAGTTATTGTAGGTTAAAAGTTTTAAGGTTAGAAGTCTAATTCATGAACTTTTAAACTTATAACTTAACTATTAACTTAAAACTATTTTAAAAACTTATAAGTCATAACTTTTAAACTTAATAACCCTTAAAACAATTGTCCTTAAAACAATTAACCCTTGTAATAAATTTTTAGCGGAAGTTATAATGGCTGGTGATGAAAATTTAAAAAGCGGTTATTATTTCAAGTTAGCCTTCCTTTTCAAACTTTTCTCTCACACTTTCGAACATTAGCTTACGCTTCCAATTTCGGCATTCCAGGCGCTTCTGCTTCCAATTTCGGCATTCCAGGCGCTTCTCCTTTCTCGGCTTCTATCGCTTCGGCATCATCAATCTACCTTCAATCTATCTTCTACGCTTTACGGGCATCAATCTATCGCTTGCATGACCTAAGGAATCAATCTATCCGCTTTGCATGACCTAAGGAATCGTCAATCTATCTTTCGGCTTCAATCGCTTAGAGCTTTTATCCGTTTTCTAGCTTTCGAGCTTTTATTTGTTTTATCTGTTTTCGAGCTTTTGGGTTTTCGGCTTCTATCCGCTTCTAGGCTTCTATACGCATCAATCTCGACTTCTATCGCTTCTCGACTTCTATCCGCATCAATCTCGACTTCTATCTGCTTCTCGGCTTCTATCTGCTTTAGGGTTTTGGCTCAAAGGTTTTTTCGGCTCAAAGGTTTGTAGGCTCTATACAATGTCTCTGGTTTTTTTGGTTTTTTGGCTCTCTACAATCTCTCGACTTTGAATAACTTTGGTTTTTGTGTTAAAGCTTCTCGGCTTCTCGTTTAGAAGGCTCAATTCTCGGGTACTGAACACAAGTAGGTTAGTATTTCCTGTTATATACATAAAGTAGTTATTTTACATAAAGCAGTTCCTCATAGGATTGGTTCTGTGATCTGGCCTATATGATCTGCTCTTATTCTATTTCAATAGGTCTTCCTCTATCTGTTCTAAGCCATGATCTAAAATAATGAAGTAAATAATGATCTATGATCTATCGCTCTATGATCTTGCTCTATGATCTATGAGCTATGATCTATGATCTATACGCTCTATGATCTATACGCTCTATGATCTATGATCTATCTGCTCTATGATCTATCTGCTCTATGATCTATGATCTATGACCTATCTATGATCTATGATCTATAATGTATTCAACGATTATGCATTCTGTTAGAATAATATGTTAGAATGGGAGAAATCGTGCTTGGCGCATTTCTATTTTTGGTTTCCGATTTTCCATTAGGTTAATCAAAGTCGCCCGCCGCGTTTTAGTTTCTATACAAATCGCGCCCGGTGGCGTGTAAAATAGATCCGTGAAAAAACATAGCAAAAGCGCGCTGGCGTTTTGAATTATGTATGTTGAGAATCGTTTTATGGGGAGAGTAATATATCATTTGCTAATGACTTAATTTTCTCTCGTTCTAGTGCCATGGATTTTCCTTATGCATGGACACTAGCTGATCTACGACTTTGGATGGTTCTAGTTCAAATACACTTCCACGGGCGACCATCAACTCTCGGACCCCGTACAAGATATTACTTGAGTGTGCTGTTCAAAACGTTCAAAGAGAGTTGGAGAATCCAATAGACAGTCTGTATCAGGGGCCATGGGTACACTTCCATCGCATCTATGGACATATCAGAATCCTCATGCTCTTAGTAAGGCTCATGCCAACAAATAAGTACGAGGATTTGCTTTATAGTATCAAGGATCGATACAACACTCTGGTTTGGAGACTCGACATCCGCAGGGAAGATGAGGATCCTGTCATATCAGGGTGGTTCAGGTGGGACTTTTTGCGGGATTGGGCCGATGAAGTGGGGCTATGTGACATATTGTAGAGATAGAAAGAATTCGCGCCTGGCGCATTTTTGCAGAAGAAGAAATGTACATACACTTTTTTGGAATATGAATACAAACTCGCGCCTGGCGCAATTTTGCACTATATTTTTATGTCATTTAGTTTATTATGTTTTTTTATATGCAATGTCGAAAACATTGAATCCTTTGATGCCCTCCAGCCAGTATGACCAACCCCAAGAAACTACATATTTTCATTAATGTGTAGTTTCATGGGGTTGATATGACTGGCTAAAGAACATCAAAGAATCCAAAATTCACAACATCACGCAGATGTTATGATATATTCATTTTTTTTTGAATATCCAAATATACATACCTTTTTCAGACGGTCTTTTGGCCATG
The DNA here is from genome assembly GCA_021234155.1 of Isoetes taiwanensis. Classification (NCBI taxonomy): domain Eukaryota; kingdom Viridiplantae; phylum Streptophyta; class Lycopodiopsida; order Isoetales; family Isoetaceae; genus Isoetes; species Isoetes taiwanensis. Next base: position 40,499,175 of record JAJEKV010000002.1, read on the forward strand.
CTACAAATGTGCCCACGCTTTCACCAACTGTATCGCCACCGGGATGTCTTCTTGGAAGAGCCTCATCTTCGTAATTGCAGTTTATAATGGAAATCTTACAGAAACTGTTTCCAAGAGGAACACCATGACACATGGAACTTGGATTCAGATCTTCGATTTTACATAAGCCTACTCGGCGCTTCAAGTTTGCTGTTAAAAGATAGCATTCTTCTCAGAATAGCGATGAAGAACCAGAATGCATTGGAAAAAATAGAGGACGAAAAATAGAGAACAAGAGAATGCATTCGGAATGGAATCACACTCACCATAGCTCAGCAGACATCGAATGGGATTGAAGGCGGCTCGATCGAATAGGATTGAAGGCGTTGTAGACGGATCTTGGGGCCTCACGATAGTAGGAATGATCTTGGGCCTGAAAGTAGGAATGATCTTGGGGCCACGATAGTAGGTGGCCGATTAGGTGGTAGTAGATTGCCACATATCGTTTCTTGAAATTAATAATTAATTGTTCTTGAAATTGCACTAAAAAAAAAAAAACACAATTTAAATTTGTAAATGAGCCGGCGGACGGTTAATTAAAGGCGATATAAATTTAAAAGGGCCTTAATTTGAATTTCTGATTTTGTAAATCGGCGGCCAAGATTATGAACGCATACATATAAGTTTAAACCAAAATCCCAGTCTTATATTATCCGCGACTTGCAGTTCTATGGCGTCTAGAGGATCGCCGCGTAGGCTGGTAGAGGTGGGCGACGACTCAAAGCACAAATCCCATGCACGGAGGCTGCTGAACAAGCGAAAAGCACAAATCAACAACAAGCCTCGGGTAATTGATCTGTTTTTGTTCTGAATTGATTTACGTGTCCCTTTTTTTGTTAGGTTTTAGGATGTTTTTACGTAATAATATAGTTATTATCCAATAAGAAGCATGTGTCCTCTAATGTTTGAGTTCATATGTCCAAAAAAATGTATGGAAACAAATGCTTAATGTGTACATGTTGGTTTCTCTTTTAATCTTTGTATGTCTTTGCTTGAAGCTTGTATACTTAGCTGAACAATATTCAGTAGCTAGTTGTGTTTTTATAGTTAGTTGTGTCCCTCGATGAAGATTCAACTCTTTAAGTTGCATTTTTATAGTTAGTTGTGTCCCGAGCATTTTGATTCGGACCAAAAACGCCCTGGCCTTGATTTAATTAGGCATTACATTAGTTTCTTTATCTTCGGGTCACTTCTAAAAGCAGCATGCCAGCGTATTTATTGCATTTTGATTTGGGAAAAACGCTTTGGCCCCTGACCCTAATAAACTAAATGAACTTGTCGTGTATTCATTTTCAAATCGCCAAGCGCAAGCGTTTTGTTGCATATGTGTCGGTAAACATTTATTTGAGCATAAAAAGATTAACCCATGTCTTTGTAATTTCACGGGGATCACAAAAGACAATCAAAAGAGGGAGGACCAAGCAAGGCGAGACCTCTGAGCCCGAGAAAAAAGCAAAGGACGAAAGAAGATGTTCTTTATTATGGACTGCGGCATGTATTGGCGTTAGAAGATACATCGGAATAATAAAGGCTCAGGTAGAACCTCCATGTCGTAAGAAGATCTTATAGAAATCGAGAATGGTATGTGGAGATATTCAAAACCGGTGGGAAGACGGACCTCATATTCATGTCAAGGTTAAGAGAGACCGATCAAATGAAGAAGCGGGGAATTCTTATTACATGTGAAGTGCGGGACGATTCTTTACATTGCATTGCTAGTTGAAGTGGGCCAAAAACATAAGAAAAGCCTAAAGAAGATCAATCGATGCGGTCGCGAAGCTCTTTAAGAAACTGCTTTAAGATCAGACGACATGGCCGATAACCTCTTCAAATTTGGCTGGACAGTTGGCGAGCCATTGACTCCTAGAAGAATATGCGAGGGGCTTACAGCTGTTCGACGAGCCATTAGCACGAGGCCCTCGGGCAGTGTCTACTTACAGGCAGTGAAGGACAAGGAAGAAGCTAGCTCTAGAAGCAGGGAAACTACAGAAGTGACAGCAGGCCTTACAAGTGACGATGACAAGGCCAGGCAGTTGGAGGCAATGAGCAAACTGAAGAAATATGCCGACAAGTATCCACTGGGCCTCAGCTTCACACATCCAGTCAACGTGGACAGGCTTTTCAGGTCCACTAAAGCTATTTATATCAGCAGAAGGTATGACAAGCAGCACTCCTTGGAGATATTAAACAGCATGATCGAAAATCCAGGGCAGGTGCCAATGCCTGCAGATGTAGTGCCTTACGATACCAGAACAAAAAAGGTAATCATCTGGAGCAAGCTGGAGGACTTCATCGAGAACCCAGACATACATTTTATGATAATAGATGGCCAGCATTCAATAGAGGCCCAGAAGATTCTCATCAAGAAGGCACAGCATACTGGGAATCAGTTGTTCTATAAGCTGTATTCTGTCAGAAACTGCCGGTTCCTGAGCGGGTCAACAACACCTGCCGAACTAGCCGAAATAAGCGCACTCCTAAATGACATGGGAAAAACTTTCTTATACAAAAGGTAATTCTCTTCCCACATTTTTATTTTTCGTATTACCAAATCGCGCCAAGCGCGATTTCATAGTAGAAGGCAATTCGCGCCAGGCGCGATTTGCCTTCTCTAAATAGCAAAGGGTTCCTGGGATGGTAGACGTTTCCCGTCAAATAAGCAAATCGCGCCTGGCGCGGTTTTATATTAGAATACAAGTTGAGCCACGCGCGATTTCCCTAGCCTGAGGAGACATGGCTGTCCTTGAAGATAGCCGTTTCTTCTCAAAGTAGGCAACGTTGCTGGGCTTAATTTGTATTCTAATATGAAATCGCCAGCGCCGATTTGCTTATAATGACTAGAACCATCTACTATTTCAAAAACCCTTTGCTATTTAGAAGGCAAAATCGGCGCTGGCGATTTCTAATATGAAATCGCTGGCGTATTAGAGTTATCAAGTACTTCATAACCAGCTTGGTGAGGAAGATCAAATTGTATGCGAGTGGTACATGAATGGCACGTTCTCTCGGGGGCTATCTTTGTTTGGAATGAAACCTATATCCGTGGTTGGAAATAAGGACATGGTTGAAACCATTCAGTCATACTTGGATCCGCTTCATGAGCATTTCAAGGGGAGGAAGACAAATGGAAGCGATAAAGGCGGCGAGGCGAGGGAGACAAACGGCCGACGGAGGCGAGGATGTCGAAGGATTGGACCGAATCTTGCCGAAAACATTATTGAAAGCCCCGAGATTGAGGTGAGTTTATTTTGCTCTAGCGGTGTTTCGACTTCGCGAAGTCGAGAAAACTCGTTCCTTTCAATACCTTTTCTTGTCATTCTCGACTCCGCGAGTCGAGAATACTCGTTCCTTCGACGGTTGTCATCATTTTGGAATTCGAGCTCAACTCCAAATCATTGTCAATGGATTCCAGCGGTTCCGCGTCACGAGGAGAATGCGAATGAAAATCGAGCAAGACAACGCTCCACGGCCGAAAAAAGAACACGAAAAGTTAATGATCCCGCATTTGGATCCCGATGAACCGAAATATGGTGAGCCAAACTCAAGCGGGATCGGCTGGTCCCACCAAGCTTGTAATATTTGGCGTCAATGGGTATTAGGCTGCGGTATACCCGCGACAAAAGCGTCCCGAGATTAACACCTCGCAGATCCGGTGAAAGCAGAGCATAAAATAGTGTATCCGAGGCCCGAGCTAAGGAAATTATTGAATGGTGCGCACGGGATTGAAGTGGCTATATGGTCTTGTATGGCAAAGAAAAATATTGTCAATGTTCTTGGTGTTCTCGGCATTTCAGTTTTGAAGTTCAAGTTCGTTTGGGGAAGCGAAAGGGTCGAAAGCATGTGAAGGATCTCGATCCAGCCATCACAAAAGGGAAGCCTATAATGGTGAAAAATTTGGGCGGTGTTTATGAGCAATTCGAGGGACTTTGGCAAACACAACCGCTGATCATAGGCGACTCCGCCTACAAGTGCTATCATAGCAGTAGAAAAATACAATCATTGCTAAGCCATATCGACCTGAAGAATATGAGAGCGAGATAGGTGGTTGTCGCCGGACTCATCCGTCTTGGCGGAATCCCTCTTTGCCATTCTTGTCGCCCGATGTGCTTACGAACTATCCAGAGCCTCACGGAACCCGATCCGAGGAAAAGCAAGCCGATCATGAAAGCTATGGGCGACAAATACTTTGGTGAACAAGAAGAGTTTTTGCTTTCGGATAGTCAAATTGTGTGAATATTGTAATCGAACTTTAACACATGTATTGACCATTTTGTAATGAATATACTTGTATATTGAGTTTTCGATGCCTTTCTCGACTCACGAGTCGAGAAAGGCATGCTTGTCGTGTTGATGATATGCTTGTACAATCTATTATGATAATGCTTGTACATTGGGTTTCTGGGACTTTCATTTCGCGAGTCGAGAAAGGCATACTAGTTGTCTCGGTGACAAAAGCATTTGTATGCTTCCGTGTGTGATTGGATGCAACCATATTCTAATGAGAATGGTTGTACTTTGACTTTTATGGGCCTTTCTCGACTCGCGAGTCGAGAAAGACACTACTTCGGACGTCATTGGATGCAGTTGTATGGAATGAATGTTCTCCGTTGTAATTTGATTTCAAGCGTTCTTTTTGACTAATGACACCGTAATTGTTAATCATACTCTCCTTGCTCCGGGTGGTTCGAGGCGCAGATCCGACACCGGCCACAGTCCCTTCGGGCATCACAGACCGCTCGCTCCGACACGGATCCGCTCAAAGGCGGAAGAAATACCGTTAAAGCACGAGATCCAGGTCACGCTACACTCTTGCCCGGCCTTTGGGACAAAGGTTGCTCATGAGTGAGAGGTTGCTCGCTACACCACAGGAATAAAAAACGGCGAAGAACAAAGAAAGTCGGGGAAGCTCAAGGCATATTGCAAGCATTGCATAACATCCCCGGAGGTTGGGGAAGGAGCATATTCGATGAAAGGCGGGGGGAGAGTGGAGAAGTCCGGGTGGACAGTCGGCGGTAGCTCGAGGCACCTCCCGTGAGGCATTCCACACTCTTGAGGTTGCCCCAAGGCTTCTGAGGCGGCATGAAGAAGCGCCACAAGTTAATCCCCTAAGGTGGACCACCTACCAAGATGATGTTTGTAGTGACAAGAAGACCGCCATGGTCTCTGCGTCCAGATGTAAAATACATTGTATACATTCAATTTATTAATAAAAATTCTTTTTCAACTACATCTTTGGTTTCAAACTTTAATGAATTTCCTTTGTTTTGGTTGCATTGTTTTTGTTCTCGACTTCGCGAACACGGGAAAAGCTCAGTACGGCTTCGGTTGAGTTTTATTCAAAAATTCGAATTAAGGATAGTTTTGAATTCGGGGTGCTACTTTTATGTAAATGCTTAGGGGTTCAAAAAAAAAATGGGAATGGAATGAGTCCCACTTTAATTAAATCGACTTAATATTGATGATGAAGCGGACTCCAAATCGATAACACTAGCGAGGTTAAGCGTAAAGAGTAATGAACTATCAAGCGTAGTTCACTGCTTTGTCTGAGATCTCAAGCCCGATGTGGTTGGTGCTTCTAGCGGACGAGGAGGCAAGTCGGAATAAAGATGCAAGGGATGAAAGAGAACGGGGAATGATGAAGGCGAAAGGTATCGTGACAATATTCCTTTTTTGATATCCATGCATTTTTCAAACTAGAAGCTTATAGAAATCGGCCTGGCGATTTGGAGTTTCCTAGAGCATACTTTTGAATTATGTTGACATGCATCATTCATGAAATCGGCGCCGGGCGGCGTTTTTTTTCCATTTCTTTTTATCTCATCGTTATTGTTCTCCCTTACGAAATGATTTGGCTTCCCCAAAAGTCTTGGTCTTTGATTTGAATGGTGTGCTATGTAGAGCGTTACCTAAAGCAACGTTTGAAAAGTCATGGTATGCGCCAACAACCATTTGAGACATTACCAAATATGTTTTTACCGCCCTTATCGAAGGAGATGTTGGACCGGGCCTTGATCTGTTTTCGATTTGTGCAATTTGGTCATCCATGGAGCATAGAAATATACATGATGTTTTGAAAGTAGTGCCTGAGCTAAATAGAAATTGGGCGTCCATCACGGGATCAAAGCAAATGTGCTTCATTCACAAACCCTAAAGAACCGAGCGGGTAAAAGATATTTGTGAAATGCTTGCGCAACATGATGGATGCCCTAGGTGTTGAGGATAAGGAAGGCATAATCATTGTGGATGATGGCGGCTCTAAAGTGTTGCTTCAATCAGTCCGCGGTCATTGAATCCGCCATCCTATCATCCTCAAGATTTTGACAAAGATGACTTCTGCCCCGCTTTGTTAGTGTCTGCGAGGAAATAGCCGAGGAAAAAGCGGTCGAAGAGATACACACACTATACCCACACCTTGATGGACAGGGGAAATTGATGGGGAACTTGAGAAAATCGTCCTAGAAAGGGAACTTTTTGATATATATGTATACTGGGAAATACACTTTCCAAAAAGTTTTGAATATGAAATATACTTTATAACGAAGGTTTTGAATATATATTGTGTTCTTTTTATCGGCATTATTGGTTACGTAATGCATTATTATTTTTTATATTATGTGTATGCGGTTTGTTATACTTGCAATAATTTGTAGGTATATCATCAATAATTTTGGTGTGTATAAATAGGTATGCATGAAATAGCCCTGAATAAACCCCGGTCTCGCCTTCTCCTTGTTATTATGGCACATTCTATTACGCGCAAGATGAACCATGCGGACCTCTGCCGTGCGCGAAACTAGAAATAGAACTTGAGGGACTGGCTTGATGTCGTTGCTATGAATCGTCGCTTCTATCACGATCCCTTTGATGTTGTAATCCATCTTATATGGAATCGAGCATGGTTTGTTCATGATCGGCGGGATCTCGAGGACCCGCTGCGGCGCTGAGGACGATGAATCGATTAGTTTTGTAGTTTATGTTCTATTGTAATCGTTATTTATGCCAAACAAATCGGCGCGCCAGCGATTTGAACCTGAAAAAATCTCTGTTTTGTAGCAACTTGCTTGTTGTTATTTACTCGTAAAGCATTACAATTTCATTGTTTAGATTTCGTTGTCGTCCGTGAATGTGCGAATTAATAGGCAATTTCTGTTTTTTTCAGCTGCCTACATTACGTCATAATATGGGTCATTTGCATCGAATATTTGAATGCCTTTGCATTTTCACATAAAATGCATATTCCCGACCGAAAATGAACCGCGATTGCAAAAGTGTGGTTAATTCAATATAATGGTCAATAAAATGCTTATGGTAGCGATTTTGGAATAGAATAGACATAATCCCAATTTAATTGAATGATGGTTGGTTATTCATGACACTCGCCCCTCCCGGCAAGTGGTCTGCGACTTCAGGGTTTCGATGGCATTTCGGTTTGGGCGTGGACATGTAGCTCACTTCCCCACCGAAGGTTAGGGTGCTACGTGGCGGTGGTGGTGCACCTGCCGTATCGGGGAGTGCATGCTCTTATGAGTCGGTTTAGGCGGGTGTGAGCCCTCTCGCCCTTGTTGTGGCCTTCATGGAGGCGTGGAGCATTGTGCGGTTTTATGCCCTCACTTGCGGGGCTGATTTAGGCGGCGGTTGTGGATCTTTCGGGGATTGACGACTGCTGACCTCTCGATTCCTCGACTTCGGTACAAAGCTATTTCAAAGCTTTACGGTGTTCAGGGATTAGTCGGCGGAAGTTTGCCATTTGGCGGGACTTCTTGGGTGTTGTAGATGGTGATGGTGGGTTTATGCAAGGCCGGTAGAGTTGTAGTTTTTTGTGAGTTTGTTGTGGAGTGTCGAGGTATTGTTGTCTCTTTGGGGCGGTTCTCCTTCCTCCTCACTTGCTTTGTAACATTACCATTCTTTTAATATATTGATGACATAGTTCTTCAAAAAAAAAAAAAACTTCAAAAAGGGCATATGAGGCAAAATAGGCATAATGAAAGGGCAAATAGGAAAATGGCTAGGCTAAAAAGATGCAAGGATGGGTAAGTGGCAAAATGAGCATAGTGGAATAAAACTAAGGCCAAGAACCATATAGCATGGGATCTTCAAACTCTAACTTCAAACTTCAAATGAGTGTCTTCCAATCTTCTTAGCAGAAACTTCTAGAACATGCCTTTGCCTCATGACACTCGCCCCTTTCGGCAAGTGGTCTCTGCTGACTTCGGGTTCTCGATGGCGCTCGGTTTGGGCGTGGACATGTAGCTCACTTCCCCCAAGAAGGTTAGGGTGCTACGTGGCGGTGGTGCCATTTGTATCGGGAGTGCATGCTCTTATGAGTCGTTTAGGCGGGTGTGAGCCCTCTACGCCCTTGTTGTGGCCTTCATCGTGAGGCTGTGGAGCATTATGCGGTTTTATGCCCTCACTTGCGGTTTTGGGATTGGGTCGGGGCTACGTTTGGTGAGATTGACTAGCCCGGCCGATTCTTCGCTTCATGTGTATCGGTGATTGGCGCTCTTGCGGCGACAAAGCCTACATCGTGTGTGGCTTGGTTGGTGTGGCTGATTTGGAAGCGGCGGTTGTGGATCTTCGGGGGATTCAGCGACTGCGGCCTCTCTCGATTCCTCGACTTCGGTACAAGCTATTTCAAAGCTTTCGGTGTTCCCGGGATTAGTCGGCGGAAGTTTGCCATTTGGCGGGACTTCTTGGGTGTTGTAGATGGTGATGGTCGGTTTGTATGCAGTGATAGAGTTGTAGTTTTTGTGAGTTTGTTGTGGAGTGTCGAGGGTATCGTTGTCTCTTTGGGGCGGTTCTCCTTCCTCCTCACTTGCTTTGTAACATTACCATTATTTTAATATATTGATGACATAGTTCTTCAAAAAAAAAAAAAAAAAAAAAAAAAAAAAACTCAAAAAAAGGGCATATGAGGCAAAATAGGCATAATGAAAGGGCAAATAGGAAAATGGCTAGGCTAAAAAGATGCAAGGATGGGTAAGTGGCAAAAATGAGCATAGTGGAATAAAACTAAGGCCAAGAACCATATAGCATGGGATCTTCAAACTCTAACTTCAAACTTCAAATGAGTGTCTTCAATCTTCTTAAGCAGAAACTTCTAGAACATGCCTTTGCCTCATGACACTCGCCCCCGCCGGCAAGTGGTCTCTGCGACTTAGGGTTCTCGATGGCTTCGGTTTGGGCGTGGACATGTAGCTCACTTCCAGAAGGTTAGGGTGCCATTGGCGGTGGTGCACCGCTATATCGGGAGTGCATGCTCTTATGAGTCGGTTTAGGCGGGTGTGAGCCCTCTCACGCCTTTGTTGTGGCCTTCATCATTGAGGCGTGGAGCATTATGCGGTTTTATGCCCTCACTTGCGGGGCTGCACGGGATTGGGTCGGGGCTCTGTTTGGTGAGATTGACTAGCCGGCGATTCTTTGCTTCATGTGTATCTGGTGATTGGCAGCTCTTGCGGCGGCAAAACTACATCGTGTGTGGCTTGGTTGGTGTGGCTGATTTGAAGCGGCGGCGGTTGTGGATCTTCGAGGGGATTGGTGACTGCGGCCTCTCGATTCCTCGACTTCGGTACAAGCTATTTCAAAGCTTTCTCTTGTTCGGGATTAGTCGGCGGAAGTTTGCCATTTGGCGGGACTTCTTAGGTGTTGTAGATGGTGATGGTGGGTTTTATGCAGCCCGGTAGAGTTGTAGTTTTTTTGTGAGTTTGTTGTGGAGTGTCGAGGTATCGTTGTCTCTTTGGGGCAGTTCTCCTTCCTCCTCACTTGCTTTGTAACATTACCATTCTTTTAATATATTGATGACATAGTTCTTCAAAAAAAAAAAAAAAAAAAATAAAAAAAGGGAATATGAGGCAAAATAGGCATAATAAAAGGGCAAATAGGAAAATGGCTAGGCTAAAAAGATGCAAGGATGGGTAAGTGGCAAAAATGAGCATAGTGGAATAAAACTAAGGCCAAGAACCATATACCATGGGATCTTCCAAACTCTAACTTCCAAACTTCAAATGAGTGTCTTCCAATCTTCTTAACCGAGAAACTTCTAGAACATGCCTTTGACCAAATGTTTGACCATGAATATAGTACCTCTCATGAAGTCTGATCCTGAATGCGTTGTGTTGACCTTGAAGACAAGTCTTCTTTGACTTTCACGTCCATATTGCCTACCAAACTCTTCCAAACTTTGACCTAGTCTCCTGTGATGATTGACCTACTCTTAAAGAATAGATAAACAATTAGTATGTTGCCCTTTGGGGGCAACAACTAGTATGGAGGATGTGCATTGAATGATTCAGGCGGATCTCTCTTTCATGAAATATGACGATTATAAGTAGCAAAAATTTTACAAACGCCCCTCTATTGTTGTATATTTGTCAAAATGCCTCTGTATTTATGATATTTATCAAAATGCCCCTATTTTCTAAACTCTCCTGGTTAAATCCGCTCAAACTCAGGTGGACTGATTTTACTGGTAGCCAACACCTGCAGAGTTTGTAACCTAAGTGACAGATTATTTCAGGCAATACCTCACATAAATTCTGATTCTAAGCCATCCAAATTCTCAGAATCCACTAGTTGTTATTCCAATTCTTCTGTCTTGCCTAGCTTTGAGCAATTAACTGCAAGCATATTGCATTTTAGGAGATAATGGACGTGCAAGTGAAAAAGAGGGATGGATCAAAGATTTAGAGCCCAGAAACAATGTGCAGAAGAACAGCAAGGCTAAAAAATAACATCATAAAAAAAATTCGCAACCCAATTCCCCTATCAATCTCATTACTTGCTCACAATTTGGCCCAAACATAGATCCCCTATCAATCTCATATACCTAATTTTTACCATCCTTCAAATTTCTGAAAAACCAATTCTTTCATGGTTTGTCATAGGTCACCTCCAACAACTAAACCAGCATGCAAATCGAGCAATCAAACCAGCATGCACATGGAGCAATCAAACCAGCATGCAAATTGGCAGACTGGAGCAAAAGACAACAACATCTGGGTGTCAAAATATTGACAAAATCTTTGTTCAACTTTATAGAAAATTTCCATTGTTCCATCGTCAAAATAGAGCAGTCATACTCCCCTCGCCTAGTTGAGAACTTAATTTAGCTGCTCTTTCCAAAAGGAAGGAAGGAAGGAAGGAAGTTTATTTTAACAGACAATGAGTTAGTTTCTAGCATAAACTGGAGGTTCATTGGTTTCCTAGTCTCTTCCTAAAAAATACCATATATACGGGGGCATTTTGGTTAATATGCAAAAAAATCTGGGGGCATTTTAAAATTTCCTTTATAGGTATTTCTATTGTAGCCAACCATCGAGTTGACTTTGCAAAAATAAATCACCGGGATAGTCCACTCATCATCTGTTATAGAATTTCATCAAAATTTGAGTTGGCGGTTTAAAGTGGTCTAGGCGGTCATGCATACCATTGTTATAAGATAAGCTATTTTGGGACAAGATTCAGTTTAGGTTTAACCGTGGCCGGGAGCAACTAGCAGGAATCTTGGACCGGTTCTTCCTACAACGACACCATAATTGAGGAGTCATTTTTTTGTGTTTTCTTTTTTCTTCTTGGCTCGAGCTCGGCTATGGCGTCGGTAGCTCTCGACCTTGCAAAGATCGAAAGCGCCATCGCCCACCGAAACCTCATCATGGGATCTGGAACCGCCATAGCGGATCTGTCCATGGAATAAATTACTAATCCTATATTTTTAGTGTAGCCAAAATAGGTTTAGCTAAACTACCTTCAAATTGGGGCTAGAAGTTTCTAACACTTGGCTAAACTAAATGGTTTTCTCCATCACGGTTTCTTACTTTTTGGCTAAACTTTCACAAAATGGAAAGGCAAATATTAGCCATCAGCTATAGTAATTTAAAAAATCCAAGCATTTTGGCAAAAGACATTGAATTTATTGTAAATACATAAATCAAGACACAAACATACATGAACATCAAAAACCTAAAAACAAAGGGACTACATTGTTCCTTTTCCTCTAATCTTCAACTTTGTACTTGGAACAAGAAAGAAAGTGGAAAAAAAAAAAAAAAAATATAAACCCTATTTGAAATTTCTTAAAGTTACATACATTAGTGTTGAATTTGGGACTAATCTATCCATTTTTCCAAGCCCACTCTATCTTAAGTTTAGCTAATCGATGTCACGATGGATATATGCGGGCGTAAAGGTTTGTCTATTCAACCTAAAAACTCAATTGGGTGGCAAAAAAAATTAGACTAAAATTTTATTTTATTTTGGGCATTTTTCCATTTTTCGTTAGCCGTTTTCCTTGGTGAAACTACTACAAAATAGCCATTTGGCTAACCTTAGCCGTTATTTTATTCGATGGATGCAATACGGTCACTTACGGTTTGCTTTTGTGCAAAATCCACAGGCTCTACAGGTCATCGAGAATCTATGCTCCCAATTGTTATTCTGTGATATTGGCATAGGACAGGTGTCAACATGAGATTACACCACCGACAAAAAGGATGACCCAATTATAGTATTGAAAAGGTTTATAAAAGTTGTAAGTATCTTGTTTTCGATATTTATTTTATTTGAATCTTCAAGTGGTTCTACGAAAAGTGAGATATGAGCACATGTTGCAAAAAGAAAGTTTAACTAAGGCTTTTTTCTAGTATAAACAAGGTGCTGCGCACGGAGGGTTGCCCTACGGTGGCCCGAGAATGTGTTTTCATGTTTCTTGTTGTCGTTTCGTTTTCATGGTTCTTGTTGGGTCATTTTCTTAAAGCATGAGTTTTGTTTATGAAGCTTTGAAGATCAATTTATAGAACTTAGGGAGAAAAGAATAATACTTCAAACTAATTTACATAATTGATACTGTGCAACGAATAACTCTATGATTTCTGGTGCTTGAGATATAGAGCAGACACGGTGAACAAAGTGTTGCATTATGATTTAAGATACATAAAAGCAAGTTAAGATAAATTTAGGCGTTGACATTGTTATTAGTTTTTACGCGACATTCTTGCATTTCACCTCACTTTCTTGAATTTTACCTCACAATGACAACCTTATTGGCTATTTAGTTGATCTTGTTAGCATATGTCGAATTAACTTTCGTAAATTTATCAAACAAACCTGGCACAAAGTGCACAAGCAAAATTGTGAGACATGCATGAAAAGCAGTAAATGCAAACCCTCTACAATTGTTAACATAACAAACAAACAATACTTCCAACACAAATGCTATACATTGCATCATTTATCAAAGGATAATATTCCCTCAATACTGAGATAGAGTTTCTCCCATTAAGTAGGAGGGACGTGTTAAAGTAAGACAACATAGTAGGGATGTCTAAAAATAAAAATTGAATAAAGGCTGTTTGAGTTTCTTATGTCCTTTCTTATGCCAAAAGCCTTGAGCATATGGTCTTAGCTCTGGTGTAAGCGTTGATTATTCTGGCCGGGTCAAGAGACTCTGTAGTAGTTTCATCACATGTGATAATAACATGAGTGCAAAGAGAAGCTTGCAGACACTTGGCATGATGATGAAAATTAGCAAGGAATCTTAACTAGCAATAGGGCAAACATTTGGCATGATGATGAAAATTAGCAAAAATTCTTGACTAGCAGCAGGGCAGGCTTGAGGCAAAAAGTTGGGGAAGATAGATTTGGATAATGCGAATAGTCAGTAATAAGGAAAAGATAGATGCGTATAGCGTGAATAATCAGTAATAAGGTGCTTCTTGAGTAATAAGGTGCTTCTAGACGCTTCTTAGATCTAAATAAACATGAAAATACATTGTATGAAAATACATTGTATGTTTCTTTGCTATTATTATGTTCATGATATTAATACAAATATATGAGTTATATGATCTAAATTGACCAACCTTTAATATTCTTTAGCATGGCTTGGGAAGTTTATAACCATTTTAGGCTATGTTGTGTTTTTTATTCGAATGGTTGTATGGTTTGTAAGGAGGGACGGCAGTTCCATGAACTTAAACCCTACAAAGAAATTAACATTGATCTATTGTTGTACCAATAAAACTACTGATATCAACTTAAATTTGAATAGGAGGCAATATGTTCATCCATGAGGGACTTCATCAATAGTTGGGATTATCACTTATAAGATAAGATAAGATAAGATAAGAAAAAATTATCAAGGAGAGATCCATTTTTGTTGCCTTTTGCCATTTGAGCCCGACATTCTAAAAGGTTCCTCATGTATATCGGTTGAGAGAACCATGAGATAGCCAATTAAAGCTCCCCTCTAGAGTTGTCTTTACTTGGTCCTCGACATCTACTTCTAGCATCTACTTCTAGTGATGGCTACATCAAGACAGACTAGAATAATATCTCTTGAGAACAGTATCCTTTGGCAGGATCGTTTCCTCTGTGAATTCTGCTAAATTCTTAGCTTACATCGAAATGCGAATATCATTTATAAGCATCCACTTCTAATTAACAACCTTTATTAGCCCGTCATATTTTGTAAAGGCAAACTAAGCGTACAAATGCATTCAAGCGCAAGCGGTACATGCAATCTTGATCCCAGCGAAAATTTTAGTGGCCCGGTGAATCATTTTGGCCACTAATTACGGAGTTCAAGCAAAAATCGACCCGGCCGACTTAAGTAGGATGCCTTACTTACGGACTACCTCTGATTAGCCATTTGGTGGCACTTTATTGCCCTATTGCGACATTAGAATGGCCAATTAGATGTTTGCTAATTGGAGTGGTATCGACTTTGGGGCCAATTTAGTTCCAAGTGAGAAATAGATATGCTTATGGAATGGCTATTTAGGCCACTTGGCCAAATCCTGTAATGCCTTAAGTTCGCCAAATCTTCACTCATTAAGAGACCCCCTCATAAATTAGGTCACTTATGGAGGCCAACATTATTAGAAATTTTTATTCCTAAATGTATCTACCAACTAAGAATAATCCCGTTGTTTTGGAAAATCAAATATCGAAGCATTTTTCAATCCTTTTTATGAAGACTCCGGCATCCGATTTCTGATTCTCCCTACCAGCAATCTGTGCATTATTGAAATACATGAGGTATATATTCAAATTCATACAACATGTAACTTAAACACATATATATAGGGTAGCGACTTCTTTGTATTTGGGCAACTAGCTCTATATTTAATAAGAATCTAGCTAAAAATTGCCATTTGAGCTACATGTTATTAGATATTTGATTCAAAAATCGCCAATTAGGTTGCAACCACATTAGAAAAAAATAGGAAAAATGGCCAGTTCAGGCTACACTTTTGGGGGCATATTTTATAAGGAATGGCCAATTCATTATACTTATACAAAATTATAGGTCCCATAAAATTTTCCCTGACTGATCCATGCAAATTAACAACCATCCAGGGCTGCCATACGCTTATAATGCAAGATGATCAGATTACTCTTTAGCACAAATGATAGTGACAATCACGCACTTCTTTTAGAGCCTAAATCCCAGTTTCAGAGCTACCATGGGTTGCATATAAGGAATCTAGAATCAAAATACAATAATACAATAGCAAAGGCTTGAACTTACATCCATTTTGAACTTACCAGATTTTTGAGAATGGCTATAGTATTCAACCTCAGGCCTGCATAACATCCAGGCATGCAAGTTAGATAGGCATAGAAAGAGAGCCATAACTTATGCAAGAAAACTCTGTTTCTCAAGCATGAGCATGCATTGGAAAGCTCAAAGCATAATTTTTGAAAGTTGCTAAGTACATATTTTCAAATTCATTATGTAAACATGTCAAATAAACCAGAACTTTTCTAAATCCAAAGCCTTCTTTATTAGGAATGTTGCGCATACTCAGCAAAATAATGACTCATTGTAGCTTAAATTGGAACTTCAAACACAGAGGAAAACTTCCAGGCCTGAGATTTGCTTGGCTTTGGCCTTGCCCATCACCTCTAGCCCGGACTGAAAAAAAAGGAACCACTGGTACATGTGCTGCGAGGATTGAGCTGTTCTTTCCAAAAAAGAAGACTTGATTTTGTGCCAAATCAGTGTCTACAAACTCAACATGGTCATACCTCGTAATGTTGGTCTCTAAGCTTGTAATGTTGATCTCTGAATTTGCTATGTTCATCTCTGACTTGTAATTCTGCAGTGGCACATGACTTCATACATATTTCGGGCTCCTAAGCATGAACAAACAAAAGTAAGCATTCAAGAAGAGAAAAATCTACCTTAATGTTTTCCATGCTATAATAATAACAAAATCACTTACTATCGGCCAAAAGTATCGGACTATAGCTCTTTCTCAAACCATCTATATACATGCACGAACAAATTTCCCCCTTTATGCGGTGTTGCAACTCTTCATCTTGGCAACAATCACGGATGAGGGTAATGTCTGTAGGGTTTCACATAAGCTCCAAGCCACACACGAACATGACACTATTCGAGAAGGCGGGGCATCCGGTGACGGTAAGGCTAGTTCAAGCTGCCAAATCGAGATTCAAGAAGGGCAAAAAATCTATACCTCTTTGTCCACCCACCGGGTTTTCTGTCACTACAAATTTACCATGACTTGAAGATGTTGAAGCCCGGGAATTAAAATCAAACCCTCTTGCATTCAATCCACGGTTTTCAAACCCAAATGCTTAGCCACTTAGGGTACAAAGTAAAATGGAAATCAAAGTGTTGCTCAAATAGCCGCCAAATAATGAAGCATACAAATCTAGTAATGACGAGAAGAATAGCAAATTCGGGTTGCAAATAAAAATCCCTAGAGCTTGCTTGCAATTGATCCATGCTCAAAATTCATAAGCATCTTTCTTACACGGGCTCATAAACACCACAGGGAATCAAGTAAGCCAGGGGGGGCGGCTCTCGAGTTATTTCCATTTTGCCAACATAAATCAACCCTCGTAGATGCGAGAAAAGCGGTATGAATTTAAATATATGCTATGATGAATTGTTTGGAGCAGAGTTTTAAATCAAATTACTGAGGGCATGTAGAACAAAGGGCGATTTGAGAAGCTACCCGATGCTCGAGCGAAAAAAGCGGATTTGGCTCTGCACCCAACAACCATAGAGTGGATTTGCCGCAGTCTTGGAATTCCAAAATAGAGTCATGCAACCTAAAAACGAAATTGAGCCAGTTTGCTTGGCCATGCAAGTGCGATGAGAACCAAGCGAGAGTGCGTTGGAGAATCCAAAGGCCGTCACCAAGCATCACCATGGCTCGATCCTTGCAGCTGCGGACATAAATTACGAGCGAGAAAATCTTGGATCATATTGGAGCTGCGGTTACCGGTCGAACATCCTTGATCCCAAGCATTTAATAGGTGCATTTTTCGGGGGAACAAAGGGTTTTAGCGGTCATCAACATATCGCGAGTATATTCCGGCATATACTCGGTATATCCCTAAACCACATAAGCGAGGGTTTGCCCCTAGGGAGCAACCCAATAAACGAGGGTTTGCCCCCCTAGGGGCAACCCAAAAAGTTAATTTTGGTGAAATAAAATCGTAAGGCATTACATTTCTTTGGCCCACCCTTTTTTTCCATATATCCATACCACAAGATGATTTTTAGGGCATCAAACAAACTGTTAATTTTACGGAAAAAGAATTTTTCAGATCAGTTTTTCTCTCCAGGTTTCCAGGTTTTTATTTTGTGTTGCTCATAAGATGCCGCTCTTCCCTTGTATGCCGCATTGTGGATTTTTTATCGATATGGCTTATTAGAGGCTTCAGTGGCTGTTTGTTGAAGCAATCTACATATTCTGGTATGGTAAGTTCCGTTGCATAGACTGGTAAGTCCATTGCACAAGTCACTTTAATATCATATTTTTTGCTGTTATTCTCAGGGTTAGATTGTGTTATTCATGAACAATTCAGGTAAGAGGGAAGCGGCAATGGAGATAAGCATTTTCATCTTCATTCCATCATTTTTACAGTGATTTCAGCCATGCTTGGAGCGATATCCGACTTATAAAAGCGGTTTTATCCTTTGTACAATGCGAGCAATCAATGAAAGTGGATTCCCTCTTGAGGAGCATTTGAAGTCTGAAGGTGGACATGGAACTTAGTATACTAGGCTGGTAAGTTCCTCTTGCATTTTACATGATTAATACAAACATATGCATAACTCTAGATTATGTATTGGGGTGAGAGGGCTTCCAAACCGGAAAAGGGGTCCCCCTTTCATTCCCCAACAAAATGGAAATTGGGTCGTAACAACCTAAGATTCCTCCCCCTTGCGTGCTGCATGCTTGGGCCCATGGTAGACCACTTTCAGTATTGAACCTTGAATGTGCACGTGGGGCGTTCGAGACACCCGGCATAAATGGGTAGAAGCGACTACTCATAAACATCTAGGCAGTTTTGCCCGGTTGGTTAAGGGCATGTCGGTTAGGAGCCTTCTGGTTGGTATCGGGCGTGTTGGATCTTGGGGTGTTGACATTGATTTACAGATAATAGGTTGGATCCTTAGCTATTTGTATTATATTTGAGACATTTGAATCATCTAATGCTCCAGTAAATCTATAACGACTCATAAGGACATGGATTAAATTTTAGAAGGTGAGACTGTAATGATCCTGGCCACTTGATGGGCCAGTATACATACTCATGTGTGTATATACATGCTTGACATGCATGCAAGATAGAACATGCATGGAAGATGGACCATGCATGCATGCATGCACGTGAAACATATAAGCAAGAGTTTTTAGAGAGTTTAACGGGGATTAGAGTGAAGGTTTTTGCAAGAGTTTGCAAAGCAAGAAAGCAGAGGAGACATCGAGGAGGCAAAACCTTCAAGATCATGTCATGGACTGCATCAATCATCTTTTTCTTTGGGGAGAGGTTTGCCATGGATTCAATTGCTTGCTAGTAATTCTAAATGGAGTAGAACATGATAGATTGACCTCCAATATGGCTTATGAGTAGAAGACTTTGCTTGAACAAGTAAAGGATATTCGAGCATGAAGAGCTTGGCAGCATAATCAAGTAGTAAGAACATGCAACTACTATCATATCTCAATATCTAGCATTTCCAACTTAAAATCCATATAGTCTAAAGATCCTGGCGCATGTAACTCTTGCCGGTGATTGTAAACCCAAGTTGCATCTTGGTGCCAATAATACAATTAACTCCTTAGCCTTAGTATTATTAACCTTGTATTCCATAACTTCTTAGTTAAAGTAAATTCAACCACTACACCTAGGAGTTGACCCTCATGGCAGCTTCGGGATCTTATCTAAACTTTACTAGATCTAGATTGGTGAAGAATTTAATCTTAGATAGATAATTGAAAATGATTTTCTTTATGTATATAACTAATATCCAACCATTGTAATATAGTTTGAAAAGAAATACACCCGTTGTTCAACATCAAAACTAGGATTGATTCTAGAATACTCCAAACTCGCCCACGATCCCGGCTACCTTGTTGTCGCTAAGCTTGACCACTACTTGCTAATCAGCGCACAATGCACTCAAGGGGGTTAGTCCTCGTGACTAAAGTGGGGATTCCATGGCTGCCTCTGCATACATAGAACATCTTGCAATCTTGGATAACAAATATAACAACTCAAAGACATAAGAACCTATGGTGCAACGCTAGACTATGACAATAAAAAAACATCATGAACATCAAGAGAAAAGAACATAACCAGAGTACCAAACCATCATAAACAAACTCTGGGACAATGGGTAGCTCAGCCAGCCTACATACAGATCCTGTTAGCAGCATGTTGCCCAACCAGCTTACATTCCAAGCCCTGTAGCGAGTGGTGGGGTGAACCTCATATGTGCATACCCTCTCAGCCCACATCTGGCATTGGAGGACCTCTTACCATGGGAGTTCACAAGAGTTGAGTGACGTAGCAATCTCGGCCAGGGAGAACTAGCGCCCGGTGTCCTGAAAGCACAAATATAGAAAATAGAACATGATCATGCGGAACAACCCAGCCCACGAACACGGAAGTCCAGAGCAGGAGGATCAAATACATATGAGAATACCAAGGACAACAGTGAGACAATGTAAAGACCATGACATGTGTGTTCCTTAGACATAGACTAAACATGTCCCCAGACCTTGCCCTTGCCAAGGTTGACCGTACAACCTTACCATGTCAAAGTTGAAGATATTTTATTAGGAATTTCTTTTAGATCTTGAAATGGTCTATGAATACCTATTATCTATTCACTTGAGATTCAAATTTCAAGATTGCACAACAATGCAATAAACCATTATCTATATCAATGCTCTAGTAAAGTAATTTTTATTGGTCATTCAAATGCTAAATGCTGTATTCAATCATTCATCTTAGATTTATAAAGATCGATCCAGCATTCTAGCCGGACCGACCTGATACTCCCTTGCCGTTCTGAGCTTTCCAAATTCAAACTTCCTCTTGCCTCCATTTTATTTGATCCATGTTTGACCTAGGATTAATGCTAAATAAAATGGATGGCTCAATAACGAATTTTCCTCCTTCCTCACTATAGGTTAATGTCACTATGGTTTAACCATTGACCATTAACCTTGTCTTAAATTTAATAATTCAATAATAATCGGATGTTCATTCTCACTTAAACTCAAGTGTATGCTATAAGCCCCAAATATTACATGATCATTTTCTTTTCAAGTAGCAATTTAAATAAAACCCAATAACATCCAACATCGATGTAGCTTACTCAAACAAGCTGCTATAAGATTAGGTCTTGAGAACTACCCCTTATCAATGTGGCTAAATTACCACCTTAACAATAATATATTTCTATTAAGAACACTTAGCTATGACTTTAAAATATTCATAATGAAAGCTCGCTTACCTTAGATAAGGGATTTAAACATGCAACTACTATCATATCTCAATATCTAGCATTTCCAACTTAAAAATCCATATAGTCTAAAGACCACAACTGCATGTAACTCTTGCTGACTGATCGTAAACCCAAGCTGCATCTTCAGGTGCCAATAATACAATTAACTCCTTAGCCTTAGTGTTATTAACCTTGTATTCCATAACTTCTTAGTTAAAAGTAAATTCAACCACTAAAACAAATGCATGTTCTTACTACTTGATTAAGAACATGCATGCATCAAGTAGTAAGAACATGCATTTGTTTTGGTGGTTGGTTCACCAACTAGAAGTTATGGAAACTATAAGGTTAATAACTTAAAACTAAATTATTACTTTTCTGTTCTGACTCGGCTCGATACATCGATCAATCTTCACTATGGATTTTTAGAAGTTTTGCTAGAGAATATGAAAATGGTAATACGAAATATCCCCATAACTTAGCTAAGACTTTAAAATATTCATAATGTAAATCGATTCGGCGCGGAATCGCCATTCTGCTCAAGGCGAGCATGCATGCATTGCATCGTCGCGTACATGCATCGCATGCGTTTTTAGGCCGTTCTTGGTTTGGCGTTTGCTACTTATTGCGGAGTTCTTTATCAATGTTTCATCGGCTTCCTCTTTTCTCGGTGATTACCTTATTCTCTTTGAATTGTTTTCGAGGCGGGGAGGGCTTCTTCACGCTGGTTTTGGCCCAGGCGTTGCTTTCTGCTTTGTCCTTTCGGCCTTTAGCCTTCATCGTGACCTTCGTCCTCGATCCTAGTTTGTTAAAGAAAGTCCTTTGGTATTGGCGGGTGCTTTGTTGGTTTCAAAGTCGCGGTGCAAGAATGCGTCGATTCGGCGTGGCGAATCGCCATTCTTGCTCAAGGCAACATCATCACATACATGCGTCGCATGCATGCATCGCATCGCGTTTTGGACCGTTCGCCCGGGTTGGGCGTTTGCTACTTATTGCGGAGTTCTTCATCAGCGTTTCATCGGCTTCCTCTTCTCTCGGCGGTATCTTATTCTCTTTGAACCCACCCTCTCCCCCTTCTTTGTTTTTTTATATTTTGTACAAGTTACATTTTATCATGTTTTCCACCCGATTGGGTGATGCTTTTCCACCCATTGGGTGATGCTATTCTTTGGTATGTTTCTCGTTTGTTGTGTTGGTGATGTGCGGTGCAGGTTGGCGGCGCCATCCGTTTTGACTTCTCCATCGCGGGGGTTTTGGGGCGATTCTATGCCTTCACGTTTGTCTAAGCCCCTTCTTTGAGAGGCTTATCACTAGGGTTTTTCTCGAAAACCCGAAAAGTTTTTTTAATCCGGTGATAAGCTTCGGCGGTACATCAACCACTCATCTATTAGCATTGTATTTGTTTTGGGGTCCAAATGATATAATTGGATTTTCCCTTTATTTTTAGGTGGGTAGTTCGCATGTAATGCGGCTATCCCTTATCCCTCATTAGCCAGAAATCGGTGAGATGAATGAGAAGCCTATCGCGATTGCAAGAATGAAAGCTCACTTTCCTTAGATAAAGGGATTTAAACATGCAACTACTCTCATATCTCAATATCTAGAATTTCCAACTTAAAAATCCATAGTCAGATACGCGACAAAATCCCATCCGAGAAAGAAAAAGAGTCCATGGCGTGATTTCTAAGGTTTAAGCCTCATCGGTGTCTCCTCTACTTTCTTGCTTTGCAAACTCTTGCAAAACCTTCCGTCTCAATCTCCTTTGAGCTCTTCAAAAACTCTTGCTTATCTCGGCTCTCCATGCTACATGCATGTTCCATCTTCCATGCATGTTCTATCTTGGATGCATGTTCCATCTTGCATGCATGTCAAACATGCATATATGCACGATGCGTTAATCTTGGCCCATCAACGGCGGGGATCGTTACGATTCTTTGTAACATTCTTAATCGACATGCCCTTAACCAAGTGGGCAAAACCGTCTAGGCGTTTATGGTAGTCGCTTCTACCCATTTATGCGTGTGTCGGGGCGCCCCGGGGCACATTCAAGGATCGAATACCGGTGGTCTACCCATGGGCTCGTTGCGGTCTCTCCCACTGGGAACTATGCTGGTCCTCGAGCATCCAAGAACTATACCATGTCACAATTACCAAGTCTTTGCAAATTACCCATGCATATAGGCACCCATGGAACTCGAACTTCGAGACACGCTCGATACCAATTATAGCGGGCCCATGGTGAGCCATTTCAGTATTCGATCCTTGAATGTGCATTAGGCGTTCGAGGTTTAGGCATAAATGGGTGAAGCGACTACTCATAAGCGTCTAGGCGGTTTTACTTTCTCAAGCTATAGCGTTCCTAGCCGACATGTCCTTAACCAAGCTGGGCAAAACCGTCTAGCGTTTATGAGTAGTGGCTTCTACCCATTTATGTCGATTGTCACAAAGGAGGCATGCAGGTACATTCAAGGATTGAATGCTTTCGGCGGTCTACCATGGGCGGATTCACGGTCTCTCCCACTAGAACTATGCTTTCGTCCTCGAGCATCCAAGGCTATATCATGTCACGATTACTAAGTCTTTGCAAATTACCCATGCATATAGGCACCCATGGAGACTTCGAACTTCGAGACCTTCTTTGATACCAAGCTAGCGGGACCCATGGTAGGCCATTTCAGTATTCGATCCTTGATATGTGCACGTGGGCGTTCGAGAGACACCGACATAAATGGGTAGAAGCGAGGTACTCATAAGCGTCTAGATGATTTTGCCCGGTTGGTTAAGGGCATGTCGGTCGAGAACATTCTGGTCAAACTTCGTCAGCAAAACATAGACATCACAAGAACCCGGGTGTAAGACTTACCCCCACACGGAAATACTTTGCTCCTTCTCCTGGTTCAATTCGATCAATCGGTGCAAAGCGCACCCTCCACAACAAAAAGGCTACTTTCCCATGAAAAACTCCTTCCCAAGAAATCGAGGAATAATATTGTTGCGCTTATATAGTCTAACAATGACCTTGCATGCATGCACACTTTGCATGCATGCGGACACGTGCATGCATGTATTCCTAGCGTATAATCATTTATTTCACCATCGACCATTCTTAGGCCCAAATCAGCCTTCTCCATGCAATTTCGACCTAATTTATATCACTTTACTTGGATTTACCTTCTACTTTTCCATGCTCATACGATTGCAAATGAAGCTTATCATACGCACATAATCTTATCTTGCAAACCCGACTAGTATATTACAACAATCACATGAATAATTCCTTGAAAAGTCAAGAAGATCGGCCTCACGTATCTAGCCTCTAACATAACATGATGCAAATCAAGCATGGAATAAATTACTAATCCTATATTTTTTAGTGTAGCCAAAATAGGTTTAGCTAAACCTTCAAATTGGGGCTAGAAGTTTCTAACACTTGGCTAAACTAAATGGTTTTTTCACCATCCCGGTTTCTTACTTTTGGCTAAACATTCACAAAATGGAAAGGCAAATATTAGCCATCAGCTATAGTAATTTAAAAAAATCCAAGCATTTTGGCAAAGAACATTGAATTTATTGTAAATACATAAATCAAGACACAAACATACATGAACATGTTCAAAAACCTAAAAA
The DNA here is from genome assembly GCA_021234155.1 of Isoetes taiwanensis. NCBI lineage: Eukaryota > Viridiplantae > Streptophyta > Lycopodiopsida > Isoetales > Isoetaceae > Isoetes > Isoetes taiwanensis. The sequence continues at coordinate 40,523,614 of JAJEKV010000002.1, forward strand.
ACAAAGGGACTACATTGTTTCCTTTTCCTCACAGCTCTTCGGGCGATTCTTGAGGCCAACTCCGGTGGCGTTGATGATTTTTCTCGGTTACCAATAGGGTTCATGTTAGCGCTTCGAGTCATGGCGGCTTTGGTCCCAAGCGTCGGATTAGCCATAGCTTTAGAAGCTACGCTTGGCATAACAATACGCTGAAAAAACCCGCCCGGCGCCGAGGGAAGCGGGGAGTTCTTTTTGTATGCAACCACAGAACACTTCTTGATCCGGTAATGCTATCTGGCGTGCTAAAAGAAGGATTCTGGCACTAACCTCTGACATAAAGCGGTATCGAGAAATCTGGCGAGTCAAAGGCGATAAAGGTTAACAAGATCACGAGCGCCAAGGCCTTAAAATCAATGGAAAATCTACTCGGCAAGGGGATTTAGCGGTGTGTCGAGAGGAACAACTGCGAGGGGAGCCATATCTGTTGAGATTCACTCTTTGTTTTGCGAGAATCTGCCATGGATTGGCGGGCTTTGGGAGCTTTTGTTGGATGCATCGGGTTGTGGATGCTTGCGGATATGGCGGATGTCCAGATGCGAGGGAAGGATGGGGAGCTTGTTATAATGTAAAGTGAACTTCGAGAAAATTCTTGCCCTAGAATCGTAGTCATGCTTCAGCCCAATTACAAGCTTCACTGCTATGTCGCGAGAATCTACAATTAAAATATCTTACGAGATCTTTACTCAATTGATCTGCTGCGAGAAGTGAGAGAATCCGTCATATTAGTCATTGTTCTATCTCCATCTCCTTCGCCGCCATATTCATCCGCCTTAGCATTTGGGTGCCAAATCTTTCGCCCGCCTTAGCATTTGGATTCATCGCCCGCGACTTTTGGGTGCTTGGCAGTTTTTAGTCTCGATTTTGTGTGACTTCCGCCCCACTAGTCGAAATATAATTGTTCTTTTTATATATATATTTTTTTTAATTAATTATAATAATGTTAATTATATTTATTAATTATATTGATTATTATAATTATATTGATTATAATTACTAAAGGTTGCCCATTTCCCATCTTTGCCCCCTTTGCCCTTTCTCTCTCTCCTTCCCATTAAGCCCCTTTGCCCATCCTCCTCCCCTTTCTTTGCCCCTCCCGGTTGCCTCTTGCCCATCTTCCTTCCCTTCTCCAGTTGCCCTCTCCCATCCTCCTCCCCTCTCAGGTTGCCTCTTTCCCATCCCCAATTGCCTCTTGCCATCCTCCTCCTCCCCTCTCTACTTGCCTCTTGCCACCCCTCAGGCCCCCTTCAAACCTTCTCACCATCTCCCCTTCTTTTCTCGGTTTGTTGTTTGTAAATATTATTGTTGTTTTATTAAGACACAATTCTATTCAAGTAGTCTACTCAAAAAAAAAATGAGTATGAGTCCCATTTTGGTCAGAGTCCCAAAATTGAGGAATTTGTCCCACTTTAATTAAATACGACTTAGGGTTTATTTTTTTTTTTTCTTTTTCCACTTTCTTTCTTGAAGAATCCTTGAGGAAGAGCTTCAAGCCAGGAGGCTTCAAGAATAGGAAGGTCCTCATGAATCAATAGGAAGAGATGAAGTAGCTTGAGATGTTTTTTGTTATGCCTTCATGCAAGGTTTCATAGTCGGAATAAAAAAGCCATCCTCATCCTATCGCCATAGCCGGTTACGCCATAGCGAAGAACAAAACGCCATAGCCGCTTTGAAGAACAAAACGCCATAGCGTTGATGGGTATCCACGATGGCGGGACTCAAAACCGTCCCAAAGGTATGTACCAAATTGCTATGTACTAAATTTCAAATTTTAAGTATATGCGGGGGAAAAAGCGGGGTAAAAAAGCGGGGAGGGTCCATTTTTTCCATAGGAAATACATGTTGAGGGGCATTTTTCATAAAAATGCATAGAATATTGTGGTTATTGGAAAATACATAATATTAGGATATTGTGATTGCTTATTAAAAATATATAGTAATACATGGAGAGGGCATTTTTTCATAAAAATGCATAGAATATTGTGCTTGTTGGAAAATACATAATATAGGATATTGTGCTTATTGAAAAATATATAGTAATATATGGGAGGGCATTTTTCATAAAAAAAATGCATAGAATATTGTGGTTGTTGGAAAATGCATAATATAGGATATTGTGCTTATTGAAAAATATATAGTAATATATGGAAGGGGCATTTTTCATAAAAAAATGCATAGAATATTGTGGTTATTGGAAAATACATAATATAGGATATTGTGCTTATTGAAAATATATAAGTACATAGTGTCCCATTTGGAAAATCTATATTTGAAATAAGCTATGGGTAAACATTGATATATTATAAAAGGGGCGGGGATATATCATCGTAGGCAAGCTGCATTTCTTGAACCTCGGCTGTGTTTTCCACCCAGAGTGCGCCTTTCTTTCCTTGAGTCGAGAAAGGTCCGGGGCTCTGCGTTTCGACCTCGAACTTCTTTTTTCACTTTGAGCTTCCTTTCTCAACCCCCAAAGCTGCGTTTTTTACTCTCGGATGCTTTTCTCGACCCACGAGTCGAGAAAGGCCCATAAAAATCTTCTTGAAAAAAACTTTTTTTTTTTCCTGGTTGAAAAAAAGGAAAAAAAATTTTTTACTTCCCCTACGTTTCTCGACTTCGCGAGTCGAGAAAGAATAGAGGGAGCCTTGAGGGTCTTTCGATTTCTTGAGTCGAAGAAAAAAAAAAATTTTGCCTACTTAGAAAAGAAGAATTTTTTTTTTTCTTGTTTTGTTTTTGGGCTCTAAGCTACATCGGAGGGGCCTTTTCGACTGGCTTGGTCGAGAAAGGATCCTCCCATTCTTGAAATGGCCCTTAGAAGCTGGTTGTTTTCTTATTTGTATTGTCTGTAGCATCACTTGCACTAACGATTTTGCCTTTCCGATTTTCAAATCATCGAGCAGAAGGACATGATCGGGGAACCATCTCGGGCTAAGCGTGTTGATTTCTATTCTCTTCAAGTTGCTCTTGTGGCTTGGAGCGCCTCGGACCTTGCTACGCATGTTGTTCCCGGTGGGTGGTGCGTGTGCGAAGATGATGTAATATTTGTGTCGGCCCAGACCATCATGGTATCTTGACCATTGTAAACTTTGGTTTCAATCTAGAACTTTGGTTTCAATCTTTAATGAATTTCCTTTGTTTGAGGTTGCATTGTTCTTGTTCTCGACTTCGCTAACCGGGGGAAAAGCTGGAGGAAAGCTTGATGCGAGTTCTAGACAAAAATCAATTTAAGGATAGTTTTGGTCGGGGTGCTCCTTTTCATGTAAATTAACGGGGTTAGAAAAAATGGGAATGGAATGAGTCCCACTTTAATTAAATCGACTTCCCTATTTGAAATTTCTTAAAGTTACATATATTGGTGTTGAATTTCGGACTAATCTATCCATTTTCCAAGCCCACTCTATCTTAAGTTTAGCTAATCGATGTCACGATGGATATACGGAGGTAAAGGTTTGGCTATTCAACCTAAAATTCACTTGGGTGGCAAAACAATTAGACTAAAATTTTCTTTTTTTTTGGGCATTTTTCCATTTACTTTAGCCATTTTCCTTGGTGAAACTACTACAAAATAGCCATTTGGCTAACCTTAGCCGTTATTTTTATTCCATGAATCAAGCTTTTCCTCAACTCAAGAACATATGCAACTTTAGCTATGGCAACATTTGAAACATCAGTTGAATCACGGCAAAACCCCCACGAAAAAAAAAGATGATTGATCAGTCCATGACATGATCTTACGAGGTTTTGTCTCCTCGATGTCTCCTCTGCTTTCTTGCTTTGCAAACTCTTGCAAAAACCTTCCTCCAATCTCCATTAAGCTCTCTAAAAACTCTTGCTTATATGCTCTCAATCTTTGCATGCATGCATGCATGTTCCATGTTCCATGTTCCATGTTCCATGCATGTTCTATCTTGCATGCATATTCTATCTTGCATGCATGTCAAGCATATATGCACATGAGTATGTATCTTGGCCAATCAAGTAGCGGGATGGTTACGATCTCACCTTCTAAAATTTAACCCATGTCCTTATAGGCGTTATGGATTTCTTGAAGCATTAAATGATTCAAATGTCTCAAATATAATACAACTTTAACTCAAATCAAAACTTCACCTTAGAAGTATAAGCGCTATCCATCTTCTTTGAACATACCATGAGAAGAACCCTTACCTCAAGTTGATCTATAATCCACCATTTCAATAGCTAAAGATCTAACTTTGTTATCACGTAAATCAATGTCAACACCCCAAGATCCAACAGCTCTCGATACCAGCTGTAGCGTTCTAACCGACATGCTCTTAACCAAGCTGGGCAAAACTTTCTAGACATTTATGAGTAGTGCTTCTACCCATTTTATGGGTGTCTCGGGGGGGCATACAGGCACATTCAAGGTTGAATACTCGAGAGGTCTACCATGGGCCGTTACATGCTCGAGCTCGGGTGGGCTGATTGAAGCATCGAGGGGCATTCTTTGGCGCCCTCCTTCTTCTTGTAGATTGGAAGGCTTTTTTTTTTTGTGGCGGTCGATTCGAGGGTTTTGGCGGTGTTTGGCGAGTTTTGGAGCTTGAAACATGACATGTTTTTGCGGTGGATGTTTTCGCGGTGCAGGACTCTTTGTAGCTTTGATTTGGGTTCGGCAGCGAGGGCTTGAGCAAGCGAGGGGTTCAATAGGGTTTAAGATCGGGGGAAATAGGCGTAGAAACAAAGCATCAAGCAAGCATAGTTATGTTCGATGCATCGATTGTCTGTCGCGGGTTGTTAAAAATATCCCTTTTGTTAAAACAGCATTAATAAAAATAGAAAATTTAAAAGGGGCTCAACTCATGAATCGAGCAATTTGGTAGTGCGGTCGAATAGCAGAACAATGGTTTAATACCAACTACAAAGAGGTTTTATAAGCCATATAATCGTAACAAAATTTCGACCCAAATACAAAGATATATATAAGCCAGAAATGGCATTTGGCCGACGAAGCGAAGACAAAAGCGAGAGAAACTTCGTCATGGTGAATGAAAGATTATCTGAAAGCGCCTTGGGGTTTTACACTACATGTGGGGTTTTAAGGTTACTCTTCCAGCATTTACACCAAATATCATAGATTGCTTGTCCAGAAGCGAGGGGCATTAATATATAAAGCTGGGTAGAGAGAATGGCGATTCATCATACTAGTGCTTACAAAATGGAGGAATTGCTTGGACAAAGAAGCTGAACAAGGGAAAGATAAAATGGCAATCAAAGGGAGCATCTTCAAGAGAAAGTTGGTACACCAACGAAAAATCTACAAGAATTGTCACAACAAGAAGTAAGAAAGCTAACCGGCCCTTGCTTTTGCGCTTGAAATTGCACTAGATCAATACTTGCACTGAGGAACACAAAGTAAATCAACTGCATTTGTTTCGCGGCAATGCCAAAGATACCACAACAATAGACAAGTAAAACGCAGAGGCGATATTGTAGCACATGTTAGAAAATCAAATGAAGGCAAAGCCAAAGGTGGCACCATCAAAATGAGATTAGTGCATGTGATGAAAACATAAAACCTTTTAGAGAATGCAAGACAGAGATTGGAAAATCGGGCTTTACTTATCACAAAGAACTGGAAGCAGTAGGAAGTGAGCTGAAAGGGAATGAGAAGGCCTCTGAATTACAGAAAATGATGTTGGAAGAGGCTGAGAACAGTTTAAGACAGGCCACAAATGATTTGGCTACAAAACAGGAGGAGTTCAAGCTTAATCCAAACCGCGGAGTTGGAGGCAGAAATTAAAGATTTGGAGCAGATCGTCTGATGAAAACTTGGCACAGTGAACAAGGTACAAAAAGCAATGAACCCTACATCCGCAATGAGCGTGAAATGTAAACTCAAACTTGAGGAGGAGTTAAAAGTTCTCAAGAAGAAACGTAGACTTCTGCAATTCTACATAAACAATTTAGGAAGTTTTAAAAATGGATACTCCCAACATTTAGCATCTCTACTATTATACGAGATAAGTTGTTAGTGGAAGATCCATTTTATACATGTTCAGCATGTGGTCTGGAATTCACTAAAGCTTATAGGTTAAGTTTAGCACTGAATTGCCAACATGAGTATCATATAGCTTGTTGTTCATTGTTGAGAGGAGGACAATGTATTCATGGTTGCCCTAGAAAGGTGCCGAGGGTGTATTTGAGGAGCTAGTTTTTTGGCCATGTTGCGTGTGCTTCAAATAGTACACCAAAAAAGGATGTGTTAATCCGCCCCGCATTGAGGTCTCACCCTTCGTGGTTCAAAGAAGGACAATGGTGCCATTTGAAGATGCACAACACCCTCAAGAAGTCCTATAGGAGTACAAATTAATCAGGATCGACGGAATGCAAACAGCGAACCACCACCACCCCAAGAAGCTGTCCAAGAAGCTATAGAGGATGCTATAAACACAAAGACCAGCTTGTAAACACAAGACCGCCAGAACAAAAGACAAAAAAACAATGATCTGACATTGTACACCCTGGCACCTAAGGAAGTTGAGGGAGTAATCCATCTGATGAGGGCAACTTGGGTGAATATTTGCCAAAAGGAAAGGGCGTAAGAACAAAGAGGGGTAAAATCGAGGATAGCAAAGAAGTTGTTCAGCTACAAGAAAGAGAACAAGAAGTAGCTATGCAAAAGATGCGTGAAGCGCCTCAATCATGACACCACACCTATCGGCGTGTGTCTCAAGAAAATGCGTAATCGCCCCTCAAGCTCGTGAGCTTGGTCTTCAAAAGTGATTGTTGCCCTTAATAAACCCGGAGGGTCGCTAGGATATTGTCGGGCGCCCAAAATAGTTGCTTAAAAACATTGAATATTATTGATTTTCTTTTTGTTGCATTCATTGTAGGATTACCACTTGATTCTGTTAGGTCAGAGAATCCTGCTGTTGATACAGAAAGGTTTCCACCATTCAACCCATTTTTCATTTTCATCTTCATCTTCATCTATTTATTCATGTAGTAATTCTGCTGTGTAGGTATTCAGGATGTTCCAAACGCAACTAAATATTGATTTGGCAAAGAAAAAGATAAACTCATTGTCTTGGATTTAAATGGTGTGTTGGTAAAAACATATGGTGCAAATGAACACATACGCTTGGAAGCTAGATTGACAATGACATACACTAAGCGTAAAAGAAAGGATATTCGCACTGCATGTTGTTCTTCTTGAAGACTTTGTTACGTATGTTGTGTTGGTATGTGGTCATCAATGCAACTCTCTAATGTGGAAGATGTGCCGCAAGTACTATGTCCAGATTTGAGGGATGGATTTCAATTTGTATGGGGACAGAAAAAATGTGTGCGCACTTTCCACCACCAATTCTAACAAACCTTGGCCGTCCAACATGATGAAGCCACTTTGGAAAAATATATGAGTCATACCCAAGATTCAAAGGTAAGACTTTGCTTCTTGATGATTCATTATAAAAGACTTACCTTAGCACCCCTGAAATTTCCAAGCGGCACCGCATTCAAGATGG